>JAITYX010000040.1:3712500-4912500 GCA_021018815.1 Talinum fruticosum
TTTCGAGTCCGAGGCGGAGAGGGAGGCCTCGGTTCGAGTTATGAACCCGGACACCGGGGTTAGTTTCTCGTTATCCGTACCCCTGCAGTTCCTTTTCGCCGATAACAACGGCAGCCTCGGACACAACGTTTGGGTCCGAGGGGAGAGTAACTTGGAATTGTTTGAAGATGAGGGTGAGAAGAGCACCAAAAGGAAGTGAGGTGGTCTTCTTTGATTGAAGTTGAGCTGGCACGGCGGCCATTTGCTCAATGATGGAGGGCAAGAGGTCTACTTCGTAGCCCTCAAGAATGTCAAAGAGAGCTTTGAGGTGCTTGGAGTTGGGGTTTTCCTTGCTGGAATGCTTGTGAGAAAAAGTTCTCATCAGCAGAAAGCATAGAAGGCGAGCTTCGACTTCAACCGAGTCACGAAAAGTTTTTCCGGGACTTAGGAAACTCTTTAGCGAACTTGTCAAAGAAGTCGTCGGTAACTTCAGTGAACGGAATGGGGTTGCTGTTCAAGAAGAGAGATGAGACCTTGAACAAGCGGTGGAGGAGAGAGGTGTTGATGCGAACGGTGATGTTACGAACCCCGGAGGTTAGAACATTTTACGAGTGGGTAAGGTGAGTGTAGAACTCGAAACGAGTTCGGGATAGATGAACTCACTGAAGCACATGAAGTTATATGCTCCGGTGGTTTGAATGTGAGCCAACCAAGAAAATTTGGTTGTAGGAAAGAACTTCTCGTCCAACACAAAGTGTTGGGTGACAATGGGTTTGGAGGGGTTGAGCTTTACGGCATTTTGGTGTGAGGCTTTTTGGAAGAAGAAGAGGTGCTGGAAGTTGGGATGGTTTCCTCTTTAAGGCATTTTGAACGATAGAAGGAAAGATGAAACTTTTAGTAGAGAAGAGAAGGAGAGGTAGAAGAGAAGAACCGAAAAACATGTAGAAAAAAAAGATGAGAGCAGTCGAAACTTACGAGAGATGGCCTTTACGATGCTTGAAGAACTTCAAAGATCACTGTTCACGTAGAAATCTTCCGCGAAAAGTTTCGTTTGAGAGAGATGGAATGTAGAGTACCGAGACGAAGATGAATAGATGCTATTTATAGAAAATAAGCGCGCCCGTTAACTATACTGTTAAATATAACTCCGTTACGATTCGGCTTGTCCATCGATCATCGAAGACCGGCGTGACAGTTCTCTTCAACGGTTAAGATTTCAGCGGTTAGAGATCCACGGCTATCGACCGATCACGGCGCTCGAGAGGAAGAGAGAGAAAAGATTTTGAAAATATAATCGAAGCTCTCCACTGATCTAGAGATAGCTTCGAGAAAATTTGAAGTCCAAGTTTCTCTACGTTGGAGTTTGACTCGGATAGGTTTCGAGTGACTCGAAACACAAAATAACTATTAACCCGAGTATCATTGAATCAACTGAGCTAATGGTTATTAATGGGAAAACACATAACACGGAATTATGCAATGAATAAGAATAGCACATAATTAAGCATTTAACATACCAAGCTCATTCCGAATAAAGCAAAGCCGATCTTCACCAAGAGGCTTAGTAAAAATATCAGCTAATTGAAGATTAGTAGGAATGAACTCAAGTTTAATATCACCTTTTTCCGAGTGATCACATAAGAAGTGATATCCGACCTTGATAAGCTTTGTTTTCGAGTGCTTGGACAGGATTCTTGGTGATGCTGATTGCGCTTTGGTTGTCACACTTGATTGGAATTGAGTTGAGGAATAGTCCAAGATCCTTCAAGTGTTTCTTAATCCATAGAATCTTGAGCGCAACAAGCTCCAGACTGCAATATATTCAGCTTTAGCAGTTGATAGAGCTACCGAGTTCCGCTTCTTTGAGTGCCAAGATATTAGGGATTGACCCGGAAATTGGCAAGCTCCGGATGTGCTCTTTCGATCAACTTTGTATCCTGCGTAGTCCGCATCCGAGTATCCGAGTAAGAGTCGGTTCCGAGTCTCCGGAATACCATAGACCTAAATTCCGAGTGCCTGCAAGATATCCGAATATTCTTTTCACCGCAGTGAGATGTGATTCTTTTGGGTTAGCTTGAAATCTTACGCATAGGCAAACACTCGAACATTATATTTGGCCTCGCTGGAAGTAAGATATAGCAAAGATCCAATCATACCTCGATAAAGTTTCTAATCTATTGCTTTACCTTTCTCGTCCGAGTCAAGCTTTATACTCGCTTGCTCATGGGAGTAGATGCATGTTTTGCATCTTGGAGTTTGTATTTCTTCGATAGTTCCTTGGTTTACTTTGATTGATGGACATAGATTCCATCTTTATCTTGTTTGATTTGTAACCCAAGGAAGAAGTTGAGTTCTCCCATCATACTCATTTGGAATTCTTGACTCGTCAACCTAGAAAATTCTCGGCACTGAAATTCATTAGTAGCACCAAAGATAATATCATCAACATAGATTTGAACAATAAGGAAATCTTTCCCCTTAGTTTTTATGAAGAGAGTGTTATCGATCTGACCTCTTTTAAAATCATTTAGAACCAAGAAGCTACTTAGTCTTTCATACCGGGCTCGAGGTGCTTGTTTAAGACCATAGATAGCCTTTTGAAGTTTGAAAACATGATTTGGAAATTCGAGTTTTCAAAACCAGGACGCTCGTTCGACATAGACTTCTTCTTCAATAAAACCATTTAGAAATGCACACTTAACATCCATTTGATATAATTTAATATGCATGCTGGATGCAAATGCCAACGATGATTCCGATAGCTACAATTCGGCTACAGGTGCAAAGGTTTCCCCACAATCGATTCCTTCTTCTTGATTGTAACCTTGAGCCACAAGTCTAGCCTTGTTTCTAACTACCACTCCACCCTCATCCAGTTTGTTCTTGAAAACCCATTTGGTTCCTATAACTGGGTGGTCGGAAGGTCGGTTGGTTAGAGTCCGAGACTTGGTTTCTCTCGAATTGATTGAGTTCCTTTTGCATGGCCTCTACCCATTCAGGTTCATTAAGGGCCTCTAGTGCATTTTTGGGTTCGTTTAATGAAATGAATGCGGTGAATGCACATAGATTATGTAGAGAGGAACGAGTTCTTACCCCACTGTTGATATCCGATATTATGTTTTCTTGGGGATGACTCGGAAGTAAATTTGAGTGCTTTACCGGTTCTCCGATTCACGAGATTTGTGGGCTGAGCCGCTTGATCTTCGAAGCCTCGTTTTGAGTGACCTTCTTCATTAACTTGTTCGTTTTGAGCGAGCTCTTGAGTTGTCTCATTCCGAGTTTCCTCATTCCGAGTGACTTCATTCCGAGCGGGTTGAGTCTAAATCTTTGTAGGCTCAGCTTCGTCATCATCTCTACTCGAGCTTCAATTCCGAGTATGACAACTCACTTGGCTTCTCCTGTTGAAGCTCATCAAACAATACGTGGATGCTTTCTTCCACTTTGTTAGTTCGCTTATTGAAAATGCGATAAGCTTTGCTTGTGAAAGGAGTAACCTAGAAAAATACCTTCGTCTGACCGAGCATCAAACTTGGTCGAGTGATCCTTACCATTGTTGTGAACGAAGCATTTACATCCGAATGGTCCGAAATAGGAAATATTTGGCTTCTTCCCTTTGTAGAGCTCATAAGGTGTTTTCTTGAGAATAGGTCCGATGAGGCATCTATTCGGAGTGTAGTTAGGCTGTGTTGATTGCCTCGCCTGGAAATAGTACGGCAAGTTGTGCTCAATCATGATCGTCCTTGCTATTTCTTCAAGGGTTCTGTTCTTTCTCTCTACTACTCCATTCTGTTGAGGAGTTCGGGTGCTGAGAAGTTGTGAGAGATTCCATGTTTGTCACAAAACTCGAGAATTCCGAGTAGTCAAACTCCCTTCCATGGTCGGTTCGAATCCTCCGGATCCGAGTCCGAGACTCAACTTGGATTTTTCTGCAGAGCTTACTCGAACTCCTTAAAAGCTTCATTCTTATGCTTAAGAAAACACACCCAGGTAAATCGAGAATAATCATCAATAATAACGAATATGTAAGATTTACCTCCGAGACTCTTAACGAGGATTTCGCCACATAAATCCATATGCGGTAGTTCAAGCACCTTTGATGTGGAAGCTGTCTTCGAGAGATTTGAATGAAGATCCGACTTGTTTCCCTCCGGTGCATGCGTCACATACGTTATCTTTCTCTAAAAGACAGTTAGGTAAACCCCTAACCGGACCATGAGATGCCAGCTTTTTGATAGTATGCATGCTAATATGCCCTAATCTACGATGCCAAGTCCATGAATCATCATGGAGAGATGCTTTTAAACAAGATAAATTCTGACTTGGATCGAAAGAGGAATGATATAGGTGTTACTCGATCTTTTACTCGACAGCTTGGTCTCTTTGGTATTGACATCGAAATGTAGCGGTTGGTCCGAGTGAATCTTACCTCTTGACCTTTATCGCACAATTGGGAGATGCTAAGTAGATTATATTTTAATCCTTTGACAAGGTAGACTGGATCGACTAGATTTCTTCCTTTTCCAATCTTGCCAATCCCCACTATCTTGCCTTTGCTATCATCTCCAAATGTGACCTTTCCTCCTTCATGTCTTTTCAACTCGGAAAAGAGTCCCGCATCTCCGACATGTGCCGTGAACATCCACTGTCAAGGTACCGAGTGTCCTTGTGATCTTTCTCGAGTGACCTGCAAAAGCAGAGAGTCTAACCCTTCTCACTTCCTCTAACGAACCCAGTAACATTCCTTACTCGTGGTCCTTTTACGAGGAAGAAGGTGTTTTGGAACCTAGATTTGAATGACTTTGGGTTTTGTCCGATTCCGAGTCACGTATCTCTTTCTTTTTGAAAACTTTTCCTTTTGAAACAGGAGAGAATGGTTTCTTTTTGTAAACGAGTTCCGGGCTTAGTCCTCCCTTCATTTACGTGAATGGGACCGTGCTCAGCTTTCCTGAACTTTACAGTTCCGGAATCCTTTTTGAACAATTCCGAGTAGGAATTGGATTCTTCCTCTTTGTTGAAACCAAGACCTTCTTTTCGAAAAGAGACACATTCCGATCCTAAGAGCATGTCAAGGTTCTTCGACCTTGAGTAAACTTTAAAACCAGATCTTGAGACTCAGTGAGCTTCCTTTTTAGTTGCTCATTTTCTTTCCTGAGCAGCTCGGACTCAATCTCATTAGTTTGAGCACTAGTCTTGAGTTCTCTCGAGTGTGAGTCTCGGCTTTTTCCAATTCATTTTTCAAAAACGTGCTCTCGGAAGAAATTGACTCAAGTTGTTCTTTGAATTAAGTAGAATCGAATTGGACTTTTCTTCCAAAGAAAAAATGTACTTAGCTAAATCGACTTTGGAGAATTTGAGGAAATAATCAATTACCTCTTGAGGATTAGTTTCCTCATTGTGCGAGTCCGAGTCCGACTCTCTTTTAGCTTCGAGTCGGAGATTGCTATCGGACACTTCGAGTCATCCGAGTCGTCGTCATCTTCCGATGAGTCCTCATCGCTCCATGTTGCCATCATGGCCTTCTTCTTCTTTCTGTCCCTTTTCCTTTTTGGACGAGTCCTTGACTATGTGGTCTTTCGTTGCCACACTCAAAACATCCAGAATTCTTAGATAAAGATAACTTTGAGGGTGAGGAATACTTACCTTTTCTGTCCCTCTTGTCTTTCTTGTAGAATTCTTCCTTTGGTCGTTTATCCCATCTTTCGTGCTTCATTATTCTCTTGAAGCCTCTTGCAATAAGTGCCATGGGATCATCTTCCGAGTCGAGGAGCTCGGATTTGCTTCATTAGATTCCGAGGCTTTCGGTGCTATGTTCTTTTTGAAGCCGCCCTCAGCATCCTCTTCTTCTAGATGGATTTCATGTGTTAGAAGCTTTCCGATGAGCTCGTCCGGCTTTAAGAGTGAGAGGTTCCGAGCCTCCTCTATGGCGAGTCACTTTGGGACCCCATCTTTTCTTGGGTAGACTTCGAGTATCTTTCCGCACATTTCCTCGTGGGAGATCTTCTTACCCGAGTGATTTGAGATTATTGGTAATCTCGAGTAAATCAAATGAACATCCGAGTGATGTTCTCTTCTGCTCCATCCTGAAAAGCTCATATTTGTGAAAATATTGACTTATCTTTGCTTGTCCGACCTGGCTTGTGCCTTCGTAAGTGTTTACAAGGGTGTCCCACACTTCTCTGCTTCTCTCGGAGTGAATTCGGCTTTTGTCTTGGGAATGATTCTGAATTCATCTGTCTTCATTGGAATGTAGTTTCCTTGTTGTATGATTTCCCATACCTCTTCATCATGATCCATAAGGAAACATTCCATAAGTTTCTTCCAGAGTGCCCGAAGTTTGATCCTTTGAATTTTGGTGGTCTGCTGGAAGATCTTCCTTCTTCGAACTCTCCATTGTTCTCGAGCCATTTGATCTTTAGACCTTTGGATGGTTAGATCCTTTCCGAAAGGCTAGGCTCGATACCAATTAAAGGTTTGCTCGGGAGAGTCCGAGTCACCCTAGAGGGGGTGAATAAGGTGATAGAAGTTTTTCGTGGAAACGTTAGCTCTTTTGTTAACGAAGAGACAGAGACAGGTTCCGAGTCAAACAGCAGGGTCGGAAAAGCTTGGACTTAGAAATGCTATCACGAATAAACAAGCAAGTCAAGCGGGAGTAATATGACTGTCCGAGTCTAGAATGAACTCGGAAAGATAACACTTAGAAATTACGTGGAAACCCTCCCGGGGCAGAAAACCACGGACCGTGTCAATCTAGACACGAAGTCAAATCCACTATTTTGAGTCCACAAAATACCGTGAAATGACCGAACCCGAGTTGCTCCCTTAGACAACTCTATACAAGTTTTCCTAGACTCGAAATTCCCTTATCCGATCTAGTACTTCCTACGTGAGATAACCCTTACAGCTAGGGACAACTAAGCTGAGTTAACCCTTACGAGCTTAGTCAAGGGACCTTACAAAGAAAGTAAGAAAGAGTTTGTAACTAAGTACAAGACCTTACAACTCGAAGGTAATGAATTACAGAATAGGAGTTGTAAGTAGAAGATTGAGAATGAATACAAAGACTTTGAGCAAGTATGTGTATTAACAATATGTTCGGCAATCTTCAAGTCTTGTGAAGTGGCTTCTATTTATGGATGACCAGGCAGAGTAGCCGTTATCTTCATCTGCTGACCGAGAGTCCTCTCGTGACCGTTGATAGAAGCTTTCGAGTCACTCGGAAAGTATCCGTTGTAATGTGAACGTTGGACAACGATTTAACTCTCTTGGAAGTCCCAAAACCATTGGCGGTGTCTTGAAAGATAAGGTGGAAACCACCGTTAAGCTTAGCGTTCCAGTTTTCCAGATTTGGAAACGAGACGGCCACGACACAATCTTACGGGACTGGAGCAGAGAAAGTGAAAAGCCATGTCTCGCTGGTGATTTGACGTTACGAAGCCGGTTACTTTTGTAGTTTGAAAAGTGTATCCTTGATTGAATAACCTACAAAAGTAAATCAATTTTGGTTCTCAAAGTATAAAATACTTTGGTCCAAGATTAGACACGAGATAATAAAATAATTATGATAATTAATCAACTAATTATCCGAGTCGAAGAGAAGTGGAATTTTACGAGTCTAATAACTATATAACTCAAAATTCCATCCGACTTAGTCTAAGCGATGGATCAAGATAAGTAAAGAATATCGAGTGAGACAACTTGATATAGACTAAGTATGAAATAGACTAGAAGTACTGACTCTAATGAAATTGAGCTTATAATCGAAGCCGGTTTCGAGTGAGAGAAGGTGAAACACTAGTCCACTCAATCTGCGATAAATGCGAGTGATGCTTGGACTCGGAAAAAGAATCAGTTTTCTAAGTCACTTAAAGAAGCGCAATAAACACATGAAGTGCAAGCTGTAGTACTTAGAGAGGATACCATTTCATTCGGAAAAGTTTCTAAAACACGAGAGAATGCCTTGGAATTAAAACTCTATATATACGAGATGGTTATTCCTTATTCATGTAATGTAACTCGAAATGCGTTGAGCGAGTGTCCGAGTCTTCATAAATAATTAAATAAATAAATAATAAATAATATAATTTATCCAAATAAAACAAAATACTTTTATAAGTGGACTATCCTCCTTTTTTTTGTGTGTGTGATGATACAGTCTCATTAGTATTTTTTTCTCCTTCATATATTGAAATAAATCTATACAATATACAATAGTAATCTTTTTAAATAGGCTAAATAATACAACAAGAGTGATCGTAGGAGCTTGGTGTAGTCTCAACCATAAAAATTATTTGTTTATTAAAAATAAATCATTGATGTAAATAATTAAATAAACGATAAAATTCATTGACAGGAAAAAAAGGTTTTCCTTTAAAAGTAGACTCGTATCAAGGTAATATTGGATCCCCTTGCTGAAAAGTAAATAAATAATATTACAAAATTATTTAATCTAAATCTAAAAATTAAATAGTAAATAATTAGCCTTATTAATTTTAAAAAATATAAAACATAAAATAAAATAAAATAGAGCAGAAAATTAATAAATAAAAATTAGAGAAAATTATATAATGAACTAAATTAAAAATTTAGACAGAATTAAAAACATAAATACTTTTTAAATTTTTTAGAAAAATTAAATACAATTAAAACAGAAAAACAAAAACATAATCTAAATTAGAAAGTTAAACAAATAATCAATTACACTACAATACATATGAAAATAAATAATTAAATTAACTAGAATATTAAAACTATTTTTCGGACCAAAACATACACTAAAAACCTAAAATTAAAATACAACAATTAAATTTGTAAATTTGACTAAACATAACAAAAATAAATAGAAAAATAATCTAAAAATTAAAATATATTAGGACTCAAAATAAAATTAATATAAAATTATTGAAATATCTATCCTATTATCAATCAATGTAATTCATTCTCACGTCAATTATTAGTAAAAACCCGTGAAAAATTCAAAAAAATATATTGATGACAAAAAGTACATTGAATGATTTTAATGAAGGGATGTAATTAAGAGTAATTTTATTTAAAATAAATTATAGAATAATATTTTAGAAAATAATTAAAGGATATTTTATTATTTTTGACGGTGTTAATGTTAATTCACCAATATTTTTAACCTAAAAAGTATAATCTATATTATTTCAAATTTTGGTTTGATTTGATTTACATTTGAGAATCACAAGTTACATTTTTTTTCTTTTGTGACTTCAAATTGTGACTTTGACTGAAATCTAATGAGATAACTATCAAAGTGAACAATATATATTTAATTATATATTTTTGGGTGGATGAATAAGATATTTCATCAGATGAGAAAATTTGTTCTTCCTTTCTACTAAAAAATAAAATATGTATTGCAAAGATATAACAATAACTTCTGTCATTGTTTAGTTTATTAATTTGCTAGGAAGATGTGGTTGAGGTGACTAAAGAATATGGTATCACTTTCAAACTAATTTTTAATTAGTGACTTTAAGTTTTGAAAGTGATTGAATCAGCAAGGTCGGTCAATTAGAAGAGGTTTGCTATGATTAAGGTATGAGTTTAACTACTTATTTTATATTTTTAATTTTTAATATGTAATTTTTTGTCTAATTTGATTTGTTTGGATCATGAGTTTCTCTGTCTTTCCACTTACTTTTTAATTTTGTGTCTATTCTATCATTTTCAAAATATGACATACATCCACGCTTTTACCATAATTATGTTAAGTGTGAAATGGTATGAGTGGAAAAATATTCCACACACTAAATAAGTCGGATGAGAGTCGTCTTTAACCACACACTTATACCCAAAGAAAACAACATCACTCGCCATACTTATATCTATGGACATAATACCCCTTGAGCGAGTCTTTTTTTCCTATTACCAGTTTGCGCTTGAAGCAACTTGTACCACTGATATAGACACTTAGGTTGCCACCAGTTAAGTCTGCAAAATTCTTTTTGAAATTAACTAGGGTTAATTAAAATATATTAAATTTTTTTACTCTTTATGCCATGTTTTTCTCGTCGAAAGGACGAGGGTTGGGTGACTGCGGTTGCCCTAACATAGATCTGCTGGATTAAAAATATTTAGTGTTTCTTCAAATTAGGGTTCTGTTCATTAAGGTGAATTTTTTCAGTTTTATTTTATTTTACTTTTCTTAAAACAAATCAAGAAAAAAAAGATATAGAGCGGGTACATGTGAAATTTATCGATTAAGTAGAAAATAAGAGAGAAAACGAGATTAGAGTTTAAGATTTGAGTTTTATTTCTTATTTTGGTTTTTTAATATATTAGGCATTGTGCTATAAAAGAGCGAGAAATCGAAAATTTGCATAAAAATATTTCCTTTGTGTTTAATTTTATAAAAATTCTTTTCAATTATTTTTTTAAAAAATTTCTTTTTGATTGTATATTTAGTATTTGTCTTATATGATTATCATAAATTGTCCAATCCGAAAAAATTTCGTTTTATGTATTTTAATTATCTCAAAATAATCGCCACGCTCATTATCTCGCCACGCTTATTATCCATGCTAAATAATCATTTTTTCAAAAGATGTAAATCACCATTCTTAATATACATGGATATACCTTTATAGGTTACTACCACTCTTACAAGAGTGGTTATATTTTTCACATTACTATGTGTGAAAATGATTTTAGGCAACTCATTTTTGCTTATTTTTCTGCCACACTCAATCATGTGTAATTACATAAGGGTGGAAGCATACCAAATATTTTTTTTATGGTGATTGTAGCATTTTCGATTATTAATCTCATTTATAAATGTAGTTATTAAATATTTACTTTTTTTGTACATAACTTATTAAGTAGGATTACATAACTCCGTGCATAGCACGGGTCCAAACTAGTAATAAGAATATTAAAAGAAGAAGAAATAAATAAAATTAGGGTTAAAATTAATTATACAATGTGTGAAGATACGAGGCTTTAAGATAGAGAGATAAGGCAATGAACTTAGAGATGACAAGGATAATTAAAGTAACCCCACGTGGTAAACTATCATCACCCACATACACTACAAAAAACTGGCTGTTAGCGTCCGAATTTAGAGACAACCCAAAAATCCGACACTAATAGTGACCTATTTAGCATCGGATGCGAAGAAGACGCTATTTGTATCGGAAAAAATAGAAAGACGCTATTAGCGTCGGATTTTAGAGTCAAACCAAAATTCCGACGCTAATACCCAATTTAGTTTTGGAAAAAAGGGGGCCATGTATTCAAGCCCTCAATCCCTAAAATTGCTTTTACTCTCTCATCCCTGCTGCCTCCCCTCCTTCTCCGGCGTCCGTCCCCTCGTGATCGACATCCGTCCCCTCCTCGCCGACAAACTTCTCCGCAACTTCCCTTCCTCGGCCACCTCGTCTTGCGAATATTCGATATGCGGCTACATCTTCGGCGTCTCCTGCCTCCATTTCTCTCTCCTCCAAGAATTATCCATGCCAGGTATGAATCTCTTCTCTCTCTCTCTCTCTCTCCCCTCCATTGTTTCTTCAATTTTGTTGGTTCATTTCCTTGGTTCAATTGAAGCCTCAAATCGAGGTGTTAGTTTGATTGTTCTTCGGAGACGTCCATTGTTTCTTCAATTTTGCTAGTCCGTTTCATTGCTTCAATTCAAGCCTCAAATCGAGGTGTTGGTTTGATTGTTCTTCAGAGAGTATGATGCGGTGATTGTAGTACGAATTTGTCACTGGAAAATAGCGTTCTGTCATTGGAATTTTGTTTAATGTAATTGATTTGGCTCATTTTAGCCGACAGGAATTGGTAGAACATTTAATCCGAGAATTGGATTGATTTCCCTATTTTTCCTGGCTCATTTGTTAAATTCACTTAAAAGGGCACATTAGCACAAAAGATTAGTATGAATTTGTCCTGTTTTTCATGTCTATGACGGTGTTGAAGCCAATTTTTTCGATTTTTGTGGTTTTGTGGATTTGTTTGGGTGAATCTGATTCAAAGGTATATGTAATTTATTAATGCTAGATTTTTTGTGCTTACCTACACCTTATGGGGGATGGAGAAAAAGCTATTACTAAATCCGATTCACGAGTATGTTTGGAGCTAGTCTGTCATGTTGAGCTTCTTATCTTTCCTAATGCTAGCATTACTTCGGCTCCTGTCCTGTGGCGTAACTACCCTCTCGCTCTCTCTGTCTCTCCCTCTTCTTTTGGAGAGCAAGTATTTCTAATTTCAATATGCTCCTACATATTATGTAGAATATTACTACTAAATCTCCATTTGTTCTAGAAATTACCTGGATAGATGATGTGTAAATCCTCGAGAAAGAGGAGAGAACTTATAAGCTTTTGCAATGCACGTATCTAATTAGGCCTTTATTGCCTTACGTCTACTGTTGGTAATATTAGATTTGACATTTGTGTACATATGCATGAATTGCTAGATAACCTAGATCTTAATCTGTGTTTAAATTTAGAGATGTTTTTGTTGTTCGTAATGGACGGCATGGCTTCTTCCCCAATGGATTTACAAAGTCGAAGGTGATGGAAAGGATCCTTTGGCGGAGTCAAGGAAAATCTCATGCAAGAAGTGTGGTAGTTTTCATGTATGGTTCCACACTTTGCTTTTCGAATACTATAAAAGGTATTACGGAAATTTTATTTATGCCCTTTGCCCCTAAGCCTTGTTGAAACTTCAGATTGGAGAATGGAATTCAGGAAAACATTAAATATTGTGTTCGAGCATTGGGGTGTGGGAATGTCGAGAAAAGAAAATAATGATAGAACAAATAAAGGAAGTATAAAGTGTTATTTGATTGGTGGAATGTCTGCTTAAACATATTTTCAGCTTCGATATCTTTGGTTATTGAATGTGAACTGCAGGTTGATCTACTTGTACTTATGTTTGTGCTGACGGAAGAGTGGTACATTTGTCACTGAGTGGTTCACCTCTTACACTCTATTCTTCTCTTCTTCAATTATACGTTATGGTTTCTTTTCTTTTGTTGTAGTTTTTGGGTTATATTTGAATCGTTTATTTTCCAGCTCCAACCTTTGGAGATCGAGAGGAGCCGAAGCGTGTTCCACCGAGAGCCAAAATCATTGTCAACAAATTAGTGGTCATAAAGCCTGAAATGGTGTCCGAAACTAAAGGAATAGAGATGGCCCAACCTGGAGTTACCGAGACAAAAGTGAAGCCGGTTCCACAATTTGCATGTGCGAAGGAAGGAGATTACTCGTATGAATCTTCCTTGGGTAATAGTTGTGTGTTGCGATGGTTTGGAATGCACTTCCAGTAATGCGCTAGGAATTTGTGTCCGAGTACCGCATCCGCTTGATTCGGTTTCAGATCGGATCGTCAATATTCCGACAAAGGAGAGTTCCGTGTGCTTCTTCCTTTGCCGAGTAATGATGTTGCAAAGGTTACCTCTGCTCTCGGCATTCTTGGGATGAACTTGTGTGTGATTTCCCTTTCAATTTTTGTGTCCAAAATAAAATAAATGTCTGAGTCGAGATGACCCCTTTGAAGTCATATATCTATTCTTAACAATGTACCTTATTATCAATCCAAGTGAATGTCCTTGTGAGTTTTGTGGTGAGTTTTGTTTACATAGCTACCATTGCTTGTCAAGATCAACCTTAACATATAAGCACTAATATAATCTCGGTTATGATAATCGGTTGTGTATATATATAACTTATGTTATATATGAAGTCAAGACTCCTCTACGGGTGTATAACTTTTACTTTCGCTTTTTACCTTTCATATAACTTATATCACAAGGATAAAATAGTCACAAATTATTGGATCATATAACTTAATTACCCTTGTTACAAAAAGAAAATAAAGCAAAATGTATGTAAATATGCATGAAATATATATAAAAGGGAATGCCAAAAATAGCAAAAATTATTACAAAAAGAGTAAAAGTTTAGCGTCGGATATTAGCATCCGATCAATATTCGATGCTTGTTTGAGTCAAAAAATCCGACACAATTTTATCTTATCCGACACTAAAAACGAGATATTAGTAGAAAATTGTTAGTGAAATTTAGCGTCGGATAATGATCGCGATCTGTTAGCGTCGGAAATATCCGACGCTAAACTGAAAAAGGCGACGCTAATAGCGTCTTATTTTTGTCGAACGCTATTTAGCGTCGGATTTATCGGACGCTAAATAGCGTCGGATGCTAAATCCGACGCTAAGTTTTTTAGCGTCGAGGTGTTTAGCGTGAGATTTTTTCGACGCTAATCGGACGCTAAATGCAAGTTTTCTTGTAGTGATACAGACTGTTGCACTCACATCCCACCTCTCTGTCTTCCCCTCTCTCTCCTCCCTCTCATTCTCCTCTACTTATCCCCGCTCCGCATTGAACAACACCACCAAAATCACACCTTCCCTTTACGTCTTTTGCTTGCCCTGTCCTTCCACCGCCGCACCGTCGCCTTCCGACCGACCATGGCCACCGGTTGCTTGGACAACCACCGTCCGGACACCAGCATCATCGGTCGTCACTATTAAACTACCAAACCACCCAAACCACACCTCTCTCTCTTTACTTGCCCTGTTCGACCGACCACCACCAATGGTAACACCACCCACCACCACCCGGATGCTTCGCCACTATTCAGCCACCAGTAGTACCACCACAACCGCCACCAACAAAACCACCGGTTGCTCCATCAAGCACCATTAAAGCCAGCAAAGTCCAAGCTCTCCCTCACTCTCTCTCCTAGCACCGCCAGCCCTGCACTTGTTGCTGCCAATTGACGATCGGCCGCTACCTGTTGCCGCTGTTGGTCGGCGTCCATCCGCCACCTTGCCGCCACTACTACCACCAAGCTCTCCTCCTAGCTCTTCACATCTCTCGTAAGGTAAACTATGAATTAATTGTTTTACTAAGTTAATTAAATTATAAATACTCATTTGATGAGTGAGCAAAAAGATTGGACTTTGGGATGTAAATATTGAAAAGTTTGATGATGATATTTAAGTAAAAAGGGAGGTTAAGTAATTTGTTATGGAATTAGGGTTAGAAATTAGGTGATCTTGATGTGTATGCACATATTTGGGTTAGTAATATTGAGGCAAAAATAATAATAATCGTAGTATGGATTAATGATTGAATTAATATGTATATAAGTAATAATTAGGAAAAAGATTTTGGATAATTAATGTTAGTGTACGTAATACATGTGTAATTTGTAATTTGATAAGAAATAAGGCTTAACTGAACTATTAAAAAAATGATGCATGTCTGTCTCTTTATTGAATTTTAGTACAACTTAAAAAATTAAACAAACAAAGAAAAACTAAAATTTATATGATTATCAACAAAAAGGGCAAGTAGAATTTATAACTGTAGATACGTAGCTTGATCAAAATTTTGTGATAATAATACACTATTTTTCTTTTAGTTGAAATAACATTGAAGTCATAAAATAAATAAATATGGAAGTAAAAACCTGATTTATTAACGAGATTTATTTTTGTAAAACTTATACTCAAAGCCATCAATCATAACTCATTCGGGTCCCGTTCAAGATCACAAAGAAAGGAATCAAATTTAGTTCATCAATCAAATTCAGCTCATCGAGTACGTTCATTGATCGTGCCTTTCATTATTTCAATTATAAACCAAAGTCGGGTGTTGGTGACTTCAATTACAATAAAATATTTTTTGCAAACAGTATTTGCCATATAAAAGTGGACCCGCCCATCAACACCATTATTTGGTATCATTAATATTTTATCAATATCTGGATGGTAACACCGTACTCGCTAAGCCATCCCCAACTGGACTTTTCGATCGGTCCGGGTGTGTATATATAAAGGGGAAACCCGATGATCGCAAGGGTAACCACTCGGATAATTAATCAATAACCTGTTTGACATTATTCTCTCCCCTCATTTACAAACGAATTGAAATGCATGCGCTCAACTCAACTATTTAATAACTTTCATTTTACAAGTATGATAGTGGACGTATTGAGATTTGGCTCACATTTCAAAACTATTTTCTTATTTTGTTTTAGGTAAAGATGTTGAAGGTATCAAGCAATAGAAGAGTTATCTCGCCAACTTTATTGGAGTACTAGTAGTTAAGTGTCGTTGACTTCATTTACCAAATATTAACATGTACTTTTGTTTATAATTGTATAAGTTGT
The DNA here is from genome assembly GCA_021018815.1 of Talinum fruticosum. Classification (NCBI taxonomy): domain Eukaryota; kingdom Viridiplantae; phylum Streptophyta; class Magnoliopsida; order Caryophyllales; family Talinaceae; genus Talinum; species Talinum fruticosum. Next base: position 3,728,641 of record JAITYX010000040.1, read on the forward strand.
AATTGTCTAGCAAGATGTATCCACGGATAGAAATACATATAGTTATATTCGGAGCCCTTGCCCTTTCCTCCGGTAAGGGCGGCGGTGACGTTCCCCGACCTCCTTTCCGCTAAACTAATTATCGGCTAGCGGTTTATTTAGATTAGAATTGGTGATTAAGGGTTTGGGGCATTACACGATTACATCTCTTAAACCACAATACGTAAAGCGATAAATGAATCGTAAATTAAATAACCGTTTCAAGGCTAAAAATTTGCCCTCAAGTTGTCTCATATTATTGATCTAAATCTCCACACTCGAATCTCTTAATGCAACGACGACAAAAAAAAAGGGCTTCTTTTGAATTGTGTGAAAGGTGAATATGTAGAGAATTGGAAAGATCGATTGAATAGCTGCCCGGAGATCAGAATAAATGAATATTCTTTAGCTCTTCGCACGGATTCAGCGGCGGTGATTGGGAAAAATAAACGTTTGAGATTGATTTTGACAAAGTAACGCTTAGGTATGAATGCTCTGGTTAGTTGTATGGAGCATAATGCATAGGAGAAAGCCGTTTCGGAATGAGAGCCAAGGATTTCCATTTATAGGAGAGGACCTAGGTCACAAATGACCTAGGGTTTGCCCTCGATCAGCCAGTCCAAACAGCGGAAAACAAACTAGGCCAATATCTTAAGAGATTAAACTAGATAAGGAAGCGATAGAATCGGATAGAACTTGGTTAACGGCAACGGCCAACTGGACGCTCCTAGTGTTTTGTGCCCTAGCATGTCTCCAAGGGATTCTCCAAGTCAAAACACAGACATTTCACTTAAATGTTCGGGGTGGCGGGCGCCGGCCACGACGTTGTTTTGAGGGGAAAAGCTCCTAGTCTTGTGTGGACTACCTTGTGGAGCTTAAGCGCAGCACTTTGATGGTCGTGATCATGAAGTGCAACGTTTTAACGCTGTCTTCAGGTCTTCAACTCCTTGTTTGATTGGACGAAGTAAAATGTAGTATTTTAAACTTGAAATTTCCCAAGACGCAAGCACTAGATTCTGTTACCTCGAAGGCTTGGCCCGGTTCTTTGATCGCCCGAAAGAAAAGGGGATTTATGGAACGACCCAAGGCAAAAGACTATTTATTTGGTGCTAAGGGTTCTTTGTGATTTACTAGCTTATGTCGCACCAATCGATCATAGTGCGAGATCCAAATCCTCAAACAGGACTCGAGATTTCATCATCGGGCCAACAAAATAAAATATAAAAATAAAGAGATAAGAGAGGACACTTTCTAGGTGTCTACAGTTAACCCCCACTTTAACTAAGTTCAAAAAGACGAAGGTCAAAGTAGACACTAAAGAATACTTACCTCGATTTTTTATAAGGTATTGTGTGATGTTTGGAATTGGTTTTAATCAAACTCGAAGTCCAAAATGGAACCTAAACTTGATCCCGATGCTTGCGTTCGAAGTCCGATAAGTAGATCCTAAGCTTGGCTTGATCAAAGCCTAAAGGTTGGTATATTTTGATGCTGAAACTTTGATCGTTCTTTGATCCGAAGTTTCGCTAAGTAATCTGCTCTACTAACATACTTGTTAATGTATAATCGAATTGACGAAATTCGGTGTTTTACTGAATAATTCGATCGAAACAGATCGATAAAATTGTTCCGGAAAAGCTTATTAGTGGGCCTAGAAACTCCCACTTGCATGCACAAGGGGACAAAGGTCACATGCCATGGTTTGACAAAGCTCTATAAGCTAGGTGGGTAGGCTAGGATGCAAAGGTTGTCACCGATGGGACCTCTCGGCTCCGCGTGGTCGGCGCCAACCATCCTTTGGCGAGCTTGGCCCCGGTATGCCCTGCCGGATTCTCTTGGTTCCCCACTACTTGCTTGGCTCTTGTCTTATGTGGCTCACTACCTTGACTGAATTTCCCTATAAATGGAGATACTTTGTATGTTTCATTTTGCACACTTACTCCTCTTCTTACTCTTGCTTTCATCTTGTGCTTTCTCACTTTGCTCCTTCTTGAAAACTAGTTGGTTCTCAAGAATCTCTTATCTTCAAAATGTCTAGGAGAAAGGCCTATATCCTGTTAGGAGGTTTAGAGCGGAAAATCTTATCGAAGACTATTTCCTTGAACGAAAATGGTTCCCTCAAAATGAATGAAACCCGAATGATCTCTTAGTCGAGGCTGAGAATCACGTTTCTTCGCTGGCCATTACTCCTTCGATACGCTAATCGGCTTAAACTTCTTCATTTTCTCATTTAGAGTAGTTCTTCAACTAAAACCTTGTTGGATTTTTATCTCGCAAAAGGCTCGATTCGCAGTATTGGAGCCATCCCTAAATTCATGGAGACATGCAGGAGGATGAATTTTCCTCTTGAGGATGTCATGCATAATGCTAGGTGTGGACCTCTCTACCTTGCTTTATACCATCTCACTAATAAAAGGGAAAGGGATTTCATTAGAGCCATTAGCGAGCGCTTTTGAGATACTACCAACACGTTTCACCTTCCTTTTGGTGAGATGACAATAACGCCTTTTGATTTTCGTTGTTTATCCGGTTTGAGCTTCTCGGGAGATCCTTTAGCCTATTAATGGAACTTGTACAAAAATCATGACTATCTCCGTCACCTCTTTGGCCTTGTAGTTGATAAATTTCCACATAGTAATTTCTTTAATTATATCATTCTTTTTGAGGCCTTTGATGATGTTGGTTTTTGGCCTCAACAAGTCCGGATCGTGCTTGCTCTTCTCTAGAGTACGATCCTCTTCTTTGACCAGGCTGCCAAGACTCATGTTCACTATTTGGTGAACTTAGTGGATCTTGATAAAATAAAGGAGCTTAAGCCGGGGTGCTCCTGCGTACACTTGCCTCATTAGGGGCCTCCGTGTCGGTGTGCGCCTTACAAAATCGAAACCGGATTCAACCAATTATCTATGTTTAAATGGTTTGTGGATGATTATTGAGGTATGCTTAAATTCTCCTTTTTCCCAATACATATATTTTTCATCTTATTTGGATAAAAACCTTACTTGATTTGTCAAAATGTAGCCGTGGTCGTACGAATATTTCTCACATCTTTGTCCCGGTTCAACAAATCATCCTGCATTTTGGCCTCCATGTTGTGGGCTAACGTCTATCTTCAATGTCCTAAAATTCATGGAATAGACTTGAGAGCACCCTCAACCGTGTGACCTCGGTATGCTTCTTCTATTCTCAAAATTTGCTCCAAAATATACTTAAGAGATCTTTTTACCACACTTTTAGCTCTTTGCCCCTGCCTATGGCTCGTGCCATTGCCTATGGGCCCGCCTGTGGTGGATTCCAGCCCTAAACATTCATTGTTTTTCATCCATTTTCTTGTTATCTTTTGTTTTTGCTAGCTGATTTCTTGATAATCCTTGTATGTAGGCCAACTTCGTCCTTGGGCCCAACTCCAACTTCCTCAAAGTGTCCTTGTGGCACGAGAATTGAGCGAAAGAAAGATCTTGTTTGAAGGTCCTTTTGGGTTTGGCTGTTACCTTGGAGAGAGGGTCACTCCTCAAATCTGGGTCAACACGTGGCCTCTGTTTTTTCCGGTCGATCCACCTCCGACCATGTTATATTTTCGTTCCCTTCATCCAAATGAGCAAGTGGTCTGCTATAGTGGGGTATCGTTTACCTCATTTTAAAACTTGAACACGTCTTATGCCTATCATGCGGCACGAATCATGACCCAATTGGTGAGTTCTTAAGTCTCTTTCCTTATTATAACTTGAATTTCTTATGTGGAAATTAATCATCTCCTGGCAGCTCACTCCTGCAACGAGTCTTGACGTGGATGTTACTCTTCCTTGGGGACCTCTTTGTTTTGTAAAAATTCCTGAAATCCCGGAAGAGGAATGTGTTAGACATCCCTTCCCTAGAAATTGACGAGGGGTAAGAGTTTTATGTTGTTCTCTTTTAGTTGCATGCTAAAAATATTTTCGGCTAATAGCATAGGATAAACTTTTTAGTACAACCGGGAGCAATCTAGATCCATGTCCATCGGATTTCAATTCGCTCTACGGGAATTCAAAACTTCCTGATTGGGCGATCTTTTCCTACTTTTCGGGTAAATTATTGATTAGTGGAGTGCTAATTTTATTGAGCTTTTAGTGATTTGCTAATCGCTCCTTTGATCTTGTAGAGGCACCGAGCACCTCCCTCTCGGTAGTCTTCCTGGTGTACCCGAGACAAAATCTCATGCCTCCGATCAACAAATACCTTATAGTAGTAATGCTAGACAAGGTTCTTCACGACATTTTTCATGGCGTGCATATCATAGGAGTGCTTCCGAGGTAGGACCTAACACTTCGGGGCCTAGTGCTTCCGATGCGGGGCCTAGTTATTCTAGGGATAGTTTAAACATCTTACCCTTACAGGCCTTCAACCATCATGAAAATCCTCTTCACTTCCCTTAGTCTTCTTACAACGGGCCGACCCGTGAAGCTTCTCAATTTTGGGATCACGGAGGTAGCTCTTATCAAGGCGATGAAGGTGGTCGATTCTCTCCATCCGTCTTAGAGGACTTCGGGAATTACATGTTTGATGACGATTTCGGTGATGATGCTTACAAGACTCCTTGCCGCTTCCATCACTTACTGATTAATGAGTCCCTTGTAGGGTATTTGTTTATTAATGTAATATTTTCTTTGTAATGAAGACTCTTATGCAATGGGATGAGATGCAAGACTCAATTCTAAAAATGCGTTCTTTTATTTAGTATGATGTACAAATCTTGAAAAAATTACAAAGATAAAGTAAAAAAAAAAAAAAGGCACTAGCCCCCATTCCCTTCAAAAGAAAATAATAAAAAGAAAAAAAGTGAAATCTCAAGTGCATGGTCCAAAATAACAACACGGTGCTGTGCTATGGGCTGAGGTAGAAAATAATAAATGGTCCAAGGAGTGCTCGGGCCAAAAAAAAAAAAAATCGCGAAAACTAGTCGGCTCACGGCCATGTTCGACGCATACCACTCGGCTAAACCCGGTGCGTTCATGATTTCTCGGTGATCGAGTTCCGGTAGGACTATAAGAACTCCGGAAAACTCCTATAAATAGGATCCGCTTACGGTGCTAAACAAGATACCACATACTAGAAAACCTTACGCCACCTTAAACTAAAAGCATATTGCACCTCATTTCCTCTATTCAAAATAAACATGAATTTCATGAATTAGTTAACACGATGGATGCATGAGATGAATAACATGGATAGATTCGGGTTAACTAATTATGGGCTGAATGTCCTTTTCAAGCATTCGCCAGGTGAAGGTCTATTGGACCTTCTTAAGAGTTGCTATGGCCTACTAGGATTCTCATCACCACGTTTTTAGGTTTGGGGATAAGGAATTGTGCCCCCTGCTCGAAAAATTCGATGCCATACTAGGCGGTTTTAGGCGAACAAAACCAACTATACCTAAATCTTCAAAAAATCTTCACGAGACATACAAATACTTGTTGAAACCGAGTAATAAGTTGATACATACTTAGTGACTCACTTACGCAGTGAAGGAAAAATGTGGTGGTAGCCGATCACCCCGCTTCTTGCTAGGAAGAATACCTTAAGAATCACATCAATGACCTTCTTTGGTATATGAAGAACTGGAAGGTGTCCTAGTTCAAAACATGTATCTTTATTGGATTATATCCGGTCAGCCACCTTTGAATTGTTCAACGGGTATTATAGCTCTTATCGGACCAAGTCGTGGCTTGGATACTTGGAGGAGTCTACCAAAGTTGTTCACATTTGCGAGACTTGTTGACAAGCGATGGCACACCCAACACTATCTGTTTCTCCCCATTATCTAGAGTGGATAATAGGAGTAGTTCCCCAACATTGGAAGGCACTCTGCAAATTAGAGAGATGGATCCTGAAGAAGCTGTCCCTGCTGTTGCCCCTCACCAAATTCGCGAAATAAACCCTCGGATGGCTGAATGCATCCGTCGAAGAGAAATTAAAGCCAAAGAAGCTCAAGAAAGGAGGGTCCACCGAATTTAAGAACTGAAGGAACGCACCCGCGATGAAGAAGCGGAGTCTAGTGACCCTAAAGGAAATGAAGTAAAGATAGATCGAGGCTTAGACTTTTAGGATAGAAGTTAGAATAGAATAAAAGAAAGGGAGGTTTAGTTTTACCTCTTTAGAACAGATGTTATTAGTATTTTACAAGTAGTGTCCTTACAATTATTTCCCTTTATTAGCTATGTATGTGTGTAAGTAGCAAGCTTACCTATTATTAAATGAAAGTAAGTATTATGCTATACTTTTATATTTTATCGCTCACTTAAAGGCAAAAATATTTAATAAATCGGTTCGCCTAATTGGACTGTCCTTTAAATAAATAAAAGACACTAATGAACCGCCTAATTGGGCCATCTAGGAAATAAATAAAGGAACTAGATAACCTAACACCCGAAGATGAATATCGGAATCAAAGGAAAGACCACGACCCGACCAGCCGACCATTGTCCAGGTGGTGGCCGGTGCCCGCCATAGCCTTGCCCGGTTGGGCTGGGCTCGACCTACTGCCTAGGGTCATGCTAGACGTATTACTTCTTGAGTTTATCTAAGTTGGTGTACTAGAAAATCTCTTCTTTGTCCAAATCGATTAATTTTACCGCTTCACCAAGTAAGATCCGACTAAGTACAAATAGACCTTGCCAATTGGGCTTAAATTTTCCTCATGGGTCTTCAATTGGTGCTCTTATGTCTTTAAGGAGCAAATTCCCAATTTGAAGATTTCGAGGCTTAACTTTCTTATTAAATGTTCTAGATATGCAAGCCTGATAAATTTGACATTATGGAGGGCATTGAGCCGCCTCTCATACAATAATACTAACTCATCATAGCGTGCTTTGACCCATTCCGCTTTTGAAATTTGACTCTCAATAATTATCCTTAATGAGGGAATGGCAATCTCTATTAGAAGGATTGCTTTCATGCCATAAACTAGAGAATAAGGTGTTGCTCGCGTAGAGCCTCTAATAGAAGTTCTATAACCGCACAACATGAAAGGAAATTTGTCGAGCTAATCCTTATAAGTAATCGCCATCTTTTCCACTATCTTTCGAATATTCTTATTAGCGGCCTTAATCTGCTCCATTGGTCCGAGGGCGATACGGGGAAGATTTATGATATTAGAGTTTGTACTTTTCCAACAAATATGCCATTTCCTTCTTAAAATGGCTACCATGATCACTTATCGGATCGTGGGGCACCTCATAATGATAGATGATATTTCGGGTACTTGTTTTGACGTCAAAGTTGCATAGGAAGCCGCCTCTACCCATTTGTGAAGTAGTCGATTGCTACTAACAGAAATTCATGACCGCCTGTTCCTTTAAGGGTCACCTTGCCAATAATGTTTATTCCCCATACCGAAAAGGGCAGGGTGAAGTTAAAGTTGTGAGGAATGATGGCGCTGGGTTTTGTAAATTTGCATGCACATGACATTTGTGGCCCCTTCTAACAAATTCATGACAGCTCGACACGTCGACCATTAATAACCGAGTCTCTCGAACGTTTTGAAGCAGCATCCTACCATTCATATGACACACTCTCCACCATAAATCTTCTCCATGATGCATTGTGCTTCTTGTTGATTGACACAAAGTAAGCTAGTCCTAGAATTGGTCTTCTTGAACAGTTCCCTTGATTGATGAAGAATTGGACAACAAACATCCCGATGGCTTGTTGGGCTCTAGGTGTGGAGTCCAAGGGATACTCTTGTTTATCCAAATACGGATAAATATCGTCATACAAACTAGTATGGTTAGTATTAGACACTTCTAATATACATATGTGTGCGGGGTGACTCCATAGCTCAATATGAATGGACATTGAATGAATGCCGGTAGGGATATTGATCATGGATGCTAACTTAGTTAGTGCATCCACAAATTTGTTATCATCCCTAGGAAGGCAAATGAAAGAAATTCTCTCAAAGTGCTTAGATAATTCCGTCGGATGTGCGTGGTAGGGCGCCAAGGCTTCACTATATACCTTCCAACTTTACGAAATTTGATTGATGATAAAAGTGGAGTAAGCAAAAACCCCGATATTCATGACCCCGATCTCCGTAGCAAGCATCAAGTCCTCGTGATGCAAGCTTCGTACTCTGCAACGTTGTTGGTGACTTCGAAGTCTAGCTTGACCGAAATAGGAGTATGTGCTCCCTCCGGTGAGACTAAAAGAATTCCTATGCCAAAGTCCTTCGATTGGAAGCACCGTCGATGTACATTGTCCAAACGTCTACCTCTACTTGTAAAATGTTTTTATCTCGGAAAGTCGAGGTGTTTGGGTAACGATTTAGAAACAGGTAGATCAACTAAGAATTCTAACACTATCCTTCCTTTAATCGCTTTTGAGAGACAAACTTGAGTTCAAATTCTAATAGCATGAAAGTCCATCGCTATCTTACTGCCGATAGTTGGTTGCTCAAGCATGTGCTTAATAAGATCCATAGGTGCCACCACGTGTACTCGTATGGGCTAACATGTAGTGCATGAGCTTCTTAGTAGCCCGAGTAGTGCTAATGATGTCTTCTCTAATAACGTATATCTAGTCTCATAATCAAAGAACTTCTTGCTCGGATAGTAGGTCGCGCATTCTTTTTCCCCGTCTCATTGAGCTAGCATGGCTCCCATAGTCTGTTTTCGTTGTAGTGAGATGCAGGAGTAAATGTTTCCCTGATTGGTGTAGAAGTAACACTTGGAGGATTAGCCATGTATTCCTTAACCTTTTCGAATGCTTGTTGGAACTTGGCATTCTAAATGTGCTCACATCCTTTCTTTAGCTTCTTGAAAATAGGTTCGTAGATCATAGTTAGTTTTGATATGAAACGACTATGTACTCGTAAACATCCTAGGAAATCCCTTATCTCCTTTTCTATGCTTGGCAAAGGGTTCTCCTGAATGGCCTTGATTTGGATGGATAAACTTCAATTCCTCTAAGACTCACAACATAGCCTAGCAGCTTACCCGAGGTTACTCCAAAGGCACACTTTTAAGGATTAAGGCGCATGTGGTATTTCCTGAGTTTATCGAAGAATTTCCTTAGGTCTGGGTAGGTGCCTTGCTCTATCTTTGCATTTTATGATCATATCGTCTATGTAAACATCAACTTCTTTATGGATCATATCATGCAATAAAGTTTTTGTTGTCTTCGATACGTAGCACCGGTGTTCTTGAGCCCAAATGGCATCACCACATAATAGTAAGTTCCCCATTGAGTGATGAAGGTCGTCTTTTCCATATCTTCTTAAACCATTTTTACCTAATTATACCCAGCATAACCGTCCATGAACGAGAGCAAGGCATGACCCACTGTATTATCAACAAGGAGGCCAATATGAGGCAACGAAAAATCATCTTTAGGATTGGCCTTATTCAAATCCCCGAAGTTGATGCACATACGAACCCCTGCCATCTTTCGTTGGAATCGGAACTATATTTGTTACCCACTGAGGATAGTGAACTATCTTGATAAACCCAACCTCTAACCGCTTCTTAACCTCTTCCTTAATCTTGAAAGCCCACTCCGATTTCATCCTTCTCAATTCTCGCTTAATCGGCTTAGTTTCTTCGTAAAGCGAGGATTTTATGCTTTGCTATACTCGGAGCTTTACCCAGCATGTCATTGTAGGACCATGTCAAGACATTTATTAATTCTGTAAGGAGCGAAGTAAATTGCTTCTAATCTTACTGGATATAAGGTTTTCCCGATCTTAACTTCTTGGGGTTGATCAACTGACCCCAAATTAATTATTATTGTTTCCTCTATTACCGATGACATATTTTCATGATCTTTCATTGCTTTTATTAGTTCTTTAGTGATTATCAACAAGGAGGCCAATATGAGGCAACGAAAAATCATCTTTAGGGCTGGCCTTATTCAAATCCCCGAAGTTGACGGACATATGAACCCTGCCATTTTTCTTTGGAATCGGAACTATATTTATTACCCACTGAGGATAATGAACTATCTTGATAAACCCAACCTCTAACTTCTTCTTAACCTCTTCATTAATCTTCAAAGCCCACTCCGATTTCATCCTCCTCAATTTTTGCTTAACTCGCTTAGTTTCTTCGTAAGCGGGATTTTATGCTCTGCTATACTCGGAGCTTTACCCTGCATGTCATTGTAGGACCATGCAAAGACATTTATTAATTCTATAAGGAGCGAAGTAAATTGCTTCTAGTCTTCCGGATATAAGGTTTTCCTGAACTTAACTACTTAGGGTTGATCAACTGACCCCAAATTAATTATTATTGTTTCCTCTATTACTGGTGAGATATTTTCATGATCTTTCATAGCTTTTATTAGTTCTTTAGTGATTTCTTGTTCATCATTAGAGGAAAAACAATTAAGAGCAAGAGGAGGCAAGGAGTAAGCGGAAAGTTTCACATTATTAAATGAACCAACGAGTATATCGGACTCGAAATAAAATTAGAAATGACAGAACTAGGAAAAGAGTTGGAAACAATAGAAAGAGAAATACAAGCCCTAGTACAGGACTTAGAAAGACAATGCGCTCCTATGCTGATAGCAAATTCCTAGCCCTCCTCAGCATCAATCCAAGTAACATGCTTGGATCCTTCAATATCAACGTCGGTAATGAACCCGGATAGATCGAACTGCGGGTGTGACATGACTCGTGATAGTACCGAGACTAAATTCCCTTCTAGGTTACCCTTTTCTTTGAACAGAAGACCGAAAAGATTGTTTCTAGTGAGATTGGTCCAATTTGATGTAGACTGTCCCTCTTTAAGGAGGTACGGTGTCTCCTTTTCTAAAATGTAGCAATCATTGAAAATCTCCAAACCAAATACTAGAATGCCTTTTTCCTCAATATAGTAGGGCTTAGGAAGACCATAATAAAAGGAAGTTGTCTCCTTCTTTTAGAAACTGCCCATTCGGAGTACAGGGAAAGGACTTAACAGAGCGGACTATGCGTGGTGCAGTCCTTTGTCGGAATTTTCCACTTGGCTTGAGCTATTTCCTTAGCATTAGGTTGATAGTCTAGTCCGAAGTTGTAGTTATTAGTGGGTTGAAGGGGTGGAAAAGTAGGGTGGTATGCCCTTCGACTTGTAACAAGATTTGGAAAATACCCTTCTTCTTAAGCATCGAATGGACACCCGGTTGCCATAAGGATTAAAGTTAAGAGGTGCTTCATTCATTTCTAAGGCAGTGACGGTCTCAAATTTGTACGGTTCCTCGTCATTAGCATTGTGCTCGATCTCGACTACGGATTCTTTTCAGGTGATAGCAACACAAAGGTTATTCCTATTGACACTTATGACTTGACCTTTGATGGTCATCTTAACCTTCGATGTAGTGTAGAGGCACCGCCGGATGATTATGTAGCAAATGGCGTCCTAGGAGTAAATTGAAGGTAGTTGGGATATCAATGACTTGGAATTCAATGTTTCTTTCCACTAGCCCTCTATTGATTGGCAAGGTCACTATTACCAAAACTGTTCTTTTATAATTATTATAAGCTCGAAGATGGATAGTATGTTTAGAGAGTTGTTGCTCCCTAATTCCTAACCTTTAAGTAGTTCTCGAGGGACATACTTTTACTACTTGAAATATTGTCTACCAAGGTTAGAGGAACAAACTTATTGACACAAGTTATTATTAAGTAAAAGGCATTGCTTGTGTGCAATGCCTTCTTCCTGGGACATCCTTCTATTCAAAGGTAATGGTTCCATCCCAACTATTTACCAATCCTACCACTTCCTCGGCGTGGTTTTAGGAGAGACACTATTATAGGAACCACTTTTAACTACGGTTAAAAACGACATTTAATAATGGTTAACGGACGTCGTGTATGTGGGTGTCGTTGTATGTACCACCTTTGACTACGGTTGAAAATCGTAGTCATAGGTCGATATATGACGATGGTTCCGATGGAAAAATCGTAGTCATAGGTTTATCTATGGCGACGTTTCCTTCCTCCGAACCTTTGTTATAGGCCTTCCTCGTAGTTGAAAAAACTTAATACAGAGCGGCTATGATGATGGTTCCTTAATTTGAATCGTCGTCATATGTGAGCCTGTGACTACCGTTACGCCTTAAGAATCGTCGTCATAAGTCTGATTTTTGTAAAATAATTTTTCTCGTATTTGCTTGCCCCTCCGTACAGTACAAAATCGTATACAAACACATATACAAACCACAATTCAATATGTACAAAATAACATACTCATCACATTTTTGTATATATGGTGCAAGACAGAGTTGCTTGGGCACATTTAATGAATAATTGTAATATATATATACCTATAATTGTGTATGACTACTAAAATCACAAACTTGACCTATCAAATAATGAAGAATAACCGTAAATATATACCTATGTCTTTAAACGGTTATATACAAACTCTACCCAACCTTGTTTGAACTCGTTGATCATTTCATCCGTATAGGGAGTGGGTAGTTTCTTTCTTGGGAAACATTGTAACCAATGCTGTAATAAACATATTAATTAGGTTTGTGCAATAAGTGTTAATCAAGCTGAAAAAATAATATAATCAACGACGAGTGCATCTATACCTCTTTGGGACTAGCATTAAAATCGAGTTTGGTCACAATCTCTTTCATATACTTGGAGAATGTAGAACCCGCACCCACATTCCCCAGTTGTTTATGGCACTATAATAATAAAATATATTCCCAACACATAGAGAATTAATTAGTAGTTATGTATATACCAAGTAATATGAAATGAAAAACATCCAAAGTAGACACTAATAACCAAGAGAACCTCACCTTGGCGGGGACAACTAGTGGTTGTGCTTTCTTATTCACTCATTTGTCCTTGGTGCCTCCGCCATAATAATAATGCACTAGAGCAATATTTTTCAATCGGAAAAATAAAATTCAAGATAAACATCCCATTCAACGATCACTTAACAAAACATCATAAAATGATTAAAAGTATGAACTCACGCCTCGACAATGTCCTTGATATCTTCCCTCACGTCACAACCCACAGGATCAAATGAGTAGGCCATATGAGCCCTTAGATATAGGGCAACAAGCATCCAATGGTGGCTACATAACCCTAAATAACACATTTTAATATAAGTATGTATAACACCATATAAAAACTTCATCGGTTAATTAGTTCATTATTTGTCAACTTACCTCTCATTGAACGCCGCCAAGAAGAATGTTTTATTATCCTCAAAACGTTTCATGACGTCGAAGATAAAGGCAACCCGTTTGTCATGATTCAGCCCAGCTCCTTGAATAATGGAAGCAGGGTTCGAAGCCGAACGAAATCCTTCCCAATCTCGTACGACCACCTTACATATTAATTGTATTGTAGTTAGTAATTCAAATTAATTGTAAAAAAATAAAAAATTTGATTATGAATATATTAACTTACATCATGCCAAGCATAATAGTGGATATGCTGATTTCCTCCATGCGCAAAATTGCAGTATGTCATCCGGGAAGACAATACCGAGCATATCCGCTTCACGTTGTCCAAACACGTGACCTGGCGCACTACAAATGATCTAGTCCTCTATTAACAAAGTTTGCACATAACTTTCTAAAGTAGCACACCAATCCATGCGAGACTCCTCAATGTATTTGAGAGGAGACTTCTTTGGACAATGAACGGGCACCACCGAACGTTTGCTTGTGCCACTAGCGCCCTTCATCCAGCTCTCAAACCTTTCCCCGATATCCTAATCAATAATCAATAAAAAATGAGAAAAAAATATATACATGATTTTAATAACAACTAAATCTAATATTTTTAATACAAATGAATTACAGTAGTGAGGATGACCAAACTCTTGGGCCAACAAAGAAAAGTGTTGATCTGTGTCGTCAATAGTGTGGAAGTCTACTCCCTGAATTGGAAACTCACACTCGCCTTTCCCGTGTATGAACTCTTTAAGACTCACCCTCACCTCATCAGCCGCAAGGGGTGTCCCGTGAACGAGAAAATCTGCCCTCCACGGGAAAACAACACCCAATGCCACAACATGCTCTAGGGGAGGGTGATGAGAAAATAGCTTGTAATTCGCCAGCTGCATAAGAATAACTAAACATTTGACAATGAAGTTAAATAATCTAAAAACCCCGAAAATAAATGGATAGAGTTTCCCTTAAAAGTAAACATTTTCCTTGGATAACGACCCTCATCCGAAACAACAAAAACATACTAAATAAGTAATTACTCAACGGCCACACGCCGGAGTTATGCAAAAACAAAAACATACTATAAGTAATTATTCAACAAGATTATACATGAATTGGTAAAAAATATAAATATGCATGTAAATATAATTAGGTTGCAAAATCTGAATTACCTCTGCGCGAACTTTGAATCGGTCGATCTGGTGAGCTCGCGTTCACGCTGGCGGTGTATGGGCTGAGAAAGACGTACATCATCAAAGTTGCTAGGTAACGGCATGCCCATGTTGGTGAAGTACGACCTCATCTAGGATTACATGTCTCGTCCACATCTACGCCCTCATTGCTTCCATCCGTGCAGCCATTTGGGACTGCATTTAGGTCATTTGGGCCTCCATATATGCTTTGCTTTGGAAGAGACGGGCGCTTCTTCCTAGTCCCAAAGTGCTAACTATCCTCACTTGCCCAGTGACGGCTCGAACACGACCGGGATGCTCATCTCTTTGTAGGGCTAAGACTTGCTTGTCCTTCTTCCCGGTGGTGTCGGCGACTTTTGAAGTCAATGTCTATGACAAAGACTCCTGTAAGAAGAAAAAAATACTATCATTTGACAAATTCATAAAATAAACCGATAAGTTCTCAAAATAAATAAAGGAAAATAGTAAAAATCTCACGAGTCGGCGAGAAATAGCTTCTATATTGGGTCGTAGTGAAGGTTCCATCTTTCTTCTTTCTTCCTTCAATCCACGACTCATTCCTATGGATAACGTGCTGCGAAGTATCTATGGTTAACCCTTTACTAGATGTGGTTTGAACTTGTTCAAGCTTTTACTTGTACAAACTCTCCTCCAACTTCGCCTATCCCCACGGGACGAGCACATGAGGGTACGGATTGCTCTTAATCCTCTTCCGCTCGACTTTACTTATCGCTCTGCCCAAGTAATTAAGACAACAAAAATATTAGTGCGAGAACACTTACAGTTCTTCCTTTTCATATCAATTCGACAACCAACATCACACTATATGTATATGAGATTCAATAATGAATGAACTTACCGTGTATTGTAGAAAGGTGATATGTGACTCAAACGACCTCCAGTCCTCCTCGGTGATACAATTGTAGGCCTCCTAGGGTATACCTTCTTATTTTATCTACTTTGTTTTGTAGACCCATATAACGGTAATGCAATATTTGAAGTCTCTAAACTTTGTTATCGTCGACATGAGGATCTTGTGTTTCATGGAGGGCATCAAAGATTCGTTAACGTTCAAGTCGAACGTTCTCGAAACACAAGAATGATATGCATTAGTACATATATATTAACCATTTACAATATAAGTTGCAATACTAAATTGAGATGTATTCATTTACATGAATATCGTTCCATATGTTGTCCTTAATTGGAATCGGGGACGTCGGCCCATTTTCTAAAGTTGATGTTCACGTGGCAGCGGGTTGGTGCACCAACATAGCTCATAAAGGTAGCTTTATTCTCACCTACAGCATTTACGTGGCTATCAAAATAGACCCATGTAAGGAGAGTTAGATCCTCTCTACCTTGGACCAACTTCTCCTTGTTCATCATGGTTTACCCCTTGATTTTTTTGTACTTTTAGAAGAATCCATCTTATAATGCAAGTAATTATACAACTCTTGATAAATAAACATGTACAATAATTTTGGCCGTTTTTGTCTCGTCTCTTATTTTCATTCTATCCATTTACATTCCTCAAATATAAGATTAATTCTACAAATTTTCCGTAAAACACCACGAAAAATAAGACTCCTCAAATACACTTTCGAGTTTATATCTAAAATTGGAAAGCACTCTCTATACTTTTGAGTTTCATGAAAATACCGAAAATGACAAGGCAAATAATAATAGAATTAAAAACCCGCAATGGAATTTAGGGTAAATGCTAAAGATTGAGAGAAAGAGACAAACCTGGTGGTGCTCGGAAAAAGGAGTCGGCAAGAGAGGTGCAGCCGCACGAGAGAGTGAGGTTGGCGAGAGAGCTGCAACCACACGAGACGAGTGAGGTCGGCGAGAGAGGTGCAACCACGCAGAGAGAATGAGGTCAAAAGAGAAGTTGGCGAGAGAGTGCTCCATCGATAACCGTAAACGCAGAGAGTGTAGGGGAGTGCAACCACGACCTGAAATCGTAGAGTAGCATCGGAAACCACGAACTTTAGCGAGAGAGTGTGCTACTGAAAAAAATGAGGAAATTGTACACACTCGGTGTTGGGCGAGGGTTTTTGGTGCGAGAACTTTACACGATGGTTTAACACGAACAACCGTCGTCTAAAGTACGTCCACTACGGTTCGAGTACTCGAACCATCGTCATAGATAAGTCTATGATGACGGTTCAATAAAAGAACTGTAGTTTAAAGTTCGAGTACAAACTTTAGACGATGGTTGTTATGTTGAGCCGTCGTCATATGTACATTAAAAACTGAATTTTTTACGAAAATGCCACCAGTCCAGTTTTCATGACGGTTTGTCCGTTTAACCGTTATTAAAGACCTGTCATTAAAAGTGGTTTACGTAGTAGTGTGACTACGATTTTGCTAAGTGCATCGATTAAAGCCTGTCTATATTTTTCGAAGCGAGATATTAGTTGCCAAATTGAGATATCGGCTTTTGATTTCTAGAGTTGTTTAGGGATTGGGTCTTCTTCCTTTGTATGTTCAAGCTCTTTGGGGGCTTCCCGAGTCCGTTGTGGACCCAAGGGTGCATTGTGTCGTCCAGAGCTAGTAAGGAACTGGATTACAACACTTTTAGTATCTCCCCAAAAGTCTTATTCTTCTAAGGGTGGTGTGCCCCAAAAGTCGTCGCTATTGTTGTCGCTTTTGCTTCTTGTTTCGTAGACATCTTCTCCATCACTAACCCATAGCCCCGGGCTTCTTGATCTAATAGAGGTAAGCTAAGAAATGGTTTTGAGTTGTTAACATCTTGGATAAGAATCCACAGATTCCATCGACTTGAAATGGGTTCGGTGAAAATGGCTAAGGTGCCGCTAAAAACGGTTTTTATTATTCCTTGGTTTTTGGTTAGCCTTAGGCAAGGGAAGTTAACTATTTCGAAACATGCTTTCTAGTTTGTTGTTGAATGTCCAACACATTTCGATATCATGTCCTTGTGCACGATGGTATTTGCAACATTTTCCTGCGTCCCAATTTTTGGATTGTTTTGCGGTTTCGATTTTGCTCTAATGGGTGGCAATTCTATCTTTCCCTTTTCTAAGGGACGATCAAGGGTTTGGTATAGGCCGTATCAATAGGAGTGTAGTTAGTACACCTGTTGAGGGCATTGACATCTGCACCCTGCTAGCATTGCCTATATTGGAGGTTTTCTTATCTTTAGAATGATAATTACCTCTATACCCGAGTCGCGACTTTTGTGGTCGCGGTACATAGCTCTTCTTCTATCAACAAACCAGCATCTTTGAGATTTGAAAAATTCATCATGGGTAGAAATTTGAGGTGTTGATTGTAATTGGCTTGAAGGTTTTTTATGATGATTTGGACTTGGTCTTTCTCGGAGTGCCGATCAACTATGTGGGTTGCCTTTGTTCTCCATCTAGTATGGAAATCCGTGAAGCTCTCTCACCTTGCTTGATTAATTCTAAGTCTCTAAGGGTAACGGGAAGATCAATGTTGTAGGAGTATTGATGGAGGAACTCCTTGCACAAATCAGTCTAGTCTGCAACCTTGCATGTATCAACCGCATTGTAACACATCATTACATCGGTGTCAAACGTCAAGGGTAAAGGTTTACTCTTGGAGAGACTAAGTCACCCTAGAGGGGGTGAATAAGGTGATGAGGAAATTTAATCAAGTAATGGAAGAATGAAAACTAAACCTGACTCGAAGAGAGTTTGAGTCTAGATTGACTCCGAGACGTACTAACACGGAACACAATAAATGGAGGGTTAAAGTTTAAATTAAACTTTAAGGCGATCCGAGTGTAAATTGGACTCGGAAAAGTAATAACTTAGAAATTACGTGGAAACCTCCTGGGGCAGAAAACCACGGATAGTGTGAGTCTAAGCACCAAGTTAAATCCACTATTTTGAATCCACAAAATACGAGTAGGCGGACTCAACCGAAGTGCTCCCTTAGGCAATTCCTTACAAGTTTTTCCTAGACTTAGAAATTCCCTTATTTGATCTAGTACTTCCTAACCGAGGTAACCTTTACAGTTAGGGACAACCGAGTTGAGTTAACCCTTACAGCTCAGTCAAGGGATCTTACTCAGAAAGTAAGATTGAGTATTTGTAATCGATTACAAGACCTTACAACTCGGAAGGATGTTAAATACAGAGTTGAAGTTGTAAGTAGAAGATTGAGTATGAATACAATGGCTTTTGCTTAAGTACGTGTATTGACAGTTGGTTCAGCAATCTTCAAGTCTTGAGAGTTGGCTTCTATTTATAGATAATCAAGTAGATTAGCCATTGTGATTGTCTTCTGACTGGACGTCCTTTGTGACCTTTGCAATGGATTTTCTAAGTCACTCAGAAAATATCCATTGAAGTGTGAACGTTGGGCAATGACTCTTGACTCCTTTAGAAGTCCCAATTCACTGGTGGTGTCCGAAAAGTAGGGTGGAAACCATCGTTGAGCTTAGTGTTGCAGATTTCTAGTTTTGGAAGCAAACAACTCGACACGAGTGTCTAGGCATAGGTCGAAGTAGGAAAAGCCTTGTCTGTTGGTAATTTGACATCTTGAAGTCGGTTACTTTTGTGATTCAAAAAGTAGGATAACCTCATTTGAATAACCTACAAAAGTAAATCAATTTTGGTTCTCAAAGTATAAAATAATTTGGTCCAAGATTAGACAAAGATAATAATTTAATTAAGATAATTAAGTGCAAAATTATCCGAGTCCTAAAAGAGTGGAATTTTCCGAGTCTAATATTCATTATACTCGAATTTCATCCGAGTCGGTCTAGAAATAAAGCAAGTCGGATAAAGAGCATCGAGTAGAAAGACTTGATCTAGACTAACAATGTTGAAACCAAGCATGCTGACTTAGAAAGATGAATTAACACAATAATTCAAGTAAACTTGGATCATGAAGTCGGACATGAGTTTATGCACAAAAGAGCAAGTGTTTGAACATACGATATATCCGAGTGTTATCCGAGTGACTCGAACCGAGTGTGAAAAAGTTAAGCAGGAGTATGCTTTCGAAGTCTATCCCATGAATATCATGTCGTTGAAGATAGACCTTAGCCCACAATAGTGAGGCCGAAAATACCGGATGATTGTTTGAACCGGGAGAAAGATGTGGAAAAGTACTTATACAACCACGATTGCATTTTGATAAATCGAGTAAGAGTTTTTATCCACACAAATTGAAAAATACGTTTGTGAAAGGGGAATTTGAGCTTACCTCCATAATTTCTCACAAGCCATCCAACAAAAAATAATTGGTTAACTCCGGCTCCGATTTTATGTGCTACACACTGCAGGAAGGCCCCTAATAAGGCAAGTGTATGATGGAGCACCCGAGTTGAGCTCCTTTATTTTGTCAAGGTCGACTAAGTTCACCAAATAGTGAACATGAACCTTAGCAGCTTCTTTAGAGAAGAGGATTGTACTCAAGAGAAGAGCAAGCATGATTCGGACTTGTTGTTGAGGAGAATGTTGAGGCCAGAACCTAACATCCTCAAAGGTCTCAAAGAGAATATTATACTTAAAGCAATTTTCATGGGGAAACGTATCAGCTACGGGGCCAAGGAGGTGACAAAGATAGTCACAATTTTTGTACAAGTTCTGATCATAGGCTAAAGGCTCTCTCGAGAAGCCCAAACTGGATAAAACAGCAAAATCAAAAGGCGTTATTGTCATCTTACCAAAGGGAAGGTTAAAGGCGTTGGTGGTGTCCCAAAAGCGCTCACTAATGGCCCTAATGGGATCCCTCTCCCTTTTATCAGTAAAATGGTTTAAAGCAAGGTAGAGAGTAGCAAACTCGTCACTGTGTATGACTTCTTCAAAAGGAAAGTTCATCCTCTTATAAGTCTCCATGAATTTAGGAATGGCTCCACTACTTCAAATTGAAACTTTCTACAAGACAAAAATCCAACAAGATATTAGTCGAAGAACTACTCTAAATGAGCAACACAAAGGAGTTTAAGCCAACTAGCTTACCGAAGGAGTAATGGCTATCGAAGAAACGTGATTCTCAGCCTTGACTAAGAGATCATTTAGATTCCATTCATTCTCGCTCAAGGAAAGTGTCTTGAGTGAGCTTCTCTACTCTGGACCTTCCAGCAGGATGAGCTCTTTTTCTAGGCATTTTGAAGAGAAGGGATTTTTAGAACCAACTAGTTTTCAAGGAGCAAACTAAGAGAGCACAAGAGGAATGCAAGAGCAAGAAGAGGAGTGAGTGTGTCGACAGAGCCGCAAGCGCACGGTGTATGATTGTAGCTAACCAAGGTCGATCCCACAAGGACTCGATCTAGCAACACACTAAACTAGTCCTCGACTCAATTGCTAAGCTAATCGGGTTTTATGAGTTTGCTACTCTAAACTAGTTCTAAATATTAAAATCAAAGAAATTAATCTAAACTTAAATCAATGGGTAAAAACATCTAGGGATTTTCCTTCCTAACGATGAGTTTGATAATTTAAACATAATTTGTGCAATCATTCTTTCAAGTAAATCAAGGATCGATAATTACAAAATTCTACCGCTCTTTCGATGATTAATAGAATTTCTCTAATTAACCTATCAAACGACTTTCGTATGCCTTTTAAGTTAATCAAAGTTAAGGATTTCTAATTATCGAAGTGATCCCCTAATTTACTATTCTTTTCTCAAATTTCATAAATTAGGTAGAAAGGTTGGTTGTCGGATTATTCTATTTCACTTTTCAAGTACATGATAGATTAATCTCTAAACACAAGTATTCTACTCCTTCAAAACACTCTTGAACATGATAAACACAACCTTCTATTAATCAAATTCGGAATTCAAGCACAAATCATGGAAAATTAATCAAACTTCATTGTTTCGGATTACAAATCCCTAGAAAAACTAAACTACTCACACATGTTTATTGAAAGCTTAAATAAAATCCAATACATTGAAATCAAACCTCAAATTGCAAGAAATGAACAAGTAGATGATAGGCTTGAAGAACTCCTCTTCAATCTCTCGACTTCAAGTGGAATCCTGCAATTACTTCAGTCTCCTTCTTCGATCTTCAAAGTTTGGTTTGATATGGATGAATGGAGGAAGGAAAAATGGTGATGGGTGAATAATGGGGGATGAGCAATCAATGGATGCAGGAATGGATTCTGGACTGCCTCCCCAAAATCAACTTAAATAAGCCATTCGGAGGCAATCAAGAGCCGAAACCGTCAAAACCGAATCGTCTCGGCAAAATTTACCTCCATCACGGGTCGTGTCCTTCGAGACGGGCTGCCCGTGTTGGCTGCTAGCACATCAAAAACTGGACGGGACGCTGAAAGCGGGTCGTGTCCTCCGACACGGGCTGCCCGTTCTCGATGTAAAGACTCCTGGGCAAGCTCACCTTCAACACGGGTCGTGTCCTCCGACACGGGCTGCCCGTGTTGGTTGCTGGAAATGCAAACTTTTAGAAGTCAAGGGGAACGACTCGTTTTAACCGCAAAGCCGGACCGTGTTGGTCTTCTTAAGGCTCGGAACACTCACTAATCTCGGGAATACTTGGTATTGGTGATCAAATCTATAAAATCATCTCAAAACACAAAAACGAAGCATAAAATCGAAAACAAAGCACAAACACACTCCTATTAATCGATTTTCCCAAAGAAAAGCATCAAAACGCCTAAGAAACTAATGCATTTTATGCACTTATCAAATTCCCCATGCTTATACCTTGCTTGCCCTCAAGTAAGGTCAAAAAGCAAAAGATGAAATCCGGCAAAACTTCTTAGGCTAGGCAACTATAAGTATCACAAGGAAAAACCATTCAACAACGAGCCCATAAGCACACCAAATCTTTTCACAATCGGATGGAAAGAAGATTTTCAAAATCCACATTGAAAACCATAAAGACAAATTAGATCTATCACCCAAATCATCACTTAAACAATCCATGTTGGCACATGTAGAATAATAGAGCTAGAAAGGCCGATAGAACCTCACTTTGGAAATGTAAAAACACTCCGCTTATGTGTTTTGGTTCATATGTGGTTCACTCAATCTCTCTCATAATTATGCAAACTACCATAAGCTTGGTGGAATTCTCTATTCGCCACCACTACGAGTGCAACATGCAACATGACAATCGAGAGGACTTCATATGGTTGTAATGGGGCTTAGGCAATAGTTAAGAAAGGGATATTGTACATTTTGGGAAAAATGAGGAGCTAAAAGCTAATCAGCAAGGAGACTCCTACAACCTAACCAACAAAACACACAATTCAACTCAGTACACCCAACCTCTAACTCCGACAAGTATTTTAGAAAATGAGCTTTAGTAATAAAGATCAAACTGAATATTCCAAAAATGCCAAACATTTATTGTTTTTTTTGCCCTTTTTTTTAAGAAACTTTTCTTTTTTCTTTTTTCTATGCTTGGCATTAGGAACTTCTAACAAATCATGAAGCTCATTTAACATCAAAATACACCTTTTCAACCAAGAAGGAGAATCATCTTATGCTCAATACATACATATAACCCCTCAATCTCATCAAAAGGATCCAAATTATCACCAAGACATCAAAGACCCCAAATGACTCAACAACATATGTAAGAAGGTCCATTAGACTTGGCTTAGGTAATAGATTATATGTTTGGCCAAGGGCTAGTTAGGAGGGTTCAAAACAAATGAATTACGAAATTAGGCTCAAAGGGCTATCAAGGGTCAATGACATGAAAAAGGGTGGTAATTTGGCTAATGTAGCTCAAAAATCAAAGAATGCCTCAATTATGTTGTCACAAAGCATGCACACATGTGATTTTGAAGAGAATTCAAACAAGTTCTAGAGATGCAATCATGGAGGAGAATCACACATGAAGAAAAACAAGAGACTAATTGTAATGTTTAGTCTATTCAAGGCTCAAAAGTCTCACATGGTCTCTACCACAATCGCAACTAGCTCGAAGAGTTTCACATGCCAACACTATTGTCAAAGAATCAAGGGCAATCAACTTTCGTCCATTAAATATGGAAAAATTCTTGAAGTTCAAAAATTGATTTTCAAATATTTCTACACTTGGGGCTATTCATTGAAATCATTCTCCATGGAAAACTTATTTGGCTTAAAAGGAATCATCATTGAAGGTTCATCTCTGTTTTTAGTTTTTTTTTTTTTTTTGTATTTAAATGCAAGTCTATATGATGCTACCTAAATGGCTTTTTTTTGTGTTTTTAGGTTATCAATGTTTTTCAAAAACAAAACTTTTCAAATGCAAAATTCCATGCTAAATGTTTGCAAAATAAAACATGCTCTAACCTAAATGAAATGCAACTGTACATTATTCAACAATGGCAACCTAAGTATGCACTTTCCCCAATGCTTGGACATAACATTTTCCACAATGCAAGCACAATCAGGAAAAAGGAGATGGGGAAGAACAAAACATCACTCAAATGGAGGGGAAGAGGGGGAGGAGGATTAGGGTTACCCCGAGAAATATGCCAATCATGCCAAGCAGTCAAACATTCACTCATCATATGCATATAATGGTTTTGATTAGCAAGCATGTCACGAAATTCAAGTTGGGCATTTTGTATAGTTGCACACTCCGAATGAACATAATCTTGAAGAGAGGCGTGTTTAGAGTGGAGGTATTCCCTAAGTGAGGCTTGCTCATATCAAAAAGCAGCGTGTTCAGAGAGAAGTGAATGCACGGATGCATCGGCATTAGGCTCATTATGCTCAAGGGTGGGGGAAGAAAAGAGGTAGAGGCACCCACATCGGTTTGGGGTGGGAGGGCAAGGGACTTCATCCTCACTGGGCAAAAATCTGAGGTTGGCCGGATCCCGAAGGGATGTGAGCTCGGGACAAGGGAGACAGAACACATAGTTATGAGGATACAACCAATATAACTCTCCGTAAATTATACGACACATGCCCATAGCCCGCAAAGCCTCAATATTGATTAGTTCAAACTCGTGCACCCTATCATCCTGGTGGTCATCGGGGTTCCAACCTAAAGCTACATCAATTGTAGTAACTAAACCCCAAGTAACAATCCTACCCCTAGAACAAGTAGCAACGAGTCAGTAAATTGACGGGCTAAATAAGCCCAAGGATTAAACTCGGACACATCTCCTGTCCACATCACATATAAACAAAACAATTCAAAGAGACGCATATTATTTCCACTATCATCTCTCCCAAACAGTACCATGGCCGAAAACCCGATGAATATACCGAATACAGGGGTTCCTAAAAGCGGTCGCCTTAGTCGAACTAGGATGATAGTCCCGCTCACCGAAATAGAATGCCCAAATTGTGTTGAATTAAAACAATCAGGAACTACATGGTGTCCAAGTCCGAGCTCTCGAGGGAGGGAGAATAAAGATTAAACTCCCTACGAGTGAGTTCATGGTCCCTCCCTAACAAGTGAAAGGAAACTAAGCCATGTTCGGCGTGAGAACTACGCCCAATATCAGCAGTTAACGTGCTTAGAAATTCCAAAGCCAGGCTTCTATAGGTCCCTAATCGAATATTTACAAAATTTAACAAATCACACCGTTCAATCATCCAAAGAAAATCCTCAAGCAAACCCAACCTTTCGAAACTAATCTCATCATAATAAGGAGTGGCAAAAAGTTCACGATTAATCAATGAATTGTAGCGTTTAATATGGTCGGGATGAGGCAAGTGAAGAGGGTTGTTTAGATTACCTCCGATTCGCGAAATATGGACATTCCAGGGTGGTGGACGAGTGGCTTGGGCTTGGGCTGCAAGCTCGGTCGGGAGGACTCCCTTGAGTAATCTTCTACAGTTTGGGTGCCATTGGAGCAAATTTTAGAATATAGACCAAGAGGGAAGCAGAATTTTGTGGAGAGGAATGGGTAGTAAAAGAGGTGATTTTTATAGGAGAAGAATGAGGAGTGGAGGTTTGGACGATCGAAGGATCGGGGAGGAGGCGACGACCGTAACGCCGGCGACGAGAGCTGGAATAGCAGAGGGGGATGCTGGCGAGAAGAGGACAAGCAAATGATGCAACTTCCGGTAAAGAAAAGGAAACAGGTGCATTGCAGCTAAATTGGAGGTAGCACCCAACTCGGGCCGTTTCGGTGGAAACAGGTAGCCCGTTTTGGTTGCTCGCCTCGGTCGATTTTTTTTTAATAATTTTTTTATAAACACAAAACGGCTTGGGTTGCCTCCCAAGAAGCGCTTATTTAAGGTCATGAGCTTAACCATATGTAACTCATTCCCGATCTGTAAGAGCATAATATGTGGTTTTCACTTCAGAATGCCCTACAATGTAAGGCCTAAGCCGTTGACCATTGACCTTGAAAGAACTCGTGGACTCACTCTACACCTCAATTGCGCTATGAGGAAATACCTTCAATCTTGAGTTGAACAAAAGGACCATGTCACCTTCTTCAAACCCCCTATGCAAAATATGCTTGTGATGCCACATCTTGGTTCTCTCCTTGTAGATTCGGGATCTCTCATAAGCTTGCAATCACAACTTCTCAAGTTCTTGCAATTGGAGAACTCACTTCTCACCAACCGCCTTGGTGTCAAAATTTAGTGGCTGGATTGCCCGGAAAGCTTTGTGTTCCATCTCTACGGGCAAGTGACAAGGCTTCCCATACACTAACCGGAAGGGAGTAGTGCCAAGGGAGTCTTGTAAGCAGTGCGGTATGCCCATAGTGCATCATAAAGCTTCAAAGACCAGTCTTTTCGGGATCGATCCACCGTCTTCTCAAGAATATTTTTCAACTCCTAGTTAGACAACTCAACTTGACCACTTGTTTAAGGATGATAAGGCGTGGGTACCTTACGGAATACTCCATACTTCTTCAAAAGAACCTCAAGTGGTTGGTTGCAAAAGTCGCTCCCATTGTCACTTAATAAAGCCCTTAGAGTGCCAAATCGAGCAAAAATATTCTTCTTTACAAACTTCATGACAACTTTGGAATTGTTGGTGGGAGAGGCAATGGCTTCCACCCATTTCAACACGTAATCAACAGCGACTATGACGTAGAGGTTCTCGTGAGAGGGAGGAAAAGGACCCATGAAGTAAATTCCCCATACATTAATGAGCTCAACCTCTAAAATCCCAGATTGGGGCATCTCATGCCTCTTGGAAATAGTGCCCATCCTTTGGCGTCGGTCACAAGCTACCATAAAATTCCTTGCATCTTTGGCGAGAGTTGGCCAGTAGAAGCCAGCTTGTAAAACCTTAGAGGTGGTTTTATTGGCCCTAAAATGTCCACCATAAGTAGTGGAATGATAGTGATGGAGCACACTTTGAACCTCATCTTCCAGAATGCACCTTCGATATACCCCATCCGCACACCACTTGTAAACGAGAGGCTCTTCCCACACATAACTTTTCACCTCAAATAAGAACCACTTCCCTTGTTGGAAAGATAACTCCAGTGGCATCACTCCACAAACAATGTAGTTAACAAAGTCAGCATAATATGGAGTAGAAGAAGGTGAAACAACCATGAGTTGCTCATCCGGAAATGAATCATCAATGGGGGTAACTTCCTTGGGCAAATCCTCTAACCACCGAGAGATAATCGGCAACCACATTTTGCAATCCGGGCTTATCCCGGATTTCCAAATCGAACTCTTGCAATAAAAGCACCCATCAAATAAGGCGAGGCTTAGAATCCGATTTCTTTATAAGATGCTTGATGGCAACATGATCGGTAAAAACTATCACCTTGGAGTTAATCAAGCGAGAACGGAACTTCTCCAAGGCAAACACAACCAACAAGAACTCCTTCTCCTTGGTGGCATAGTTAACTTGAGCCTCATCCAGAGTTCAGCTCGCATAATGTATAGCATAGGGCTTGCCATCCTTCCTTTGCCTAAAAACAACCCCCAATGCAAAGTCACTTGCATCACACATCACTTCAAATGGAAGACTCCAATCTAGGGCTTACATAATAGGAGCTGCAATCAAAGCCTCCCTTAACCTATTCAAAGCACTCAAGCACACATCATTAAATACAAAAGGCATATCCTTGACAAGAAATTAGGTGAGAGGCCGAGCAATTCTTGAAAAATCTTTAATGAACCGTCGGTAGAAACCCACTTGTCCGAGAAAACTCCTCACACCCTTAACAAACGTAGGTGGAGGTAATTTCTCAATTACCTCTACCTTAGCTTTGTCAACTTCAATGCCTTTATTGGAAACCACATGACCTAGGACAACACCCTCTTGTTCCATAAAATGACATTTTTCCGAATTCAAGACCAAATTCACTTCCTCACATCTAGACAACACCATAGAAAGATTTTTCAAACAATGATCAAAGGTAGAACCATAGACAGAAAAATCATCCATAAAGACCTCCATAATATCCTCAATAAAAGCAGAGAAAATAGCCATCATGCAACATTGAAAAGTAGCGGGTGCATCACACAACTCGGAAGGCATTCTCCAATAAGCAAATGTTCCATAAGGACAAATAAAGGTGGTCTTTTCTTGGTCACTAGGGTAGATAGGGATTTAGAAAAACCCATAATACCCATCTAGATAATAAAAGCATGAATTCTTGGCAAGTCTTTCAAGCATTTGGTCAATGAAGGGAAGAGGGAAATGGTCTTTACAGGTGGCATTATTCAACTTGCAATAATCAAGGCACATTCTCCAACCCGTAACGGTCCTAGTGGGAATCAATTCATCGTTCTCATTTTTTACAACACTCATCTCCCCTTTCTTAGGCACAACATGAACCGAGCTTACCCAATCACTATCAGAGATAGGATAAATGATACCGGCTTCAAGCAATTTTAAAACTTCTTTCTTGACCACCTCTTTTATGTTAGGATTTAACCCTCTTTGATGTTCAATGGTGGGTTTATAGTTATGCTCCATTAAAATCCTATGCATGCAAGCTAAAGGATGAATGCCCTTAAGCTCATCTATAGTATAGCTAATAGCCTTACAATGCAATCTAAGGACTCTCAACAAAGCTTTAATTTCACAAGCACTCAAATTTGCATTCACAATCACGGGATAAGAGGAATTTGGGCCAAGAAATTCAGACCTTAGGGAGGAAGGGAGAAGTTTCAATTTGAACTTTGGAGCATCATTTCCAGCCATAGATGACTCACATTTGCTTCCATTCAACAACTTCTCCACTATGGCCGGTTGTGGTGGGATTTTTAGAGACGCCTCCAGGAATTGAGCACAAATGGAAACTTCGGGATCAATATCCTAGTTTTACTACTATTCAACGAGCAAAACTCAAGAGGAGCATTAGAGCTCAAATTGTTACTATCATCCCTTAAAATGAAATCAATGATATCCACACTAAAACAATCATCGAAAAGGAAGGGAATTTTATAGCTTCAAACAAATTAAACTCAACTCTTTCATCTCCTATACAAAAGGAGATTCTCCTATTTTTCACATCAATGCAACACCCTACAATAGCCATGAAATGCCTCCCAAAAATAATGGGTGTACGAGTGTCTTCCTCCATCTCTAAAATCACAAAGTCTACAAGTGCAAAAAAGCCTCCTACCTTAATGGGAACATCCTCTAGTATTCCAATGGGGAACTTAACCGTGCGATTAGCCAATTGGAGAGAAATGATAGTGGGTTTCAGCTCACCCATACCAAGCTTTTGGGACAAAGAGAGAGGCATTAGGCTCACATGTGAGCCTAAATCACACAAAGCACGGTTTATGGAAATCTTCCCTACCTCACATGGAATAGTGAAACTACCGGGGTCCTTAAGCTTTGGGGAAGCTTGTTTTGGGGAACGACACTACACTTGTTCAATCAAAGCTACGGTCTCATGCTCTTCTAACGTTCGTTTGTTAGACATAATTTCTATCAATAACTTAGCATAAGAAGGCATTTCGAGACAAGGCATCGGTGAAGGGAATATTGATGTGGAGCTTCTTAAGGACCTCTAAAAGCTTCCCAATTGTTTATCATTTTTAGACATAGCCCATCTTTGTGGAAAAGGCAAAGGTGGATGAAGACTCGGACTTTACTTATACATCATTCCGAGTTCCATCAAAGAAGCAGGTATAACACTTTAGCTCTCATATGGTTTTGATTACGAGTCATTCCATGTGCCTTAGAAACTTTTATGAGTGATATAGCATCTTTTCGAGTGTAACAGAATCTATCGCATTCGTTTTCATCTACTTCGAGTGACTCGAAAGCATACTCTTACATGCCACTCGTACACACTATTCCGAGTCACTCGGACAACACTCAACCGTATCGCATGTTCAAACATTTACTCTAACGTGCATAAACTCATATCCGACTTCCTTCCAAGAATAACCATATTAATTCATTCCTCTAAGTCAGCATATTTTGTTTGAACTTTGCATTGTCTAAATCAAGTCTGTCTACTCCGATATTCTTTATTTGACTTGATTCTCTTTTAGACCGACTCGGATGGATTTTGAGTCGCATGGATATTAGACTCGGAAAATTCCATTCCTTTTCGACTTAGATAATTATGTACTTAATTATCCTAAAAACTTATTATCTGTGTCTAATCTTGGACCAAAGTATGTTATACTTTGAGAACCAAATTGATTTACTTTTGTAGGTTATTCAAGCAAGGCTATCCTATTTTTTAATTACAAAAGTAACCTAGGCTTCAAAACGTCAAATCACTAGCGAGATAAGGCTTTTCCTACTTCGACCTACGCCCAGTCACTCTGTCGAGCCGTTTGCTTCCAAAATGGGAAACCCGCAACGCTAACCTCAACGGTGGTTTCCACCCGACTTTTCGAGATACCACTAGTGAATTGGGACTTCCATAGGAGTCAAGAACCGTTGCCCAACGTTCACATCCCAACGGAAATTTTCCGAGTGACTCGGAAAATCCATTACAACGGTCACAAAGGACTTCTAGTCGGAAGATGGTCACAATGGCTAATCTGCTCGGTCATCTATAAATAGAAG
Source organism: Talinum fruticosum (assembly GCA_021018815.1). Taxonomy (NCBI): domain Eukaryota; kingdom Viridiplantae; phylum Streptophyta; class Magnoliopsida; order Caryophyllales; family Talinaceae; genus Talinum; species Talinum fruticosum. The sequence continues at coordinate 3,758,887 of JAITYX010000040.1, forward strand.
CCAACTCTTAAGACAAGAAACTTGCTGAACCAATTGTCAATACACGAACTTAAGCAAAAGTCTTTGTATTCATTCTCAATCTTTTACTTACAACTCCAACTCGTATTTTACATTCTTCCGAGTTGTAAGGTTTTGTAATTAGTTACAAACACTTATTCTTACTTTCTGAGTAAGATCCCTTGACTAAGCTGTAAGGGTTGACTCAGCTCGGTTATCCCAAGCTGTAATGGTTACCTCGGTTAGGAAGTACTAGATCGAGATAAGGGAATTTACGAGTGTAGGAAAAACTTGTAAGGAATTGTCTAAGGGAGCAATTCCGGTTGAGTGTGTGTACTTGTATTTTGTGGATTCAAAATAGTGGATTTGACTTGGTGCTTGGACTAGCACTGACCGTGGTTTTCTGCCCCGAGGAGGGTTTCCACGTAATTCGAGTTCATACTTTTACGAGTCCAATCTAGCCTCGGAATGCATTTCTGTCTCTATTCCGTGCAAAAGAGTTTGATTTTGTCAAAAATCTTCCATCACCCTATTCACCCCCTCTAGGGTGACTTAACTTCTCCAAGAGCAAACTTTCAATTGGTATCAAAGCCTAGCCTTTCGGAAAGGATCTAATCATCCAAAGGTTTAAAGATCATATGGCTCGGAACAATGGAGAGTTCGATGAAGGAAGATCGTCCAACGGACCACCTAAGTTCAAAGGTTCAAACTTTGTGCACTTGGAAGAAGCTTATGGAATGCTTTTTATTGGATCATGATGAAGATGTATGGAACATCATACGAGAAGGCAACTTCATTCCAACAAAGATGGAAGAAACAAGGCTCGTGCCTAAAGCAAAGGCCGAGTATACGGTGAAGAAACAGAGAAGTTTAGAAAAACTTCAAGGCAATGAACATTCCGATGTATGCCATCAGCTGAGAGGAATACAACCGAGTGTCTGCACTGTGACATAGCCAAAGAAGTGTGGGACACCCTTATCAACACGTATGAAGGCACAAGTCGAGTCGGACAAGCAAAGATAAGCCAATATCTTCACAAGTACGAGCCGTTCAAGATGGAGCTAGAAGAAAACATTATTCGAGATGTTCATCCGCTTCACTGAGATTACCAAGACTCTTAAATCTCCGAGTTAGAAGGATTTCCCATGAGGAAATGTGCAGAAAGATACTCGAAGTCTACCCAAGAGAAGATGGGGTCCCAAGTCGACAGCTATCGAAGAGGCTCAAAACCTTTCCTTACTGAAGCTAGATGAACTCATTGGGAAGCTACTCATCCATGAGATCCACCTGGAAGCGGAAGAAGTCAGCACCAAAAAGAACATTGCACTCATGGCCTCGGAAAACAGAGAAGCAAGTCCGAGTTCATCGGACTCGGAAGAGGATCCTGTTAAGTCGTATTTTATACATATTTTTAGTAGTTATTTAGTTTATATTATATAGTTTATTTTATCTAAATTATCCTATTTTGTCTATTTATAGGTAATTATCGAATAAAGTGGGGAAGAAGAGAAAAGACGTTAAAAGTAGATTTTTAGCTACCGACAAGCATCCAAGAAAAGATACGAAGTCGGTCCATAAAAATAATATGTAATAAAATATTTATTTTATGATATTTTATTTTATAAAATCTTAATTTGAAGAGAAAAGGAAACTTGGAAGAGAAGAAAGAGGAATAACCTAACTCCTTCACCCCCTTGCTCCACCATATATATATCACATACCATCCCCCTTCGCTGGCCGCCCAGCCCCTTTCTCCCACAACACACACACACCAGCCCCTCATCATCACCTCCTTCGCTGCATCATCAACGTAACTCACGCTGGCCAAACTCTCACACTCGCCTCACTTCCTTCACCAAATCATCATATCTCCTCTTTATCATAATCATCATCATAATCCTCCTCATCACCATATTGCTATTTCTTCTTCTTTCATCATCATCATCAACTCTCTATCATCACCTTCTTGATCATCACCATGACAAGGATTATTATTATTATTATTATTATTATTATTATTATTATTATTATTATTATTATTATTATTATTATTATTATTATTATTATTATTTTTATTTTAAAGACTCTATTTTTATTGTTAGTTTAATATTAAAGATGATATTTTTATTTAGTTTATGTGTCCCAAATTACATTATGTTTGAGTACTTTTTTTATACTTAGTATAATCTATTTGAAATCATGTTAAATTATTTATTTTCAAACAAAGTTTCAATCTTTATTGTCTTATTGATTAGATCCATAATTTTATGATAATTTGATTTTAATGTTTATGATTTTATGTCTAATTAATTAGAGTGCACACTAATTAATTATATATAAATTAATATGATAGTTTACAGGGTTTAAGTATGTAATCGCTTGATCTTTTAGACATAAGTATCACCCTAGTTAATTATGGATGGCTCATACCCATCTCTTTTAATTAGGAAATTATTATAGATCCTTCTTAAATCAATTTGCTAGTAGATTGGTTATTAAGTGCTAGATGATGTTTTTCTAATACTTAATGCTCTAATTTGAATAAATTCTAGTGCTAGTGCTAGGGTTATCAATATTAGTAGGGTTTATATTAGGGCTAGGCCTAAGTAAACTAATACCTAAGGAAAAACGGGGAAGATCCGCTAGTGGTTGTCTTCTACGAGTTTAGCTCATGGGTAGATGAATTTGTCTGCTAATGATAAATAATAATTTGAATGGTGGATATAGATTATACTAAGTGTTTTTTATAAATTTGATATTTTTGATAATTATTTGTTTGCTTTTTAGTTATTTTCTTTAGTTTGTCAATTTTTATTTATAAATTTATAGTATTTTATTATTAATTTCGTTATACCACACTTAAAGATCAGTATTTTAGGTTAGTTGCAGTAATTTTAGTTTAATTTAATTTTGAGTCTTTATATATTTTAATTTTTAGATTATTTTTCTGTCAGTTTTTATTATTTTTGAGTCAGTTTGTTAGAAATTAGTTTAAAAATAGTTTCTTTTATTATTTTTCATATTTTATCTTCTTTTAGGTTTTAGATAGAGTTCTAGTTTGATAAGATTAAATTTTAGAATTTTTGGAATTAATTTGATAATTTTTTAGATTTAATTCTTGAATTTAATTACTGCAGGTTTTTAGTTAAATAATGTCGTAAATTCGATTTGAAATTTTGTTTTTATATTTTTAGGGTCTGGTTAGGTCTAGGAAATTAGTGTTAATATTCTAGGTAATTTTTGTATTTATTTTGGTAACTATTTTAGTGCAGAATTTTACTTATTTAATTTTCTGTTTTAGAATTTGTTTATTTTCTGCTCTAGTTTTCTGTTTTAATTATTCTAAAAAATATCAAAAATATTTCTGGGTTATTATAATTTTTATATTCTGTATAAATTATTTATTTATTAGGCATAATTTTATGTGATTTATAGCTATTAATTTACTAGTTTAAATTTTCTGTTTTGTTTTAAATAGTAGTAAATTTAATTAGATTTAAGCTTGCATATTATTATATCTTTTCTCGTGGATTCGATCCCTACTTCCCTATGTGTAAGACCTGGAAATTTTAGGTGTTTGCTTACTAGTGAATTAGAATTTTTCGAGTCGGAATTAGAAACCCGAGAACCAAAACCGAGCATGGGCTAGCTAAATTGGGCCTTGTGAAGCTAGTTTGGGCCCAATTAGAATAAAAAGAAAAAGGAAATGAGAATGGAGATGGCTGGCATTTTTAGGATGAGTTGGAAAATTATGAGAGCAAAGGGGTAAGAAGGTCCAATTAAGTTTGGGCAGCATAGTATTGAGGTGTAAGTAGGAAAAGAGGAGAGAGAATGGGCCTTAGATCGAAGAAAAGAACGAGAGGAAGAGGAGCAGAGGAAAACGAAAGAAGTAGAGACGAGAGGAGGGCGAGAGAGTGAGAACGCACAGAGAGAGAAGGAGAGCAAGCGGGAGTGAGAGGAACGCCGGAAACCGGCAACCGGCGAGCACGGCAGGCCGAGGATAGGCGGCGGACGAAGAAGAAAGGAAAGAGAGAGCGAAAAAAAGAAGGAGTAGAACCAGAAACGAGGGAGCGAAAGAAGCGAAGCGAGTAAAGCGAGAGGAGAGACAGAACAAAGAAAGCGAGAGATTGAGAGGAAGAACGAGAGGGGTCGAGACCCCGAAGTGAGAGGCGAAGAGCGAGATAGCCGAGAAGAATCGGGAACCGAAATAGGGCGAGAAGAACGAGGGAGCGAGAAAGAGAACCACGACCGAGCGAGATGCGAGAGTAGCAAGGAGTTGAGACCGAGAGGTCGAGGAAGAAAGGGAAAGAGGAAACAGAATTGAAACCCAATTCGAAACCCTTCAAAACCGAAATTCTTAGAACCTCTAAGAATTCAAGGTGAGTAATCTGAATTCATCCTCCAAAATAAAATGAATTAGGTGGATCGAACAAGAATTCGAAGTATGAAATTGGAAACCCTAAGTTAATTGAAGAAGTTAGAAGCCTAAATTCACAAAACTAGCAACTCACTAATCAAAGAGCATGTTGTGATTATGTGTTATCTAGTTCTGAATTTGTGATGTTTAAGTATTCTTGAGTATGATTATTGAGAATTGGATGAGATTAGCTTGGGCGGAATTAGGGAGAAAAATCAGAAAGTTAAGTTCATGACTTATGTGCAGATTTTCAGTAATTATGCATGCTATCTGAATTTCTGTGAATTCATGTGTAGCCTAAATTTCCTAAAAATTTTACTGCAGCTTCGTGGAAATTTGTGGAAATTTCCTGTAAAATTTGGTATGCATTGGATGAGTAGATTGGGAGATATGCAATTTTGAGTGAAAATGTGCTCGTGTTTGGGCAAAAATTTGAACTAAATGAGTAACTGAATTAAGAACTGAAATTTAAGAAGCTTTATGGCTAGATTAAAAGATATATATTGATTAAGAAAAGTTATAGAACCATAAACCACTTATACGCGATAATACGCGATCGGGAAAACGATGAGTTCATTGATGGAGATCCTAGTTGACATATTTATATGATTATGTGTTTATCCTGAATTACATCGATTGTAAATGACATAAGCATGCGTATCTGAATGAATTGATTATACTTGAGTTGGAACTTGCTTATGTGAATTGCTTGTTTTGAAGAAGTTACGCATGAACGTGTTCAGCATGAATTATATGAATTAAGTATCTTATGTATGAGTAATAAGATGATATTAAGAAGATAAGAAATATAAAGAACTAAAAAAGGGAGAAAGGATTGTGTTATTGATCTAAGACCCCACGAATTAAAGAACCCTTTGAAGCTATGGCCATAGAAGTGTCTCGTCAACCCGAAGCCATGAATTATTTTGCTTCTACGAATTATTGACAGTATGCGTCCTTCGGGGAAGGGAGGCTGCCTTGAGGCCACGAATTATTTTGCGTTGAGGCCACGAATTATATGCCTCCGTGAACCGAGCCCACGAATTATTTTGGCTCCAAGAACCGGGTCTTTAGAGCAGAGCATAAATCTTCTTTCCATTCGAAACTAAGAAGACTTAAAGAATTATGATATGAAGAATCGAATGATCATGCACGATGAACAAGAAAGAACGAATTGATGATTTATGAAATGCATGATTGAACTTAAGAAGAAGAATAAGAAGAAGAACGAACCCCGATTTCATAAGAAATGAATACGATAAGAACTAAGATATGATTTACGTGATGAATGATTTACATGATGAATGATTCCATGACTTACTTGCGTAGAAAGACGAATGAAGCATGTTTGATTGAATTCATGAATAAGTGATGTCATTATGTTTCTCGGCAAGTTGGTAAGTTTAGAATCTCGCATGTCTTAAGCGTTTATGATATGAATCGCATGTTGTGAATGAATTGTGAACTTACGTGTGTTTGTTAATGAATTAATGTGCAAAGTGAAACCGGGGTTGGGTTTAGATTATTCACTGGGCTAGTGGAGCTCATGACCTCACTAACATTTCAGGTACGAAGTTAAGACTGGCGAGGAGTCGCCTTTGGTTTTTGGAAATAGCGGACGAATAGGAGATGCCGGACTTACTGCATGTTTTTCTGTCCTTTGTTTGTAAAGATGTTGTAAAGACTGGTTGTATGTGAATTTAAGTTTTGATTATGAATGTAAAAGCCCTATGTGAATACTCCGAGCGTGTGGCTCGTTGAGTCCGTGTCGTGATACTTTGAGCGTGTGGCTCGTTGAGTTTAAGATTGCGTTTCGTGCGGGGTTAAGGCTTTAAGCCTATGGGATTAGCCTTATTATAGAGGAAACTCTGCCGAAATTTTCAGAAAGACCTTTGAAAACCTAGAACCGCGCTTCCGCCAATCCAAGAAAGGGTTATTAACCCCAAGTTGAGATCTTAAGCAGCCTTAGGGGTTACACTCGGGGAACCCTTGCATGTAATACTCCTAGGGTGGGTCTAGGGGTGTTACACTATGCTATATTATTTATTATAAGCCTAACTAGTGGTTTAATTTGTTGCTCTACGACAAGCTAGCAAATTTTGGCGCCGATTATTGGGAAAAGAAAATAATAGTTGTTAGTTTTATTTAATTTAGATTTACTACTTTCATTACATTTCGTGACATTAATTGTTTGTTTTCATAGTTTGTTTTTAGTTTTTTTTTTTTGACAAGGATTATACATTTGACGAAGTTGAAAGCTAAGTAAGTGTTTCTAATTCCGTTTCGTAAGTTACGAAATTATTGAGATGACTACTTTACATGAGTTTGTTGCACCTAACTTGGATACACAACTTCTACCTGTCTCATATCCCGCATTAGACCGACCACTAAAATTGAACTCCGGATTTTTAAATATGTTACCTAAATTTCATGGACTACCCGGTGAGGACCCACACCGTCATATCAATGAGTTTATTATTACATGTTCCATTATGCAACTTGAGGGAATCACCCAAGACCAAATTAAGTTAAGAGCTTTTCCTTTTTCACTTCGACTTAAGGCTAAAGATTAGTTTTATTACCTACCCCCTACAACATTCACTACATGGACCGAAGTTCATAAAGCATTTTTAGAGAAATTTTTCTTGCATATAAGATAGGGTCCATTAGAAAGGAAATTTGTGGTATTAAACAGATTATTGGGGAGACTTTTCTGAATATTGGGAGCATTTTAATAAATTATGTGCTATTTGTCCTCAACAACAAATTTCGAGCCTTTATTGATTCAATATTTTTATGAATGTTTATTGCCAATAGATAGAAAAATGGTAGATGTTGCTAGTGGAGGGGCCTTGTTTAATAAGACTCCAGCTCAGCCTAGAGAATTATTAAATATTATTGCCCAAAATACACAACAATTTGGAATGGGAGATATCCAATTTAGGAATATTAATGAGTTCAATTTAGGTCCATCTAGAGACCCAATTGTCCTAAATTACTGTTATGTTGAACAAATTGGTCCACGAGAGAAGAAGTTGTGGTTTGTAGTATTTGCCGTTTAGAGCGCCATGTTGCTAATTTATGCCCTACACAACAAAGAGGGCATGTGAATGCTATTTTTCCAACCAAGGTAAAATGAACCATGATCCATTCGCAAACACTTATGAAGAATGGAGTGACTACTCTAACCTTAGGTATGGATTTGAAGAAAACCCCCTAAAATTTGATCAATCCATTTCTCATGACAAAACTAATTATCTTTTAGAGCAAATCATTAAGAAGATGGATAACCAGAAAAAGGAGACTGACCTTAGGTTCCAAAGCTTAGAGATGACCATTAAGCAAGTTCAAGAGAGACAGATTGCTAATGATCCCATGCTTAGTAACCCGCAAGCCAAAATGCAATCTCAACCTTTCCAAGATCCAAAAGAAAATGTGAGTGTCGTAACACTTAATAGTGGGAAAGAGTTAGAGGAACCTAGTAAAAACATAGAGGTAGAGCAAGAATTAGAGGTCAAGGAATCTGAACTTGACATAAACAAAGATGACGCCTCTATTGCTAAGGAAATAGGTGAAAATAAGAAAGATCTTTACAAGCCTATCCCACCTTTTCCTAGTAGATTGATAAGCACAACTCGCTAAGATAGACGAGGCAATTGAAGATATCATAGAAATATCTAGGAAGGCAGAAATCAACATTCCTCTTCTGGATACCATGAAATGGGAACCTCATTATGCTAAGTTCCTTAAAGATCTATTCACGAACAAATTAAAATTGAAAAGGAACAAAAAGATAAGTGTGGGGGAGAATACATTTGCTCTTTTCCAAATGAAATTTCGCACTAATTGCAAGTATGCAGAAGACGAAATCAATTTAGTGTGGGAAATGCAACTGAATGATCCTTGAGCTACAAAAGTGTTGAACTAAAGACGGTAAACAAAAGCGCTGGTTGGGAGGCAACCCAACAATTTTCGAGGAAGTTTATATTCTCTTTGTTATTTTTGCTTTATTTTTATTTTGCATGCATTAGGGACAATGCATGAATTAAGTGTAGGGGAGTGCATCTTGCATTTTTATTCTATGCATTTATTTTTATCTTATTTTATTTTTGAAAAAAACATTTCTTGTAAAGAAATGCATGAACATGAATATATGGTAGGTAAACTTGCTTAAATTTTTCTGTTTATAGTTTTTCTTTCCCTTTGTAAGTGAGATATTTGAACATGTTAATTGTCATTCAAAGTTTGAGTTGATCCTTATATATTTCTTCAATTAGAGACAATCATAATTTTTCTGTCGGTTTGATCATGTTATATGATCATGATAGAGGCAATAAATTGACTTCAATCGTTCACCTAGACTATTGAACTTAGCAGATTGACTCATTAAAAATTTAATTTTTCTTGTTTTGCCTTTCAAAAACAAAAAAAAAACAAAAAAACAAAAACAAAAGAAAAAAAAACAAAATGTTAGTCTACCAACATGGGTCGGAGTTGGTGGCTCGGCACCATTTCCCATTAAGTTTAGGTCTCAAGTTGAGCCTTATGAATAGAGTAACCCATGCTTGGGAGAGTCATGCCCCTTTTGGGCCGGTCAATGGCTCGAACCATACTAACAAAAAAAAAAAGAGTATTAACTCCAGCACCTCTATTTGGGTGAGTGGGAGACGAGGATCGTTATATTTCTAAGACCCTATATGGGCCTCGAATATGTGCTTGAATGGAGTTTTATATATATATTAAAAAAAAAGAAAAAAACGAAAAAAGTAGTTTGCAAAACAAGTTTATTATCGATTTTTAGTGAGTTATCTACTGATTCGAGTATCTCCATAACCATACTCGCACCTTAATTTTTCCCATCCAAAAACATTTTAGACCTCTTGACCGGAATGTATATGTTTGAAAAAGATGGATAATTTTTAACCGTTGCTTAAATGAAAGAGATATTGTGAGGCTAATGAATAAACTCTCCGATGACAATGAAATGTTTATTTCTTCACTTGCTTGGAAAAGAAAAATTTTCATCAAACTATTTTTGAAAGCAAGGCAAAGCTAGTGTATACTTTATGTTTTGTGGATATCTTTATAAGAAACCGTAATATTAGATCAAGTCTTAGATTTCTTTGCACGAGGACGTCCAAAGTCTAAGTGTGGGGGATTTGTTAAGTCGTATTTTATACATATTTTTAGTAGTTATTTAGTTTATATTATATAGTTTATTTTATCTAAATTATGCTATTTTGTCTATTTATAGGTAATTATCGAATAAAGTGGGGAAGAAGAGAAAAGAAGTTAAAAGTGAATTTTTAGCTATGGACAAGCATCCAAGAAAAGATATGAAATCGGTTCATAAAAATAATATGTCATAAAATATTTATTTTATGATATTTTATTTTATGAAATCTTAATTTAAAGAGAAAAGGAAACTTAGAAGAGAAGAAAGAGAAATAACCTAACTCCTTCACCCCCTTGCTTCACCATATATATATCACATACCATCCCCCTTCCTTCGCTGGCCGCCCAACCCCTTTCTCCCACAGCGCACACACACACACACACACACACACCAGCCCCCTCATCATCACCTCCTTCGCTGCATCATCAACGTAACTCACGCTGGCCAAACTATCACGCTGCCTCACTTACTTCACTAAATCATCACATCTCCTCTTTATCATAATCATCATCATAATCCTCCTCATCACCATCTTGCTATTTCTTCTTTCATCATCATCATCAACTCTCCATCATCACCTTCTTGATCATCACCATGGCAAGGATTATTATGGTATTATTATTATTACTATTATTGTAATTTTTATTTTAAAAACTCTATTTTTATTGTTAGTTTAATATTAAAGATGATATTTTTATTTAGTTTATGTGTCCCAAATTACATTATGTTTGAGTACTTTTTTTATACTTAGTATAATCTATTTGAAATCATGTTAAATTATTTATTTTGAAACAAAATTTCAATCTTTATTGTCTTATTGATTAGATCCACGATTTTATGATAATTTGATTTTAATGTTTATGATTTTATGCCTAATTAATTAGAGTGCACATCAATTAGTTATATATAAATTAATATGATAGTTTAAAGGGGTTAAGTACGTAATCGCTTGATCTTTTAGACATAAGTATCACCCTAGTTAATCATGGATGGCTCATACCCATCTCTTTTAATTAGGAAATTATTATAGATCCTTCTTAAATCAATTTGCTAGTACATTGGTTATTAGGTGCTAGATGATGTTTTTCTAATACTTAATGCTCTAATTTGATTAAATTCTAGTGCTTGTCGTAGGGTTATCAATATTAGTAGGGTTTGTATTAGGGCTAGGACTAAGTAAACTAATACCTAAGGAAAAACGGGTAAGATCCGCTAGTGGTTGTCTTCTACAGTTTAGCTCATGGGTTGATCAATTTGTGTGTTAATGATAAATAATAATTTGCATGGTGGATATAGATTATACTATGTGTTTTTATAAATTTGATATCTTGGATAATTATTTGTTTTCTTTTTAGTTATTTTCTTTAGTTTGTCAATTTTTATTTATAAATTTATAGTCTTTTATTATTAATTTCGTTATTGCCCACTTAAAGATCAGTATTTTAGGTTCGTTTTAGTAATTTTAGTTTAATTTAATTTTGAGTCTTTATATATTTTAATTTTCAGATTATTTTTCAGTCGGCTTTTATTATTTTTGAGTCAGGTTGTTAGAAATTTGTTTAAAAATAGTTTCGTTTATTATTTTTCACTTTTTATCTTCTTTTAGGGTTTACATAGAGTCCTAGTTTGATGTGATTAAATTTTAGAATTTTTGGAATTAATTTGATAATTTTTCACATTTAATTCTTGAATTTATTACTCGTAGGTTTTTAGTTAAATAATGTCGTAAATTGGATTTTAAATTTTATTTTTATATTTTTAGGGTCTGGTTAGGTCTAGGAAATTAGTGTTAATATTCTAGGTAATTTTAGTATTTATTTTGGTAATTATTTTAGTGCAGAATATTACTTATTTAATTTTCTGTTTTAGAATTTGTTTATTTTCTGCTCTAGTTTTATGTTTTAATTATTCTAAAAAATATCAAAAATATTTCTGGGTTATTACAATTTTTATATTCTATATAAATTATTTATTTATTAGGCATAATTTTATGTGATTTATAGCTATTAATTTACTAGTTTATATTTTCTGTTTTGTTTTAAATAGTAGTAAATTTAATTAGATTTAAGCTTGCATATTGTTATATGTTTGCTCGTGGATTCGATCCCTACTTCCCTATGCTATATTGTTTATTGTAAGCCTAAGTAGTGGTTTAATTTTTTTCGTACGACAAGCTAACGAGATCCCATGGCACTTATCGCGCGAGGCTTCAAAAGAATGTTGAAGCACAAAATATAGGAGAAGAAGCCAAGAGAAGAGTTCTACAAGAAAGACAAGAAGGACAGAAAAGGTAAACATTCTTCTCCTTCAAAGTTATCTTTAACTAAGAACTCCGGTTGTTTTGAATGTGGCAACAAGGAACACAGAGTCAAAGACTGTCCTAGAAGGAAGAGAGATAGAAAGAAGAAAAAGGCTATGATGGCCACTTGGAGTGATGAAGACTTATCGGAAGATGATGAGGACTTAGATGATTCAAAATGTCCGATGGCACTCTCCAACTCGGAAGCTGAATCGAGTCGGACTCGGATCATTCGAGACAAGTAAGGAAAAAATCCTCATGAGGTAATTGAATACTTCCTCAAATTCCCCAAAGTTGATTTAGCCAAATATATCTTTACTTTTGAAGAAAAGTCCAATTCGATGAGTCAATAACTTAAGTCAATAACTTCGAGAGCATTTCATTGAAAAATGAATTGAAAAAACTAAGACTTACTTTAAGAGAACTCAAGACTAGTACTCAATCCAATGAGACCGAGTCCGAGTCACTCGAAGAGAAAATCGAGCAACTAAAACAAAAGTTCAACGAGTCTCAAGAGCTTGTTTTAAAGTTTACTCAAGATAAGAAAAACTTTGATATGCTCTTAGGGTCCCAATGTGTCTCCTTTAGAAAACAAGGTCTTAGTTTTAACAAAGAGGAGGAATCCAATTCCTACTCGGAACTTTTCAAGAAGGATTTCGAAGCTGTGAAGTTCGGGAAGGCTGAGAACGGTCCCATTCATAAGATTGAAAGGAGGACTGAGCCTAGACCCGCTTACAAGAAAGAGCCCTCTCTACCTATTTATGAAAGAAAAACTTTTCTGAAGAAAGAGACACAGACTCGGTTCTCTAAATGAAACACTCGGAATCGGACTAAACCCAAAGTTATTCAAATCTGCGTTCCCAAGAGTCTACTTCCTCGGAGAAGGACCACGATAAAGGGAGTTACTGGGTTCATTAAAGGAAGTGAGAAAGGTTAGTTTGTTTCGACTTTTAGGTGGCTCGAGAAAAGAACAAAAGGGCATTGGTACCTAGATAGTGGATGCTCACGCCACATCTCAGGAGACTCAAGACTCTTTTCCGAGTTAGAAGACTACAAAGGAGGAAAAGTCACGTTTGGGGATGACAGCAAAGGCAAGATAATTGGGATTGGCAAGATTGGCAAAGGAAGCAATCTGGTAAGCCCAAGTATACCTTGTCAAAGGGCTAAAGTACAACTTGCTAAGCATCTCTCAATTGTATAATAAAGGTCAAGAGGTAAGATTCACTCGGACAAATTGCTATATCTCCGATGATGCTACCAAGGAGATCAAGCTCTTAGGTAAGAGATTAGGTAACACTTACACTATTCCTCTTCTCGACCCAAGTCGAACTTATCATGTTTAAAAGCATCTCTTAATGATGATTCATGGGCATGGCATCGGACTAGGTCATGTTAGCATGCATACCATTAAGAAACTTGCATCCCATTGTTTAGTCGAGGTTTGCCTAATTGTGCATTTAAGAAAGATAAAATCTGTGAAGCATGCATAAAAGGGAAACAAGTCGGATCATCTTTCAAATCTCTGAAAACTGTTTCCACATCCAAAGTGCTTGAAATGTTGCATATGGACTGATGTGGTCAAATTCCAATTAAGAGTCTCGGAGGTAAATCATATGTGCTTGTTATTGTTGATGATTACTCAAGATTTACCTAGGTGTGTTTTCTTAAGCACAAAATGAAGCATTGAAAGAGTTCAGCAAGCTCTGCAGGAAAATCCAAGTTGAGTCTCGGACCGAGATCCGAGAGAATTTGAACCGACCATAGAAGGAAGTTCAACTACTTAGAATTTGCAGAGTTTTGTGACAAGAATGACATATCTCACAACTTCTCAGCACCAAGAACTCCTCAACAAAATGGAGTGGTGGAAAGAAAGAACAGAACTCTTGAAGAAATAGCAAGGACTATGATGATTGAACACAATCTACCTTACTATTTCTGGGCCGAGGTAATCAACATAGCTAACTACACTTTGAACAGATGCCTCATCGGACCCATCCTGAAGAAAACCCTATACGAGCTCTACAAAGGGAAGAGACCCATTATTTCATACTTTAGACCCTTTGGATGTAAGTGCTTTGTTCACAACAATGGTAAGGATCACCTGACCAAGTTTGATGCTCTGGTCGGATGAAGGTATTTTCTTGGTTATTCATCTCATAGCAAAGCCTATCGCATTTTCAATAAAAGAACTAACAAAGTGGAAGAAAGCATCCACGTTGTATTTCATGAGATTAAACAGGAATAACCAAGTGAGTCATCATTCTCGGACCTAAAGCTCAGTAGAGATGATGATTGTGATAAAAATGAGCTCATCAAGAATCAAATCCATGGCACTCGGAATGAAGTCACTCGGAACAAAGTGACTCGGAATTTTGGATTCGTCATTAGTAGGCTTACTCTCGGTTTGCATAGCAACATCTATCAAAGACTCTTTGGAGGGTAAAGACACCTCCTCATTCACAACATCATGCAACTCATTCGCATCGGTCTCAACATTCTCAACAACATTTTCGGATTTCACCTTAATGACCACATGATCACTACTAGCACCCTTAAGCCCCGCAAATTGTGTCCCACTCCTTAAAGTTATAGCATTACATTGGTCCCTTGGGTTAGGCACCGGTTGGCTAGGAAGCTTACCCGGAGGGCTAGAGGAAGAGCTTGCTTGGCTAGCAATTTGAAGTTTAACATCTTATTGTGAGTGGCTAAGATTTCAAGTTTTGAAGCCAATTGCTTGATAATCTCATCTTGCTTTTGTTGAGCCAAAAGCATGCTTTCCATCATGACCTCCAAGTTAGACTTTTGGGGCACTTAAGGTTAGGTAGGTCTTTGGAATCCAGGGATGGGTGGTCTTGGTGCTTGTTGTGGACCCATAGGATTGTTGTTCCGATAGGAAAAATTGAGGTGATACCTCAATCTCGGGTTATAGAAATTGGAGAATGGGTTAAAGTTTAACCTTGGGTTCGGTTTGCCAATAAAATTGGCTTGGTGAGTTAGTTCACTACTAACCATACCCATAGGACAAAATAAGGTTTCATGGTCCTAAGAATTGCAAGAAGCACATGGAATGGGAGGGGAAACATTCACATTTAGACGGTCCGAAGACTCGGACACTCGCTCAATACTTTTCCGAGTTGTATAAAAGGAATCGGTATAACAATCTCATACCTATAGAGTTTTGATTCCAAGGCATTCTCTCGTATCTCGAAACTTATTTGAGTAAAATAGTATGTTTTCTAAGTGATACAGCTCTTACTTATTATATTTCTTGCTTATCTCGTAAGCGACTCGTAAAACCGGTTCTTTGTTCTAAGTTCAAGCATCACTCGCTTTATCGCAGATTGAATAGACCAAGATTTCGTCTTTTCTCACTCAGAATCCGACTTGTGGTTATAAGTCCTTTTCGTTATAGTCGGTATTTTTAGCTTGTTTCATGCTTAGTCTATATCAAGTTAATTCACTCGATATTCTTTATTGAACTTGATTCTTCGCTTAGACTAAGTCGGATGGAATTCCGAGTATCATGGATATTGGACTAAGAAAATTCCATTCCGTTTCGACTCGGATAATCGGTTGGTTTAATTATCGTAATTATTTTATTATCTCGTGTCTAATCTTGGGCCAAAGTATTTTATACTTTGAGAACCGAAATTGATTTACTTTTGTAGGTTATTCAATCGAGGATACACTTTTCAAACTACAAAAGTAACCGGCTCGTAACGTCAAATCACCAGGCAGACATGGCTCTTCACCTTCTCTCGCTCCGAGTCCCAGTAGATTGTGTCGTGGCTGTCGGTTTCCAAATCTGGAAAACAAGAACGCCAAGCTTAACGGTGGTTTCCACCTTATCTTTCAAGACACCGTTAATGGCTTTGGGACTTCGAAGAAGAGTTAAACCATTGTCCAACGTTCATATTACAACGGCTACTTTCCGAGTGACTCGTAAAGCTTCTATCAACGGTCACAGAGGACTCTCGGCCAGCAGATGAAGATAACGGCTACTCGCCTAGTCATCTATAAATAGAAGCCATCTCACAAGACTTGAAGATTGCCGAACATATTGTTAATACACATACTTGCTCAAAGTTATTAGTATTTACTTTCAATCTTCAACTTACAACTCCCACTCGTAATTCATTACTTTCGAGTTGTAAGGTCTTGTACTCAATTACAAAATCTTTCTTACATTCTTTGTAAAGTCCCTTGACTAAGCCGTAAGGGTTAACTCAGCTTAGTTGACCCTAGTCTGTAAGGGTTATCTCATCTAGGAAGTACTAGATAAGATAAGGGAATTTCGAGTCCGGGAAAACTTGTATAGAGTTGTCTAAGGGAACAACTCGGGTTCGATCGGTTCACGGCATTTTGTGGACTCAAACTAGTGAATTTGACTTCATGTCCGGATTGACACGGTCCGTGGTTTTCTGCCCCGGGAGGGTTTCCACGTAAATTCTAAGTGTTATCGTTCCGAGTTCATTCTAAACTCAAACAGCTTCTATCGCTCTTGCTCTTTTCGCTTGATAGCCTTCCGAGTCCAATCTTTTCGACCCTATTGACGGACTCGGAATCTGTCTCTGTCTTGTTCTTGACGTAAGAGGGGAAGTTTCCACGAAAAACATCTATCACCCTATCCACCCCCTCTAGGGTGACTTAGACTCTCCCCGAGCAAACCTTCAATTGGTATCGAGCCTAGCCTTTCGTAAAGGATCTAACAATCCAAAAGTTTAAAGATCAAATGGCTCGGAACACCGGAGAGTTCGACGAAGGAAGATCTTCCAACAGGCCACCAAAATTCAAAGGATCAAACTTTGGGCACTGGAAGAAGCTTATGGAATGTTTTCTTATGGATCATGATGAAGAGGTATGGGAAATCATACAACAAGGAAACTACATTCCAATGAAGACAGATAAATTCGAATCCTTTCCAAGACAAAGGCCGAGTTCACACCAGAGAAGCAGAGAAGTTCGTAAAGAATTTCAAAGCAATGAACATCCTTATGTGCGCCATAAGCTCGAAGAATATAATCGAGTTTCGCTCGTGACTCGCTAAAGAAGTGTGGGATACTTTAGTCAACACCTACGAAGGTACAAGTCGGGTAAGACAAGCAAAGATCAGCCAGTATCTTCATAAATATGAGCTTTTCAAAATGGAGCCGAGAGGAGAACATTACTCGGATGTTCATTCGCTTCACCGAGATTACCAACAATGTCAAATCTCTCGGGAAAGAAAATTTCCCATGAAGAAATGTGCCGGAAAATTCTCGAAGCCTACCCAAGAGACGATAGGGTCTAAAGGTGACTCGCTATAGAGGAGGCTCGTAACCTTTCACTCTTAAAGCCGCACGAGCTCATTGGAAAGCTTCTAACTCATGAGATACATCTAGAAATAGAGGATGCCGAGGGCAGTACCAAAAGAAACTTAACACCGAAAGCCTCAAAATCCAAAGAAGCAAATCGAGCTCTTCCGACTCGAAGACGATCCCATGGCACTCATTGCAAGAGGCTTCAAGAAAATGATGAAGCACAAAGGATGGGACAAAAGGCCAAAAGAAGAATTCTACAAGAAAGATAAGAAAGACAGTAAAAGGTAAGTTTACTTCCCCGTCTAAATTTTCTTTGACTAAGAATTCTGGTTGTTTCGAATGTGGCAGCAAAGACCACATAGTCAAGGACTCGTCCAAAAAGGAAAAGGGACAGAAAGAAGAAGAAAGCCATGATGGCAACATGGAGCGATGAGGATTCATCGAAGATGATGAGGACTCGGATGACTCGAAATGTCCGATGGCAATTTCGATTCAAAAGCCGAACAGAGTCGACTCGGACTCGCACAATGAGGAAACAAATCCTCGGGAGGTAATCGAATACTTTCTTAAATTCTCCAAAGTTGATTTAGCTAAGTATATTTTTACTTTGGAAGAAAAGTCCAATTCTGATTCTTCTCAATTCAAAGAACAACTTGAGTCAATCACTTCTCGAGCACTTCTTTGAAAAATGAGTTAGAAAACCGAGACTCTCATTCAGAGAACTCAAGACTAGTGCTCAATCTAATGAGACCGAGTCCGAGCCGCTCAGAAAGAAAATGAGCAACTAAAAAGGAAGCTCACCGAGTCTCAAGATCTAGTTTTAAAGTTTACTCAAGGTCGAAGAACCTTGACATACTCTTAGGATCACAATGTGTCTCTTTTCGAAAAGAAGGTCTTGGTTTCAACAAAGAGGAAGAATCTAATTCCTACTCGGAATTGTTCAAAAAGGATTCCGTAACGTAAAGTTCAAGAAAGCTTAGCACGGTCCCATTCACGTAAATGAAAGGAGGACTAAGCCCAAAACTATTTACAAAAGGAAACCATTCTCTCCTGTTTCAAAAGGAAAGGTTTTCAAAAAGAAAGAGACACGGACTCAGTTCTCTAAAAGGAAGACTCGGAATCCGACAAAACCCAAAGTAATTCAAATCTGGGTTCCGAAACACCTTCTTCCTCGTAAAAGGACCACAAGTAAGGAATGTTACTAGGTTCGTCGGAGGAAGTAAGAAGGGTTGGATTCTCTCTGTTTTTGCAGTCACTAAGAAAAGATCAAAAGGACATTGGTACTTGGACAGCGGATGTTCACGACACATGTCAGGTGACCAAGGACTCTTTTCTCGAGCTAGAATCATACAAAGGAGGAAAGTTGACTTTTGGAGATGACAAGAAAGGCAAGATAGTGGGTATTGGCAAGATTGGAAATGGAAGCAATCTAGTGAGCCCAGCCTACCTTGTCAAAGGACTAAAATACAATCTACTTAGCATCTCCCAGCTATGCGACAAAGGTCGGAGGTAAGATTCACTCAATCTAAGTGCTACATCTCAAATGAGACCACCAAAGAAATAAAGCTCTCGGGTAAGAGATCCGGTAACACTTATATCATTCCTCTTTTGACCCAAGCCAAAATTTATCCTCGCTTAAAAGCATCTCTTCGCGATGATTCTTGGTCTTGGCATCGTAGATTAGGTCATATTAGCATGCATACTATCAAAAAGCCGGCATCTCATGGTCCGGTTAGGGGTGTACCTAACCGTGTCTTTGAGAAAGACAAAGTTTGTGAAGCATGTACAATGGGGAAACAAGTCAGATCCTCATTCAAATCTCTCAAGACTGTTTCGACATCAAAGGTGCTTGAACCGCTACATATGGATCTATGTGGTGAAATCCCAAGAAAGAGCCTCGGAGGTAAATCCTACATTTTTGTCATTATTGATGACTTTTCAAGATTTACCCGGGTGTGTTTTCTCAAGCATAAAAATGAAGCCTTCAAAGAATTCAAGCAAGCTCGTAGAAAGATTCAAGTTGAGTCTCGGACTCGATTCAAAAGATTCGAACCGACCATGGAAAGGAGTTCGACTACTCGGAATTCTCGGAGTTCCGCGATCGAATGGAATCTCTCACAACTTCTCGAGCACCAAGAACTCCTCAACGTAATGGAGTAGTAGAGAGAAAGAACAGAACCCTTGAAGAAATAGCAAGGACAATGATGATTGAACACAATTTGCCTTACTATTTCCGGGCCGAGGCGATCAACACAGACTAACTACACTTTGAACAGATGCCTCATCGGACCCATTCGAAGAAAACATCCTACGAGCTCTACAAAGGGAAGAAGCCAAACATCTCATACTTTAAGCCCTTTGGTTGCAAGTGTTTTATTCACAATAATGGTAAGAATCACTCGACTAAGTTTGATGCCAGGTCGGATGAAGGTATTTTTCCGGGTTACTCTTCTCATAGTAAAGCTTACCGTGTCTTTAACAAAAGCACTAACAAAGTGGAAGAAAGCATCCACGTAGTATTTGATGAGTCCGAACAGGAAAAGCCAAGTGAGTCATCATACTCGAACCGAAGCTCAGTAGAGATGATGACGAAGCCGAGACTACAAAGACTCGGACTCAACCTCCTCAAAATGAGGTCACTCGGAACGAGGAAACTCAGAATGTGACAACTCAAGAGCTCACTTAGAACGAACAAGCCAATGAAGAAGATCACTCGTAACAAGATCAAGTGGTTCAACCCACAAACCTGGTGAATCAAAGAACCGGTAAAGCATTCAAATTTACTTCCAGTCATCCCCAAGAAAACATCATTTCGATATCAACAGTGGGGTAAGAATTCGTTCCTCTCTACATAATCTATGTGCATTCACCGCATTCATTTCATTAACTCGAACCCAAAATGCACTAGAGGCCCTTTATGAACCTGAATGGGTAGAGGCCATGCAAGAGGAACTCAATCAATTCGAGAGAAACCAAGTCCGGACTCGACCAACAGACCTTCCGACCACCCAGTTATAGGAACCAAATAGGTTTACAAAAACAAACTGGATGAGGAGGGTGTAATAGTAAGAAATAAGGCTAGACTTGTGGCTCAGGGATATAATCAAGAAGAAGGAATTGATTGTGGGGAAACCTTTGCACTCGTAGCCGAATTGAAGCCATTAGAATATCTGTTGGCATTTGCATCCATCATGCATATTAAATTATATCAAATGGATGTTAAGTGTGCTTTTCTCAATGGTTTTATTGAAGAAGAAGTCTATGTCGAGCAGACCTCCCGGTTTTGAAAACTCGGAATTTCCAAATCATGTTTTCAAACTTCAAAAGGCTCTCTATGGTCTTAAACAAGCACCTTGAGCTTGGTATGAAAAACCGAGTAGCTTCTTGGTCCAAAACGATTTTAAAAGAGGTCGGATCGACAAGACTCTCTTCATAAAGACCAAAGGGAAAGATTTCCTTATTGTTCAAATCTATGTTGATGATATTATTTTCGGTGCTACTAATGAGTTTCTGTGCCGAGAATTTTCTCGAGTTGATGAGTCAAGAATTCCAAATGAGCATGATGGGGGAACTTAATTTCTTCCTTGGGTTACAAATCAAAGAAGACAAAGATGGAATCTTTGTTCATCAATCAAAGTACACCAAGGAACTCGCTGAAGAAATACAAACTTCTAGATGCAAAACACGCATCTACCCCTATGAGCAAGCAGTATAAAGCTTGACTCGGACGAGAAAGGTAAAGCAATAGATCGAAACTCTATCGAGGTATGATTGGATCTTTACTATATCTTACTTCCAAGCAGGCCGGATATAATGTTCAGTGTTTGCCTATGCGCAAGATTTCAAGCTAACCCAAAAGAATCACATCTTACTGCGGTGAAGAGAATATTCGGATATCTTGCAGGCACTCGAATTTAGGTCTATGGTATTCCGGAGACTCGAACCGACTCTTACTCGGATACTCGGACGCGGACTACGCAGGATACAAAGTTGATCGAAAGAGCACGTTTGGAGCGTGTCAACTTCTAGGTCAATCCCTAATATCTTGGCACTCAAAGAAGCGTAACTCGTAGCTCTATCAACCGCTGAAGCTGAATATATTGCAGCTGGAGCCTGTTGCGCTAAGATTTTATGGATTAAGCAACACTTGAAGGATCTTGGACTATTCCTCAACTCGGCTCTAATCAAGTGTGACAACCAAAGCGCAATCAGCATCACCAAGAATCCTGTCCAACACTCGAAAACAAAGCATATCGAGGTCAAATATCACTTCCTACACGATCACTCGGAAAAGGTGATATTGAACTTGAGTTCATTCCTACTAATCTTCAATTAGCCGATATCTTTACTAAGCCTCTTTGTGAAGATCAGCTTTGTTTTATTCTGAATGAGCTTGGTATGTTAAATGCTTAATCATATGCTATTCTTATTCATTGCATAATTTTGTGTTATGTGATTTCACCGTTAATAACCATTAGTTCAGCTTGATTTAGTGATACTCGGGCTGATAGTTATTTTGCTTTTCCGAGTCACTCAAAAACCATTCCGAGTCAAACTCGGACGTAGAGAAACTTGGACTTCAAATTTTCCGAAACTATCTCTAGATCGGTGGAGAGTTTCGGATCATATTTTCAAAATCCTTCTCTTTCTCTCTCGAGCGCTGTGATCGGATATTAGCCGTGGATTTCTAACCGCTGGAATCTTAACCGTTGAAGATAACCGTCACACCGGTCTTTGGTGACCGATGAACAAGCCGAGTCGAATGGAGTTATACTTAACGGATAGTTGACGAGCGCACTTATTTTCTATAAATAGTGTCTATTCATCTTGGTCTCGGTACTCTAAACTCCATCTCTCTCAAACAAAACCTCTCGCGGAAGATTACTACGTGAACAGTCATCCTTGAACGTCCGCAAGTGTCGACGAAGCCATCTCTTGTAAGTTTCGACTGCTCTCGTCTCTTTTCTTCTACATCTTTTTCGTTTCTGCTCTTCTACTTCTCTTTCTCTTTCCTACTCGAAAGTTTCATCTTTCCTTCCTTTAAATATGCCTAAAAGAGGAAACCATCCCGACTTCCGTGTCTCCTCATCTTCCAAAAAGCCTCGCACCAATAAGCCGTAAAGCTCAACCCCTTCCAAACCCATTGTCACCCGAAGACCTTGTGTTGGACGACAAGTTCTTTCCTACAACCAAATTTTCTTGGTTGTCCCACATACAAACGACCGGAGCATACAACTTTATGTGCTTCAGCGAGTTCATCTATCCCGAACTCGTTTCGAGTTCTACACTCACCTCACCCACTCCGAAAATGTTCTAACCTCTAGGGTTCAAAACATAACTATTCGTCTAAACACCTCTCTCCTCCACCGCTTGTTCAAGGTCTCCTCTCTTTTCTTGAACAAGCAATCCCATTCCTTTCATCGAAGTCGCCGACGACTTCTTTGAAAAATATGCCAAAGAATTCCCCGAGTCCTAGAAAAACTTTTATGTGACTCGGTTGAAGTCGAAGCTCGTCTTCGTGCTTTCTGCTGATGAGAACCTTTTTCTCACAAAGCATTCCAGCAAGGAGAACCCCAACTCCAAGCATCTCAAAGCTCTCTTCGACATCCTTGAGGGATACGAAGTAGACCTCTTCCCCTCCATCATTGAGCGGATGGCCGCTGTGCCAGCTCAACTCCAATCTAAGAAGAACACCTTCCTTCCTTTCGGTGCTCTTCGACCCTTGTTTTCAAACAATTCCAAGTTCCTCTCCCCTCGCACCCAAACGCCGTGATCCGAGGCCGCCGTTGTTGTCGGCAAGAAGGAACTGCAGGGGTACGGATACCGTGAAATTGACCCCGGTGTCTAGGTTCATAACTCGGAGCCGAGGCCCCCTTCTCCACCTCGGACTCGTAAATCAACTCCTCTCTCTCTTCCCTCTCCACCTGGTGGTGCCTCCACCTCGGGTGGCTCAAAATCTCTCTCTGCTCTCTTGTCCCCTGTTTTTATGGACAAGATCAGCTCTGTGTCCTCTAATTTCGTAGACATGCTCCGAGCTTTCAAATCTGTTCTCCAAAATCTTACCATCAACCAAAAGACTCGGTCAATCCCAAATCCGAGAGCAAGCACTCTCTTGTTCTTGAGATGAAGGAACTAGTAAAGGAGCAGAAGGATTTGGTCGAGGTCCTCGGAGAGAGATGGTCCAAGGCGGCTCGAGACCACGATGACTCGGACGCATTAGAAGCGTCTTCGAGCCTGTGTTCGACCTCCTCGGACAGCGGGGATGAAGAAGAAGAAGCTGCAGATGCAGAGCCGCAGACGCCGAGGAACCTGCGTCCGAGGCAGGTCCTTCCGGGCAAGGGAGGAACACCAAGAAGAAGCAGTGGGAACCGCCGAGGGTCGACTCGCTCCGCAAGCTCAAATAGTCAGTACTCGACTCGCATGCCAGCCTGGGTGGGTCGACGACCTCGCTACTCTAGCGGGTCGACAGAGCAGCCCCTCCAGCCTACCGAGGTCCCAAGGGAAGAACCCTCGATCCACTCATTCCGGTCGGCCACTCGTAGCCGAGCTCCCGACGATAATCCCGGCTTCTCCCTTTGCGCGCTCAAGCACATCATCACGATCATATTAGCGCCGGCGAACCTCCGCTCCCTCCGCCTCCACTCGAAATCTCCCTCTCCCTCGTAGGCGCCATGCACCGAGTCACAATTCCTCGGTCCGCTAGAGTTTTCTTCTTCTTGAAAATTTTTTTTTTTGTCCGGACATCTAAGTTGTACTAGCTATTTTCTTCCCTTCTTTTTCTTGTTGTTTTTTTGCTGAAAGGCAAGGGGGAGAAATAGAATCGGAAAAACTTGTTGTCTTGTTTAGGGGAGTTTTTTCCACCCTTTTGAATTTTAATGGATTAATGCATTTCATTATTAACTTCGAGTTCATTATTGCTAGCATGACATTTCGAGTTAATGCTAATTACTTGAAGCATACTTTATTTTTTTGCTCCGATATATTAAGTACTGCTCCGATCCATTGAGTATGTCTTACTCATCTCATCTCATGTGCAAACCACTCAGAATCAAATTTTTTACTAACAAAGTTTCGTTTAAGTATGGAATGCCTTTCATCAAAAAGGGGAGATTGAAGACTCGGACATCGCTCAATACTTTTCGAGTTGTATAAAAGGAATCGGTATAACAATCTCATACCTATAGAGTTTTGATTCCAAGGCATTCTCTGTATCTCGTAAACTTATTTGAGTAAAATAGTATCTTTTCTAAGTGATACAACTCTTACTTATTATATTTCTTGCTTATCCGTAGCTGACTCGTAAAACCGGTTCTTTGTTCCGAGTTCAAGCATCACTCGCTTTATCGCAGATTGAATAGACCAAGTATTTCGTCTTTTCTCACTCGTAATCTAACTTGTGGTTATAAGTCCTATTTCATTATAGTCAGTATTTTTAGCTTGTTTCATGCTTAGTCTATATCAAGTTAATTCACTCGATATTCTTTATTGAACTTGATTCTTCGCTTAGACTAAGTCGGATGGAATTCCGAGTATCATGGATATTGGACTAAGAAAATTCCATTCCGTTTCGACTCATATAATCAGTTGGTTTAATTATCGTAATTATTTTATTATCTCGTGTCTAATCTTGGGCCAAAGTATTTTATACTTTGAGAACCGATATTGATTTACTTTTGTAGGTTATTCAATCGAGGATACACTTTTCAAACTACAAAAGTAACCTAGCTTCGAACGTCAAATCACCAGCAGACATGGCTCTTCACCTTCTCTCGCTCCAGTCCCAGTAGATTATGTCGTGGCTGTCTGTTTCCAAATCTGGAAAATTGGAACGCTAAACTTAACGGTGGTTTCCACCTTATCTTTCAAGACACCGTTAATGGCTTTGGGACTTCGAAGAAGAGTTAAACCGTTGTCCAACGTTCATATTACAATGGATACTTTCCGAGTGACTCGAAAGCTTCTATCAACGGTCACGAGAGGACTCTCAGTCAGCAAATGAAGATAACGGCTACTCTGCCTAGTCATCTATAAATAGAAGCCATCTCACAAGACTTGAAGATTGCCGAACATATTGTTAATACACATACTTGCTCAAAGTTATTGTATTTACTTTCAATCTTCAACTTACAACTCCCACTCTGTAATTCATTACTCGATTACAAACTCTTTCTTACATTCTTTGTAAGGTCCCTTGACTAAGCTGTAAGGGTTAACTCAGCTTAGTTGACCCTAGCTGTAAGGGTTATCTCAGCTAGGAAGTACTAGATCGGATAAGGGAATTTCGAGTCCGGGAAAACTTGTATAGAGTTTTGTAAGGGAACAACTCGGGTTCGGTCAGCTTCATGGTATTTTGTGGACTCAAACTAGTGAATTTGACTTCATGTCCGGATTGACACGGTCCGTGGTTTTCCGCCCGGGAGGGTTTCCACGTAAATTCTAAGTGTTATCGTTCCGAGCTCATTCTAGACTCAAACAGCTTTACTCGCTCTTGCTCTTTCGCTTGATAGCCTTCCGAGTCCAATCTTTTCGACCTTGTTGACGGACTCGTAATCTGTCTCTGTCTTGTTCTTGACAGAAGAGGGGAAGTTTCCACGAAAAACTTCTATCACCCTATTCACCCCCTCTAGGGTGACTCGGACTCTCCCCGAGCAAACCTTCACGGTCTATTTTTTGAGTTATAGCATCTATCTTAGCAGAAAGGACGAAACTACATCAACATCAAGCTTACCTCCCATTCTCTTGGAACGTGGCTTGGACCATTGAAAGCCGTTGAGCATCATCTACTCAATCAAGCCGTGGAGCACATCGATGATCATGCTCATGATGTTTCCTCCCGCCGCTTCAAAAATGGTGGCTCTCAAGTGATCAACCCCATTGTAGAAAGCTTAAATGGGGACCCATGGCTCAAATCCATGTTGTGGGCATTGGCGAAGGAGATGCTTGAACCGCTCCCATGCTTCATATAACATCTCATCCGGGTCTTGGACGAAGGTAGAAATCCTGTTCCTCAAACCGGTCAACTTGCTTGGTGGGAAGTACTTTGCCATGAAGGCACTTGCAAGTTGATCAAATGCGGTGATGGAGTTTGCTCGAAGACAATCTAGCCACTCCCATGCCCTTCCTTCGAGCGAGAATGAAAACAATCGCAGCTTGATTGCATCCAGTGAAGCCTCGTTCGCCTTAAAAGTAGCACATGCTTGGCGAAAAATATGGAGGAGTCGGTTGGGGTCTTCATTGGGGAGGTCATGGAAAAAAGTGGCCCTCACCAAGTTGATGATTGAATTCTTCAACTCAAAGTCATTCACCGCTACACTCGGGACATTGATGGCCGTCGGTGGATTAGTGACATTGGGTGTCACATATTGCCCAAAAGTCTTTCTTTCCTCACCGGCCATCTTGGGCTTTTGCTTGGAGTTTTCTTCTTGCTTCTTCCTAGCCTTCTCTAGCCTTTGCTTCTTCCGTCAAGAGCGGAAGGTGCGCTCGATTTCGGGATCAAATTCAAACAACCGAGCTTTTTGAATGCAAGGAGATAATAACTAGCAAGAACCAAAACAAAACTACCAACGCAATCAAAACAGAAAAAGAAAATAAACACTTAGTCAACTTGAGAGTATTCGTCTAATGGCTACTAAAAATAGAGTCCCCGACAACGGCACCAAAAACTTGAAAGACCGCAAGCGTACGGCGTATAATTGTAGCTAGCCAAGGTCGATCCCACAAGGACTCGATCTAGCAACACACTAAACTAGTCCTTTACTCAATTGCTACGATAATCGGGTTTTGGAGTTTGCTTCTCTAAACTAGTTCTAAATATTAAAATCAAAGAAATTAATCTAAAATTAAATCAATGGGTAAAAATCTAGGGATTTGCTTTCCTAACGATAAGTTTGATTATTTAAACATAATTTGTGCAATCATTCTTTTAAGTAAGTCAAGGATCGATAATCACAAAATTCTACCGCTCTTTCGAAGCTTAATAGAATTGCTCTAATTAACCTATCAAACAACTTTCATATGCCTTTTAAGTTAATCAAAGTGAAGGATTTCTAATTATCAAAGTGATCCCCTAATTTACTATTCTTTTCTCAAATTTCATAAATTAGGTAGAAAGGTTAGTTGTCGGATTATTCTATTTCACTTTTCAAGTACATCATAGATTAACCTAAACACAAGTATTCTAGGTCTTCAAAACACTCATGAACATGATAAACACAACCTTCTATTGATCAAATTTAGAATTCAAGCACAAATCATAGAAAACTAATCAAACTTCATTGTTTCGGATTACAAATCCCTAGAAAAACTAAACTAGTCACACATTTTTATTGAAAGCTTAAATAAAATCTAATACATTGAAATCAAACCTCAAATTGCAAGAAATGAACAAGTAGATGATAGGCTTGAATAACTCCACTTCAATCTCTCGACTTCAAGAGGAATCCTGCAATCGCTTTAGTCTCTTTCTTCGATCTTCAAAGTTTAGTTTTATATGGATCAATGGAGGAAGGAAAAATGGTGATGGGTTAATAATGAAGGATGAACTATGGATGGATGCAAGAATGGATCTGGACTCGCCTCGCCGAAAATTAGCTTAAATAAGCCATTAAGAAGCAATCAAGAGCCGAAACGTCAAAACCGAATCGTCATGGCATAATTTACCTCCAACACGGGCCATGTCCTCCGACACGGGTTGCTCGTGTCCGCTATTGGCACATCAAAAACTTGATAAAATGCTAAAAACGGGTCGTGCCCTCCGACACGGGCTGCCCGTTCTCAATGTAAGGGCTCTCGGGCAAGCTCACCTCCAACACGAGTCATGTCGTTTGACACGAGCTGCTCGTGTTGGTTACTGGAAATGCAAACATTGAGAAATCAAGGGGAACGGCCATTTTGACTGCAAAGCCGGACCGTGTTGGTGTTCTTAAGGCTTGGAACACTCACGAATCTCAGGAATACTTTGTATTGGTGATCAAATCTGCAAAATCATCTCAAAACACCAAAACACAAGCTTAAAATTGAAAATGGAGCACAAAACACTCCAATTAATAGATTTTCCCAAAGAAAAGCATCAAAATGCTTCGTAAACTAATGCATTTTATGCACTTATCATGTGCAAAATGAACACACCAAACATCTCCTTTGATAGGCAAACTCGGTCAAGGCAGCCAACCATACAAGACAATGGTCAAGCAACTAGTGAGAGACCAAGAGAATCCGGTAGACCACACCGAGGACCACGCCTGCTAAAGGCTGGCCAATGCCGGCCATGAGGAGCCGAGAGGTCCAATCGGCAAAAGCCTTTGTAGCCTAGCCTCGCCCACCTAGCTTGTGGAGCCTTATCTAACCGTGGCATATGACTTTTGTCCCCTTGTGCATGTAAGTGGTAGGTTTCGCCCCACTAATAAGCTTTTTGGAATAGTTTTATGAGTCTGTTTTGAACTGGATTACTTAGATAAAACACTAAACTTTTGTCAATTTGATTATACACTAGCAAGCATGTTAGTAGCGGATTATTTAGCTAAGCTTCGGATCAAAGAACAATCGAAGTTTCAAGCATCAAAATATACCAAGCTTCGGGCTCTAAGCAAGCTAAGCATTACGATCAAGTCCAAGCCCCGTTTTGAGTTCAAGTTCTATTAAAGCCAATTCCAAGCATCATACAATACCTAATATTGAAATCGAGGTAAGTATCCTTTAGTGTCTACTTTGACCCTTCGATTTTTTAGACTCGGTCAAAGTGGGGGCCAACTATAGAGAATTAAAAAGTGTCGTCCCTTATCTCTTTATTTCCGTATTTTATTTTGTGGGCCCGATGATGATATCCCTAGTCGTGTTTGAGGATTTGGATCTCGATCGTGATGGATTGGTGCGATATAAGCCAATAAACCACAAAGAACCCTTAGCACCAAATAAATAGCCTTTTGCCTTGGGTCGATCTACAAATCCCTCTGTCTTTCGGGCGATCTAAGAATTGAGCCAAGCCTTTAGAGACAACGGAGTCCAAGTCTTGTGTGCCGGGAAATTCCAAGTTCGAAGACTATATTTTGCTTTTGTTCAATCAAGCAAGGAGCTGAAGACCCGAAGACGGCATTAAACCGTTGCATTTCATGATCACGAGCATAAAAGTGCTACATTTAAGCTCCACAAAATAGTCCACACGATACTAGGAGCTTTTTGCCTCAAAACGACGTCGTGGTCGGCGCTTGTCGCCCTAATGATTTAACTAAAACGCTCTGTTTTGGCTTGGAGACACGCTAGGGAACGAAACCCAAGGAGTGCCCGGTTGGCCGGCACCGTGAACCGGGTCCTATCTGGTTCTATCACATCCTTATCCAGTTCAATCCTGTTTATTTTTAGTAGCCTTTGACAATGGATCGGGGCCAAACCCTAGGTCATTTGTGACCTAGGTCGTCTCCTATAAATAGAGAGCGTTGGCTCTCATTCGAGGCAGGGCTTTCTCCTATGTGCTATGTTGCAGAAAGTTAACTAGAGCACTCATAACTAAACGCTACTCTATCAAAACTACTATTAACCGTTCATCTCTTCTCTATTTACCGCCATTGAATCCGTGCAAAGAGCCAAAGTATATTCGGTTATTAGATCTCTAGGCACTCATTTAACTTATCTTTGCGACTCCTTACATACAAAGTTGACAAAACCAAGCCCTTTTTCTTTCGTTTATCCCCATTGCTTAAAGAGATCCAATGTAGAGATCCATATTAGCATGGTGGGACAACCTAAGGGCAATCGTGTAGCCTTCAAACGGTTTATTATTTTTATGCTTTATTTATTGCTTTCTTTAATGTAGATTAAGGAGATGTAATCGTTCCTTTAATTCCTCCCTGCCCGATGTAATCTTTTTGTTTTTCGCTTTTCTTTTCTTTATCGCTTTCTTTACCGCTTTCTTTATAGCTTTTCCTTTAATTTCGTTTTGGTTACTTTAAATTTCACTTCGCTTGTTGTTGTTTGCTTACTTTTGTACATTATTTAGATTCACTACTCGAATTAGTAATGGTCATCTTTGGACGGGCGGACCGAAGGATTTACCCCTATGTTTCGTACCCTCGCCCCCAAATCCGATTCTCGGCTCAAAGACCGATGGAGTCATCTTTTCAGCCTTTTTCGCTTTTAGTCTTTCCATACAAAGATTGAGAGAGCAAATTTTTATTTTGTTTTTCTTAGTTTTCATCCTAAAAACTAATTGGCCACTCCCTTTTATGCTTTATTCTTATTTAATCTACATCTCGGTTATTTTCTAATTGCGGGATAAAAAAATTAGTTCTGGATCCGCCAGCCAAGGCGGAGGTAGAGGCCGATCTCCTCAGCCCCGGCCTCCGGTCGGCGCCCACCATCACCGGGCACAGGCTGCTGCCCGCACCGAGTTGTCGGCAGGTGAGGCCTCTGTCCACACCAATTTGGCCCGAAAGCCTCATAACGTAATCAAAATCCTAGTTTTATTTGTCTTTCAATTAGTAAATAATATCCAAGGCAGAATCTACTAATTTTGTGAAATAGTCAATTGCTACTAACACAAATTCATGACCACCTGTTCCTTTAGGGGTCACCTTGGCAATAATGTATATTCCCCAAACCAAGAATGGCCAGGGTAAAGCTAATGTTATGAGTAATGACGGTATTTGGTGTTGTAAATTTGCATACACCTGACATTTATGGCACGTTCTAACAAACTCATGATAGTCTACCGCCATGGTCGACCAGTAATTTTCGAGTCTCCGAATCTTGTGGAACAACATCTTACAATTCGGATGAGGTCCACATTCCCTACCATGAATCTCATCCATGATGCGCTTTTCTTCGTGTTGGTTGACAAAAAGTAAGCTAATCCTAGATTTGGTTTTCTTATATAGTTGCCTTTGGTTGATGAAGAATTGGGCAGCCAACATCCTCATGACTCATTGGGCTCTAGGCATGGAGTCCAGGGGATATTCTTGTTTATCCAAATATTGATAAATGTCATGATACCAACTGGTGTGGTCAGTATTAGACACCTCTAATATGCAGACATGCACAGGGTGACTCTGTCGCTCTATGTGGACATGAATTGATCGAATCGCATTAGGGATATTGATCATGGATGCTAAGTTAGCTAATGCATCCGTGAATTGGTTATCATCCCTAGGAAGGTAGATGAAAGTGATGTTCGAAAACGTTTGGATAATTCTATCAAACATGCTTGGTAGAGTGCCAAGCCTTCACTACATACCTTTCATTTTTACTAAATCGATTAATGATCGATCGGAGTAACGAAAAGCCTAATATTGTTGACCCCGATCTCTCGTAGCAGCTTGAAGTCCTGTGATGTAAGCTTCATACTCTGCATTGTTGGTGACTTTGAAGTCTAGTTTGACTAAAATGGGAGTCTCGTGCTCCTCTCGGTGAGACTGGAACAATCCCTACTCCAAAGCTCTTCCGGTTGGAAACGCCATCGAAGTACATTGTCCACACGTCCACCTCTTCTTGTAAGATATCTTCTTCTAGAAAGTCAAGGTGTTCAAATTGCAATTCAGGTATGGGTAGATCAGCTAAGAATTCCGACACTATCCTTCTTTTGATCACTTTTTGAGGGAAGTACATGAGTTCGAATTCGACAAGCATGACGATCCACCTCGCTATCTTTCTACCGATAGTTGGTGCTCAAGTATGTACATAATAGGATCCATAGGTGCTACCACATGTATTGTATGGCCTAACATGTAGTGCTTGAGCTTCTTGGTAGCCCACACTGGTGCCAATGATGTCTTCTCTAATGGCGTATATCTAGTCTTATAATGTAGGAACTTCTTACTTAGGTAGTAAATCGCACGCTCTTCTTTCCCGTCTAGTTAAGCTAGCATGGCTCCCATAGAAGTTTCCATCGTGGTGAAATACAGAATTAAAGGTTTCCATGGTTGGGGTGCAAGTGGCACTAGAGGGTTAGCTAGGTATTCCTTAACCATCTCGAATGCTTGTTGACACTCGGTATCCCAAATGGGCTCATATCCTTTATTTAACTTCTTAAAAAGTGCTTCATAGACCATAGTCGGCTTTGATATGAAATTACCGATGTACTCGTAAATGTCCTAGGAAACCACTTATCTCTTTTTGTGCTTGGTGGAGGGATCTCCTTAATGGCTTTAATCTTGGATGGATCAACTTTAATTCCTCTAAGATTGACAACATAACCTAACGGTTTGCTTGAGGTTACTCCAAAAGCACACTTTTGAGGGTTAAAGTGCATGTTGTATTTTCTAAGTCTCTGGAAGAATTTCCTTAGGCGGGGTAGGTGCCCTGCCCTACCCTTGGACTTTATGATCATGTCATCCACATAAACTTCAGCTTCTTTGTAAATCATGTCATGCAATAAGGTTGTAGTTGTCCTTTGGTACGTTGCACCGGCGTTCTTGAGCCTAAATGGCATCACCACGTAATAGTGTGTTCCCCATTAAGTGATGAAGGTCGTCTTTTCCATATCCTCTTTAGCCATCTTCACCGGATTATACCGAGCGTAGTCATCCATGAACGAAAGCAAAGCATGACCCGCTGTGTTATCTATAAGGATGTCGATATGAGGCAGCGAGAAACCGTCTTTAGGACTGGCCTTATTAAGATCTCTCGAAGTCGACACACATATGAACCCTACAGTCTTTCTTCGAAACAGGTACTATATCTGCTATCCACCGAGGATAGTGAACTACCTTGATGAATCCAACCTCTAAGTGCTTCGAACCTCTTCCTTAATCTTCAAAGCCCCTTCGGTTTTCATCGTCCTTAGCTTCTTCTTAATCGGCTTACCATCTTTATAAAGTGAAATTTTATGTTAGGCTATACCCGGATCTATACCCGACATGTCTTTGTACGACCATGCAAAGATATCTATGAACTCTATAAGGAGCGAAGTCAATTGCTTATACTCTTCCGGATCAAGTGTTCTCCCGATCTTAACTTCTTGGGGTTGATCAACCGACCCTCGATTAATTGTTATTGTTTCCTCTATTATTGTTGAGCAATTTTCATGATCTTCCATAGCTTTTATTTGTTCTTTAGGGATTTCTTGTTCATCATTAAGGGCAAAACAATTGAATGTACGAGGAGGCAAAGAGCAAGCGGAAAGGTTGTCTTTATTGAATGAAGCAACGAGTACATCAAACTCATAAACTGAATATACAAAACTAGAAGTGACAGAATTCAAAAATGAATTATAAATAACGGAAGGAGAATAAAAAGCCCTAGTACTAGACTCGGAAAGAGGATACGCTCTTAGATTGACGACGAATTCTCGGCCCTCCTTAATGTCAATCCAAGTGACATGGTTGGACCCTTCATTGTCAACATCGGTGGTGAATCTAGATCGATCAAACTACGGATGTGACATAGGTCATGACAATACTAAGATTGAATCTCCTTCTAGGTTATTCTCTTGTCCGAACAAAAGACCAAAAAGATTATTTACAGCAAGAAGGTAGGGTGCCTCCTTCTCTAGTATTAAGCGATCCATCGAAAATCTCCAAATCGAGTACCAGGATGCCCTTTTCCTTGATATAGTAAGGCTCAGGAAACCATAATAGGGAAGTCATCTCCTTCTTTTAAGAACCGCCCATTCGGATCGGTGCCACGCTTCTCGCTTCCCTGGTGGGATTCCCTAGTTAAGCGGGATTTTGTTTGGTTTTTTCTTTGATCCTAGCCATGGACCGGTCCAGTTCAGGTGAATTGGACGATCGCTTGTTGAACTTTTAGGTCATTTTTTGACCTAGTTTTCCTCTATAAACAGAGGGCTTAACCCCTCGGTCTACCAGAGGTCATTAACCTAGCTACATGCTTTTTAAATTAGGCTAAGAGCTATTAAATGTTATATCGGTATTCTAATCTCTTGGCTCATTTTCACCTAATCATTACTCCATCAAGCATCTCATCATTCTCCTACACTACTCTACTACCACAAATGCGTTCACGATTCAAGATCAGTAGGTGGGACAACCCGAGGACGCACATTTCATTCTTAATCTCGATTACAGCTTATTTAAATTATTGGTTTTTTATCGCATTTCATCTTGTGGACAAAGATGTAATCGCATTTAATTCCTCCCCGCCCGCTATAACTTTTGTTTCTTTCGCTTTCCTTTTCGCTCTTCATTATCGCTTTTATTTATTGCTTTCCTATCTACTTTCATCGCTTTCCTAGCATGTTTGGTTGATTTAATTTTTGCACTTAGTATGTTGTTTGCTTGCCTCTTTTAACACATTTCTTTAACTCATAATTCAAATTAGTAAAGTTCGTCTATAGACAAGTGGAATGGAAGGGCTTATCCCTACATTTCGTACCTTCGCCCTCGAATCTAGATCCTCACTTCTAGATCGATGAAGTCAATTTTAAACATCTTTCAAATTGTTTGCCCATACTAAGATTGGAAGAGTATTTATTTATTTTGTTAGTTTTTATTCCTAAAATTGATTGGTGACTCCCTTTTTTATTTTATTTCTCCTAATTGCTTCTCGAATTTCTAATTTTAAAAATAGAAAAGTTTAAATAAATATATTTTCCAGTCGAGGCCATAGGACCAAGACTAATTTTTCAGTCCAAACCGGTTTATCTCCTTTTGGCCCAAAAGCATTACGATAGAATGCTAATTTTATTTTTCCATTTTCATGAATTATGAAATAATATCCCGAGACTTCTCAAATTAATTTCTAAAATATAATATTAATAAATCGCCAATCACTACTTTACTTAAACTATTCGACATTAAATTATAAAAACTAGAAATCTCAATAAATAACACGCCTCCATTTTCTAAATCTAATTTCAAAAATCAAATTTGAAAAAGAATCTTCAAAAACCAAAGAAACTCGACATTTATCGGGAAACTTCATCCCAATTTGGTTCCCTTGCAAAGGGGACAGCTCGTGGTTCCCGTAGTGGCGACTCCATTGAGGATATGTTACTTAGTAAGAGAGTGAGACTTGAAAAATTAAATTGTGAGTTTTCTTAATGTGTTTTGCATTAGACATGTTGCATTTAGGTAGCCTCGAACATAGTTGCTTTTAATTTTGACCATTAGGCTTTACCTCGAGAAACATCTTTTAAAGGAGGTTCGAACTACTAACCTAGACGAGCCCAATTAGTCTTGATTGTTAGGGAGGTGGTACCTCTTCCCTCACAGCACGCTCTTTTGGTTTACCGAGAGGCACCTAGGATTCATGTTTTTCCTGTCGTTCACCCCACGAGAGGACTAAATGCTCGGACTATGAGACACCATGTATCCTACCACTATTACAAAAACGTTATATAGCGACGGAAACTAGCGACGGAATACAAGTCCTTCGTTAACTAGCGATGGAAATAGCAACTGAAACCGACATTTGTTAGATAAAACTAACTTAGCAACGGAATTAGCGACGCAAAAAATTGTCGCTATTTTACTTATTAGCGACAGCACCTAACGGCGGAAATGGAAAAAATAGCGACGAATTTTTTTATTTTTTTTAATTAGCGACTGGAATCAATCTGTCGCTAATTCCGTTGCGAAGTCTAATTTTTAAATTTTTTTAATTTAGCGACGGAACCAGTTCGTCGTTAATTCAAAATTTTTAAAATTTTAAATTTGCCGCCTATTTTAATTTGAAAAAATATAAAATTTTTCAAATTTAAATTAGCGACGGAATTTTCCGTCACTAATTTCGTCCCTAATCCAAAATTTTCAAAATTTAAATGTGCCGCCTATTTTCATTTTTCAAATACATATAATTTTTCAAATTTTTAGCTAGCGACAGACCGGTCCGGCTCCGATTCCATCGCTAACTAAAAATTTAGAAAATTTGACTTTACCTCACCAAACTAACCACCTTTACCTCTTGTAGGTACGCTTTCTCCATTCTCCCTTATTGTTGGTTGTATTTATAATTTACTTTGTTTACTATTAAATTTCAGATTTTAGAGGATTTGATATAACTTCTTTTGATAGGCATGGTTCGAATTAAAATGAGGTAGAAGGTGAAGATAATGAGAAAGAGGAAAAAGAAGAGGAAAAGGAAGATGAAGAACATAAGTTGTGTTTGTAAATGATGTAATACTCTTGTTTTTTTTATCAATTAGTTTTTATGGATGTTGGTAAATTAAAGTTGGATTATTTATGACTTTTGTATTTGTATATGATTTTGTGTTTGAATTGAAGTTGAATTTGATATTGTTATGTCATGGGATTATTTGAATTTGTATTTTGTTCCGGATCTTTTGTATTAAGCACTCAAAAATACAGAAAATTGTTATTTTTTAAAAAATTGGCGAAAAGTCGGTGGCGGAATTCCATCGCTAATCAACAACGGAATCGTAGAATTCCATCGCTAATTCCGTTGCTAATTGAGAAATTTCGTCGCTAAATTACGTTTTTTCGTCATTGTTTCCGTCGCTATATGGCGATTTTGTAGTAGTGTACATAGATTTCTCCCTCTTTTGACCATAGATCCTTAGTTGTTTAGGTGGTCCCTCTCTCTTCATTTGCATGCTTGAAATGAGTATGGTTCTTTTAGTATTTAACCATTTTGTTGTGAGCCTTTTACTTTAACCCTTGCATGGGTGCAAATAAAATAAAATAACTAACATTCTTGAGTAGGTCCAATTTGTGCATTTTAGCCAAAAGTTCCAATTTTCCTTTCCCTTTTAAGTCGGTCCATTAATTGCATTTTTGTTATTTGAATGCATTTAGCCAAAAATAAAAATCATCACAATTAAGGTGAGTCCATTCATTTCATTTGTTTTACATTAGCCAAATTTCAAATTCATCTATAATTAGGAGAGTCATTTATTTGCATTTAGCCAAAGTCAAATTCATTAGCCAAAGTCAAATTTATCTCTAATTAGGAGAGTATTTTATTTGCATTTAGCCAAAGTCAAATTTAGCCTAATTAGGAGAGTCTTTTATTTGTATATAGCCAAAGTTAAATTCATCTTTAATTAGGAGATTCTTCGTTTGCATTAGCCAAATTATATTCATCTCGAAGATACGTGAGTCCATTCATTTTATTTTTGCAGTAGCCAAAATTAAAAATCAAGTCTCAATTAAGGCGAGTCCATTCATTTCATTCTTTTGAATTTAGCCAAATTTCAAATTCATCCCAATCTAAGGGGTTCCATTTGCATCATTGCATTTCACTTTAATCAATTTGCATTCCTTTATGTGCATCCAAGTAAAAGAGCATATAATTTTCTTTACTCTTAGGATTAGTCATTCCTCGGGTCAAGCACTTAAGCCCTATCTCCCATAAATTTATTTTGTCCAAAAGCTAGTCTTACCTATCCTTTTGGGATGCATGATAAGGAATTCTACTCAAATCGGGAATCCTAACACGAAGCAACTAGGAAATAAGAAGTCTACTTAAACATCGGTACAGTTGACACTAGTACGTCCCACATTAGCACGTACCACACTAGTACATCCGACACCTTTACTAGTAACACCGAGTGCACCGCCCACGGACAAAGCGCAGCCCTCCTCTCGAAAATGGCTAATAAGCTAGAGTAAACTCCCATCATGACCCTGTTTAAAGAGTCTACTTCAAAAATAGAAGCTAAGATTGAGGCTTAGGATAAGAAGATTGAGTCAATATCACAAACCATTGACCTTATTCCCAAAGAACTAGAGAAGAAATCAAACAAAGTAGAAGGAGAATCCCGCCCGAACCTCAACCCAAGCGTCAAACCGATCCATGAATAGATCGAATAGAGAAACCGTTACGTGAGTCATCAATGTTCAATGACTATTATATAGCCTAGGGATTCACTTCAATCCCTAAGGGTAAATTACCCCTAAAATTCACTATGCCGACATCGGTTCCACGGAACCGAAAACCGTCACCACCATGTCATGAACTTTAATAGGGACAATGACCTTAAAGAATGTACCAAAGGACAAACACCATGTCATTTTCCCATGGACGTTTGACAAAGATGCCATGAAATGGTACAACGCTCGTCGACCCACACAAGGTCATAAACCGGTAGGATCTTCGCAAGGAGTTCTTACATTAATACTTCTACGATACCGATCTTCTAGTCACTCTTTTAGACGTTGAGCTGATCAAGCAAGGAGACAATGAAAGCTTCACAAACTTCCTCACTCGCTGGAGGGCAAAGGCTGCCCACATAGAAGATCTACCTTTTGAAAAGGATCAGGTTAGACTTAGCATCAAGAAGCTGAAACTCCGCTTATCAGCAACACTTTAAGTTCATGGCTTTCATGGATGTGAAAACACTCAAAGATGTTGGAATGCTTATAGAAGAATTTAATTATATGCTGAGTTAATCTTATAGGTTAGTAACAAAGCAAATATATAGGTTCATAGTCTTAAATACGAGGTCAAAAGTTAGTTTATACTAGTCAAGAATTTAATTATATGCTTGAGTAATTAAAACTTATATTCCCTAAACATACCTTGACCGGCATGACTCCTATATAGCTCGTAGGGATTTCTTAAACCTAGACTCGATACCATAAGGGTAATGCCCCCAACCCATAATTACCGGTTTTAGACTAAATAAGCCGCTAGCCGATGATTAGCGCAGTGGAAAGAGATGTCGGGGAGTCGTTATCGCCACCCTCGTCTCGTGGACAGGGCAAGGCTTAGGTTGGTAGGGTTAAATTTTAAATACAAGTTAATGGCAGGCAACGAATAAAAGGTACAACCGAAACTTATGAATATTTACATACCGTAGTAACAACATGACTCTTGATCGACGGACAACGTTCCTAGCCACTAAAATCAACCAATAGGTCCCACTTGCAAGCCGCTACGTCCGCATATTCACAACTTGTTACACTTGAAGATTACCTAAAACAAAATAAGAAAACATTTTTGCAAAGTGAGTTGAAACTAAATACGCTCATTATTATGCAAGAAAATATAAGTTAGAAATTTTTGGGTTGAGCACGTGCATTTTAATTCATTTTCAAAATGGGGGAGTGCATAATTTAAAACAGCTTGCTCGTTTATTATCTGAATAGATCCCTTACGATCATCGAGTTTCCCTAAATGCATGTGCACACACCCACACCGATCGGATAGTCCGGTTGAAAGCGGCCAACATGTATGGCGTGGCCAACCTGAATATTAAGGCGTACCAAATAATGGTACTTGATGGGGCGGGTCCATATTAATGATGGCAATCAAATACTATTTGCAAATGACTTTTGTTGTTTAACAAGCAGCCATATCCGGCCATGACTTTTGAATGAAAGCTTTAAGAGTATAACCAATGAACATACCTGATTGTGCTGATGTCACACTTGCTTTTGGTGATTTCGCATGCGAATCCGAAAGAACGCCGATTTTGATGGCTCGTAAATAGAGTTTTACAAAATAAATCTTATTAGTAGAAATTTCATTTCTTGGTTAAGTTTATGAATGTCAATCTTTACTTTATACTTTTAATTTTATTGTGATATATTTTTAACATGATTCATGCTCATAAAATTTTCTGGTTTACCACTATTATTCCTAGTTATTAACTAAGTTACTTTATCTATACATGTGCATACTTATTTTACTAAGAATAATCTATTAAATCTAAACATGCATTACGACTTTATTAACTTATTTACTTAACATGCTTTTAAGAAGATAAGTAATCACCTAAGTTATGGTTAAATTAACATCGATTTCATTATTAAAACATGTATTACATGGACTCTTTACACCGAACTAATTAACCTCATTATATCATTTTTATTATGAATCATTATTGTCTAATCATGCATTAACATGCTTCTAAATTTTACTTAACATACATGTAAAAGATTAATTGATCACTTTAAGTTAGAACTAAATCTATATTTAAACATGAATTCCCTCTATTTTATTAATAAACTAATTAAGATTTTATGTCATTTTTATTCTTTTAACATTACTTAACAAAATTTATCCCAAACTAATTTATGCAGAATTTAAATTTTGTTTCCTTTACTAACATAACCATATTTTACGCTAGTTTAAGATTTTATCTAGAGTTAGAGTATTTAATTGAAATGCTAAAGCTTAATTCATAACTATTTGAGAGTTAGGGTTTACCTAGAAAAAGAGTGAAGGGAGCCAAGGTTGTGGTGGTTGTTGGTGGGAACCGGTGGCGGCAAGTGGTGCTTGGCGGTTGCCGATGGTGCTCGGTGATTGGCGGCGGTGCTTGGCGGTAGTGGCAGTGGTCGGTGATGATTAGGTTTTAAGGGAGGTGTGTTTAGGGCATAAAAGGAGAGAGAGACGAGAGAGTGGGCTTGGTGCTGAGATGGCGGTGGTGGTTGGTAGAAAAGAGGATAAGTTATTTGATGGTTGAGTGGGTTTTGAAGGTGTTTGAAAGTAGTGGTTTTTGCACGGTGACCGGTGGTCGACGAGCGGGCGAGCGAGCCGGAGATGGGTGGCCGACAGGTGTTCACGGTGCTTGGGCTGCCGGTGATGAAGCTGACCGGAGTTTTATAGGGTGGCCAAATATGAGGAAGAAAGTATAAGGATGAGAGGTGGTGGTGGAAAGTTGGTGAATGGGGTGGTTTTGGAGGTGGTTTTCCGGCGATAGGGTGGCCGGTGGGATGGTCGAAAGGGGGCTTTTTGTTTAGTGTA
Organism: Talinum fruticosum; assembly: GCA_021018815.1. Classification (NCBI taxonomy): domain Eukaryota; kingdom Viridiplantae; phylum Streptophyta; class Magnoliopsida; order Caryophyllales; family Talinaceae; genus Talinum; species Talinum fruticosum. The sequence goes on from JAITYX010000040.1 coordinate 3,799,671, forward strand.
ATATGCTGAATGGTCCCGGCTAGTGGCGGTTGGCCAAAGAAGCTGGTGGGTGGCTGTGGATGTGGTCGAAGTGCGGAAGATGGGCAGGTGAGGGAGGAGAAAGAAAAGTTACTAAACCAAATTTTCGGGCTAATTTTCCGATTAATCCACCCTATTTATACTGATTTCAATAGTTATTTGCATGGATTGTCTGTCTAATAGCTGAGTTTTTGGTTGACAAATGCTAATGCGACATGCAAAATTAGTGATTTGGAAATTTACAAAGCATGCTTACTGTAATTGGGACTGTCAAGCTATTAATTGACCCTAATAAACATCTTAATCCATTATTATTTTTGTTATTAGTTTATTATCATTTAATATTATCAGCTATCCATCGTTGCCGTTCACGTCCGGGTCCTACAAAATAATTTTGATATACATCTATATAATATGATATGAAAAGATTTTGAAATTAAAATGCACGCGCTCATGATGAGTTAGTGTTTAGGTTAATATATTTCTTTCAGGGGTGAATTGTCACAGTCCTCCCCTTTTAAAATAAGTTTCGTCCTCGAAATTTGCAAGTAGGATGATCTTCCTTTGTAGGATGAACCTTGGGTTATTTGGTTATCAATGATATGTAATTATATTCCAAAATTGCAAGCATATAAGACCTTATGGGTATTCCCGAGATCACTGGTAGCTTAATCCCTAATCATCTAATATAGGTTTTTATAGTTAGGTTCTTTTCTTCTTGCCTATGAGGTTTGTACTATTCTAATAACTCAATAGTCCGGTAACCATTGGTATCTGATATAGATCTTATCCTAATCCTATTTTCGGTTATTTCATACCTCCAAACATTACTTTGCTTATTAACCCAAAATTCATACTTATATACTAATGCTTCCTCGGAATACATTTCTCACATGATGGCCATATTCCTCTTTCTCTCTAATGTACCACAAATTGTTAAATAACATCTATTACTTCCATGCATCCAACTCGTAAACTTAGTATTGGTTAACCCAAAGAAGTCTTGGAAAATTGTAAGGTAATATTTCTTGTTCTTGACTATTATTAATGTCTCCCAAAATAGAGTACTTGATCAAAGTGTCTCCCAATTGCCTTTTAACCTCCATAATCTAGTAACTCTTGGTATTACCTTAAGATTGTATCCTCTTAAGATTAGATGGTAACTCCCTGCCAACCATGGTTTGGTCAAATCCTTACCATAAAGAAGTGGGTGTTTACCACTTTGCCCCCGGGAGAGACTTGTTTGGTATTTTGGTCAAGGTTCACATTTATCTAAACTTAATTGGAACCATCGGGTCAACTAATAATACAAGGATTTTGGGTTAGTCAATGCATAAAGTAAATAAGGTAAGCAATCTAGATTTAGAATAAGAGTTCTACGGTGTACCTATCTTGGTCGTGCCTCTTTTCGTTTAGAAACTATACTCGGCTTCGATGAGCAAGGATAGCTGGTGCGGACCATGTGTGTGGATTGGGTATGGACCTTGTCGTCCCTTCTTCCACAGCTTTTTGCCTTTTTGACAATTAGATACTTGATGTTCAACGGTTCCACACCAAATGCATTTGTTTGTTCCCATCCTACAATCCATTGTGGAATGATTGGTCCGACCACATTTCTTACATGGTTTCGGATTAGTGACGTTTTTGTTTTAGTTGGGATTGGTCTTTGTGTTATTCCTATTTTGATTCCGCTTCCTTGATCATCCCACTTTCTTTTAGAATTTCCCATACTATAAACCCCGAGTTCCGCTTTTATCCTCTCCACTTCAGCAGCTCTTTTATACAACTCTTGTGTAGTTTTAATTGGTTGTCCGCTAATTGGTGTCGTATAAAAAGAGCCAAAGCTTCTTCATACCTTAACATTTTCATTCTTTCAATAGCCACAAAATCTTGGGCAAACCGGGCCAACTCATTAAACTTAGTAGTGTATTGCATTACTCGTCATATTCTCCGTCATCTTTAATTCTAAAAACTCCTTCTCCTTTTTACGTTGAATGGAGGTAGGGTGAAATCTATCCCTAAGTTCTTCCAGAAATTTGAGCAATGTGAACTCGGGTTCTTGGCATTTTTCCTTAAGTGTACTCCACCATATTTTTGCTTCTGCCGACAGATAGAAGGGTCCTATAACCACCTTTTTGTCCTCAAGAACCTCTATAACTGCGAAAATTTTCTCTAGATTCCTAATCCATTCTTCCAATTCTACTCGGGTCGATTTTTCCATTATATATTCTAGGGTTCCTCTTGGCCACTCTATCTCGCCCATTTTTCTACGCTGCTGGAGGACTCAATTGGGGTTATAGGTATCCTTTGTAATAATTCTTAGATAAGGTTTCCCCAATACATAGTGTTGACACCTCCTTGTGAGTTTGAGAGGGTATGGGCAACAAACCGTGTTTGGTTGCTTTCCTGTGGAGAGTTAGCATGAAGCTCATTAAGGTCGATGGCTGGGTTTCCTTCTCATTCTTCCTGGCCACTACTCCTTTGTTCGCTGTTATTTGTAGCTCGGGACATTCTACAAAATAAAATGTAATTATCCTTACTTTATTTATTTTGCTAGATTATCACTTTCTTCTAATATTACTTTATAAGAAATATTACATGTTAAAACAAAATATGATTATAAAGAGATATACAAAAGGTTCGGATTTATATACAATGGTTTACAAACCGCACTTTCTAAGTTACAATCCTAAGTTGTCTCACCACGATTCCAAAAATGTCATAGGCGGTTACTATATCAAACCTATACAAAATATGTAAGTTTGGTTACATGTACAAGTTTCCTATATCAAACCTATATAAAAATTCTAGTTAAAATTCTTCTTATCTTGATCCTACCATAAGTATCTTAGATAGCACAACCTAATGGCCCTGGTGGGGGTCATAATCCAAGTCATTGGAGTCCGCACTTTCGACTCGAATTGATTTTAATGATCTCTATCGCGGGTCCTTCCGGCTCCTTTTCTGGATCCTCTTCTTTTTCTTCCGTCTCAACCACTATTAGCTCAGGTGACTCGGGGACATCTACCAATATATGAACAATACCCGAGCTGCCGAAGGGAGTAGGAGTTGGAGGAGGTGACCTAGCGGCCTCCTTGGGGCCCCCTGCAGGTGGGTCGGTACCCCGGGTTCCACCCTTGGTTTAGGTGATAATGGTGGTGGTGAGACCGGTGGTGAAGGTAGCATAAGTAGCTCGAGAAAGATCACAGGTATCACTTGTGACGGAGCCCCCATACGCTCCACCCAATCTCACATGGTCGGCTCATAGGTAATAACTGTCCAAGGCCCATGGCCTAGAAACCTCTCAAGATCACCCCGAGATCTCCTGTGTCATGAAATGGTGGTAGTGTTGTCGGAAGTGCACCCACTGCTCTACCTGGGGTAAGGTACCTAGGAGATAGTGTGCCCGAACTAGTGAATTATGGAATATAGAATGAGGGTTTTGCATTTTTGAAGCATGCATGACTGTAAGTGGGAGATATGATCTACCACCAAAGTGCCATGTACCATGCCTATGAAGTACGGATCTCACGGGTATACAATATAAAACAACCAAAGCCAACATTTAATCTTATAGGTTAGTAACAAAGCAAATATATAGCTTCATAGTGTTAAATACGAGGTCAAAAGTTAGTTAATGCTAGTCAAGAATTTAATTATATGCTCAGTAATTAATACTTATATTCCCTAAACCTACCTTGACTGGCATGGCTCCTATATGGCTCGTAGGGATTTCTTAAACCTAGGCTCGAGATACCATGTAACGCCCCCAACCCATAATCACCGGTTTTAGACTAAATAAGCCGCTAGCCGATTATTCGTGCAAGTGCAAAGAGAGGTTGGGGAGTCGTTATCGCCGCCCTCGTCCGTGGACAGGGCAAGGCTTAGGTTGGTAGGGTTAAATTTTAAATACAAGTTAATGGTAGGCAACTCATAAAAGGTACAACTCGAAACTTATGAATATTTACATACTATAGTAACAACATAACTCTTGATCGACAAACAACATTTTTAACCACTAAAATCAACCAATAGGTCCAACCGCAAGCCGCTACGTCGACATATTCACAACTTGTTACACCTGAAGATTACCTAAAACAAAACAAGAAAACATTTTTGCAAAGTGAGTTGAAACTCAATATGCTCATTATTATGCGAGTAAAATATAAGTTAGAAATTTTTTAGTTGAGCACGTGCATTTCAATTCATTTGATAAGTGAGGGGACAGCATAATTTAAAACAGTTGTTCGTTTATTATGTGAATGGATCCCTTACGATCATCGGGTTTCCCTAAATGCATGTGCACAAACCCACACCGATCGGATAGTCCGGTTGAAGGCGGCCAATATGTACGGCATGACCAACCTGAATATTGAGGCGTACCAACGTCCATATTAATGATGACAAATACTATTTACAAATGACTTTTTTTGTTTAATGGCGACCATATTCGGCCTTGATTTTTGAATGAAAGCTTGAAGAGCATAACCGATGAACGTACTTGATTGTGCTGATGTCACACTTGCTTTTGGTGATTTCATACATGACCTGAACGAACGCCGATTTTGATGGCCCTTAAATAGTGTTTTACAAAATAAATCTTATTAATAGAAATTTCATTTCTTGGTTAAGTTTATGAATATCAAAATTTACTTTATACTTTTAATTTTATTGTGATCTATTTTTAACATGATTCATGCTCATAAAATTTTATGCTTTACCCCTATTATTCCTATTTTTCAATCAAGTTACTTTATCTATACATGTGCCTACTTATTTTACTAAGAATAATCTATTAAATGTACACATGCATTACAACTTTATTAAATTAATTACTTAACATGCTTTTTAGAAGATAAGTAATCACCTAAGTTATGGTTAAATTAACATTTATTTCATTATGAAAACATGCATTACATGACTCTTTATACTAAACGACTTAATTTTATTATATCATTTTTATTATGAACTATTATTGTCTAATCATGCATTAAAATGCTACTAAATTTTGCTTTACATGTAAAAGTTTAATTGATCACTTTAAGTTAGAACTAAATCAATATTTAAACATGAATTCTCTTTTTATTATAAATGAACTAATTAATATTTTATGTCATTTTTATTCTTTTAACATTACTTAACAAAATTTATCCCAAACTAATTTATGCAGAATTTAAATTTTGTTTCCTTTACTAACATAACCATATTTTCTACTAATTTTAGATTTTATCTAGAGTTAAAGTATTTAATTGAAATGCTAAAGCTTAATTCATAACTATTTTAGAGTTAAGGTTTACCTAGAAAACGAGTGAAGGGAGCCAAGGTTATGGTGGTTGTTGGTGGGAACTAGTTGCGGCAGAAAGGTGCTCGAGGGCTGGCGGTGGTGCATGGTGATCGGCGGCGGCGCTTAGCAGCAGTGGCGGGGCTGGTGGTAGTTATGTTTTGAGGGAGGTGTGTTTAGGGCATAAAAGGAGACAGAGAGAAAGAAAGAGAGAGAGAGAGAGAGAGAGAGAGAGAGAGAGAGAGAGAGAGAGAGTGTGTGGGTTTGGTGGCTGAGATGGTAGTGGAGGTTGGCTACGGTCGGCGCCTACAGGTGGCGGCAGATCTGGTCGTCGATGGTCAAGTGGTGGTTGGTGGTAAGCGGTAGAAAACAGGAGAAGTTATTTAATGGTTGGGTGGGTTTTGAAGGTGTTTGAAAGTGGTGGTTTTTGTACGGTGACCGGTGGCTAGCAGGCAGGCCGGAGATGGGTTGTCGGCGGGTGTTTACTGTGCTTGGGCCGCCGGTGGTGAAGCTGGTTGGAGTTTTACAAGGTGACCGAATATAAGGGAGAGAGTATAAGGATCAGAGGTGGTGGTGGAAAGTTGGTGAATGGGGTGATTTTGGAGGTGGTTTTCCGGCGATAACGTGGCCGATGGAATGGTCGGAAGGGGGCTTTTAGTTTAGTGCAATGTGATGAATGGTCCTGGTTGGTGATGGTTGGCTGAAGGAGTCGGTGGGTGGCTGTGGAGGTGGTCGAAGTGGGGAAGATGGGTAGGTGAGGGAGGAGAGAGAAAAGTTGCTAAACCAAAATTTTGGGCCAATTTTCTAATTAATCCACCCTATTTATACCGATTTAAATAGTTATCTACATGGATTGTTGTCTAATAGCTGAGTTTTTGGTAGACAAATGTTAATGATGCATGTAAAATTAGTGATTTGGCAATTTACAAAGCATGGTTATTGAAATTGGGGGTGTCAAGCTATTATTTGACCCTAATAAACATCTTAATCCATTATTATTTTATTATCATTTAATATTATCAGCTTTATTAACATTTATTATTATTTTTCTTATCTTTATCATAATTATTTTTATTATATTATTGCTAATATTAGGGTTATTATTATTTGTTATTACTTTTTATTTAGTATTTGTACTTAAATTAAGTTAGTCTTATTAGCAAGGCTAGTTCTTAAAATTGATATTGGATGTTTATTTAGTTGTACGTAAATTGTGCTAATTAGATATGTATATATATATATATATAAATTGGATTCATATGAAATATTTATCATTGAAAGACTTAGATATGGATTATGTGAACATGAGCAAAAATATTATTTTGGGAGTTGATATTTTATGAATTATAGTGTAAATATTGGCTATTCATCGTCGCCGTTCATGTCCGGGTCTTGCAAAATAATTTTGATATACATATATATAATATAATATGAAAATATTTTCAAATTGAAATGCACGCGCTCATGATGAGTTAGTGTTTAGGTTAATATATTTCTTTTAGGGGAGGGTTGTTACAGACACCAAACCGTTAGGTCCACAATTCATCGCCAACAATCGTATATCGCAGCTTCAAGAGGCCTATTTTTCTTTAGGCTCTACGTTGGGTGTGGGGGCTAAAGTGTAATTTTTGTCTTTATCTTTTTTAACTTTTCTTATCATCTTAATAAAAGAATGCATTTGTTCTTAGGATATAGTCTTGCATTCATCTCCCTTACATGACTCAAACTCGCAAAAATACAAAAATAAAAAATAAAGCAACCTAAAAGGAATTATTCAAGCAAGCATCATTCATCCGAGTTAGTATCGGGAAGGTCACCGACATCGCCACCTTTAAATGGAAAACGTCCTAGATCATCAACTAGTCAAAGCTAGTAAACTCTCCAACATTCGGGAAGAGTTAGACACAAGCACCCAAGAAGAATGTGGGGCTTACGATCAAAAGGATCGTACGTAAACTCCAAGAATACTCGGGGAAGACACAAATCGTCTACCTTACAAAAGAGCTCTTAGCACCCGGACTAAAAAGCTCGGAATTAGAATGGGGCACATAACCCTACTAAACATCAAATTTTCAAGCAGGTCATTCCCTAGACTCCAAGTCATCCAACGACCAAGTCAAGGCAAAAATTCTATATAAAGATAAGTATTTATCCCTATTCTAACGAAAGTGAATATACGTCGAGCTGAAGGCCCAACAATGGTAAAGGTTCGGACAACCCTATAGAGCTTCAGCCCCAACCGTGGTTAAGGTTCAAACAACCCCATCGAGCTTCAGGCCCAACAGGTGGTCAAGGTTAAGAAACACTCAAGTCGAGTCTCAAACCCAATAGCGATCAAGGTACGGACACCCCGTCAAGCTTCAGCCCTAGCAACTTTCGAGATTCAGGCCCAACAGCGGTCAAGGTTCGGACACCTTTGTTGAGCTTCGGACTTAATAGTGGTCAAGCGAAGACACTCCCGTTGAGCTTCGGCCCAACAGTGGTCAAGGTGAACACACCCCGTCGAGCTTTAGGCCCAACAGCGATTAAGGTTTAGATAACCCCTAGAGATATTAGCAACCCCCGATTTGAAAACTCTCAATTTCTTAATCATGTTTTCAAATTGCAAAAAGCTTTGTATAGTTTGAAACAAGCTCCAAGAGCTAGGTATGAAATAGTGTGCATGTTCTTAGTTGAAAATAATTTCAAAAAGGTCTTATTAACAAAACCCTTTTCACAAAAACCAAGGGGAATGATTTTATTGTTATTCATATTTATGTTGATTATATTATATTTGGAGCTACCAATGAAACTTTATGTCAAGAGTTTTTGAGTTGATGAGACATGAGTGCCAAATGAGTATGATGGGGAACTCAATTTCTTTCTTGGATTGCTAATAAAGCAAGAGAAAGATGGTATCTATGTACATCAATCCAAGTACACCAAGGAATTAATCAAGAAGTACAAGCTATAAGATATGAAACATGCAGTAATACCAATGAGTAGCGAGTATCAAACTGGACTCAAAAGAGAAAGGTAAAGCTGTAGATTACAATAGAAACTCTATAGAGGTATGACTTGATCTCTGAACTTTTTCTTGAATATAACCAATAAGAAATTCACACTCAACATCCATTTGATATAACTTAATGTTCATTCTAGATGTGAATGCTAAGAAATTCTGATTGCCTTAATCCTAGCAATAGCTGCAAAGGTTTCCCCACAATCAATTCCCTCATCTTGGTTATAAACTCGAGCAACTAATTTGGCTTTGTTTTTTACAACCAACCTCCCTCATCCAGTTTATTTTTTAATACCCATTTGGTTCCTATAACCGGGTGGTCGGAAGATCGTTTGTTCGTAGTCCAGACTTGGTTTCTTTCAAATTGAGATAATTCATCTTCCATGGCCTCTACCTATTTAGGTTCAAGTAGGGCTTCTAGTACATTTGTAGGTTCAATTAATGAAATGAATGCTAAAAATGCACATACGTTTTACAAAGAAGAATGAGTCCTTACCCCACTCGTTGATGTTAGAAATGATGTTCTCAGGTGGGTGACTAGATGCATATTTGAAAGCTTTACTTCTCCTCCGATTTACCAGATTTGTTGGTTGAATGTTTTGATCTTCAGCTGGTTCAGCTTGCTGATTTTCTTCATTAGCTTGATCTTTAGTAGTCCGAGCTTGCTCTTGAACCGACTCATTCCGAGTTGACTTAGTTCCTTTGTTTTTATTCTATATGAGCTCAGCCTCTGCTATGTCATCTTCATCTTGGTTGAGCTTAACATCCGAGAAAGTGGATTCATTTGTCCTGTCATGATCGATTTCATCATAGATAATGTGGATACTTTCTTCCACTTTGTTAGTTCTCTTGTTAAAGATTCTATAAGCTTTGTTATGTAAAGAATAACTAAGAAAGATACCTTCATCTTACCTCAACTCGGAAATAGTAAGGTAGATCATTTTCAATCATCATTGTGCTTCCTATTTCTTTATGTGTTCTATTCTTACTCTCTATTGCTCCATTATGTTGAGGAGTTCTTGGTGTTGGGAAGTTGTAGGAGATGCCATTCTTGTCACAAAAGTCTACTAATTCGGGTAATCGAACTCCCTTCCATGGTCAGTTTGAATTCTCCTTATCCGAGTCTCATACTCAACTTGTATTTTCCTGTAGATATTAGTGAACTCTTTGAATGCTTCATTTTTGTTCTTCAAAAACACACCCAGGTAAATTATTTGTAATCATCAACAATAACTAGTACATATGATTTACCTCCTAAGCTTTTGACAGGAATTTTACCACAAAAATCCCTATGTATCATTTCAAGCTCTTTGGATGTAGATACTTGTCTTAAGTGGCTTAAAGGATGATCTAACTTGTTTTCCTTTTGTGCATGCATCATAGATTTTATCTTTCTTAAATGAACAGTTAGGGAATCCTCTAACTAATCCATGAGATGCAAGTTTCTTGATAGTATGCATGCTAATATGTCCTAGTCTACAATGTCATGTCCATGAATCATCATTCAAAGAAGCTTTTAAATAAGATAAATCTTGATTTGAATTAGAAAGAGGAATAGTGTAGGTGCTACTTGACCTCGGACGTGAGAGCTTTGTCTCTTTGGTGACTGCATCGAAATGAAACAATTGGTGTAAGTGAGCCTTACCTCTTGACCATTGTCACACAGTTGTGAGATGCTTAGAAGGTTATATTTCATCCCTTTGACAAGGTATACTTGGACTGACCGAGTTGTCTCCTTGACCAATTTTTCCAATTCTAACTATCTTGTCATTGCTGTTATCTCCAAATGTGACTTCTCCTCCTTTCGTTTCTTCAAGTTCCGAGAAGAGTCTTGAATCTCTAGACATGTGGCGTGAGCATCCACTATCTAAGTACCAGTAACCCTTTTGTTTCGAGTTACTTGCAAAACAGAAACAAACTAACCCTTCTCACTTCCTTCTTACAAACCCAAGAATCGTCGTTATCGTGATCCTTTATGAGGAAGATACTTTTCGGAACCCGGATTTGAATGATTTTGGGTTTGGTCCGATTCTAAGTCTTCTTTCTTGAGAACAGACTCTATATCTCTTTGTTTTGAAAAATTTTCTTTTTGTTAACACGTTGAGAAGACCTTTTCATTGGTTTGGGCTTAGTCACTTTCCTTTTTGAATGAGTGGGACTGTGCTTAGCCTTCCCGAACTTGATAGTTCCGGAATAATTTTTGAAAGGATTTTTAGGAATTTTTTCCTCTTCAGACATTATATCCAAGACCTTCTTTTCGAAATGAGACACACTGAAAACCAAGTAATAAATTAAGGCTTTTTTTTACCTTGAGTGAGTTTTAAAACCAACTCTTGAGACTCATTGAGCTTCGTTTCAATTACTTATTCTTTGTTATGAGGGACTCGGACTCGGCTTCATTATCTTCGATGCTGGTCTCAAGTACTTTCGGAGTTTTTCTCAAATTTTCTAAATCATTTTTCAAAGAGGTGTTCTCAGCATTAAGAGGTTTCAGTTTCTCTTTAAATTCGAAGATTCATGAAGACTCAAACTTTGCAGGTATATCATTCCGAGTACCATCAAGGAATCAGGTACAGACTTCATCTCTTGTACATTTTGATTACAAGTCATTCTAAAGTGCTTTAGAAACCTTTTCGAGTGATATACAATCTTTTCTAAGTGTTACGTAAACTATTGCATATATTTTCACTTGATTCCGAGTGACTCGGAAAGAATACTCTTGCTTATCTTTTCACACATAGTTTTGAGTCACCCGGACAACACTCGGACTTATCGCATGTTTAAACATTTGCTCTAACGTGCATAAACTCAGGTCCGACTTTATATTCTAAATTTGATTGAATTACGGTGTTAATTCATCCTTCTAAGTCAACATGTTTTGTTTGGACTGTGCTTGTCTAGATCAAGTATTTTTATTCCGATATTCTTTATCAAACTTGTTTTACTTCTAGACCAACTCGGATGGAATTTGAGTATAATGAATATTAGACTCAGAAAATTCCACTCTTTCAGTGGCTCGAATAATTAGGCACTTAATTATCTTAATTAAATTATTATCTGTGTATAATCTTGGACCAAATTATTTTATACTTTGAGAACCAAAATAGATATACTTTTGTAGGTTATCTAAACGAGATTATCGTATTTTTGAAATACAAAAGTAACCGGCTTCAAGTTGTCAATCACCGGCAGACAAGGCTTTTCTACTTCGACTAAGGCCCAGACACCGTGTCGGGGTTGTCCGTTTCCAAAACGGAAATCTAAAACACCAACACAACGGTTGTTTCCACCCTACTTTTCAAACACCACCAGTGGATTGGGACATCCAAAGGAGTCAAAAGCCGTTGCCGAACGTTCACACCTCAATGGATATTTTCCGAGTCACTCGGAAAAACCATTGCAACGGTCACAAAGGACTTTTAATCAGAAGACAGTCACAAAGGCTGAGCTTCCTGGTCACCTATAAATAGAAGCCAAGTTTCAAGATTTGAAGATTGCTGAAACCATTGTCAATATACAAGCTTAAGCTAAAGTCTTTGTATTCATATTCAATCTTCTACTTACAACTCCAACTCTATACTTAATATCTTTCTCGAGTTGTAAGGTCTTGTAATGAGTCACGAACACTTATTCTTACTTTCTGAGTAAGGTCCCTTGATTGAGGTGTATGGGTTAACTCAGCTCGGTTTTCCGTAATCTGTATCGGTTAACTCGGTTAGGAAGTACTAGATCGGATAAGGAATTTATGTGTCTAGGAAAATCTTGTAATGAATTGTCCAAGGGACAAATTCCGATTGAGTCTTTCTACTGTATTTTGTGGATTCAAAATAGTGGATTTGACTTGGTGCTTGGATTAGCACTGACCGTGGTTTTCCGCCCGAGGAAGGTTTCCACATATTTTCCGAGTTAACACTCTTTTGAGTCCAATCTACACTCGGATCTGTTTCAAAGTCAATTTTAGAATTTTATTCTTCCAGTCCTTATTCAAATTTCCTCATCACCCTATTCACCACCCCTCTAGGGTTACTTAGTCTCTCCAAGAGCAAACCTTCAATTGGTATCGAGCCTAGCCTTTCAAAAAGATCTAACCGTCCAAAGGTCTAAAGATTAAATGGCTTAAAATAATGGACAGTTCGATGAAGGAAGATCTTCCAGCGAGACCACAAAAGTTTAAAGGATCAAACTTCATTTACTGGAAGAAGCTCATGGAATGCTTTCTACTGAATCACGATGATGATGTATGGAACATCATACAAGAAGGCAACTACATTCCAATGAGGTTGGAAGAAACAAGACTCGTGCCTAAAGCAAAGCCTCGAGTACACGACCGAAGAGACAGAGAATTTCGTAAAGAACTTCAACGCAATGAATATTCTTATGTGCGCCATCAGCTCGGAAGAATACAATCAAGTGTTAGCCTGTGACACAGCCCAAAGAAGTATGGGACACGCTTGTCAACACTTATGAAGGAAGAAGCGAAGATAAGTCAATATCTTCACAAGTATGAGCTATTCAAGATGGAGCCGGAAGAGAACATCACTCGGATGTTCATCCTCTTTACTGAGATTACTAACAATCTCAAATCACTCGGGTAGAAACCACGAGGAAATGTGCAGAAAGATAATCGAAGTCTACCCAAGAGAAGATGTGGTCCTAAGGTGACAATCATCGAAGAGGCTCAAAACCTTTCCTTACTAAAGCCAGACAAACTCATTGGGAAGCTACTCACTAAAGAGATCCACCTGGAAGAGGAGGATGCAGAGGTCAGCACTAAAAAGAACATCGCACTAAAGGCCTCATAAAACAGAGAAGCAAATCTGAGTTCCTCCGACTCGAAGAGGATCCCATGGCACTTATCGCCAAAGGCTTCAAAAGAATAATGAAGTAGAAAAGATGGGATAAGAAGCCAAGACAAGAGTTCTATAAGAAAGACAAGAAGGATAGAAAAGATAAACACTCTTCCCCTTCAAAGTTATCCTTAACTAAGAACTCGGCTATTTTGAATGTTGCGAGTAAGGATCATAGAGTCAAAGACTATCCAAGAAGAAAAAGGAACAAAAAGAAGAAGAAGGCTATGATGGCCACATGGAGTGACGAAGATTCATCCGAAGAAGATGAAGATTCGGACGAGTCAAAGTGTCCGATGGCATTATCGGACTCGAAGTTGAATCCGAGTCGGACTCGGATCACTCGGACACCGAGGAAACGAATCCTCGGGAGGTAATTGAATATTTCCTCAAGTTTTCCAAAGTTGATCTATCTAAATATATGTATACTTTGGAAGAGAAGTCCAATTCGATTCTTCTCAATTTAAAGAACAACTTGAGTCTATTACTTCGAGAGCATCTCTGTGAAAACCGAATTAGAAAAACCGAGACTTACTCTAAGAGAACTCAAGATTAATGCTCAATCAAATGAGACCGAGTCTAAGTCACTCGGAAGAGAAAATGAGCATCCGAAGTGAGAGCTCAATGAGTCTCAAGAGCTTATTTTAAAATTTACTCAAGGTTAGAAAAACTTTGACATGCTCTTAAGATCTCAATGTGTCTCCTTCGAAAAGAAGGACTTGGCTTTAACAAGGAGGTGGAATCCAATTCCTACTCGAGCTTTTCAAAAGGTTACCGAACTGTGAAGTTCGGGAAGGCTGAGCACGGTCCCATTCATAAGAATGAAAGGAGGACTCGAGCCCATACCAGCTTACAGGAGAAAACCTTCTGCTCCTCTTTATCAAATAAAAAGTTTCAAAAGAAAGAGACACAGACTCGGTTTTCTAAAAGAAAGACTCGGAATCGGACAAACACAAAGTTATTCAAATCTAGGTTCCCAAGAGTCTTCTTCCTCGAAAAGGACCACAGTAAAGGGAGTTACTAGGTTCGTTAGAGGAAGTGAGAAAGGTTAATTTGTTTCGACTTGCAGGTGGCTCGAAAAAGAACAAAAGGGCATTGGTACCAGGATAGTGGATGCTCACGATACATGTCGAGAGACTCAAGACTCTTTTCCGAGTTAGAAGATTATAAGGGAGGAAAAGTCACATTTCGAGATGACAAGCAAAGGCAAGATAATTGGGATAGGCAAGATTGAAAAAGGAAACAATCTGGTCAACTCGGTATACCTTGTCAAGGGATTAACGTACAACCTACTTAGCATCTCTCAATCGTGTGACAAAGGTCAAGAGGTAAGATTCACTCGGACCAACTGTTATATTTCGATGATACTACCAAGGAGACCAAGCTCTCGGGTAAGAGATCAGGTAACACCTACATCATTCCTCTTTCTAACCCAAGTTAGAATTTATCTTGCTTAAAAGCATCTCTACATGATGATTCATGGACATGGCATCGTAGACTAGGTCATATTAGCATGCATACCATTAAGAAGCTTGCTTCTTATGGTTTAGTCGGAGGATTGCCAACTATGCCTTTAAGGAAGATAAAATCTGTGAAGCATACACAAAAGGTAAACAAGTCGGATCATCCTTTAAATCTCTGAAAACTCGTTTCAACATCCAAAGTGCTTGAAATGTTGCATATGGATTTATGTGGTGAAATCCTCGTCAAGAGTCTCGGAGGTAAATGATATGTGCTTGTGATTGTTGATGACTACTCACGATTTGCCCGGGTTTGTTTTCTTAAGCACAAAAATGAAGCTTTCAAAGACTTCAGCAAGCTTTGCAGGAAAATCCATGTTAAATCTCGGACTCGGATTCGAGAGAATTCGAACTCACCATGGAAGGGAGTTCGACTACTCGAATTTGCAAAGTTCCGTGATAAGAATGGCATCTCCCGCAACTTCTAAGTACCAAGAACTCCTTAACAAAATGGAGTAGTGGAGAAAAAGAACCGGACTCTTGAAGAAATAGGAAAGACAATGATGATTGAACATAATCTACCCTACTATTTACAGGCTGAGGTAGTCAACACGACGAAACTACACATTGAACGGATGTCTCATCGGACCCATCCTGAAGAAAACTCCATACGAGCTCTATAAAGGGAAGAAACCCAACATTTCATACTTCAAACCCTTTGGATGTAAGTGTTTTGTTCACAACAATGGTAAGCATCACCTGACCAAGTTTGATGCTCGGTCGGATGAACGTATTTTTCTTGGTTATTCATCTCATAGCAAAGCTTACCGTATTTTCAATAAAAGAACTAACAAAGTGGAAGAAAGCATCCACGTTGTTTTTGATGAGCTTGAACAGGGAAAACCAAGTGAGTCAACATTCTCGGATCCGAAGCTCAGCAGCGATGATGATCTTGATGAAAATGAGCTCATCAAGAATCAAATTAAAGTTAGTCGAATTAAGCGAATCGGAACAACATGACTCGGAATGAGACAACTCAAGAGCCAACTCAGAATGCTGAGGGTCAATCACATGAAGAAGCTCACTTAGAACAGACTTCGAAGATAAACCAATTCAACCTATAGATCCGGTGAACCGGAGAACAGGTAGAGCATTCAAATATGCTTCTAGTCACCCACTTAAAAACATCTTGTCCGATATCAACGAGTAAGGTAAGAACTTGTTCCTCTCTACAAACTCTATGTGCATTCACTGTATTCATTTCATTAACCGAACCTAGAAATGCACTAGAGGCCCTAAATGAACCTAAATGGCTAGAGGCCATGCAAGAGGAACTCAATCAATTTGAAAGAAACCAAGTGTGGACTCGACCAACTTCGACCACCTAGTCTTAGGCACCAAATGGGTTTTCAAAAACAAACTGGATGAAGGTGGGTTGGTAGTCGGGAATAAGGCTAGACTTGTGGCTCAATGTTACAATCAAGAAGAAGGAATTGATTATGGGGAAACCTTTGCACCTGTTGCCGAATTGAAGCTATTAGAATCTTATTGGCATTTGCATCAAGGATGAATATCAAGCTATATCAAATGGATGTTAAATGCGCATTCCTTAATGGTTTCATTGAAGACAACATCTATGTTAAGCAACTCCCTGGATTTGAAAACTCGGAATTTCCAAATCATGTTTTCAAATTACAAAAAGCTCTCTATGGTCTTAAATAAGCTCCCGGAGCTTGGTATGAAAGACTCGAGCAATTTCTTGGTTGAAAATGATTTTAGAAGAGGTCAGATTGCCAAGACTTTCTTATTGCTCAAATCTATGTTGATAACATAATATTTGGAGCTACTAATGAAATTCTTTGTCGAGATTTTTCTAAGTTAATGAGATAGGAATTTCAAATGGGTATGATGGGAGGACTCAATTTCTTCCTTGGTCTACAAATCAAGCAAGACAAAGATGGCATCTATGTCCATCAATCAAAGTATACCAAGGAGCTGCTGAAGAAGTACAAGCTTCAAGATGTGAAACATGCAGCGAACACCTATGAGTAGCGAGCATAAAACTGGACTCGGACGAGAAAGGTAAAGCAATAGATCAAAAACTCTATCGAGGTATGATTGTAACTTTGCTATATCTTACTTTCAGTAAGTCAGACATAATGTTTAGTGCATGTCTGTGTGCAAGATTTCAAGCTAACCCCAAATAATCACATCTCACTGCGATGAAGAGAGTATTCGAGATATCTTGTAGGGATTCAAAATATAGGTATATGGTACTCTAGAGACTCGGAACCGACTCTCACTCGAATACATAAATGCCGACTATGCTGGATACAATGTTGATAGAAAGAGCACCTCAGGAGCCTGCCATTTTCTGGGTCAATCCCTAATATCTTAGCACTCAAAGAAGCAAAACTCAGTAGCTCTATCAACTGCTGAAGCTTAGTATATTGTAGCTGGAGCATGCCGTGCTCAGATTTTTGGATCAAGCAACATTTGAGAGATCTTAGACTTTTATTCAAATCAATTCCAAGCAAGTGTGACAATCAAAGTGCAATCAGCATTACTAAGAATCCAGTTAAGCACTCAAAGACAAAATACATTGAGGTCGGGTATCATTTTCTAAGAGACCATTCCGAGAAAGGTGATATTGAACTTGAATTCATTCCACCAAACTTCAATTAGCTGATATCTTTACTAAGCCACTTAGTAAGGATTAGTTTTGCTTTATTAGGAATGAACTTGGCATGATTAATGCATAATTATGTGCTTTTCCGAGTAAAACTACTTTGCATGACTATATGTTATATGCTTTCTCTCTTTAATAGACATTAGTTCAGTTGAATCGGTGATACTCGTACTATGAGTTATTGTTTGCTTGCTGTTTCGAGTCACTCGGAATCTTCACCGAGTCAGACTCATTGAAGACTCGGACACTTCTCAACGCATTTCGAGTTCCATTAAATGAATCAGGTATAACCATCTCACACTTATAGAGTTTTGATTCTAAGGCATTCTCTCGTATCTCGAAACTTCTTTGAGTAAAATGGTATCTTCTCTAAGTGATACAGCTTTTACTTCTTATATTTCTTGCTTATCCGTAAGTTACTCGAAAACCGGTTCTCTCGTTCGAGTCTCTCATTACTCGGATTTATCGCAGATTGAATAGGCTAGTATTTCGTCTTTCCTCACTCGGAATCGACTTCCGGTTATAAGCTCTATTTCATTAGATTCAGTACCTCTAGTCTGTTTCATGCTTAGTCTATATCAAGGTATATCACTCGATGTTCTTTACTTAACTTGATTCATTGCTCGGACTAGCTCGATGGAATTTTGAGTTACATGGATATTGGACTCGGAAAATTCCATTCCTCTTCGACTCGGATATTTAGCCGATTAATTATCATAATTATTTTATTATCCGTGTCTAATCTTGGACCAAAGTATTTTATACTTTGAGAACCAAAATTGATTTACTTTTGTCGGTTATTCAATCGAGGATACACTTTTCAAACTACAAAAGTAACCGGCTTCGTAACGTCAAATCACCAGCGAGACATGGCTTTTCACCTTCTCTACTCCAGATCCTAGTGGATTGTGTCGAGGCTGTCTGTTTCCAAATCTGGAAAACTGGAACGCTAAGCTTAACGGTGGTTTCCACCTTATCTTTCAGGACACCGCCAATGGTTTTGGGACTTCAAGAGAGTTAAACCGTTGTCCAACGTTCACATTACAACGGATACTTTCCGAGTGACTCAAAAGCTTCTATCAACGGTCACGAGAGGACTCTTAGTCAGCAGATGAAGATAACGGCTACTCTGCCTGGTCATCTATAAATAGAAGCCACCTCACAAGACTTGAAGATTACCGAACATATTGTTAATACACATACTTGCTCAAAGTCATTGTATTTACTTTCAATCTTCTACTTACAACTCCAACTCGTAATTCATTACTTTACGAGTTGTAAGGTCTTGTACTCAATTACAAACTCTTTCTTACATTCTTTGTAAGGTCCCTTGACTAAGCTGTAAGGGTTAACTCAGCTTAGTTGTTCCTAGCTGTAAGGGTTATCTCAGCTAGGAAGTACTAGATCGGATAAGGGAATTTCGAGTCTAGGAAAACTTGTATAGAGTTGTCTAAGGGAGCAACTCGGGTTCGATCAGTTTACGGTATTTTGTGGACTCAAAATAGTGGATTTGACTTCGTGTGCGGATTGACATGGTCCGTGGTTTTCTGCCCCGGGAGGGTTTCCACGTAATTTCTAAGTGTTATCTTTCCGAGTTTATTCTAGACTCGGACAGTCTTATTACTCTCGCTTGACTTGCGTGTTTCTTCGTGATAGCTTTACGAGTCCAAGCTTTTCTGACCCTGCTGTTTGACTCGGAACCTGTCTCTGTCTCTTCGTTAACAAAAGAGCTAACATTTTCAGGAAAAACTTTTATCACCCTATCACCCCCTCTAGGGTGACTCGAGACTCTCCCCGAGCAAACCTTCACTCATATTTTAAGAAAAATGGACATCGGACTTCGAAATCATCTCTAGATTAGTGGAGAATTTCAAAAATTTCTTTTAAAATATCTCTTTTTCTCTCTATCTCTCCCGTGCATCGATCGGACAACTAGCCGTTGGGAGACAATTGTTGGAATTCTAACCGTTGGAGAGCGGAACAGTCACACCGGTCCGAGGTGACCATTGGAGAAGAGGGTCGGAACGAACACTAAGGGACGATTCTTTTTCTATAAATAGCATCACTTACCTTCATTTCACTACTTTACTTTCTACATATCCTCTCTCTCTCACTTACCACATCTCGAGCAAGCTTAGTATTTTTAAGACACGAACCGACTTTCAAGCTAAGTGAAAGAAGTCTCAAGTAAGCACCGACTGCTCTAAACTCTCTTTCTACTCTTTCATTTTGGTTTCATTCTTTCCTCTCTCCACTCGCTCTTTCTCTTCGAGCTATTCTTTCTCTCTCTTAAAGTTCATCTTCTCTCTCTTTTCTTATCAAACATGCCGAAAAGATGTTGCCACCTCGATTTTCTTAGTTCTCCAACCAAGGAACCTCGAACTAAAAGCCGGAAAGGCCCTTCCTATCCCACAAAAATTGTTGCCACCTAACATCTAGCGTTGGATGACAAATTCTTCCCGACCACAAAGTTCTCGTGGTTGGCTCACATGAAATCAACAAGGGTTTACAACTTTCTTTCTTTCAGCGAGTTCATATACCGAGAACTTGTTTATGAGTTTTACTTCAATCTCTCTAGCTCGAGGGTATCCTTACCTCTAGAGCTCAAAACATCACGGTTCGCATCAACACCTCTCTTCTTAATCGTCTCTTCAAAGTTTGAACAGCAACCCCATACCCTTCAATAAGGTTGCTTGATGAATTCTTCGAAAAATATGCCAAAGAGTTTCCTGGGTCACATAAAAACTTCTCCGTGACTCAACTCAAATCGAAACTCATCTTCCGTGCTTTCTATTGATGAGGACCTTCTTCTCTCGAGCATTCAAGCAAGGAGAACCCCAACTCCAAGCATCTCAAAGCCTTGTATGATATTCTTGAGGGCTACGAAGTAGACCTCTTTCCTGCTATAGTTGAGCAAATGGCTGCCGTGCTCGCTCGGACTCGGACCAAGAAGTCAACCCCACTTCCTTTCGGGGCTCTTCTCACCCTAATCTTCAAACAATTCAAAGTTCCTCTTCCCTCGGATCCTAACGCGGTTTCGAGGCTGCTATTGTTGTTGGCAAAAGGAACTTCTTGGGTATGAATACCAAGAGACCCAACCGGGTGTCCGGGTCCATAGCTCGGAACTAAGGCCCTTTTCTCCGCCTCGGACTCGGACACAATCCCTACTTCCTCCACCTCCTCCACCTGGTGGCACCTCCACCTCAAGTGTTTCTCAAATCCTTTCTTCGCATTGTCCACATCGGTGATGGACAAGTTCTCCTCGGTGTCCTAAAAATTCAAGGACACCCTCCGATTATCTAAGAATGTTCTTCGATCTATGACCATTAATCAGAAAACTACTCAATCCCAAATTAGAGAGTAGTAAGAAGTGCTTCTCGAGATGAAGGCATTGGTCAAGGAGCAAAGGGAGATGATTGAGCTCCTTCGGAAAGGCGCTCCAAGGCGGCTCAGGATGAAAGTACTTAGATACATCGAAGAATCCTTGAATCCAGCCAAATCCCCTCTCGTAGGGAAGAAGAAGAAGAAGCGGAGCCTGCAGCTAAGGTAGCTCTTTTTGAGGAGAAAGAAGAAGGGGAGGAGGAAGAAGAAATAGGAGGAGCCGTAGCAGCCGAGGGCCAAGGTACACTAGAACTCCAACCTGAAGTGATCGGCTCGGACAGTAGTCCGAGTGGGTCGAAGACCCCGGTGACCATGGTCGATCGGCAGCAGAGCCAGTACCTCCCTCAAACGAGTTCCGGGAGGATGACCCTCCGGACGACTTAGTTATGGGTCAGCCACTTGTTGCCCCCACCTCGTTCGTCTACAACTTCACGATCTTATCGGCGAGGCGCACTGCCCGTCCACCATCCTCGACTCGGATCGCTCCCTCCCCTCCATCTTAGAAATTTTCTTTTTTGTTTTAAATTTTAAATTTTTTTTTGTCCAAACATACAAATTTGTATTCTCTTGACACATTCTTCCTTTAGTTTATTTTCTGCTGAAAGGCAAGGGGAGAATATCTAGAAATTTGTGGTCTTGTTTAGGGGAGTTTCTCTCACCCTCTTTTTGTGTATACTTATTATGAATATTAATGAAGTTTCGGTTTCAGTATTTCGATTTTCAATTTCTTGCTCAGTAATTTGGTTTTGCTCCGATTCATCAACTCAGTTTATCATTGCTCCGATACTTCAGTCTTTAGCACTAATGCAATCTAAGCTTACTTGCTCGATAAAATCTAAGTTTATATCTCCTATATCACTAAGCTTCTTTTCGTTTCTCGACTTATTTCTTGAAAAAGAATGAAAAATCAGATCTATATCACTAACAAAGTTTCTATCTAAGTATGGAATGCCTTTCATCAAATAGAGGGAGATTAAAGACTCGGACTTTGCGGGTATATCATTCCGAGTACCATCAAGGAATCAGTACAGACTTCATCTCTTGTACATTTTGATTACAAGTGATTCTAGAGTGCTTTAAAAACCTTTCGAGTGATATAGAATCTTTTCGAGTGTTACGTAAACTATTGTATATGTTTTAACTTGATTCTAACCGACTCGGAAAGCATACTCTTGCTTATCTTTTCACACATAGTTCTAAGTCACTCGGACAACACTCGGACTTATCGCATGTTCAAACATTTGCTTTAACATGCATAAACTCGGGTTTCACTTTGTATTCTAAGTTTGATTGAATTGCAATGTTAATTCACCCTTCTAAGTCAAGCATGTTTTGTTTGGACTATGCTTGTCTAGATCAAGTATTTTTACTCCGATATTCTTTATCAAACTTGTTGTACTTCTATACTCGACTCATATAGAATTTGAGGATAATGAATATTAGACTCGGAAAATTCCACTCTTTCAAGACTCGGATAATTAGGCACTTAATTATCTTAATTAAATTATTATCCGTGTCTAATCTTGGACCAAACTATTTTATACTTTGAGAACCAAAATTGATTTACTTTTGTAGGTTATCTAAACGAGGTTATCCTATTTTTGAAATACAAAAGTAACCGACTTCAAGCTGTCAATCACCAGCAGACAAGGCTTTTCTACTTCGACTAAGGCCCGGACAACTGCGTCGGGGTTGTCCGTTTTCAAAACTGGAAATCTGTAACACCAAGTTTAACGGTGGTTTCCACCCTACTTTTCGGACACCACCAAGTGGATTGGGACATACAAAGGAGTCAAGAGCCATTGCCCAATGTTCACACTCGAACGGATATTTTCGAGTCACTTAGAAAAACCATTGCAACGAGTCACAAAGGACTTCGAATCGGAAGATAGTCACAATGGCTAATCTGCCTGGTCACCTATAAATAGAAGCCAAGTTTCAAGACTTAAAGATTGCTGAAACCATTGTCAATATACAAGCTTAAGCTAAAGTCTTTGTATTCATATTCAATCTTCTACTTACAACTCCAACTCTGTACTTAACATCTTTCCGAGTTGTAAGGTCTTGTAATGAGTCACAAACACTTATTCTTACTTTCTGAGTAAGGTCCCTTGACTGAGCTGTAAGGGTTAACTCAGCTCGGTTGTTCGTAATCGTTAAGGTCACCTCGGTTAGGAAGTACTAGATCGGATAAGGGAATTTCCGAGTTTAGGAAATCTTGTAAGGAAGCTGTCTAAGGGAGCAATTCTGGTTGAGTTTTTCTACTGTATTTTGTGGATTCAAAATAGTGAATTTGATTTGGTGCTTGGATTAGCACTGACCGTGGTTTTCTGCCCTAGGAGGGTTTCCATATATTTTCCGAGTTAATACTTTTCCGAGTCTATTCTAGACTCAGCATCGTTTCAAAGTCGGTTTCAGAATTTTATTCTTCCAGTCCTTGTTCAAATTTCCTCATCACCCTATTAACACCCCCTCTAGGGTGACTTAGTCTCTCCAAGAGCAAAACTTCAATTCGAATTGGACTTCTCCTCCAAGGTAAAAATATATCTAGTAAGATCATGCTTGGAGAACTTAAGAAAGTAGTTGACTACCTCCCGAGGATATGTTTCCTCAGCATATAATGCATCACTTTTTGATTCGGCTCCAGACTTCGAGTCCGATAGAGCCATTAGACACTTTGATTCATCATCGGTGTCATCGTCTTCCTCCGACTCATCATCACTCCAGGTGGCTAGCATAGCCTTTTTCTTCTTTATGTCCTTCTTTCTCTTTGGACAATCCTTTACTATGTGCTCTTCATTGCCACATTCAAAACAACCAGAGTTCTTAGTTATAGGAACCACTTTTAACTATGGTTAAAAGCGACATTTAATTATGATTAATTGGTGTTGGGTATGTGGGCGTCATTGTATGTACCACCTTTGACTACGGTTCAAAACCATACTCATAGGTCACTATATGATGACGGTTTATATGGAAAAACCGTAATCATAGGCTTATCGATGACGACAGTTTCTTCATCTAAAACGTTGTAATAGGCCTTCCTCCGAAGTTGATAAAATTATTACAAAGCACCTATGATGACAGTTTAGATGAAGGAACCGTCGTCATAGATAAGAATATGACTACGGTTCAGGTGAAGAATCGTTGTAATAGGCTCCAACCGGACCCTACGGTTCCGCCTTAAGCACCGTAGTAATAAGTCTAATTTTTTAAATAATTTTTCTCGTGCTTGCTCACCCTCTCGTATAGTACAAAAATCATATAAAAACTTACACATTCAGAATACAAATCACAATCCAATACACTGTTCACCGTAATATAAACAAAACAACATACTCAAGCACATTTTGTATATGGTATAAGACAATGTAAAAATATATATACCTATGTACATATATACCTATAATCGTATGACTATTAAAATACAAATTTGACCAATCAAATAATGAAGAATAATTGTAAACATATACCTGTTTCTTTATATAGTTATATACAAACTTTGCCCAATCTTGTTTTAACTTGTTGAGCACTTCATCTCGTATAGGGAGTGGGTGGCTTCTTTCTTGGTAAATATTGCAACCAATGTTGTAAAAGACATATTAATTAGGCCAAGTGCCGGTGTTAATCAAGCGGAAAAAGAATATAATCAATTACAAGTGCAAGTATACCTCTTTGGGACTAGAAGTTAAATCGAGTTCGATCACAATCTCTTTCATGTACTTGGAGAATGTAGAAGCCACACTCCATGTTCCTCGGTTGTATATGATACTACAATAATAAAATACATTCCCAATATATAGAGAATTAATTGGTACTTTATGTAGCTAGCAAGTAATATGAAATGAAAAACAATTAAAGTAGATTCTAATAACCAAGAGAACCTCACCTTGACGGTGACAATTAGTGACTTTGATTTCACTCGTTTGTCTCCGACGTATCCACCATAATAATAACGCATTAGAGCACTATTTTTCAATTGGAGAAATAAAATTCAAGTTAAACATACCATTAAACGATTACTAATTAATAAAATAACATAAAATGATTAAAAGTATGAACTCACAACTTGACGATGTCCTTGATGTATTCCCTCCTGTCATGATCTAGAGGATCAAGACAAGTAGGCGATATTAGCCCTTGGATATAGGGCAACAAGCATCCAATGGTGGCTACATAACCACAAATAACACATTTTTATATAAATATGTATAACACCATATAAAAATTTCGGTTAATTAGTTTATTAATTATACACTTACCTCTCATTGAATGCCGCCAAGTACCATGTTTTATCCTCCACAGTATGTTTCATGACATCAAAGATATAGGTGACTCGTTCTTCATGGTTCTGCCCAACTCCTTGAATAAGGAATTAGGGTTCGAAACTCAACGAAGTCCTTCCCAATCTCGTGTAGCCACCTTACATATTAATTATATGTAGTTAGAAATTGAAATTAATAGTAAAAAAACAGAACTTATTATGAATATATTAACTCAAATAATGCCAAGCATAATAGTAGATACGTCGATATCCTCCATGTGCAAAAATTGCAATATGTCATCTCGGGAAGACATAGATCGGCATATCTCCTTCACGTTGCCCAAACACGTGACCTAGCGCATTACGGATGAATGGTTCTTCTACTAGTAGAGTCTTCACCTAACTTTTTGGAGTAGCACACCAATCGTGCGGGACTCCTCAATGGATTTCGAGAGGAGACTTCGCGGACGACGAACGAGCACCACTCGAACGTTTGATTGTGTAATTGGCGCCCTTCATCCCACTCTCGGATCTGTCCTTGATATCCTAGTGAATACTCAATACAAAAATGAGAAATATATATACGTCATATTAACAACAGACTAAATCCAATATTTTAAATAAAAATGAATTCCCGTAGAGAGTATGACCAAACTCTTGGGCCAACGATGAAAAGCGTTCACTACGTCGTCAACAGAGTGTGGAGGTTTGGTCCCCGGATCCGCAACTCACACTCGCCTTTCCCGTGCATGACCTCTTTCACACTCACCCTCACCTCATCAGCTTCAAGGGGTGTCCCGTGAATGATAATAGCTGACTTCCATGGGAAAACAATACCTAATGCCACAACATTCTCTAGGGGAGGGTGATGAGAAGCTAACTTGCACTTCACTGGCTGCATAAGAATAAGTATAAAAATTACAATCATGGGATAACCTTTGACATAGAAGTTAAATGACCTAAAAATACTGAAAATTAACGGACAAAGTTTCCCTTCACAAGTAAACATTTTCCCGGGATAGTGACCCTCATCCAAAATAACAAAAACACACTAAATAAGTAATTACTCAAAGGCCACATGTCGGAGTTACGCAGCAACCACACAATATACACCATTCATTCAACAAGATTATACATCCATTAGTCAAAAATATAAACATGCATGTAAATAACGACACCCATCCAAAACAACGAAACCATCCACTATAAGTAATTATTCAATATGATTATACATTAATTAGTCAAAATATAAACGTGCATGTAAATATGATTAGCTTGTAAAATTTGAATTACCTTCGCCAAAACTTCGAATTGGTCGACGTTGACCTCGCGTTCACGTTGGCCGATGAGTGGGGTGATCATGGTATACTGTAGGAACCACGGCCGGCCGGGCCCCGCCGAGCTTCCCCACTTATATTGGGCTTTTTATTAAGATAGTTTTTAAAGTCGATTTTGGAATATGGGGATGAACCTTTTATTAAGATTTTCGAATTTTTTAAATCAAATTGAAATAAATTAAATCAGATTTGATTGGCGGTTTTATTAATCATTTTATTTTAGAAGTCCCGGGATCTTATTTTCTAATTAAGGACTAAATGAAATTAGGTTATGATTATACCATGGGATTTTACGGCCATATTGGTGTGAAAAACACCGGCTTGGAATGCAGCCATCACCGTTGCCCCCATAGTGCTAGCCATAGCCCGCAACGAGGAAGGTGGGCGCTGGCCAAAGGCTATGGCTGGTGAAACCAGCCTCGCTCTCTACCTAGTGGGCAGATCCAAAACCTAATATAATTTTTCCTGCAACCAGAAAACACCGAGATGTGATTTTACGTAGAACAAAACGTAAAATAAAGGAGTCGCCAGCTAGTTTTTAAGATGGAAAAAACTAATAAAAACACAAAAAGAAGACTTGCTCCCTCGATCTTAGTATGGGAAAAACTAAGACTGAAAAAGACTAAAAATTGACTCCATTGGTCTTGAACCAAGAATCGGATTCGGGGCGAGGGTACAAAACGTAAGGATAAATCCCTCCATTCCTCCCTTCCGAAGATGACCATTACTAGTTCGAGTAGTGTATTAATAATGATGTAAAAACACAAGCATACAACATGCGAAAAAAATTAAAGCAACCAAAACATAACAAGGAAAACGATAAAGAAAAGAGATAAAGAAAGCGATAAAAGAAAGAAAAGCGGGAAATAAAAGATTACATCGATCGGGGATAAAATTAAAGCGATTACATCTCGTAAACCACAATACGGAAAGCAAAAAAGATTATAATCATTTGAAGGCTGAAATATGGCCCTCAGGTTGTCCCACCTTGCTGATCTAGATCTCTACGCTTGGATCTCTTGATGCAATGGCGATAATCCAAAGAAAGGGCTAGTCTTGTGAAATGTGTCTAGGGCGGGACGGTGATTAGTTGAATGAATGCCAAGAGATCGGAATAATCGAATATTCTTTATCGCTTTGCACGAATTCAATGGTGAAAGATGAATGTTTATAGAGAATTCGGCAAAGCAATGGTTAGATGAGAGCATTCAAGTTGGCTTTCAGCAGCGTGATGCTAAGGTAGGCAGCCAGTATCGAAATAAGAGCCAAGGCTCTCTACTTATAGGAGAGGCCCTCGGTCACAAATGACCTAGGGTTTGCCTCTTATCGGTCGTCCAAATAGTTGAAATAAAATCGGGGCCATTGCTTAAGAGATAGTACTGGATCGGAAGATGATAAAACAGAATAGAACGAGGTTAAAAGAGAGGAGGCGGGCACCGCGAACCGGACTCTCCTAGGGTTTCGTGCCCTAGTTGTGTCTTCAAGGACTCTCCAAGCTTAAAATGCAACGTTCCACCATTCTTCTAGAAGGCGGGCGCCGACCACGACGTCGTTTAGAGAGGACGACTTCTAGCCTCGTGTAGGTTGTCTTGTGAAGCTTGAAATGCAGCACTTGGTGCTCTTGATCATGAAATGCAACACTTTAACGTCATCTTCAGGTCTTCGGGTCCTTGTTTGATTTGGACAAAAGTACAATGTGGTATTCTCGTATTTGGAATTTCCCAAGCACACATCACGAGACTCCATAATCTCTAAAGGCTAGGCCTAGTTCTTGGACGGTTGAAAAGAAAAGAGGATTTGTGGACCGACCTAAGGCAAAAGGCTATTTAAGTGGTGCTGAGGGCTGTTTGTAGTTTCATCGGCTTATGTTGTACATATTGATCACAATCAAAAATCCAAATCCACAAACGAGAGTCGGGATTATCATCATAGGCCGACAAAACAAAACACGTAAATAACAACATAAAGGATGACACTTTTTAGGTGTCTACAGTTAGCCTCCACTTTGACCGAGTCTAGAATGACGAAGGGTCAAAGTAGACACTAAAGCGTACTTAACTCGATTTCTATAAGACAAGTATGTGATGCATGCCATTGGCCGTAGTCAAACTTGAACTCCAAAGTGAGACCTAAACTTGTTCGCGATGCATGCGTTCTAAAGTTCGGTAAAAGGATCCTAAGCTTGGCTTGATCAAAGCCCGAAGCTTGGCATATCTCGATGTAGGGGTGAGCAAAAATTCCGGTACCCGTTCCGGACCGGAGCCGGTCTGGACCCGGCGGGTTGGAACCGGACCCGGTTGAACCGGGACCGGGACCGAGTACGGAACCGGACCGGTTGAACCGGGACCGGGACCGAGTACGGAACCGGACCCGGTTGAACCGGGACCGGGACCGGGTCCAAATTTTAGGACCCGATTATAACCGGGTCCGAGACCGGGTAATGAAATCATGGACCGGACCCGGTCCAGTCCCGATTATCCGGTTTTATTTTATTTTTTAAAAATAATCCCAAACAAAACCTAACTTGTAATTTTTTATTTGTTTTGTATGTGCATTTTTTATTGTTAATATTGGATTATTAGTTATAATTACAAGGTTGTAAAGTAAAGAAAATAGTTAAAATAAACGATAATTATTGGCTAAAACTTTACCAAAAAAATGTAAAAATTATAAAAATAAAAATAATATATGAAAAACTTAAAAAAAAAAATAAAGCAACCGGGTATCCAGTCCCGGACCCAGTTCCAACCGGGTCCGGACCGGTTCCAGATTTTTGGACCCGGTCGGAACCAGGACCGGGACCGGGTCCAAAATCTGGACCCGGTTTCAACCGGGACCGGGACCGGTCCGGCCAAAATGACCGGGTACCGGTCCCGCTAACCCTTATCTCGATGCTAAAACTTCAGTCGTCTTTTATCTAAAGCTTGGCTAAATAATCTATTATGCTAGCACGCTTGTTAGTGCATAATTGAATTGAATAAAGATAAGTGTTTTTACCTGAATAATTTGGTTGAAATAGATCGATAAAACTATTCGGAAAAGCTGACCGGTGGGCCCAAAAGCTCCCACTTGCATGTATAAGAGACGTAAATCACATGCCCCAAGAGGACAAAGCTGCTTGGACTAAGGAAGTGGGCTAGGCTGCAAAAGCTATCACCAATTGGACACCACGAGTGCCTCATGGCCGACGCCGGCCAACCTTTGGCGAGCGTGGCCCCGGCGTGCTTTGTCGGATTCCTTCAGTTCCCAATTAATTGTTTGACCCTTGTTTTATATGGTGGGATGTCTTGACCGGTTTGCCTATAAAAGGAGGTGCATAGCGTGTTTAATTTTGCACACCAATTCTTCATCTTATTCTTACTCTCCTCTTGCATTTCCTTGCTTTACTTCCGCTTGAAAACTAGTTGGTTCTCAAGAAATCTTTGTCCTCGAAATGCCTAGAAGAAAGGCTCATCCACCAAAAAGAGCTAGAGCTGAGAGCCTAAGTCAAGATTCTTTCCTCAAGCGCGAATGGCATTCGCAAAACGAATGGGATTCAAGTGATTTTCTAGTTGAAGTCAAAAGCCATGTTTCTTCACTTGCCATCTCCTCTTTGGTATGCTAATTGCCTTAAACCTCTTCGTTTGCTCGTTTAGTCTAAAGTTTTAACCAAAATCTTGTTGGATTTTGTTTTGCGTAAAGGCTCAATTCGAAGTAGCGGAGCCATCTCGAAGTTTATGGAGACATGTGAGAGGATGCACTTTCCTCTCGAGAATGTCATGTACATTGTTGGATTCGGGCCTCTCTACATTGCTCTATGCCATCTCGTTGATAGGAGGGAGAGAGATCCTATTAGAGCGATCGGTGAGCAATTTTGGGACACCACCAATACGTTCCACCTCCCCTTTGGTGAGATGATAATAACTTCCTTTCGATTTCGCTATTTTATCCGGAGGCTTTCTAAGGGAACCTTTAGCTTATGATTAGAATTTGTACAAAAATCATGACAACCTCCGTCACCTCTTCGACCCCGTAGTACATGGATTTCCATATAATAATCATTTCAAACATACAATTCTTTTTAGGCTTTTGAGAATGAAGTTTTCTCGGCCTCAACACTCTCCTCAATAACAAGTTAGGGTCGTGCTTGCTCTTCTTTTGCTTCTCTTCTCTGATCAAGCCACTAAGATGTTCACTACTTGGTGAACCTAGTAGGTCTTGATAGAATAAAGGAGCTCAATTGGGGTGCTCCCTCATATACTTGCCTCATTGGAGGCCTCCGTGCCGTTGTGTGACATACAAGGCCGGAACCAGATTCCACCAACTATCTTCCTTTAAATGGCTTATGGAAGATCATTCAGGCATGCTCAAATTTTCCTTTCTTCAATATTTACTTTTTATCTCATGTGGGTAAAAAGATTTACTTGACTTGTTAAAATATAGCTGTGACTATATAAATACTTTCCACATATCTCGTCCCAATGTAACGAATCGGCCCGTGTTCCGGTGTCCGTATCATAGGCTAGAATAAATCTTGAGCAAACTAAAATATATGAGATAGGCTTTTGAAGGTAAGCCTTACATCTACTCTTAAAATTGGCTCCAAAATAAGGCTAAACGAGTTTTTCAACACACTTTCAGCATTTTGGTCATGCCTATAGCCCGGACCACTGCTCGTGGGGCCACTCGTGGTGCGATCCGACCTCTTATATCCATGACGTTTGTCCATTTTCTTATTGTTTTTAATTCTTGCTTCCTGATTTCTTGATAGTGCTTGTGTGTATGCCAACTTCCATCCTTGGGCTCAACTTAAGCTTCCCCAAAATGTCCTTGTGGCTCGGGAATTGAGTGAGAGAAGGATCTTGTTTGAAGGTCTTTTTGGGTTTTGTTGGTATCTTAGGGAGAGGTTTACTTGCTCAAATTCGAGTTAACATGTGGCCTTCATTTGTTCCGGACGATCCTCTTTCGACCATGTTCTATTTTCGTTCTCTTTCTCCGGACAAGCAAGCGGCGGCCATGGAGGGTGTCCATTTACCTCAATTTTGAATTTACACTCCTCCTACGCCCATCATGCATCTCGCATCATGACTCAACTAGTAAGTGCTCAACTTCTTTTTATAACTTTCAATTTCTTGTTTGGAAATTAATCGTCGCCTTTCCTTGGCAGTTCACTCCAACCGACATCCATATCCCGAGTCCGAACGTGGGTGTTACTATGCCCGAGGGACCTCCTCATTTCATCACCATTCTTGAAATCCTGGAAGAGGAATGTGTTGGGAATCCTTTTCCTTGAAATTGGTGAGGGGTAAGAGTTATGTGCTCCTTTCCTTTTAGTTACGTGCTAAAAGTATCTTCCTCGTTGATAACCTCAAATAAACTTTGCAGATACGACCGGGAGCAGTTTAAAGCCATATCTATTAGATTTCGATCGACTCTTCATGGAATCCAAAATTTTTTTACCAAATAATGTTTTTCTACTTCCTAGGTAAATCCTCGATTAGGGTAATGCTAATTTCCTTGAGCTTTTAGTGGTTTGCTAATCGTATCTTTGATCTTGTAGAGACGCTAATTGAGAGCCACTCCTTTCGGTAATCTACCTAGTGTGCCCGAGACATCATCACAAACTCATGAACAACAATGCCTTCTAGTAGTAATGCTAGACAAGGCTCGTCACAACGTTCTTTACAGCGCACTCATCATAGGAGTGTGTCCGAGGCGAGAACTAGCACCTCCGGGACTAGCACCAGCCATTCCGAGGAGGGTTTGAACATCTTACCGTTGTGAGCCTTCGATCAACATGGGAAACTACATCTTCAATGACGACTCCGATGATGATGCATAGATGACCTCTTGTTGCTTCCACTCGCTTGCCGATTCATGGACCTCTTGTAGGGTGTTTGTTTTGTTAATATGTTATTTATTTTGTAATGAATACTCTTATGCAATAAGATAAAATGCAAGACTCAATTCTAAAAATGTGTTCTTTTATTTAATATGAGCGCAAAACATAAGAAAAATACAAAGACAAAATTTTAAAATATGGGCGCTAGCCCCCATTCCCCCTAAAAAATATTAAAAATAGAAATAGAAAATCTCAAGTGCATAATCTAAGTAAGTGCGCTCCATGGGCTGGGACGAGAAACAAAAATAACCAAGGACTTCTCGGGGCCCGTGAACAAGTGTTTATTTTTTACTTAGTAATTATAGCTCCTAGCGGATGGTTGCACAAAGGCTATGCATCATGAAGCCCCATCATTTCTTACTTAGTAACACTATTCTAAAGAGGTAAAACTTATCCTCCTTTTAATCTATCTCAAATTCCTAAGAATTCGAGTCCTAGTCTATTTTCACTTTCTTTCCTTTAGGATCGCTAGACTCGGTTTCTACGTCTCGGATGCGTTCCTTTAGCTCTTGGATTCGGCGGGCTCTCCTGTCTTCATTTTCTTTTGCTTCAGTTTCTTTTTTACGAGCGTGTGCAACCATCCGAGGGTTTACTTCACGAATTTTGTAGAGAGGTATCGCGAGGAATGGCTTCTTCGGGGTTTAGCTCTCTAAGTCCTTGGTTATGCTCGTTTCAGCAACTATTAGTGGAGTTAGGGAACAATAATCCTCTAATTGTTCCACCAGGCTTAGCAGAGACACCGGTGCCAAGTCCTCGTGAGTCTAGCGATCCTAAAGAAAAGAAGGTGAAAATATACTAGGACTCGAATTCTTAGGAATTTGAGATAGCATAAAAGGAGGATTAGTTTTGCCTCCTTAGAACAATGTTTATTTTTATTTTACAAGTAGCGTGCTTGCAATTAAATTCCTTTTATTAGCTATATTTAGGTAAGTAGTAAGCTTACCTTTATTGAATAAAAGTAAGTATTATGTTATACTTTCATATTTTTATATCGCTCATTTAGAGGTAGAATAATAATAGTAAAGAAAAACCAACATACGTATTGGACCTTCTAATTGGACCATCCGGAAAATAAATAAACTAAAGAAAACTAGAAAAAAATAAGGGAAAACCGTGGCCTGGTTAGTCCACTCGTTGACCGGGTGGTGGCCGGCACTGCGTTGGTCAAGCCTAATTGGGCCGGGCTCGGCCCACTACCTTGGGATATGCCGGTCGTAATACTTCTTCAACCGATCCAGATTGGTGTACTCGAAAAATCTCTTCTCCATCTAAATTAGTTAATTTTACTCGTTCCCGTAGGTAAAATCCGATTAAGTATGAATGGACCCTACCAATTGGGCTTAAATTTCCCTCGTGGATCCTGAATTGGTGCTCTTATTTCTTTAAGGACCAAATCCCCAATTTGCAAGTTGTGAGGCTTAACCTTCTTATTAAATGCCCTGGATATACGAGCTTGGTATATTTGGACATTATGCAAGGCGTTGAGGCGCGTCTCATCATATAATACTAATTCCTCATAACATGCTTTACCCCACTCAGCTTCGGAATATGACTTTCAACAATTATCCTTAACGAAGGAATGGCAATTTCAACTGGATGGATTACTTCCATGCCATAGACTAGAGAGTAAGGTGTTGCTCCCGTGGAGGATCTAATAGAAGGTCTATAACCCCACAAAGCGAAAGGTAATTTATCTCGACTAATCCTTATCACTAACCGCCATTTTCTCCGCTATTCTCCAAATATTCTTATTAGTGGCTTCAACTCGCTCCATTGGTCTAAGGACGATATAGGGAAGATTTGTGATGCTGAATTTTATACTTATCTAACAAATCTACTACTTCCTTCTTGAAATGACTACCATGGTCACTTATAAGCTCGTGGAGCACTCCATAACGATAGATAATATTTCGGGTGAGGAATTTGGCTACCTGTTTCGACGTCAAGGTTGCATAAGAAGTCAGTTTCTACCCATTTGGTGAAGTAGTCGATTGCTACTAACACGAATTCATGACCTTCTATTCGTTTAAGAGTCACCATGCCAATAATGTCTATTCCTCAAACCGAAAACGGCCAGGGTGAAGATAGAGTAGTAAGAAATGACGGGGTTGGTGTTTTAGTTTTTATACACCTGCCATTTATGGCACCTTCTAACAAAGTCGTGACAGTTCGCTGCCATAGTTGACCAGTAATAACCAAGTCTCCGAACCTTCTAGACCAACATTTTACCGTTCATATGAGGTCCACACTCTCCTCCATGAATCTCTTTCATGATGCGCTTTGCTTTATGTTGATTAACACAAAGTAAGTTGATCCCACGCTTAGTTTTCTTAAATACTTGTTCTTGATTGTGGAAGAATTGTGCAGCCAACATCTTGATGGCTCGTGGGGCTCTAGGTGTGGAGTCCAAAGGATAATCTTGCTTATCCAAGTACTTATAAATATCATGATACCAACTGGTATGGTCGATATTAGAAACTTCGAGGCGTAGACATGTGCGTGCCGACTCAGTCGGTCGATGTGAACAGGCATTGAGTGAATTCCAAGTAGGGATATTGATCATGGATGCTAACTTAACTAGTGTATCCATAAATTGATTATCATCCCTAGGTAGGTAGGTGAAACAGATCTTCTCGAAGCACTTAGATAATTTTGTCAAGTATGCTTGGTAGGGTGCCAAGGCTTCACTACATACCTTCCACCTTTGCGAAATTTGGTTAATGATTAGACTAGAATCACCGAAAACCCCGATATTCTTCACCTCGATCTCTATTGTAGCTTCGTACTCTACAACATTATTAGTGACCTCGAAGTCTAGCTTAACTAAAATCGAGTATGTGCTCCCTCCAACGAGACTAAAAGAATCCCTACTCCAAAGCCCTTCCGATAGGAAGTGCCATCAAAGTACATTGTCTAAACGTCCACCTCTACTTGTAAAATATCTTCATCTCGGAATGTCAAGGTGTTCAGGTTGTAATTCGTGCACGGATAGATCAACTAAGAATTCTGATACTATCCTTCCTTTGATTACTTTTGAGGTACGAACTTCGGTTCGAATTCGATAGCATGACAGATCCATCACGTTATCTTGCTCGCTAATAGTCGATTGCTCAAGTCTCGTGCTTAATAGGATTCATAGCTGCTACCACATGTACCGTGTGGGCTAACATATAGTGTCTCGAGCTTCTTGGTTGCCCAAACTAAAGCCAAAGATGTCTTCTCTAGCGGTGTATATCTAGTCTTATAGTCTAGGAACTTCTTACTCGGATAATAGATTGCACGTTCTTCTTTTCTATCATGTTGAGCTATCATGGCTCCCACAGACTGTCTTTGTTGTGGTGAGATATAGATGCAAAGGTTTCCTTGATTGGGGTTTAACTAAAACTGGGGATTAGCCAGGTATTTCTTAACCTTTTCGAATGCTTGTTGGCACTTGGTATCCCAAATAGGCTCAAATCCTTTCTTTAACTTCTTGAAAATGGGTTCATAGACCATAGTCAATTTTGATATGAAACGACCGATGTACTATAAACATCATAGGAAACCCTTGATCTCCTTCTCCGTACTTGGTGGAGGGATTTCCTTAATAACCCTTATCTTGGATGGATCAACTTCGAATCCTCTAAGACTAATAACATAGCCTAACAATTTACTGGAGGTTACCCCAAAGGCACACTTTTGAGGATTAAGGAATATGTTATACTTTACGAGTCCGTGGAAGAATTTTCTCAGCCGGCTAAGTGCCCCGCCTCGTCCTTGGGTTTTATGATCATGTCTGCATATACTTCAGCTTCTTTAAGGATCATATCATGTAATAGTGTCGTTAATGTCCTCTAATACATTGCACCCGCATTTTTAGCCCAAATGGCGTCATCACAAAGCGATAAGTCCCCCATTGAGTAATAAAGGTCATCTTTTCCATGTCTTTTTAGCCATCTTCAATTGATTATACCCGACGTAACCATCCATGAATGAGAGCAAAGCATGACCTATTGTATTATCTACCGGAACATTGATATTAGGCAATAGGAAATCATCCTTACGATCGGCGGTGTTCAAATCCTCGAAGTCGATGCACATACAAACCCTATCATCTTTCTTCGGGACTGGAACCGTATTTGCTACCCACCGACGATAGTGAACTACCTTCATAAACCCAGCCTCCAATCTGTTTCGAACCTCTTCCTTAATCTTCAAGGCCCATTCCAGTTTCATCGTTCTCAACTTCTACTTAACCGGCTTAGCATCTTCATAAAGCGGAATTTTCTATTCCGTAATACCCGAATCTAGACCCGGCATGTCTTTGTAGGACCATGCAAAGACATCGATGAACTCGTGAGGAGTTAAGTGAATTGCTTCGCTCTTCTACATCCAAAGTTTTTCCAATCTTAACTTCTTGGGGTTAATCGGTTGACCCAGATTGATCGTTATTGTTTCCTCTATTATTGGTGAGCGATTTTTATGATCTTCCATAGCTTTTACTAATTCTTTAGGAATTTCTTGTTCATTACTAGAGGCAAAACAATTAAGAGCAAGAGGAGGCAAGGGGTAAGCAAAAATATTCACTTTATTGAATGAGGAAATGAGTACATCGGACTCAAAAGAAGAATTGGAAACGACTGAATTAGAACTAGAAACAACATAATAAGAAGAAAAACAAGTCCTAACACTATACTTAGAAGGAGAATGTGCTCCTAGGCTGATAGCGAATTCTTGGCCCTCCTCGGAATCAATCCAAGTAACATGCTTTGTAACACCCCGAAACTTGATCATATTTAATTATTTTAAATTTGTACTTTATCGTCTTAATATTGTTTAAGAACAGTGAGTCGCGCAAAATTTCGAAACCAAAATAAAAGGTGCAAATAATTTAATAATTGCAAATAATAATGGGTAACTCGTGCAAACTTACGTTTGTACCACGAAATGAAAATTTGTTCGAAATATTTTTATTACGAACCCGAATAATTTAAAATGATAAAAAATAAATAAATGATAAAAAATAAATAAATAAATAAATAAAAAGAAGAGGAGGAGAGGTTGCTAGAAGTGTCGTGAGTTAGCGTAAGGGGGCTTATAATGCAAGCCAAGCCATTCATCTTCAAGCTCTCTCTCACCCCTCTTCCTCCACTTCCCCTCACTATTGTCAGTGCTGCCACCGTCGCCTAGTTGTCACCGGCACTCTGCCGCTGCCGATAAATCGCCACCGGCGCCCCGGCTGCCGCCACCACCACCTCGCTGCCGCCGGTTCTCTCTCTTTTCTTTCCCTGTCTCGCGTCGGCAGGCGGAACAGCCCTCGCTGCTGCTCCGCCACCGCCTGCCGTCGTCCCTAGCCGCCGTCCGGTGCTCGACGCCGCCCACCAACACCCGCTGCCGCTGCCTCGACACCGAACTCCACCACCGGGCCTTCCACCGCCCAATTCCACCTCGAAACCCCCTTTAAGGTATTTCTCCAATCCTGAATTTCTACTTAAATTATATCACAAATTTATGTTGTACTCGGAGTAATTAGACAAGATCGAGTTTTGAATTGATTTTAGTGGAATTGGGAAGACATTAGGAGCAATTGAAGTTGAATTTAGAGCTATCGAACCTTGATATGGAACTTGAAAGTTCATATGAGCATGCTCACACTCGTGAATATATTTACGTGATGTTGTATTGAGCATGATTGAATTACTTTGTTATGTGAAGGTTGATTGAGTTGAAGCTGGGTTTTGTGGTTGTAATTATACTCCGGCGTGTGATCGTTGAGTTATGTACTCCGAGCGTGTGGCTCGTTGAGTTTTATTGTAGATTTTATGCAGGTTTTTAAGGCTTTTAGCCTAATTGTTAAGTCATGTTTCAAACGAAACTCCGCCAAAATTTTTAGAAAATTGGAAAACCAAACACAAACCGACCCCTTAAATAGGAAGTTCGCTTGATTATTTGGTCAAAGAACTTATCGGAAAGTATTAAGTTGTCGAGGGATCCTTTAATGAATAACTAAGGGGATAAACGAGACATGAAAGTCTTTATGAATGACAAGGAAAACAGCTTAACTTATATAGCAAAAGTTCAAAGAATACAAAGTATATAAGTAATATTAACAATTCATTAAGCAAATATAACTTATAAAAGCCTTACTCTAAACACAAACAGGTCACAAACATGGTAATCGGGAAGCTTGTGTAAGGAGTGAAAACGCATTAAAAGGTACGTTATTGCTTGTACCTTTTCCAAAGTGTTTATCTTTATGATTGAATTTCTTGTTCTAATAGTACAAATAATTTGGACCCACTTCACGATCATAGTTCACAGTTTACGAGTAAATTTATCACGGTTACTATTCACGATGCAGTTTACGGACACAGTTACAGTTCACGATGCAGTTTACGAACACGATTACGATTCACGATGCAGTTTACGAACAAAGTTGCAATTCACGATGCAGTTTACGAGACATAGTTACGAGTTCACGGTTATAATTTACGGACGCGATTACAGATTCACGATTATAATTTACGAACACGATTACAGATTCATAGTTATAATTTACGAACACAATTACAGTTCACGGTTTACGATTTACGATCCACGATACAGTTTGCAGCTCACGATTACAGTTCACGGTATACTTTACGAGTCCACGGTTATAGTTCACAGATACGGTTTACGGTTTACGACACACGATTACCATTCACGATGCAGTTTACGGTTTACGGTTTACGGACACGATTACGGTTCCCATTTACGGTTTACGGACACATTTACGGTTCACGAGGGCCCTTCCGATCGATCGGGATAAATAAATGAATGAATTATCTATACGATTCATGATTACATAAACGATTATCTCACGGAATCGCCATGGCATTCATATGTACAGAATTGGGTCCTAACGATTTCAAAGATTAACGCATAGTGACCCTACCTCGGCTTACTTGACTTTACACACAAATAACTTTTGGAGCTGGTTTCAATTATCTGCGCGCGCTCACTGACTTTTATAATGAATTTTTACCATACAAGGGTAGCGTCATCGGGCCTATGGCTTATTCTTGTTTTTATGTTTTCTTAAATGTTTTTAGGGAAAGGAAATATTGTTAATGTTGGGCAAGAAGTGACAAGAGCAAAGGAATCGGGAGGTGTTGACTCGGATCGGTGATCGGGCTTTGGTTAATCGGAAGCGTTTTATGATTGGCTTTTGGCAAATGCGTCTTTTTTGGGTTAAGACATCCATGTGGATTTAATTGCTTGCGGAGTTATTTACGTCGATGGTGATTTGTTAAATGTCATAATGTATCTTGGGAAGAACGAACTCATGTTTGGTGGTTTAAATTATGTATATTTATGTTGGGTTGATGTACAAGACTTTTATTGTAAGTGTTTGGGGAAATTGAAGGAATCACCATACGTCTTGTTGTAGATTTAGCCTAGTCTCTTGAGGAGGGACGGCAGTAACGCCCTAATACGACATAGCTCTTGCTCGCTTTGTTATATTATGGTTATTCAATAAGTGTGTTTTATATAGTGATTATATTGGGGCGTTACATGCTTGGACCCTTCATTATCGGCATCGATGATGAACCTGGACCGGATTGAACTGCGGATGCAACATAGCTCACGATAACACCGAGACCGAGTTCCCTTCTAGATTGTTTCGGTGTGACTGGTCCAGTCTCACGTGAACTATCACTTTTGAGGAGGTGAGGTGCCTCATCTTCCGAATATAGCGAGTCATTGAAGATCTCTAAACCAGGTACTAGGATACCCCTCTCTTACGTGTAATAGGGTTCAAGAAAACCATAATAAGGAAAGTTGTCTCCTTCTCTCGAAATTACCAATTCATCGTATAAGGAAAGGGCCTAATAGAGCGGACTGTGTGTGGTGCGAGTCCTCTTCACTTGATTTCCCACTTGGCTTGAGCTTTTCGTTAGTGGTAGGTTGATAGCCTAGCCCAAAGTTATAATTATTAGTGGGTTCAAGGGGTGGAAAACTAGGTGGTATACCCTTCGGCTCGTAGCAAGACCAGGAAAATACCCCTTCCTCCTAAGCATCGAGTGGATACTAAGGTTGCCAAAAGGGTTAAAGGTAAAAGGTGCTTCATCCCTTTCTAAGGCGAGACAGTTTCAAATATGTACAATTCTTCATCATTAGCATCGTGCTCGATCTCCACTATGGACTCTTTGGAAGTGATAGTAGCATAAAGATTATCCTCGTGCATAGTTATGACCTCACCTTTAATGATCATCTTGTCCTTCTAGTGTAGTGTAGAGGGCACTATTCGATGATCGTGCAACTAAGGGCATCCTAGAAGCGGATTAAAAGTAACGAGGATATCTAAGACTTGGAATTCAATATTCCTCTCTACCGGCCCTATAATGATTGGTAAGGTCACTATTCCCAAGACTGTTCTTCTAGAATTATCATATGCTCGGAGATAAACAACTTGCTTAGAAAGTTGT
Source organism: Talinum fruticosum (assembly GCA_021018815.1). Lineage (NCBI taxonomy): Eukaryota > Viridiplantae > Streptophyta > Magnoliopsida > Caryophyllales > Talinaceae > Talinum > Talinum fruticosum. The sequence continues at coordinate 3,840,277 of JAITYX010000040.1, forward strand.
TGCTCCCTAATTCCTAACCTCTTAGCAGTTCGCAAGGAACACACGTTAATTATCGATCCGTTGTCTACCAAGGTTAAGAGAACGAACTTGTTAATGCAAGTTACGAGTTAAATAAAGGGCATTGTTGTGTGCAATGCCTTCTTCTAGGAGATCCTTCTAATCAAAAGTGATGGTTCCATCCCCACTTTTAATCAATCCTACTACTTCCTTTGGCATGGTTTAGGGAGAAACTTCGATCTTATTGAGTGCATCGATTAAAGCTTGCCTATGTTTCTAGGAAGCGGATATTAATTGCCGAGATAGAAATGTCGGCTTTGAATTTCTAGAGTTGCTTAAGGATTGGGTCTTATTCCTTTGCAGCTTCAGGTTCTTTTGGGGCTCCAAGGGTGCATTGTTCCATCCCGATCTAGTAAGAAATTGAACAACGAGGGCTCTTAGTGTTTCCCTAAAAGTCTTCTTCTAACGGTGGTGTGCCCTAGAAGTCGTCAATATTGTTGTCATCATCTCTCATTTCATAGACATCTTCTTCATCACTTACCCACATCTTCCGGACTTCGGATCCAATGACGGTAGATTAAGAAGCGGTTGTGACTGATTAACAACATCTCGGATAAAAATAGAAGGATCCCATTGACCTGGTATTGGGTTCATTAAAGATGGCTATGGTGCCGCTAAAAAGATTTTTGTTGTTACATGGTTTCGGGCAGCCTTAGGCAGGGGTAATTGGCCATTTCAAAACATATCTTCTAATTTGTTTTTGAATGTCCAACACCGTTCGATATCATGTCCTCATGCATGATGGTATTTGCACAATTTTCCAGACGTCTAATTCTTAGACTGTTTTGCGGTTTCGATTACTGCTTTAATAGGTGGCAATTCTATTTTCCCTTTACGTAAAAGATGGTCAAGGGCTTGAGCATAAGTAGTATCCATAGGACTGTGGTCGAGTGTACCTGTTGAGGGCATTAACATCCGAACCCTAGGTAGCATTGCCAGCAGTGGAGGTTTTCTTATTTTTAGAATGATAATTACCTCTATATCCGATTGCGGCTTTTATGGTCGTGGTGGTTAGTTCTTCTTCTATCAGCAAGCTAGCTTCTCCGAGGGTTGAAAAGTTCATCATGGGTAGTAATTTAAGGTGTTGATTATAATTGGGTTGAAGGTTCTTCACAATGATGCGGACTTGATCCTACTCGGAGGGTGGATCAACCATGTCGGCTGCCTTTGCTCTCCATCCGATCGGGAAATCGGTAAAGCTCTCCTTCTCGCCTTGCTTGATTAATTCCAAGTCTCTAAGAGTAACAGGTAGATCTGTGTTATAGGAGTATTGATGGAGGAACTCCTTGCACAAATCTTTCCAGGTTGGCAACCTTATGTGGGTTAACCGCATTATACCACTTTATGTCATCGGTATCAAATGTCCAGGGAAGATGATGTGGTATGTGACTTCAGGAATGTTCTTAAAAGTCATTGCTCCCAAGAAGTTGCATACGTGATGATGGGGATTCTCGGAACCTTTGAACTTAATATCGGGCATGGTAAACTTAGGAGGTAGTTTACCCTTAGGGATTGAAGTGAATCCCTTATGATCGAAATAATGATTGCTTAACATAGATGACTCCCTCAACATCCGTTCTATCCGATCATACGGGAATCAAACTGAGTTTTGGATCCAGGCTTAGGGGATTCATGTTTAGGACTAATTGGAGAAGACTAGATGGGTGGAGGTGGTATAACCACAACTATTTCCCTTTTACACGCTCGGCTTCTTCGGCGTCTTCCCTTCTCAAACGTTCGGCTTCCTCATCTCTCTTACTAGCCTCAATAGTCCTTACGATTTGCTTAAGATCTCTTGATATAGAGGATATCGATTCCTCTTGATCACTTAACCTAGTTTCCACCTTTGCTATATTCTCATTAAGCATACTAAAAAAGCATACTAAGGTTAAGATACTATTCGGGATTAGGATCCACTAGAAGGGAACTCTTCTTAGTTGTTGTCTTAGAAGAAGGAATGGATTGTGACTGTGTAGTATGCAATAAAGCTTGTCGCACCGGTGTGGACCACGGAGTAGAAAGAAATGAAGATGTGTCGGACTCCTTGGCTAGACGTTCTAATCTTTTAAAGCTCGGATTCCAACAATACTCGATTGTCGTAGACTTCCCTATTCTGCAGCCCAAAGGATGAGGTTTAGGACCATGTCGGAGAAGATCACTCTCAAGAGGAAGGGACTCAAACGCAAGACCCGAAGAGACTAAGGATGCTTTTATTTGGATGCACATAAAGAATGCAATGAGGACATTATATGATAATGCATTTGGACTAAATGCAAAATGAGAATGAGGGACTTATCTATCCTAATATGAAATGATTTTTCTTTCTTGGCTAATGCAAATGAACTTACTAAATATGAGATGATTTTATTTGGCTAATGCAAATGAACTCACCTAATATGAGATGATTCTATTTGGCTAATGCAAATGGACTCACCTAATATGAGATGATTTTATTTGGCTAATGCAAACGGACTCACCTAATATGAGATGATGCAAAATGAAATGTGACAATGCAAAAGAAAATAAAAGGACTAGACAATAAGAAAAGGGAACTTCCGGTAAGACCCTTTCATAAATAGCAACTACTTAGGTATTAGAAAGATAATTTTGAAATGACATGGAAAAATACAAACAATGGACCAACCCTATTAGGGAAGAATTCATTTTGACCTTTGGCCAAATCCACATAACGGACCGACTCTAAGAAATTTACGAAAGTGTTTTATTTTCACTCATGCAAGGGTCCAAATCCAGCACTTGCTCACCTATTCCTAAAGGCTCACAAGCATAAGATTAAATCTAAAACAAACACATTCATCCAAGCATGCAAATGAAGTATGTGGGAAAACTTAAAAGTCCAAAAGTTCTATGGCGTAAACGTTCAAGAGTTTGGACACATGGTAACATGTAGTCCCAAATTTGGTCCCCTATGGGTTGCACGGATAAGGATACCAACCAGAATTTTGGTGCTTCTCGGTGAGCTGAAAAGGTTTAGCTTAAGATGGCATGCTACGAGGAAGCGAGTACCGTTTCCTCGAGCAATCAAGCCTAGTTAGGCCCCGCCTATAGGAACTAGTGGGAGCCTATCTAAAAAAGGGTACACGAGAGGGTATAATAAAGTTTTCCTAGTGGTCCAAAACAATATTTAAACTAGTTCAAAGGTTGCTAAATGTGAGATGTCTAATGCAAGCACATCATTAAAAATACACTACTCAAATTTTCAAGCTTTGCCCTCTTAATAAAAAGCTCATCCCGGAGTCACCATTGTAGGAACCACGACTGGTCGGCGTCGTGTCGAGTTTCACCACTTATGTCGGGTCTCTTTTTTATGATTGATTTTGAAGATAGTTTTTGAAAGTCAATTTTGGAATATAGGGATGAACTTTTTATTAAGATTTTAGAATTTTATTAAATCAAGTTGAAATGAATTAAATCAGATTTAATTGATGGTTCTATTAATCATTTTATTTAAGCAATTGTTTTAGAAATCTCGGGACCTTATTTTCTAAGTAAGGACTAAATAATATTAGGATTATGATTCTACGGTGGGGCTTTAGGGCCGGATTGGTGGGAAAACACCGGTCCGGACCGAAGCCACCACCGCTGCCCTCACGATGCTTGGCTGTAGCCTACACCGGGGAAGGCGGGCACCGGCCAAAGGCCATGGTTAGTGAAACCAGCCTCGGTCTCCGCCCAATGGGCAGATCCAAAACCTAATATAATTTTTCCTTCAACAAGAAAACACCAAGATGCGTTTTTACATAGAACAAAACATAAAATAAGGGAGTCGCTAGTCAATTTTTAAGAAGGAAAACACTAACCAAATCACAAAAGAAGACTTGCTCCCTTGATCTTAGTATGGGAAAAACTAAGACTGAAAAAGGCTAAAAATTGACTCCATCGGTCTTGAACCGAGAATCGGATTCGTAGGCGAGGTACGAAACGTAGGGATAAATCCCTCCATTCCGCATGTCCGAACACGGCCATTACTAGTAAAAGTAGTGTATTAATAAATATGTAGGAAAACAGGCATACAACATGTGAAACAAAATTAAAGTAACCAAAACATAACAAGGAAAACGATAAAGAAAAGCAATAAAGAAAGTGATAAAAGAAAGAAATGGTTAGATGAGAGCCCGGAGATCGGTTGAATGAGTGGCCACGAGATCAGAATAATCGAATCTTCTTTAGCTCTTTGCACTAATTCAACGGTGAAAGATGCATGTTTATAGAGAATTCGACAGAGCAATGGTTAGATGAGAGCATTCAAGTTCACTTTCAACGAGCATAATGCTAAGGCGAGAAGCCAGTATCGGAATGAGAGCCAAGGCTCTCTATTTATTGGAGAGGCCCTAGGTTAGAAATGACCTAGGGTTTGCCTCTTATTAGCCATCTAACAAGCTGAAATAAAACCGAGTCATTCCTTAAGAGATAGAACTAGATGAGAAGATGATAAAGCTGGACGGAACCAGGTTAAAAAAGAGGAGGCGGGCACGGCTAACCGGCCCCTCCGAGGGCTTCGTGCCCTAGTTGTGTCTCCAAGGACTCTCCAAGCTCAAAACGCAGTGTTCCACCAGCCACGACATCGTTTAGATGGGAAAGCTTCTAGCCTCTTGTGGACTGTCTTGTGAAACTTAAAACGCAGCACTTTGATGCTCCCGATCCTGAAATGCAATGCTTCGACGTCGTCTTTAGGTCTTCAGCTCCTTATCTAACTTAGACAAAAGTAGAATGTGGTATTCTATACTTAGAATTTCCTTACACACATCATGGGACTCCACAATCTATAAAGGGTCGACCCGGTTCTTGGACGAGTCCAAAAGAAAAGAGGATTTGTACACCGACCCAAGGAAAAAGGCTATTTAAGTGGTGTTGGGGGTTCTTTGTGGTTTACTTGGCTTATATTGCACCGATCGATCACGATCTGAAATTCAAACCCACAAACAGGACTCGAGATTATCATCATCGGGCCGACAAAACAAAACACGAAATAACGGAATAAAGGACGACACTTTGTAGGCTGTCTACGGTGATGAAGTATAAACTCATCCGGGCCTCCATCTCTGCCACCATTGCAGCCATTTGGGACATCCGGGTCGCATTGTAACTCAATTATGGACTATTAGGACTCCATTTAGGACCTCATTTGGGCCATTTTGGCCTTTATAAACGCTTTCTTTGGAAGTGATGGGGCACCTCTTCCTAGCCCCAAATTGCTCAACTATCCCCACCAGCCCAACGACAGCTCGAACACGACCGGGATGCTTACCTCTTTCTAGGGCCAAGACTAACTTGTCTATCCTCCCAATGGTTTTAGCGAGTTACGAGGTCGATGTTTGTGATAAAGACTCCTAGAAGAAGAAAACAATATTATCATTTGATTAATTCAAAAATTTTTAAACTAATAAGTTCTCAAAATAAATTAAGGATATAGTAAAAAAACTCACGAGTCGCTACGCATGACAGCTTCTACATCGGCCGTAGTGAAGGTTTCATCTTTCATCTTTCTTCCTTCAACCCGCAGCTCCTCCCTATCGTTAACAAGCTGCAAAGTATCTATGTTGAAACCTTCATCGGATGTGGTTTGATGTTATTCAAGCTCTTGCTTGTACAACCTCTCCTCCAACTTCACGTATCCCCACGGGACATCACGTAAGGGTACGTATTGCTCTTAATCCTCTTCCTGTCGGCTTCACCTATCACCTACATAAGTAATTAAGACAACGAAAATATCGATTGCATAACACTTAAATCGAAAATAGTTGTATGTATCATCGACAATTTCTTCTATTTTATATCAATTCGACAACGGTTGTATAATCCTCTTCTAGTGGCTCTTAATCCTCTATGTTCTCCTTAGAGCTACCATTAACTTTTTATACAATCATTGATGATGTAGTTTTGAAAAAGGTATGAAAGTAATGAAATTGCCATGTATTCGAAGAGGTGACATGTGCTTCAAACAATCTCTAGTCCTCCTTGGTGATAGTATTGTAGACCTTCTAGGGTCTACCTTCTTGTTTTATCTGCCTTGTTTTGTACACCTATATAGCGGCTATGCGATATTTAAAGTCTCTAAAATTTTCACGTCGCCGACATGAGTGTCTTATGTTTCACGGACGGGGATCTCGGATTCATTAATGTTCAAGTTGAACATTCTCCGAAACACAAGAACGGTATCCATTAGTACATATATATTAACCATTTACAATATAAGTTGCAATACTAAGTTGAGATGTACGTAATTTACTTGCCTCAATGTCGTTCCAAAGTTTGTCCTTAATGGAATCGGGGACGTCAGCCCATTTGTTGTAGTTGATGTTCACGTGGGAGCGGGTTGTCGAACCAATGTAGCTCATAAAGGGAGCTTTATGCTCACCTACAACATTTCCATGGCTATCAAAATCGACCAATGTAAGAAGAGTTGGATCGTCCTTACTCCGGACCAACTCCCATCTCATTGTCCTCTAGATCCGCCCTTCTCATGTAGATCTCACCACTTACATTTATAAAAAAACAACATCATTTTTATATGAGATTGTCTATAAATATTGAATGAAGTTACATACAATTCAAAACCTCTATTTTCTCCTTAGAGGTACCCATGAATTTTTATACAATCATTTGATGATGTAGTATCAAAAAGGCTATCAAAGTAATGAAGTTACCTCGTATTCGAAGAGGTGACATGTGATTCAAGCGATCTCCGTCCTCCTCGGTGATACTATTGTAGACCTCCCGGGGTCTACCTTCTTGCTTTCTTTGCCTTGTTTTGTAGACCCATATAGCGGCAATGCGATATTTGAAGTCTCTAAACATCTCCACCACCACCGACATGAGGGTCTTGTGTTTTACGGAGGGATCTCGGATTCATTAACGTTCAAGTTGAGCTTTCTCGAAACACAAGAATGATATTCATTGGTACATATATATTAACCATTTACAACATAAGTTGTAATACTAAGTTGAAATGTAGTTCATTTACCTTAATATCATTCCAAAGCGTGTCCTTAATAGGTCAAAAGAAAATGCCATTTTGGAGTTTTATCAACAATTTGTTTGTGTGGGCGGGATCCGGTATTTTTGGAATCCTTATGTAAGGAATTACGAAAAAATTCTTTCAACAAAGATGCGAATTAGGACGGATTGGTCGATGAAATATGAATCGTAGGTCGAACCTTGATATACCTCAAAACAATACATTTTTATTACCTAGAGATATGTTAGTAATCTGCGGATCTTTTGATTGGAATGAAATTTGGAATGGAATCGGGGACGTCGGCCATTATCTGTAGATGATGTTCATGTGTGAATGGATTGCGGCACCAAGGTAGCTCATAAAGGAAGCTTTATGATCACCTACAAGATTTCCGTGCTTATCAAAATCAACCCGTGTAAGGAGAGTTGGACCGTCTCTACTCGAACAACTTTTCCAATTCATCATAGTTTTCCCTCTCGATTTTTTAACTTTTGGAAGAATCAATTTTATACTGCAAGCAATTATACAAGTCTTGATAAATAAATATAGACAATAATTTTCGGACGGAAACATAGAAGTTGGGTTTGGCAGCAGCCAACAAGGACTAACGTGTGATGCAGCACGGCCTCTGCTGTTGCCTAGAACCCAGGTTCCTCAATTTTGGCCGTTTTTATGTCTTCTCTTATTTTCATATTCTATCCATTCAAATTCCTCAAATGTAAGATTAATCTACAAATTTTCTCTAAAACACCGTGTAATATAAGACTCCTAAATTACACTTTCTAGTTTAGATCCGAAATTAAAAAGCACTATCTACACTTTCGAGTTTCATGAAAATGTTGAAAATGACAAGGCAAACAATAATAGAATTAAAAACCCACAATGGAATTCAGGAAAACATGCTAAAGATGAAGAGAAAGAGACAAACCTCGTGGTGTCCAGGAAAGAAAAGTCGAGTGAGAGAGGTGTAGCCACAACCGGAAACGCAGAGGAGTGAGTGGGGGAGTGCAACCACGACCGGAAATTGCGAAGAGAATGAGTGGGCAGCCAACGGAAACCACAGGAAACTACCAACAACCACAAAGAAACGAGCAACCAGAGAGAGAGAGTATGAGGCTGAGAGTGAAAAATGTGATACTCCGCATTGGCCGAGGGTTTTTGTGCGAGAACTTTAGAGTACGAGTTGACTACCAAGAACCGTCATCTAAAGTTCTTTGACTATGGTTCTTTTACTGAACCATCGTTATAGATACATCTATGACGACGGTTCACTAAAAGAACCGTGGTCTAAGGTTCGATAAGAGTACCATAGAGGATGGTTTTTATGTTGAACCATCGTCATATATACCTTAAAAACAGCATTTATTAAGAAAATGGCACCGGTTTATTTTTCACGACAGTTTTTCCTTTTGACCGTCGTTAAAGACCCGTCATTAAAAGGGTTCCTATATTAGTGAAGGAAAATTTGAAGAGGATGAGAATTTACCTTTTACGTGTTTCTTGTAGAAGCTGTTGCTTGGGCCTCTTCGCCACTTTACGTATTTCATCATTTTTTGAATCGTCGAGCTAGAAATTCCATGGGGTCTTCTTCAGAATGCGAGGAGCTCGAGACTTGGACCTTGTTCTTTTGAGGCCTTGAGAGCAATATTTATTTTGGTGCTGACCTCGGTTTCTTTTTCCTTTAGATGTAACTCATCGGTGAGTAGTTTTCCAATGAACTCATCCGGCTTTAGTTGAGACAGTTTTGAGCTTCCTCTATAGCTGTAACCTTGGGACTCCATCTTCTCTTGGGTAGACTCCTCATAATCTTTCTAACAAATTCTTCATGAGTCATTTTCTTTCCAAGAGACTTGAGATTGTTGACAATCTTAGTGAAACGAATATACACTTGAGTGATGTTCTCATCATACTCTCCATCTTAAACAATTCATACTTGTCAAGATACTAACTTATCTTGGCTTGCTTCACTTGGCTGGTACCTTCATATACAATGAGCAGAGTATCCCAAACTTCTTTGGTTGTGTCACATGCGAGATACTCTATTGTATTCTAGCTGCATCAATTGCGCACATCAATGTGTTCATAGCCTTGAAGTTCTTTTTGTATTTCTCATTCTCTTCAACAATGAACTCGGACTTCACCTTAGGCACTATTTGAGTTCCTTCTATATTTGTAGGAGTGTAGTTGCCATTGCAGATGATGTTCCACACCTCCTCATCATAATCTTGGATGAAAAACTCCATGATCTTCTTACAATGAGCGAAGTTTGATCCCTTGAACTTGGGTGGTGCTGGGAAATATTTTCCTTCATCAAACTCTCCATAGTTAAGAGCCATCTAATCATTAAACATTGAATTTATTAGATCCTTTGAGAAGGCTAGGCTCTAATACCAAGCGAAGGTTTGCTCTTGAGATTCGAATCACCCTAGAGGAGGGTGAATAGGGTCGAGAAGGAAATTTGACAAAATAGCAAAGTTTTCTTCAAAGAATGAACTTAGAAAAAACTATTATGAGTCTAGATTAGGCTCAAAAAACAGAACTTAGAAATTATATAGAAACCCTCCTGGGGCAGAAAACCACGGATAGTATCAATCCAAACACCAAATCAAATCCACTATTTTGAATTCATAAAATATAAGGACTAACTCTTACAGAATTGCTCCCTTAGATAATTCAATATAAGTTTTTCCTCGACATAGAAATTCCATTATCTATTCTGGTACTTCCTAACTGAGATAACCTTTTTAGCTAGGGACAACCGAGCTGAGTTAACATTTACAGCTCAGTCAAGGGACTTTTAGAGAATTGAAAATAAGTAAGAATGTTTACAAGACTTTCTCTTTACAATCGAGAAATAAAGAACTTAAGTACGAGTTGGAAATCTAGAAAAGATAGAGAGAGAATATATTTCGTTTAGTTCTAGCAATCTTCAAGTCTTGTAGGATGACTTCTATTTATACACAGTAAGGCTAAATAGGTGTTGTGACTAATTCTGGACTGGGAGCTTCATTAGCCGTTATAACCGGTAGTCGAGTCAGCTCAAAAATGTTGTGCTTTGGTCCTTAGCACAAAAGGTGATCCAACCCACTAGTTGTAACTGAGATCTGGGGTGGAAACAACCATTAAACTCAAAGTTGAAGTTTATCGGATTTGGAAACAAACAACCCTAACATGGTGCCTCAGCCTTGTCTCGAAATAGTTCTTTTACGTCTCACTGGTGATTAATGGCTAGAAGTTGGATGCTTTTGCTTTTTAAACAGAGATTAAAATACTTTAATCAACCTGCAAAAGCAAATCAAAGTAATACTCAAAGTATAAAAATACTTTGGACCAAGATTAGGAAAGGATAATAATTAATTCATAGTAATTAAGCACTTAATTATCCTTGTCCTTAAAAAATGGAATTTTCTGAGTCTAATATTCAATAGGTTCTAATTTGATTTTGTGTAAATCTGTTTATAAGAATAAGAGATTAAGATTATATAGACATAGTAAATCAAATTGATCGAGTAAATAATTTCGATTAATAAATCTAACTTAGAATCATGAACTAAAGCGGTAATTCTTGTTTAGTGAAATTAGAGAGTCGAGTTTAGAATAATATATGGATGTGAAATTATTTACTCATGACAATTGTCTAATTTGCATCCGAGTGGGTCATAAACCCAATGTTGTGTGTTCTACTTAAGAAATGGTTTCGAGTAGGTCGACATTATTAAAAACTTAAAGATAAGCTTCTTAAAGAGTGAGAATGAATTTAATTCAAAACCATAGAGAGATAGAGAGTTAAAGATGAGTCTTCAAAGAGTTTCATTCAACTCTAGCCGTCTTCCAATCCTTTATTCCGCTTCTAACCCAAATGCAAGCAGGTGGCTCGGAAACATATTGATCGAGTAAAACTCTTAATAAGCTCCAAGATGCTATCAAAAGGCAAAAAGAGCAAATCAAGCTCCTTAGAGAGCCTCTAGTAGAAGAATAGCAAGAAGAAGAGTCCTCTTTAGATTCAAAGGAAGAAGCCCTAGAAGCTACAACACAAGAAGAATCCTCTTTTGAGGACACAAAAACAAATAAGGAAGTTGAAGAAGTTGGCACCTCGATGGCCCCTCCATCTCCTCGGCCTATTCAACCTATTCAGTTGAGGGCTCGGAAGTTGAAGAAGAGCAGTAGCCCTTGATTCATCATAGGAGAATAGCTCAGCCTGCTCACTCAGAACCCTCTTCATTGCTTCCTCCACCTCCATCACCACTGACCATGCAAGCCACTGAGCTCCTATCGCATACATCGCTAAAGGCATAGGGGACCCAGGCTATCCTGTTCTACTCGGATCTGCTCCACCCCCTTCTTGACTTTATTTTCTTTTACTTCTTCCAACATTTTATTTGTCCCTCCTCCCTTTATTTTGATGAAATGTGTAGGGGGAGAAATAGTTAGTTGGTTCATGGGGAGTTTGTTTTAGTTTGTTTTGATTTTTTCTCTCTTGTATTAGTAGCTCCTTTGATTCAATGACAATTTATGCTATTTACTTTCTCTCTTATACAACTTACTATTTTACTCTTCATATCTTATGCTCTTTAACTCAAACTTACATACTATGTTTCTTTGTAATGCTAATATTTTGTTCCGATTTTATGTTTTGAGCTTACACTTGGTATGTCAGTTTGTTTAGACACTTTATGAGATATAAAGTGTATGCTTTGCTCTAAGATACTAACTAAACTTTCTAACTGTTGGATTCCTAGGGGAGATTGAAGACAGGTATGAAATTATCACTCCTCATGGTTTTGAATTCAAGTCATTCTTACACCTTAGAAAAAGTATCTTTGAGTTTTTCATCTCTATATAAACCACTTAGAAAGCTTTTTAGAGTGAACACTTAGTCCTGGAATTCCGACTCGCTTAGACAGAAAGATTACCTTTTCAAGAACTTAACTTGTTATTTTAATTGGGTTGTTCTTTATTTTAAAATAGAATTACTTTGTTAATTCTAAAATAGCCAGATTCAACCAATTGAAATTATTTTGATATGGCAAATACTTAATTATGTCTATATAATTTCTTTAACAAATTTATCATTTGGATATAGACATAAATGGAATTTAAATATATTGGTTATTAGACTTGAAAATTTTCATTTCATCAGATTAAAGATTTTTAGTTGTTAATTAATTGATTTAATTATAATACTTTTCTAATCTTAGACCAAAGTATTTTTATACTTTGGGTACTACTTGGACATTGTTTTTGTAGATTAATTAAAGTTAATTAATCTCAATTTGAAAAGAAAAAACAACCAGCGTCTTACTATTTACAACCAGCGAGACAGAAAAACACTTTTTCGGGAGGCTCGAGACATCATGTCGGGGCTATTTGTTACCATTTTTAGTAAACTTAGCTTTAAGTCTAAGAGTTATTTCCACCCTAGATCCCAAACACAAGTGGGTTGAATTGCTTTTGAGCCTAGAACTAATGCACAACAAATACTTTCACAGTGATTCACTTTTTGAGGACTTGGACTATTTGTTATACCGGCTAGCTGTTCTTAAAGACTAAGCCCAAGACTCAATGGCTCTTTGCTCTATCATTTATAAGTAGAAGCCATGTTAGAAGACTTACAAGATTTTCTAGAACATCATTCTTCACTCTCACACTCTTACCTCTAGCATTCAACTCTAGTACTTAGTTTCTCAACTTTTTGAGTTGAACAAGAAAGTCATGTAATTACTCTCAATTACTTCTACTAAATTCTTACGTATTTCCTTTGAGTCGATATGTAACGATTAACTCAGCTTCGATTGTATTTGTTGCTTGCTTTAGAAAGCTGTAGCATGCTTGTCACTATTTTTGACTTGTAATATTCATGTAAACAGATGATTTTGTTCGGTGAGGATGAAAATAAGGACTAAGTTGTCCAATTGGAAGGGTAGAAGATCATCATTCGATAAGGGACATCATTCAAGTAATGTTTCTTGTGAATAATTGTTGCTTAACACTTAACACTTTTCTCAATTTTAATTGCTAATCTCACTTCCCGCTTAATGTTTTCCTCAGTTTTTATGTTGTAGAACAACCTCTACCCTTGCACGAACTCCAAGAAGCAAATAGGAGCATACCATCCGAGTAAGAAGAGACATGTGGTATTATGTTTTTATGACTATATTGCTTGTTTGGAGTTCAAATATTGTTAGCTTGTCGTTCGAGTTACAAATTAGACCACTACTTAGGCTTATAATAAATAATATAGCATAGGGAAGTAGGGATTGAATCCACGAGGTAAGATATAATAACATGCAAGTTTTAACCTAATTAAATTTACTACTCTTAAAAACAAAATAGAAAATATAAATTAAAAAAATCAATAACTAAAAATCATAGAAAATTATCTAGCAACTAAATAAATAATTTATACATAATACCAAAACTATAATAACCCAGAAATATTTTTGTATATTTTTTTAGAATAATTAAAACAGAAAACTAATGTAGAAAATAAATAAATTCTAAAACGAGAAAACTAAATAACTAAAATTCTGCTCTAAATTAATTATGAAAATAAATACTAAAATTACCTCGAATATTAACACTAATTTTCTAGACCTAACCATACCCTAAAAGTATAAAAATAAAATTTAAAACCTAATTTACGAAATTATTTAACTAAAAATTTACAGTAATTAAATTCAAGAATTAAATATGAAAAATTATCCAATTAACTCCACAAATTCTAAAATTTAATCACATCAAACTCGGACTCTATCTAAACCCTAAAAGAAGATAAAACACAAAAAATAATAAAAGAAACTATTTTTAAACTAATTTCTAACAAACTGACTCAAAAATAATAAAAACTAACAGAAAAATAATCTAAAAATTAAAATATATAAAGACTCAAAATTAAATTAAAATAAAATTCCTAAAACTAACCTAAAAAAATGTTATTTAAGGAGGGGATAACATAATTAATAATAAAAGATTGTAACTTTATAAATAAAAATTATTAAACTAAAGAAAACTACTAAAAAGCAAATAAATAATTATCAAATCAATTTTATAAAAAAACATTTAGTATAATCTATATCCACCATGCAAATTATTATTTATCATTAACACACAAATTGATCTACCCATGAGGTAAATTATAGAAGACAACCACAAGCGGATCTTCCCGTTTTTCCTTAGTTATTAGTTTAATTAGGTCTATCCCTAATATAAACCCTACTAATATTGATAACCCTAGCACTAACACTAGAATTTAATCAAATTAGAGTATTAAATATTAGAAAAACATCATCTAGCACCTAATAACCAATCTACTAGCAAATTGATTTTAAAAGGATTTATGATAATTTCCTAATTAAAAGAGATGGGTATGAGTCATTCATGATTAACTAGTGTGATATTTATGTCTAAAAGATCAAGCGATTGTGTACTTAAGCCCTTTAAACTATCATATGAATTTATACAAAACTAATTAGCGTGCACTCTAATTAATTAGACATAAAAACATAAACATTAAACACAAATTATCATAGAATAATGGATAAAATCAATAAGACTATAAAGATCGAAACTTTGTTTCAAAATAACTAATTTAACATGATTTAGAGTAGATTATGCTAAGTATTAGAAAAAACTACTCAAACATAATATAATTTGGGATACATAAACTAAATAAAAATACCATCTTTAATATTAAACTAACAATAAAAATATAGTCTTTAAAATAAAAATTACCATAATAATAATAATACCATAATAATCCTTACCATGATGATGATGGTTAAGAATATGATGATGATTAGATGAGAGATGATGATGGCGTGAGGTGGTAGTATGACAAGAGGAAGATTTTGATGAGGATTATGATTAAGGCTATGATGAGAAATGGTGATGTTGGCGATGAGGCTTGAGCAAGCTGAAGGTGCAAGAGATGAAGAAGCACTGGAGGGCGAGAGAATGAGCTGTTGATGGCGTGAGAGGGCAGCCGTGAGGATGATGAGTCCTTTTATGGTGATTCCTCTTTCTTCTCTTCCAAATTTCCTTCTTCTCATGCAACTCTAAGGAAGAGTCATAGTGGGTTTAGAAGTATGGTTATCTTCATTCTCCTCTTTAAATTAAGACTTCATAAAATAAAATATCATAAAACAAATATTTTATGATACATTATTTTTATGGACCGACTTCATATCTTTTCTTGAATGCTTGTCGATAGCTAAAACTCCATTTTTAATGTCTTCTCTTCTCTTTTTCACTTTATTCGACAATTACATAAAATAGACAAAATAGAATAATTTGGACAAAATAAAATATATTATATAAAATAAATAACTACTAAAATTACGTACAATATACGACTTAACAAATTCCCCACACATAGACTTTGGACGTCCTCGTGCAAAGAAATCTAAGACTCGATCTAATATTACACTTTCTTATAAAAGTATACATAAAACATAAAATATATACTAGGGTTGCCTTGCTTGTAAAAGCAGTTTGATGAAAATTTGTCTTTCCCAAGTAAGTGAAAAACTAAGCATTTCATTGTCATTAGAGAGTTTATTCATCATGCTCACAATATCTCTTTCATTTAAGTAACGGTAAAAAATTATCCATTTTTTTCATACATGTACATTTCGGTCAAGAGGTCTAAAAAGTTTTAGAATGGGAAAAATTAAGGTGCGAGTATGGTTATAGAGACACTGAATGAGCGAGATAACTCACTAAAAATCGATAATAAACTTGTTTTGCAAACTTTTTCCAACTTATTTTTTTTTCTTTTTCTTTTTTTCATTTTTTTTAACTCCATTCAAGCAGATATTCGAGGCCCATATAAGGTATTAGAAACATAACACTCCCTATCTCCCATTGACCCAAATAGAGGTGCTTGGAGTTAATACTCTATTTTTCTTGTTCTTTTTGTTAGTATGGTTCAAGCCATTGATCAGCCCAAAGGGGCATGACTCTCCCGAGCATGGGTTACTCCATTCATAAAGGCTCGGCTTGAGACTTAAACTTAAGGGAAATGGTGTCGAGCCACCAACTCCGACCCATGTTGGTAAAATAACATTTTTTCTTCTTTTTTTTATTTTATTTTATTTGTTGGCATATTTCGAGTTGTAAATGGCCTTTAATGGGGTTGACTCTTCCAGCCACAGGTCTTTTCCATACACAAGTCACTTAAGGAGAACAAATGTCGTACCACTTGAACCAACCTAAGTTGGTAAACGAACATATTCTGAACTTTAATAGGCAAGACAAGAAAAATCAAATTTTCAAGGAGTCATGTCTGCTAAGTTCGAGTAGTATAGGTGAACGGTTTAAGTCAATTTATGCCTCTATAACAGTCATATTACATGATCAAATTGATAGAAAGATTATGATTGTCACTAATTGGAGAAATACATGAGGATCAACTCAAACAACTCCGAATGACAATTAACATGGTCAAATTTCTCATTTACAAAAGGAAAGAAAAAAAACTATAAACAGAAAAATTTAATTAAGTTAACCTAGCATATATTCGTGTTCATGTTCTTCACAAGAAAGACACTTAAAAATTTTTTATATTTTTTTAAAAATAAGATAAAAATAAATGCAAAAAATTAAAATGCAGGATGTGCACTCCCCACACTTAATTTATGCATTGTCCCTAATGCATGCAAAATAAAAATAAGAATAAAATTAAAGTAAAATTATAGAAACTTCCTTGAAAATGTTGGGTTGCCTCCTAACCGAGCGCCTTTGTTTACCGTTTTTGGCTCGACACCTTTGCATCTCAAGGATCATTTAATTGCATTTCCCAAACCAAATAGATCCGGTCTCCTGCATACTTGGAATTAGCGGGAAATTTCTTTTGGAAAAGAGCGAGATGTACTCTCCCCTGTTAAGTCGTATTTTGTAAGTATTTTTAGTAGTTATTTAGTTTATATTATATAGTTTATTTTATCTAATTTATCATATTTTGTCTATTTATAGGTAATTATCAAATAAAGTGGGGAAGAAAAGAAAAGACGTTAAAAGTGAGTTTTTAGCTACCGACAAGCGTCCTAGAAAAGATTTGAAGTCGGTCCATAAAAATAATGCGTCATAAAATATTTATTTTATGATATTTTATTTTATGAAATCTTAATTTGAAGAGGAGAGTGAAGATAGTCATACTCCTAAATCCACTAGGACTCATCCTTAGAGTTACATGAGAAGAAGGAAACTTGGAAGAGAAGGAAGACGAATCAACATAAAAGCACTTAGCCCACATGAGCAAACGTACGAGGCTACCCATCAACACCCATCCTCCTCATCACCATCTCTTCGCCACCTAATGATTCACACCTAACCTCACCACCCTATTTCCTTCGCCACCATAATGATCATCATAATTAATCTACTTCATCATCTCACTTCTCTTTCTAAAATCTTCACGTGGCCATTTTTGTTAATTATCATCACAATCTCTCTTTCTTTGCCACCTCACGCTTGCCTCTATACTTCATCATCATCATAATCCTTATCACCTCACGGAAACCTCATCACTCATCTCATAATCATCTTCATCATCATCAACGCCTCACGCGAGCCCCTGATCATCGCCAATCATAATCACAATCATCGTTCCGCGGCCGAAGAAATTTATATCGGTGTTACTATTTAGTATTGTAATTTTTTACTAGTAAAGATTGAATTTTTATTGTTAGATTAATATTAAAGATGCTATTTTTATTTAGTTTACATGTTTTAAATTACATTATGTTTGAGTAATTTTTCTATACTTAGTATAATCTACTTAAAACCATGTTAAATTAGTTATTTTGAAACAAAGTTTCAATCTTTATAGTCTTATTGATTTTATCCATGATTCTATAATAATTTGTGTTTAATGTTTATGTTTTTATGTCTAATTAATTAGAGTGCACGCTAATTAGTTTTATATAAATTCATATGATAGTTTAAAGGGCTTAAGTACGTAATTGCTTGATCTTTTAGACATAAGTATCACACTAGTTAATCATGGATGAATCATACCCATCTCTTTTAATTAGGAAATTATCATAGATCCATTTTAAATCAATTTGCTAGTAGATTGGTTATAAGGTGCTAGATGATGGTTTTCTAATACGTAATGCTCTAATTTGATTAAATTCTAGTGGTAGTGCTAGGGTTATGAATATTAGTAGGATTTATATTAGGGTTAGGCCTAATTAAACTAATAACTAAGGAAAAAATGGGGAAGATCGGCTAGTGGTTGTCTTCTACAATTTAGCTCATGGGTAGATCAATTTGTGTGTTAATGATAAATAATAATTTGCATGGTGGATATAGATTATACTAAGTGTTTTTATAAAATTGATATCTTTGATAATTATTTATTTTCTTTTTAGTAGTTTTCTTCAGTTTAATAATTTTTATTTATAAAATTACAATCTTTTATTATCAATTTCGTTATCTCCCCAATAACAGTCTTTTAGGTTAGTTTTAGGAATTTTTTTTAATTTAATTTTGAGTCTTTACATATTTTAATTTTTAGATTATTTTTCTGTCGAGTTTGTTAGAAATTAGTTTAAAAATAGTTTCTTTTTATTATTTTTCGTGTTCTATCTTCTTTTAGGGTTTACATAGAGTCCTAGTTTGATGTGATTAAATTTTAGAATTTTTGGAATTAATTTGATAATTTTTCAGATTTAATTCTTGAATTTAATTACTGTAGCTTTTTAGTTAAATAATTTCGTAAATTCGGTTTTAAATTTTATTTTTATTTTTTAGGGTCTGGTGAGGTCAAAAAAATTAGTGTTAATATTCTAGGTAATTTAAGTATTTATTTTCGTAATTAATTTAGTGCAGAATTTTACTTATTTAATTTTCTGTTTTAGAATTTGTTTATTTTCTACTTAAGTTTTCTGTTTTAATTATTCTAAAAAATATGTATATATATTTGGGTTATTATAGTTTTTTTATTATGCATAAATGATTTATTTAATTGTTAGATAATTTTCTATGGTTTTTATTGATTTTTTAATTTATATTTTATGTTTTGTTTTAAAGAGTAGTAAATTTAATCGGATTAAAGCTTGCATATTATTATATCTTTCCTCGTGTATTTGATCTCTACTTCTCTATGCTATATTGTTTATTATAAGTCTAAGTAGTGATTTAATTTGTACTTGTACGACAAACTAATAAATTTTGGCGCCGTTGTCGGGAAAGAAAATAATAGTTCTTAGTTTTTTTAATTTAGATTTACTACTTTTATTACTTCTTTGTGACTTTAATAGTTTATTTTCATAGTTTTTTTAGTTTTTTTTATTTTGATAAGGAGCATACATTTGACGAAATTGAAAGCCAAGTAAGTGTTTCTAATTCTGTTTCGTAAGTTCGAAATTATTGAGATGACTACTTTACATGAGCTTGCTGCACCTAACTTCGATACACAATTTCTACCTATCTCATATCGTGCATTGGACCGACCACTAAAACTCAACTCCTGATTTTTAAATATGTTACCTAAATTTCATGGACTACTTGGTGAGGACCCATATCCTCATATCAATGAGTTTATTATTACATGTTACACTATACAACTTGAGGGAATCACCCAAGCACAAATTAAGTTGAGAGCCTTTCCCTTTTCACTTCGAGGATAAGGCTAAAGATTGGTTTTATTACCTACCCCTACAACATTCACTACATGTACCTAAGTTTATAAAGCATTTTTAGAGATTTTTTTCTACATCTAGGATAGGGTCAATTAGAAAGTAAATTTGTGGCATTAACTAGATGATTAGGGAGATCTTTTCCGAATATTGGGAGCGTTTTAATAAATTATGTGCTAGTTGTGCCCATCATCAAATTTCTGAGCATTTATTGATTCAATATTTTTATGAAGTTTTATTGCCAATAGATAGAAATATGGTAGATGTTGCTAGTGGAGGAGTCTTGTTTAATAAGACTCCAGCTCACGCTAGAGAATTGCTTAATATTATGGCCTCAAACACTCAACAATTTGGAATTGGAGATACTCAATTTAGGAATATTAATGAGTTCAATTTAGGTCCATCTGTAGAGACCCAGTTGTCCCAAATTACTGTTATGTTGAACAAATTGGTCCACAGAGAAGAAGCGAGTAGTTTGTAATATTTGCAATTTAGAGGGTCATGTTGGTAATTCATGCCCTACACAACAAAGAGGCCATGTAAATGCTATTTTTTCCAACCAAGGTCAAATGAACTATAACCCGTTCTTGAACACTTATGAAGAATGGAGTGACTACTCTAACCTTAGGTATGGATTTGAAGAAAACGCCCTAGAATTTGATCAATCCATTACTCAAGACAAAACTAGTTATCTTTTAGAGTAAATCATTAAGAAGATGAATGACTCAAAAAGGAGACTGACCTTAGGTTCCAAAGCTTAGATATGATCATTAAGCGAGGTTCAAGAGAGACAAATTGTCAATGACGCAATAATTAGTAACCCGCAACCCAAAAACAATCTCAACAATTCGAGGATCCAAAAGAAAATGTGTGTGTCAAAACACTTAATAGTGGGAAAGAATTAGAGGAACCCGGGAAAAACATAGAGGTAGAGCCAGAATTAGAGGTCAAGGAATCTGAACCTTACCAAAACAAAGATAACGCCTCTAATGCTAAGGAAATAGGTGAAAATAAGAAAGATCTTTACAAGCCTATCCCACCTTTTCCCAGTAGATTAATAAGCACAACCCCTAAGATGGACGAGGCAACTGAAGATATCATAGAAATATCTAGGAAGGCGGAAACAAACATTCTGAAGCTTTGCTCTTGGATAGTCTTAGTCACCCTAGAGGTGAGGTGAATAGGGTGATGGGAAAATTTTAACAAATAATGTAGGATTAACGTTTAAATAACCTACAAAAGTAAACCAATTTTGGTTCTCAAAGTATAAAGTACTTTGGTACAAGATTAGACATAGATAATAATTTAATTAAGATAATTAAGTGCATAATTATCCGAGTCGAGAGAAGAATGGAATTTTCCGAGTCTAATATTCATTATACTAAAATTCCATCCGAGTCGAGTCTAGAGAAAGATCAAGTTAGACAGAAAATATCAAAGTAAGAGTACTTGATCTAGACAAATATAGTTCATGAAGGTTTGCTCGGGAGAGTCCGAGTCACCCTGGAGGGCAGGTGAATAGGGTGATAGAAGTTTTGTTAATGAAGAGACAGAGACGGGTTCCGAGTCAAACAGCGAGGTCGAAAAGCTTGGACTCGGAAATGCTATCACGAACAAACACGCAAGTCAAGCAGAGTACAATGACTGTCCGAGTCTAGAATGAACTCGGAAAGATAACACTTAGAAATTACGTGGAAACCCTCTTAGGGCAGAAAACCACGGACCGTGTCAATCCAAACACGAAGTCAAATCCACTATTTTGAGTCCACAAAATACCGTGAATCGACCGAACCCGAGTTGCTCCCTTAGACAACTCTATACAAGTTTTCCTAGACTCGAAATTTCCTTATCCGATCTAGTACTTCCTAGCCGAGATAACCCTTACAGCTAGAGACAACTAAGCTGAGTTAACCCTTACGGCTTAGTCAAGGGACCTTCCAAAGAATGTAAGAAAGAGTTTGTAATCGTGTACAAGACCTTACAACTCGAAAGTAATGAATTACGAGTGGGAGTTGTAAGTAGAAGATTGAAAGGAAATACAATGACTTTGAGCAAGTTTGTGTATTAACAATATGTTCGGTAATCTTCAAGTCTTATGAAGTGACTTCTATTTATAGATGACCAGGCGAGTAGCCGTTATCTTCATCTACTGACCGAGAGTCCTCTCGTGACTGTTGATAAAAGCTTTACGAGTCACTCGAAAGTATCCGTTGTAATGTGAACAATTTAAAATTGAAAAGGAACAAAAAGGTAAGTGTGGGGGAGAATACATCCGCCCTTTTCTAAAAGAAATTTCCGCTAATTACAAGTATGCAGGAGACCAGGTCTGTTTAGTGTGGAAAATGCAATTAGATGATCCTTGACTTGTAGAGTCGTCGAGCCAAAGACGGTAAACAAAGGCACTAGTTGGGAGACAACCCAACATTTTTCGAGGAAGTTTATGTTATCGTTATTAATTTTGCTTTATTTTTATTTTGCATGCATTAGGGACAATGCATGAATTAAGACTGGAGGAATGCATTCTGCATTTTAATTTTATGCATTTAGTTTTATCTTAGTTTTTGAAACAAAAAAATTTTTTTCTTTCTTGTAAAGAAATGCATAAACATGAATATATGCTAGGTTAACTTGCTTAAATTTTTCTATTTATAGTTTTTCTTCCCCTTTGTAAGTGAGAAATTTGAACATGTTAATTGTCCGTCAGAGTTGTTTGAGTTTATCCTCATATATTTCTTCAATTAGTGACAATCATAATTTTTCTGTCAGTTTGATCATGTTATATGATCGTGATAGAGGCAATAAATTGACTTAAATTGTTCACGTAGACTATTGAACTTAGCAGAATGACTCATTGAAAATTTAATTTTTCTTGTCTTACCTTTAAAAAAAAATGTTAGTCTACCAACATGGGTCGGAGTTGGTGGCTCGGCACCATTTTCCCTTAAGTTTAGATCTCAAGTTGAGCCTTATGATTGGAGTAACCCATGCTGGGAGAGTCATGCCCCTTTTGGGCCGATCAATGGCTCGAACCATACTAACGAAAAGAAAAAGAAAAAATAAAAAATAGAGTATTAACTCCAACACCTCTATTTGGGTGAGTGGGAGACATGGAGTGTTATATTTCTAAGACCCTATATGGGCCTCGAATATGTGCTTGAATGGAGTTAAACAAAAATATGAAAAAAAAAAAAAGTTGGAAGAAAAGTTTGCAAAACAAGTTTATTATCGATTTTTAGTGAGTTATCTATTGATTCAGTGTCCCTATAACCATACTATACCTTAGTTTTCCCATCCTAAAACTCTTTAGACCTCTTGATTGGAATGTACATGTTTGAAAAAGATGGATAATTTTTTAGTATTGCTTAAATGAAAGAGATATTGTGAGGCTGATGAATAAACTCTCTAATGACAATGAAATGTTTAGTTTTTTCACCTACTTAGGAAAGACAAATTTTCATCAAACTGTTTTGCAAGTAAGGCAACCCTAGTATATATTTTATGTTTTATGTATATTTTTATAAGAAAGCGTAATTTTAGGTCGAGTCTTAGATTTCTTTGCACGAGAACGTCCAAAGTCTAAGTGTGGGGGAATTTGTTAAGTCGTATTTTGTACGTATTTTTAGTAGTTATTTATATATTATATAGTTTATTTTATCTAATTTATCATATTTTGTCTATTTATAGGTAATTATGAAATAAAGTGAGGAAGAAAACAAAAGACGTTAAAAGTGGATATTTAGCTACCGAAAAGCATCCAAGAAAAGATTTGAAGTTGGTCCATAAAAATAATGTGTCATAAAATATTTATTTTATGATATTTTATTTTATGAAATCTTAATTTGAAGAGGAGAGTGAAGATAATCATACTCCTAAACCCACTATGACTCATCCTTAGAGTTACATAAGAAGAAGGAAACTTGGAAGAGAAGGAAGACGAATCACCATAAAAGCACCTAGCCCACACGAGCAAACGTATGGGTCTACCCATCAACACCCATCCTCCTCGTCACCGTCTCTTCGCCACCTAATGATTCACATCTAACCTCACCACCCTATTTTCTTCGCCACCATAATCATCATCATAATTAATCTACTTCATCTTACTTCTCTTTCTAAAATCTTCACGTAACCATTTTTTTTAATTATCATCACAATCTCTCTTTCTTTGCCACTCCTTCTTGCCTCTCTACTCCACCATCATCATAATCCTTATCACCTCACGGAAACCTCATTACCCATCTCATAATCATCTTCATCATCCTCACGCCAGCCCCTAATCATCGCCAATCATCATCACAATCATCACTCCACGGCCGAAGAAACTTATATCGGTAGGACTATTTAGTATTGTAATTTTTACTAGTAAAGATTGAATTTTTATTGTTAGATTAATATTAAAGATGTTATTTTTATCTAGTTTATACATTATGTTTGAGTAGTTTTTCTATACTTAGTGTAATCTATTTGAAATCATGTTAAATTATTTATTTTGGAACAAAGTTTCGATCTTTATTGTCTTATTGATTTTATCCATGATTCTTTAATACTTTGTTCTTAACGTTTATGTTTTTTATGTCTAATTAATTAGAGTACACGCTAATTACATTTATATAAATTCATATGATAGTTTAAAGGGCTTAAGTACGTAATCCTTGGTCTTTTAGACATAAGTATCACCCTAATTAATCATGGATGACTCATACTCATCTTTTTTAATTAGGAAATTATAATAGATCCTTTTTAAATCAATTTGCTAGTAGACTGGTTATTAGGTGTTAGATGATGTTTTTCTAATACTTAATGCTCTAATTT
This sequence comes from Talinum fruticosum, assembly GCA_021018815.1. NCBI lineage: Eukaryota > Viridiplantae > Streptophyta > Magnoliopsida > Caryophyllales > Talinaceae > Talinum > Talinum fruticosum. The sequence continues at coordinate 3,864,766 of JAITYX010000040.1, forward strand.
GAATAAATTCTAGTGTTAGTGCTAGGGTTATGAATATTAGTAGGATTTATATTAGGGTTAGGCTTAAACTAAAAACTAATGAAAAACGGGGAAGATCTCGCTAGTGGTTGTCTTCTAGAGTTTAGCTCATGGGTTGATCAATTTGTGTGTTAATGATAAATAATAATTTGCATGGTGGATGTAGATTATACTAAGTGTTTTTATATAAATTTGATATCTTTGATAATTATTTATTTGCTTTTTAGTAGTTTTCTTTAGTTTAATAATTTTTATTTACAAACTTACAATCTTTTATTATTAATTTTATTATCCCCCTTAAATAACAGTCTTTTAGGTTTGTTTTAGGAATTTCATTTTAATTTAATTTTGAGTCTTTACATATTTTAATTTTCAGATTATTTTAATTTAATTTTTTATTTTTAGAATTTGTTTATTTTCCGCTTCGGTTTTCTGTTTTAATTATTCTAATATATATATAAATAAATATTTCTTGGTTATTATAGTTTTGTTATTATGTATAAATAATTTATTTAATTGTTAGATAATTTTCTATGATTTTTAGTTATTGATTTTTTAATTTATATTTTCAGTTTTGTTTTAAAGAGTAGTAAATTTAATTAGATTAAAGCCTACATATTATTATATCTTTCCTCGTGGATTCAATCTCTACTTCCCTATGCTATATTGTTTATTATAAGTCTAAGTAGTGATTTAATTTGTAAGCTGTACGACAAGCTAACACCCCCATACTTATCTTTTTGTTCCTTTTAAATTTTAATTTGTTCGTGAATAGATCTTTAAGGAACTTAGCATAACGAGGTTCCCGTTTCATGGTATCTAGAAGAGGAATGTTGATTTCTGCCTTCCTAGATATTTCTATGATATCTTAAATTGCTTCGTCTATCTTAGGAGTTGTGCTTATCAATCTACTAGGAAAAGGTGGGATAGACTTGTAAAGATCTTTCTTATTTTCACCTATTTCCTTAGCATTAGAGGCGTCATCTTTGTTTTGGTCAAGTTCATATTCCTTGACCTCTAATTCTGGCTCTACCTCTTTGTTTTTCCTAGGTTCCTCTAACTCTTTCCCACTATTAAGTGTTATGACACTCACATTTTCTTTTGGATCTTGGAAAGGTTGAGATTGCATTTGAGCTTGCAGGTTACTAATTATGGTATCGTTGGCGATCTGTCTTTCTTGAACCTGCTTTAATGGTCATCTCTAAGCTTTGGAACCTAAGGCCAGTCTCTTTTTCTAGTCATCCATCTACTACATGATTTTCTCTAAAAGATGATTAGTTTTGTCCTGAGCAATGGATTGATCAAATTCAAGGGGTTTTTCTTCAAATCCATACCTAAGGTTAGAGTAGCCACTCCATTCTTCATAAGTGTTCGAGAATGGTTTATGGTTCATTTGACCTTGGTTGGAAAAAATAGCATTCACATGCCCTCTTTGTTGTGTAGAGCATGAATTAGGAACATGACCCTCTAATCGGCAAATAATACAAACTACTGCATTTTCTCTATGGACCAATTTGTTCAATATAACAGTAATTTGGGACAATTGAGTCTTTATAGATGGATCTAAATTGAACTCATTAACATTCCTAAATTGGGTATCTCAAATTCCAAATTATTGAGTATTTTGGGCCATAATATTAAACAATTCTCTAGCCTGAGTTGGAGTCTTATTAAACAAGGCCCCTCCACTAGCAATATCTACCATATTTTTATCTATTGGCAATAAACCATTATAAAAATATTGAATCAATAAATGCTCATAAATTTGATATTTGGGACAAATAGCACATAATTTATTAAAACGCTCCCAATATTCAGAAAAAGTCTCCTCGAGTCATTTGTTTAATGCAACAAATTTTCTTTCTAATTGACCCTATCCTAGATGCAACAAAATATTTCTCTAAAAATATTTTATGAACTTGGGTCCATGTAGTGAATGTTGCAGGGGTAGGTAATAAAACCAATCTTTAGCCTTATGTTGAAGTGAAAAGGGAAAGGCTCTCAACTTAATTTGGTCGTGGGTGATTCCCTCAAGTTGCATAGTGGAACATGTAATAATAAACTCATTGATATGACGATATGGGTCCTCAGCAGGTACTCCATGAAATTTAGATGATATATTTAAAAATCCGGAGTTCGGTTTTAGTGGTCGGTCCAATGTAGGATATAAGATAGGTAGAAGTTGTGTATCCAAGTTAGGTGTAGCAAGTTCACGTAAATTAGTCATCCCAATAATTTCATAACTTACGAAACCGAATTAGAAACACTTTCTTGGCTTTCAACTTCGTCAAATGTATACTCCTTGTTAAAATAAAAAAAACACTAAAAAAACTATCAAAGTCACAAAGAAGTAATAAAAGTAGTAAATCTAAATGAGATAAAAACTAACTAGTATTTTCTTTCCCAGGCAATGGTGCCAAAATTTGTTAGCTTGTCGTTCAGCTTGAAATTAAACCACTACTTAGGCTTATAATAAATAATATACCATAAGGAAGTAGGGATCAAATCTATGAGGAAATATATAATAACATGCAAGTTATAATCTAATTAAACTTACTATTAAAAACAAAATAGAAAATATAAATAAAAAAAATCAATAACTAAAAATCATAGAACATTAAAATATAAAATTTATACATAATAAATAATTTATACATAATAAAAAAACTATAATAACCCAGAAATATTTTTGTATATTTTTTTAGAATAATTAAAACAGAAAACTAAAGCAGAAAATAAACAAATTCTGAAATAGAAAATTAAATAACTAAAATTCTGCACTAAATTAATTATGAAAATAAATACTAAAATGACCTATAATATTAACACTAATTTTCTAGACCTAACTACACCCTAAGAATATAAAAATAAAATTTAAAACCTAATTTACGAAATTATTTAACTAAAAATCTACAGTAATTAAATTCAAGAATTAAATCTGAAATATTATCAAATTAATTCTAAAAATTCTAAAATTTAATCACATCAAACTAGGACTCCATCTAAACCCTAAAAGAAGATAAAACACAAAAAATAATAAAAGAAACTATTTTAAAACTAATTTCTAACAAACTCACTCAAAAATAATAAAAACTAACAGAAAAATAATCTAAAAATTAAAATATATAAAGACTATAAATTAAATTAAAATAAAATTCCTAAAACTAACCTAAAATACTGTTATTTAAGAGGGGGATAACGAAATTAATAATAAAAAATTGTAACTTTGTAAATAAAAATTGTTAAACTAAAAAATTACTAAAAACAAATAAATAATTATCAAAGATATCAATTTTATAAAAAACACTTAGTATAATCTATATCCACCATGAAAAATATTATTTATCATTAACAGACAAATTGATCTACCCATGAGCTAAACCGTAGAAGACAACCACTAGCGGATCTTCCGCGTTTTTCCTTAGTTATTAGTTTAATTAGGCCTACCCTAATATAAACCCTACTAATATTGATAAACCTAGCACTAGCACTAGAATTTCATCAAATTAGAGCATTAAGTATTAGAAAAATATCATCTAGCACCTAATAACCAATCTACTGGAAAATTGATTTAAAAAGGATCTATGATAATTTACTAATTAAAGTAGATGAGCATGAGCCATCCATGATTAACTAGTGTGATACTTATGTTTAAAAGATCAAGCGATTACGTACTTAAGCCCTTTAAACTATCATATGAACTTATACAAAACTAATTAGCGTGCACTCTAATTAATTAGATATAAAAACATAAACATTAAACACAAATTATCATAGAATCATGGATAAAATCAATAAGATAATAAAGATTGAAACTTTGTTTCAAAATAACTAATTTAATATGGTTTCAAGTAGATTATACTAAGTATAAAAAAACTACTCAAAGATAATATAATTTGGGACACATAAACTAAATAAAAATATCATTTTTAATATTAAACTAATAATAAAAATAGAGTCTTTAAAATAAAATTACAATAATAATAATAATACCATAATAATCCTTACCATAGTGAATATGGTTAAGAATATGATGATGGTTAGATGAGAGATGATGATTAAGGGTATGATGAGAAATGGTGATGTTGGTGATGAGGCATGAGCAAGCTGAAGGTGCGAAAGATGAAGAAGCCTGGAGGGAGAGAGAATGAGCTGTTCATGGCGTGAGAGGGCAACACGTGAGAATGATGGGTCCTTTTAAGGTGATTCCTCTTTCTTCTTTTCCGAGTTTCCTTCTTCTCATGCAACTCTAAGGAAGAGTCCTAGTGGGTTTAGGAGTATGGTTATCTTCACTCTCCTCTTCAAATTAAGACTTCATAAAATAAAATATCATAAAATAAATATTTTATGATACATTATTTTTATGGACCGACTTTATATCTTTTCTTGAATGCTTGTCGGTAGCTACAAATCCATTTTTACGTCTTCTCTTCTCTTTTCACTTTATTCGACAATTACTTAAAATAGAGAAAAATAGAATAATTTAGACAAAATAAACTATATAATATAAAATAAATAACTACTAAAATTACGTACAAAATATGACTTGACAAATATGATGTAATTATGTAATGTACTCTTTCCTTAAACATTAAATGTGAAATATGGAACTATGTTGTGAACTTGTTCGAGATGGAACTTTGTTGTGGTTATAGTAAGTTCGAAATTCTTGTATTACTTGGAAATTCTTGTATTTATGTTTGAAAATTGTGGCTGCTTGGTTTGTTCTTTGTGTCGGTTGTGATGTATTTTGGAGTGTATTTTGTACAAGAGGAAGGAAAAAACAAAAAACTACTTTGAAAGTTAGCTCTTGGAGAGACTAAGTCACCCTAGAGGGGGTGAATAGGGTGATGATGAAATTTGCTTCGATTAAAGAATAAATTCGGTCCGAGTAGAGTTGGAGTCACAAATGAACTTAGAAAAGTGCTCGACTCGGAAATCGAGTAAAGAATTTAGAATCGGAATAGATCGAACAAATAAACAATCCGAGTCTAGAATGAACTCGGAAAGCCGGTGACACAGAAAGTACTGGAAACCCTCCCGGGGCGAGAAAACCACGGACTGTGCTAATCCAAGCACGAAGTCAAATCCACTATTTTGAATCCACAAAATACAGTAGGCCGACTCAACCCGAGTTTCTCCCTTAGACAACTCCTTACAAGTGTTTTCCTAGACTCGAAATTCCCTTATTTGATCTAGTACTTCCTAGCTGAGATAAACCTTACAGACTAGGGACAAGCGAGCTGAGTTAACCCTTACGGCTCGGTCAGGGGACCTTACTTAGACAGTAAGAAAAGAGTTTGTAACTGAGTACAAGACCTTACAACTCGGAATATGATGAAATACAGAATTGGAGTTGTAAGTAGAAGAGTGAGAGTGAATACAATGACTTTTGATCAAGTATGTATTTTTACAATTGGTTCAAGCAATCTTCAAGTCTTGAGAGTTGGTTTCTATTTATAGATGACCAAGTAGCATAGCCGTTGTATCCATCTTCGACTGAGAGTCCTTTGTGACCGTTGTAATGGAATTTCGAATCACTCGGAAAATATCCGTTTGAAATATGAACGTTAGACAACGGCTCTTGACTCCCTTGGAAGTGCCTAAAACCACTGGCGGTGTCTTCAAAAGTAAGGTGGAAACCACCGTTTAGCTTTGTGTTGCAGATTTCCAGTTTTGGAAACAGACAGCCACTGACACGGTCTTCTGGGGCTAGGTCGGAGGTGGAAAAAGCCTTGTCTGCTGGTGATTTGATGTTTTGAAGCCGGCTACTTTTGTATTTCGGATTAGCATAGCCTCGTTTGAATAACCTACAAAAGTAAAACAATTTGGTTATCAAAGTATAAAATACTTTAGTCCAAGATTAGACACGAGATAATATTATAATTAAGATAATTAAGAGATAATTATCCGGGTCGAAAAGAAAAGGAATTTTCTGAGTCTAATATCCATGAAATTCAAATTCCATCCGAGTCGAGTCTAGTAGTCAATCAAGTCGGATAAAGAATATCGGAGTAAACAAACTTGATCTAGACTAAACAATATTCAAACAGAATATGCCGACTAGGAACAATGTAATTCTCGAACCATGAAGTCGGACTCGAGTTTATATGTATGAACACAAGTGTTTGAACATGCGATAAATCCGAGCGTTGGGTGACTCGGAACCGAGTGTGAAATGGCATGTAGAGATATGCATTCCGAGTCGATCGAGTTAGGCTAAAACATTAAAATAGTTTCTATAACACTCGGAGAAAATGATATATCACTCGGAAAAGTTTCTAGAGCACATGGAATGACTTGAAGTCAAAACTCTATAAGAGATGAAGTCTTACACCCGACTTCTCGATGGAACCTAGAAACGTGTAAGTAAGAGTCCGAGTCTTCATACTTCAAAAAATAAATACCTATTACGACGGTTCTTAAATTAGAACCGTCATCATAAGCCTTAACAAATTTGGCTTTACGAGCGAGAACCTATGACGACGGTTTGTCAAAGAGAATGGTCGTCATATGTAAATATATGACGACGATTTTGTTTGGAAAATCGTCGTCATATATGTACCCTTGATGACGGGTTTTTCATGAAAACCGTCGTTAGAGGTGACCTATTGTGATGGTTGTTGAATCGTAGTTAAAAATGCTACATACAACAACGCCCAAATACACTATGCTCGTTAGCTGTCGTTTAATGTAGTTTCTAACTATAGTTTAAAGTAGTTCCTGTAGTAGTGGGAGGTGCAAATAAAGGTTGTAGCCCAAGCTATCCCTTCTTATGCGTTGAGTATGTTGAAGTCTGTCTAAAGACATATGCCACTCTATTCAAGCATCGATAAAAAAATTTGGTGGGGTCACGATCAAGAGAAATGTAAGGTTCATTGGCTTAATAGTGACAAGCTATGTCGGAGCAAAGATGATGAAGGTATTGGGTTTCGAGATATCGAGGCATTTAATGATGCTATGTTATCTATGCAATTCTAGAAACTTGTGAAGGAGGAGAGCTCTCTGGTGGCAAGGATGCTAAAAGATAAGTACTACCCAAATAGCAACATCTTCATGGCTGAGTTGGGTCCAAGGCCTAACTTTACCTAGCGAGCTTACTCGGTGCGAAGGAGGTTGTGGTTAAGGGATCCGGATGATTAGTGGGTGATGGTTCGAGTCTTGATATTTGGGAGAGTTGCTTGGTTTCCTAGGCCTTCCACGTTTAAGGTAATTACTCCTTGCCTAGTTTATACGTCCTTGTCTTGGGTTATTGATCTCATTGATAGAGATTGCGTTTGCTAGAGAGACGAACTTATTAAGGAACTTTTCCTACCCCTGTGACGAGTGAACTTATTCTATCTTTATCTCTTTGTGCTTCGTGGCACTGAAGATAAACTTATTTGGCATGCTAGCGAGTGATGGATTTTTTTTTGTTCGGTCTTCCTATCATATCATCATGAATGAGAAGAACCATGATGGAGGAGGCTCTTCATCTAGTGACTCTAAGTTGTGGAAGATGGTGTGGGGACTGGATGTCCCACCTAGGATCCGATTATTCGATTGGCGTACTTGTCGTGGGATTCTTCCAACGGGAGGTAATTTGGCCAAAAGGATCCCATCTCTCAACATGAATTGTAGTATTTGTGGGCATTTGGAAAATACACCGGTTCATGTCTTGATGGAATGCCCTGTGGCGCCGATGATCCGGAGAGGGAGCAAGTTCCCTAGTAACTTATGGACGGGGCATTATCGAACCATGGCTGACTGTATTGACATGGCCAATGTTCGATTGGGTAGGAGCGAGTTGGAGGAGTTCGTAGCGAGTGCTTTGGGAAGTTTGGAATGCAAGAAACAGGTTTATCTTTAAGAAACCTGATCGTAATCTTCACGTTCTAAGTAATAAAGCTATCTCTTTAGTCCAGTCTTTTAGGTCTCTCAAGGTTTTTAACGAAGGAAAAAGCCTTGCCACCCAAACAAGTGGAAGCCACCGCTACTGGGGATGTTCAAGCTTAATTTTGATGGGGTAAGACTGGAGAGTAGGGTCGGGGTTGGTAGCTCGATCATCGGAAATCACGAGGGGGATATTGTGTTAGCTAGTTCGAAGCGAGGGACACGGGATGGTGAGCCCGGAGATCACCGAGGCTCAAGCCTTGTTTGTTTGATATGAAGATAGTGTAGGAAGTTGGGTATTTGCATCCGGTTGTGGAAGGTGATTGCCTCTAGTTAATACAAGCATTGAAATCCAAGGCTAAGCTAGATACATTTTTAGGTTTTTTAATTAGTGACATTATTAGTTTTACCAGTCATTTTGATTCTATTTCATGGTCGTTTGTTAAACGAGGGGGAATAAGGGTTCTCATGACCTTACACACTTGCAGTTGCTTAGTTATGATGATAGGGCATGGATTGAGGATTTCCCGTATGCCTTTTCTATTAAGGCATCTAAAGATATGTGTGATTTTCTTGAATCCAATTTAATATAATGTAATACCCGAATTTTAAAGAAAGCGGTTGAAAAGCATAGAATTATTGAGTATTTTTCCCGCAGACTAGGGGGTTGAGTGGCTGATTTTATTTACGACCGGACATATTACGCTAGAATCCCTTTGGAGGCTGATGTTGAATTAATTAAATCAAGGAAATTGCCTTCCTTTTGTGTGCTTGAACCTTTGCACGGTTAGGAATAGTCGTGGCCGACGTATTAAAATAAGTTAAGATGCGAGAGGCATAAGGGGACGAAGAAAGGCAGAGGCGTGGATTTGTTTTATGTAGAAAAGATTACTTTGGTTATGAAAAGATAAATGAGGTTTAATGAAGAGGTGGGTTTTTGGTTTAAGTGGAGAAATGAGATAGAAATCAATTTGGGGCTCCAATTTGGATCATTAACCGACCTAATTACGCGGTGGGGAAAAGAGGAAAGGAAAGAGGACTCGGGGGGTTGCCCGAGCAGCGAGAGGAGGAAAGAGGGAGTGAAACGAGAGAGAGAGCGCGGAGCCGGAGCAGAGGCCGGTGGGCCGCCTGAGCAGCGAGCGGCCGGTGGGCAAAGGTCGAGTAAGGGCTCGGGAAGGCAAGAAGGAAAAGAAACCGAGCGAAGGGAGAAGGGAAGAGGGAGATAGCGCGAGAGAAAGAGGCCGAGCGGGAGAGTTAGAGTGAGACCGAGAGGGCGAGCGAGAGCAAAGGTGAGGAAGATAGACCGGAGACCAGCGTGTCGAACGGCGAGCGGCAGTGAAGCGGTCGGCAGCGGCGGGAATCGGTCATACGCGAAGAAGGGCGAGACCGAGGCTAGAAAAAGGGCACGAACGCGAAGGCAGAGAGGGCGGCAGCCGGTGGGCGCGAGGACGAGTGGCCGGCGACAGCGTCGGGCGTGGAGGGAGGCGGCGAGAACCAGAACCGGTGGCGAGGAAAGGAGGAACTGGACCGGGGAGTTTGAATCTCAGCGAACCAACAAACCTTCAATCCCTGAATCGAGGTGGGTAGTCTTATACTCTAAACTATTAGTATATTCGAAATCTAAATGAGTTTATCGTGATTGTTGAATGTGATTGTGAAATATTGAATATGTATGCTATTGAATGAGTTAGTAGTTGCTTGGAAGTTGAATTAGGAGTTGTGAAGGGAATGGGAGTTGTTAAGGCCTATAGATGAAATCGGGAAATTCGAGACGAGTTGAGTTGCTTGGGTAAAATGAGTAGTGTCGGGAGTCGGGTCGGTTGGGGATAAGTACGTATGGTTGGGCATAAGTTATGAATTAATATTCAAATCAAGTCCTAGAGATTTACTTGAATTTGCGGCGTTAAGAAACGAGTACTAAAATCGGGAAATAACGAGGGAGGTGTGAAGAAGAATGTGAAATTGTATTGAGTTGTACACAATCAAGACATAGGAGTGAGAAGTGGATGAGTATTGGGATAATTGAGTTCAAAAGATAATTAAATCCTTAAGGTTGAACTAAATGCGAAGATGAGCGGAGCTAGCGAAAGTGGAGCGATGAAAAAGGGATTAAGAGGTGTATGATTGAGTTGGTCAAGAAAGAATGATTAATGAGATAGAAACCTAAGATGAGAACAAATTACACTTGGAGAAGAAAGGAATTAGAAGAGTTTAGTAGTGAAGTAAGAATGGGAATTACCTGACTAAGCATGATTAAGAAGAGATTGATGAGTAATGTGGAAGCTTAATCGAAAAGTATTGAAACAAAGATGGTAATTGGGAAGAGTTAAGTTCTTAAGTAAAGGCGTAAAAGAGGAATTGAGGTGAAGACAATGAAATGTGAAAAGTGAGAACGTTGAATTAGGTAATATCTACTTATGGTTATTGCGGCCTAGAAAATGGAAATTAATTGTACTAGAATGGTAGATTGAGAAAGGTATAGTTGGAAAGAGTGGAGAATGATTGCTTGCGTTGATTGGTGGCTATTCGTGTTATGTGATTGCTTACGTGATACTCAAAAATAGTTTCGAAAGGAGTTTTGTATTTTACGTGAATGATTCTTGAATGCAACTTCTTGAGAACTGCCTTTCGAACGTGATTATGTTTTAAAGAAGCAAAGCTGATTTGAGAAAGTGAATTTATAAGGGTGACACGTGGTGTCATGCCTTCCTTAATACCAAATCGATTGAGAAAGTTGTGAAGTGAATGTGATGAATGAGAATGTGCAAAGAGTTTTGAATCGACGAGCTACGGATCGTTTAGCATACCGAAGTGTTCGAAGCTGGGAACGCCCGACTAGAAACTTTGAGGGAAGAGTTCTAATAGGGGTCCTGGAGAGACAGGATGCCCGCTCCGAGACTTCTGAAGAATGGTCCCGGAGCCTTTTGTCGGGGTCCCGCCCTGAATTAAAGAAGTGCTAGTTCGAGTCCTCGAAGGCCCGGAAAATTCAATTCAACCCGAAAAGAATTGGTTATGAATGTGAAACTGTGCTTTTGAATGATTAAAAGAGTTTTGATCTTTCCACTGCAAGTGATTTTATTGAAAGTATATAGATTTGTATTACATTATTATGCTTTCGCAGATTCCATTATTATGAGTATTATGTATAAAGAATTTCCAATTTAAGGGTATAAGACTCCGGTGAACCCGTTGATTATTGCTCATCCCCGAAATTGCCCCGTCCCCACTCGGTGTTGCAGGTACACTTTCGAAGCATAATCCACACTTAACACGCTTCGGACTCCTGGCTGATTGTTGACGGTTGAAGCGACCCAAGTGGCTGTCATGCATTGTTTATTTCTAAATGATTGTACTTGTAATTTAGTACATATAGTTGTACCAAATGTATAGTAACCAGTTAGATTGTTTTAAGTTTTACCGCATGATTGGTTGGACTCCGGCGTGTGGCCGTTGAGTTGTATACTCCGAGCGTGTGGCTCGTCGAGTTTTATTATGCCTTTTTATGCAGCATTTTAAGGCTTTAAGCCTATGGGTTAGTCCATGTTACAAACGGAACTCTGCCGAAATTTTCGAGAAAATCTCGGATTCTTTTGGGAAAACCACCGGTATTACTTTTAAGTTGAGTTAGATAGCCAAACCAACACCGAGAAAGAGCCTTGGGAGTTCCTCTAAGGAACTGCGGCGATGTAATACTCCCGGGGGTGTTGTGGGGTGTTACAAAAATGGTATCGAGCATAGATTTTGGTGACCTTAAGTTTGCATTGCATATAGCCGTCTAGGATCCTTTTGTGTGACTATGTGCCTTGTTTGTAGCCGACATATGTACGCCCTTAAGTTAGACTTACGCCTTATAGATGACTACCTCGTTGACTTAGTTGAATTAGTTGATTGTAAACCGCCCATTAGGGTAGCGTGCGCGTGACTTGTGTGTGCTAATGGGTGAGTAAGTGTGACCGAAACCTTACTTTGGTTGGACTACTCGTTGATTTTGTTGAGGCCTTAATTAGAAACCTCTACCTTAGGACTTCATTGCTTTGAATTCTTATGTGATTAGCCGGAGGATGAATTCGAGTGATCCGAATCATGAACTTATGTACGTATATGTGTGAGTAACTCATGCGTGCTAAGTATGTGACTTGGGTGTGTGGCTGAATTTTTATTTCCCTTCCGTATTTATTGATTTCGTGGTGTGATTTACGAATCGTTAGTTGACTTAGAAATTCTACCCCTAAGAAGCATGCGAGTGTTCCATTATGTATCGATTGTTTATATACATAGCTCCAAGGAGTTTAGAGAGCGCCTAGTTGATTTTAGATGGGAAAAAGGGAAGACATTCGGCGCATTAGCATAAGTGAAGCATACTTGGAGACTCCGACTCCGTTTGTTGAATTATGTATAGAGGCTGCCTTTGGGAGCTGTCACTAAGGAATGAATTGAGATGCCACATTGTGGAATAAGATAGAAGCCGAACACCACGAGTGTTAAGGGATACTTGCATATTTACGGGAATACTCATAAGTGGGTACTTTTGGAAGTTATGAATGAGAATTAGAGGCCATGGAGAGGAAATTAATGAGAAATACAACGCGAAAGGTTCATCGTATCATGGATAGAATTGGCTTCCTTGATACTAATATTTAGGTTCATGACCGAGAATGTCAAACTTGGTATTTTACTTGAAGTGCATATGTGTTCGGGTGTATTGGAAGATATCCTTGAAGTGCATTTGGGAGTTATGATTGGAGAAACAATTGATTTAGGAATTTTCTCTACTTCCATTTAAGTTTTGGGTCAACTAAACATAGGGTGCCGCGGTTATGGAGATTCATCTATGAGTTCGAATTTGAGAGACTTGTGGGAAAGGTTTAGAATAAGGCGAGCATGAGGCTAGAAGGAGCTAAGTGAATCACATTGAAGGTTATACTTTTCACCATTTGAGTTCCTTTGACTTGACCATTTCGTTAAGAGGAATTGATTGATGAATATGAGAACCATACCCTCCGTCACTCGAGTTTACATGTGACAATTTTTATGGGTAATCGAAACGACGAAATTGGAAGTAGTTTCTTTGGGTTCTTTATAAACTTTGAGCATGATCATGACCTCGTTGGTGGAGTGTCTCGTTACAAGGGAAGTTTAGAAGTTGCTCTATCACTCCCATACCTTACTCGGAGTTCGTTGTGGTTACTAGTGCTCACGGGAGCGACTATAAGTGCTTGGGGATGAGATACTTTGAGTTTTACAAAAGGATCGTAGGTTGAATCTTGAATCCCATAGAGGTGAAAGAATGACATGAGGACTCCTTACCACCTATTGCGGTTGCCATGAGTGGTCTAAGGATCGTATTATGCTAGATATGATCGCATATAGGTTGGTTGCCTCAAGGTTCTAACTTGGTTCCAACTCCGAGCATTTGGATTATACTCTCGAGCTTTGCCTACTTCCTTTTGATGATGTTACTTGCCTAGCGTGTGCCATAGATGATTCGTTGAACTAGCCATCCCACTAGCTTGACCATAGAATCTGCCTAATTTGTGGAAGATAAAGAGCTAGAAGGTGGTGTGAGATGTTGAACTAGATGTGTGTAGACTTAATGTGTTGATTGCGTAAGGATTTGGCGAAGGCATTAGAGTTCGATGTAAGATAAGTGACGGGATCAACCTCCAAGCCAACTTTTTGCCCTTTTTGGTGCGATTTGCTCCTCGGGCCTATAATAGAGTGAGTAGACGCATGAAAAGTTGGTAGAAAGGAGGCTCGAATTCATTGACCCCGAGTAAGACTAAGTGCCTCCATCAATCGAAGTTCAAGCTCGGTAGCACTTGTATAGGTAGCTTGGGTTTATTTGAGTATTTGTAGCCAGACGCTACTCATTGCCAATTTCGAGGACGAAATTCTTGTAAGGAGGGAGAAATGTAATACCCGGAATTTTAAAGAAAGCAGTTGAAAAGCATAGAATTATTGAGTATTTTTCCCGCGGCTAGGGGGTTGAGTGGCTGATTTTATTTACGACCGGACATATTACGCTAGAATCCCTTTGGAGGCTGATGTTGAATTAATTAAATCAAGGAAATTGCCTTCCTTTTGTGTGCTTGAACCTTTGCACGGTTAGGAATAGTCGTGGCCGACGTATTAAAATAAGTTAAGATGCGAGAGGCATAAGGGGACGAAGAAAGGCGAGAGCGTGGATTTGTTTTAGGTAGAAAAGATTACTTTGGTTATGAAAAGATAAATGAGGTTTAATGAAGAGGTGGGTTTTTGGTTTAAATGGAGAAATGAGATAGAAATCAATTTGGGGCTCCAATTTGGATCATTAACCGACCCAATTACGCGGTGGGGAAAAGAGGAAAGGAAAGAGGACTCGGGGGGTTGCCGAGCAGCGAGAGGAGGAAAGAGGGAGTGAAACGAGAGAGAGAGCGCGGAGCCGGAGCAGAGGCCGGTGGGCCGCCTGAGCGGCTAGCGGCCGGTGGGCAAAGGTCGAGTAAGGGCTCGGGAAGGCAAGAAGGAAAAGAAACCGAGCGAAGGGAGAAGGGAAGAGGGAGATAGCGCGAGAGAAAGAGGCCGAGCGGGAGAGTTAGAGTGAGACCGAGAGGGCGGCGAGAGTGAAGGTGAGGAAGATAGGCCGAAGCCGGCGTGTCGAACGGCGAGCGGCAGTGAAGCGGTCGGCGAGAGCGGGAATCGGTCGAGACGCAAAGAAGGGCGAGACCGAGGCTAGAAAAAGGGCACGAACGCGAAGGCGAGAGGGCGGCAACCGGTGGGCGCGAGGACGGTGGCCGGCGACGGCGTCGGGCGTGGAGGAGGCGGCAAAACCGAAGCTGGTGGCGAGGAAAGGAGGAACTGGACCGGGGAGTTTGAATCTCAGCGAACCAACAAACCTTCAATCCACTGAATCGAGGTGGGTAGTCTTATACTCTAAACTATTAGTATATTCGAAATCTAAATGAGTTTATCGTGATTGTTGAATGTGATTGTGAAATATTGAATATGTATGCTATTGAATGAGTTAGTAGTTGCTGGAAGTTGAATTAGGAGTTGTGAAGGGAATGGGAGTTGTTAAGGCCTAAAGATGAAATCGGGAAATTCAGACGAGTTGAGTTGCTTGGGTAAAATGAGTAGTGTCGGGAGTCGGGTCGGTTGGGGATAAGTACGTATGGTTGGGCATAAGTTATGAATTAATATTCAGATCGAGTCCTAAAGATTTATTTAATTTGCGGCGTTAAGAAACGAGTACTAAAATCGGGAAATAAAGAGGGAGGTGTGAAGAAGAATGTGAAATTGTATTGAGTGGTACACAATCGAGACATAGGAGTGAGAAGTGGATGAGTATTGGGATAATTGAGTTCAAAAGATAATTAAATCCTTAAGGTTGAACTAAATGCGAAGATGAGCGGAGCTAGCAAAAGTGGAGCGATGAAAAAGGGATTAAGAGGTGTATGATTGAGTTGGTCAAGAAAGAATGATTAATGAGATAGAAACCTAAGATGAGAACAAATTACACTTGGAGAAGAAAGGAATTAGAAGAGTTTAGTAGTGAAGTAAGAATGGGAATTACCGACTAAGCATGATTAAGAAGAGATTGATGAGTAATGTGGAAGCGTAATCGAAAAGTATTGAAACAAAGATGGTAATTGGGAAGAGTTAAGTTCTTAAGTAAAGGCGTAAAAGAGGAATTGAGGTGAAGACAATGAAATGTGAAAAGTGAGAACGTTGAATTAGGTAATATCTACTTATGGTTAATGCGGTCTAGAAAATGGAAATTAATTGTACTAGAATGGTAGATTGAGAAAGGTATAGTTGGAAAGAGTGGAGAACGACTGCTTGCGTTGATTGGTGGCTATTCATGTTATGTGATTGCTTACGTGATACTCAAAAATAGTTTCGAAAGGAGTTTTGTATTTTACGTGAATGATTCTTGAATGCAACTTCTTGAGAACCGCCTTTCGAACGTGATTATGTTTTAAAGAAGCAAAGCTGATTTGAGAAAGTGAATTTATAAGGGTGACACGTGGTGTCATGCCTTCCTTAATACCAAATCGATTGAGAAAGTTGTGAAGTGAACGTGATGAATGAGAATGTGCAAAGAGTTTTGAATCGACAAGCTACGGATCGTTTAGCATACCGAAGTGTTCGAGCCGGGAACGCCCAGCTAGAAACTTTGAGGGAAGGGTTCTAATAGGGGTCCTGGAGAGACAGGATGCCCGCTCCGAGACTTCCCGAAGAATGGTCCCGGGAGCCTTTTGTCGGGGTCGCGCCCTGAATTAAAGAAGTGCTAGTTCGAGTCTTCGAAGGCCCGGAAAAGTCGATTCAACCCGAAAAGAATTGTTTATGAATGTGAAACCGTGCTTTTGAATGATTAAAAGAGTTTTGATCTTTCCACTCGCAAGTGATTTTATTGAAAGTATATAGATTTGTATTACATTATTATGTTTTCGCAGATTCCATTATTATGAGTATTATGTATAAAGAATTTCCAATTTAAGGGTATAAGACTCCGATGAGCCCGTTGATTATTACTCACCCCCACAAATTGCCCCGTCCCCACCCGAGTGTTGCGGTACACTTTCGAAGCATAATCCACACTTAACACGCTTTGGACTCCTGCCGATTGTTGACGGTTGAAGCGATCCAAGTGGCT
The DNA here is from genome assembly GCA_021018815.1 of Talinum fruticosum. NCBI lineage: Eukaryota > Viridiplantae > Streptophyta > Magnoliopsida > Caryophyllales > Talinaceae > Talinum > Talinum fruticosum. The sequence goes on from JAITYX010000040.1 coordinate 3,881,288, forward strand.
GTCATGCATTGTTTATTTCTAAATGATTGTACTTGTAATTTAGTACATATAGTTGTACCAAATGTATAGTAACCAGTTAGATTGTTTTAAGTTTTACCGCATGATTGGTTGGACTCCGCGTGTGGCCGTTGAGTTGTATACTCCGAGCGTGTGGCTCGTCGAGTTTTATTATGCCTTTTTATGCAGCATTTTAAGGCTTTAAGCCTATGGGTTAGTCCATGTTACAAACGGAACTCTGCAGAAATTTTCGGAGAATCTCATATTCTTTTGGGAAAACCACCGGTATTACTTTTAAGTTGAGTTAGATAGCCAAACCAACACCAGAAAGAGCCTTGGGAGTTCCTCTAAGGAACTCGGCGATGTAATACTCCCGAGGAGTGTTGTGGGGTGTTACATATAATCCACCCCTCCCCATTGTTTTGATAAAAAAAAAAAACAATTTAGTTCTTTTAGCTTTTTTTGGAAAAGGAGATAAAAGTGAGAAGTCTAGGTGTGGATTCTTTTCCTAGCCTTTTGGGCTAGTGAATGCACCTCCCTACGAGAGGATCTTCCTACTTTAATAATACAAACATACCTAAAATTACGTACTAGAGCTAGAATACTAAGTAATAAATCATGATTCTCCTTGGTGATGCACTCCCTATTGAGTAGTTGTGTGATTGCTCGTGCCGAGTTGATGCCCGAGAGAGATTCGGTGGCTCCTCGCATTAGATTATCCTTAAGCGCCAATTCAATTGCAATGAGCTCAGCCGACACGCCGACTCAGCAAAACCTTGGCATACTCCACTAGTGAAATTGGTATGAGCATTCTACGAAACACCTGCTGCCCTTGCTGCCATATTGTTCTAATCCCACACTCCATTAGTGACTAGTTGGACAACCACTTCTTGCGGCACATCTGTTTTCTCTCCGTATTTGAAGATTGCAAGCTGGTTGTCCCCCTCCAGATGGGTCTTCCTGCAATACTGATTACGCTTAGAAAATACCACCCTTCATTCCTGAACATGCTTGTGGATGTTGGTCGACATCACCATCGGATTAAGTTTACGTTGGCAAACAAAATCTCGTTGTGTTCCTTCCATGTTTCCCATAAAAGTCATAAAGAGCCATGTCACCTTGATTGTTTTGCCCTATGTTTTATCTTTGAGGAAGAAGCTGAAGCTAATCCACGATCGATCTCTCGGAAATCCATTCCCTCACAAGCCGCTGTCCTCGGCTCCAGGTCCCCATAGGCCTAGATTCTTTGAGAAATTAGGCAATCTCCGAATAAATGATTCGAGTGTTTCTTTCTCACGTCGACAGAGAACACAAATTTGCTATTGAATTCCAATCCTGCATAAGCTAGCTCCTAAAGGAAGCCCATTTCTAAAAATTCTCCATGCAAACAGACTTCAACTTTGCCTCAACCTTACAACTCCTTAATTATTTCCAGATTTCAATAGAAATGCTATGATTATTTCGTGTGTCCTTAATATAAAAAAGAAAGCATACCCCGACTTTGTTGTAAATTCACCTTGTTTTGAGAGGTTCCATATTAAAGAATCCTCCGGAAAGGAGGTTCTTAAAGGAATAGCCAATATAGCTTTTACACTATCCCACTTAATATAGCTCTAACCTTGCTATTGTCCCAATTGTCTCTGCTCGGTAAAACCAAACTTGAGGCCTTCGACCTTGAAATTGAGATCTCACTTCGTCATTCCTGAAATGAAGTTCCTTCCCTCCTATCCAATTCTGTCTCCCTATATAGATGTTTTGTCCATTTCCCACTCTCCACGACATCCCTTCTTTGAATGACTCGTGCCGCTCTTTGAAGACCATTCCATCCCCATGAGGTCGTGACTTTTCCGGGGAGTATTTAGCCACATGATAGGTGATGGTTCGCCGTATTTAGCCTTGTAGACTTTCGCCAATAGAAGGTCCTAATTTCTATATAACCTCCATGCTTGCTTCATGAAAAGTGTGGTGTTCAATCACTGACGTCTCTCACCCCTACTTCTCCCAAGCCTTTAGGAAGTGTAACAATCCTTTTATTAATCCTGTTCGCTCTTCTTCCGCCTTAGCCATCTCCCACGAAAAAAATTGACTAGGATTGAATTCAACGAGGTTAAGTATTTTACGCGCGATTGCATACACTCGGAAAATATGTTGATTCGGTGAGGTCGAATAGCGTTGATTAGAACGAGTCTACCCACCGGTGAAAGTGTAAGACCCGAAATTTCAGCAGCACGCTTGCTAATGAATTAAATTATTAAAAATTAAGTTAAAAATTCGAAATTATTAAACTAAGATGAATTAAATTTTTCCCGAGTCGAAATTAAACCCTAAAATTGAAACCCGAGCATGGGCTAGCTTGATTGGGCTTATTGAAATTAAATTTGGGCTCAATTTGTAAAAGCCCAAGATAGAAATTCTAAAACAAAAAAAGAGATGGCTTGGATGGATGAATTGGCTGGCATTTTAGGAAGAGTTGGCAAATGATGAGAGCAAAAGAATTAAGGGGTCCAATTGAAATGAAACTTAGGTGTGATTAGGAGAAGAGGAGAGAGAAATTGGGATTGCGAACAAAAGAGGGGGAACGAAGAAGCGAGAAGAAGAAGGAGGGAAAGAAAAGAACGAGGAAAGTAGAAACAGGGGAAAGCGAGAGACGGAGAGAGCACGAGAGCCCGGTGGCCGTCGGTGGGCAAGGGAGAGCAAGAGCTCGGGAGGCCGAGCAAAGTAAAGGAAGAGAGGAAAAGCGAGAGACCGGGAGATAAAGACCACGAAGGGGAAGCGAACACGAGGGCCGAGGAAGGCAATGGGTGAGCATGGAACCGCGACCGATGGCCGGCGAGCGAGAGGAGGAAGACAACGAGACCGGTTTTGAGGCTAGGGGCAAGGAGAACGAGAGGCGAGAGCGGAAAAATAGAGGAAAACGAGAAGAGCCCGAGAGAGAGTGATTGTGGGAAGCAGAGAGCGAAAAAGATGGTTTGAGGGGCAGGACCCATACTTGAAATCGAAAGGCGGAAGAAGAAGCAAACCCCATTTTGAAATTCAATCTTCGAAAGCCGAAATTCTTAGAACCTCTAAGAATCAAAGGTGAGTAATCTGAATTCATCCCCTAAAATAAAATAAATTAGGTGGATTCACGAAACTAGCAACTCACGAATTGAAAAGCATGTTGCAAATTATGTGTCCGATTCATGAATTTAGTGGTGATTGAGCGTTATTAAGCATGATTATTGAGCTGTGTATTGGGAATTGATGAAAGTAGCTTGAATAGAATTAGTGAGAGAAATCGGAAAATTAAATTCATGATTTAGTGCAGATTTTTCGATGAATAAAGCTTGTTGTCTACATTATTGTGCTATCATGTGTAGCGCAAAATTACTGAACATTTTACAGTAGCTTCCTGATAATTTATGGGAATTTGTCTGTAAATTTTGGTATGCATTGGATTAGTAGATTGGAAGATATGGAATTTTGAGTGAAAATATGTTGTTTTGGGCAAAAAATCGGACTTAAGTGAGTAACTGGATTAAGAACTAAAATTTAAGAAGCTACATGGCTAGATTAAGAGATACATAATAATTAAGAAAAGTTATAGAACCCGAAGACTCGGACAACTGCTGAACGCATTTCGAGTTACATTACATGGATCGAGAATAACCATCTCGTATTTATAGAGTTTTGATTCCAAGGCATTCTCTGTGTTTTAGAAACTTTTCGAATGAAATGGTATCCTCTCTAAGTACTACAGCTTGCACTTCATGTGTTTATTGCGCTTCTTTAAGTGACTCGAAAACCGATTCTTTGTTCCGAGTCCAAGCATCACTCGATTTATCGCAGATTGAGTGGACTAGTGTTTCACCTTCTCTCACTCGAAACCGGCTCCCGATTATAAGCTCAAGTTCATTAGAGTCAGTACCTCTAGTCTGTTTCATACTTAGTCTATATCAAGTTATCTCACTCCGATATTCTTTACTTATCTTGATCTATCGCTTAGACTAAGTCGGATGGAATTTTGAGTTATATAGTTATTAGACTCGGAAAATTCCACTTCTCTTCGACTCGGATAATTAGTTGATCAATTATCATAATTATTTTATTATCCGTGTCTAATCTTGGACCAAAGTATTTCATACTTTGAGAACCAAAATTACTTTACTTTTGTAGGTTATTCAAACGAGGATACACTTTTCAAACTACAAAAGTAACCAGCTTCGTAACGTCAAATCACCAGCAGACATGGCTTTTCACCTTCTCTACTCCAGTCCCGGAAGATTGTGTTAGGGCTGTCTGTTTCCAAATCTGAAAACTGGAACGCTAAGCTTAACGGTGGTTTCCACCTTATCTTTCAAGACACCGCCAATGGTTTTGGGACTTCCAAGAGAGTTAAACCGTTGTCCAACGTTCACTTTACAACGGATACTTTCGAGTGACTCGAAAGCTTCATCAACGGTCACAGAGGACTCTCGGTCAGTAGATGAAGATAACGGCTACTCTGCCTGGTCATCTATAAATAGAAGCCACTTCACAAGACTTGAAGATTGCCGAACTTATTGTTAATATACGTACTTGTGCAAAGTCTTTATATTCATTCTCAATCTTCTACTTACAACTCCTACTCTGTAATTCATTACCTTCCGAGTTGTAAGGTCTTGTACTTAGTTACAAACTCTTTCTTACTTTCTTTGTAAGGTCCCTTGACTAAGTCTGTAAGGGTTAACTCAGCTTAGTTGTCCCTAGCTGTAAGGGTTATCTCAGCTAGGAAGTACTAGATCGGATAAGGGAATTTCGAGTCTAGGAAAACTTGTATAGAGTTGTCTAAGGGAGCAACTCGGGTTCGGTCAGTTCACGGTATTTTGTGGACTCAAAATAGTGGATTTGACTTTGTGTCCGGATTGACACGGTCCGTGGTTTTCTGCCCCAGGAGGGTTTCCACGTAATTTCTAAGTGTTATCTTTCCGAGTTCATTCTAGATTCGGACAGTCATATTACTCCTGCTTAACTTGCTTGTTTATTCGTGATAGCATTTACGAGTCCAAGCTTTTCGACCCTGCTGTTTGACTCGGAACCTGTCTCTGTCTCTTCGTTAACAAAAGAGCTAACGTTTCCACGAAAAACATCTATCACCCTATTCACCCCCTCTAGGGTGACTCGGACTCTTCCCGAGCAAACCTTCGAACCATAAACCACCTGTGCAAGATAATACGTGATCATGAAAACGATAAGTTTGTAGATTAGAAATCATAATTGATATGTTTATGTGATTATGTGTTTATCTTGAATTACATCGATTATAAATGACATAAGCATGCCTATGTGAAATGAATCGATTGTACTTGAGTTGGAACTTGCTTATGTGAATTGTTACTTGCGAAGGAGTTATGTATGAATCGATAATCATGAATTATATGAATTAAGTATATCTTATGTATAAGTAATAAGAAGATAAGAAACATAAAGAACTAAAGAAGGGAAAAAGGATTATGTTATTGATCTAAGACCCCACGAATTAAAGAACCCTCTGAAGCTATGGCCATAGAAGTGTTCTGTCAAACTGAAGCCGGAATTGAATTGCTTCCACAAATTCCCGACAGTATGCGTCCTTCAAAGTTTGAGGCTGCCTCCGGGCCACAAATTATTTTTCCTCGAGGCCACGAATTGTATGCCTCTAAGAACCGAGCCCACGAATTGTTTTGGCTCCATGAACTGGGTCTTTAGAGCAGAACATAAATTTTCTTTCCATTCGAAACTAAGAATACTTAAAAAATTATGATATAAAGAAACGAATGATCGTGCATAACGAACAAGAAAATAAAGAACCAATGTTTTATGAAATGCACGATTGAACTCAAGAAGAAGAATGAGAAGAAGAACGAATCCTAATTTCATAAGAAATAAGATGTGATTTACTCGATGAATGACTTACGTGATGAATGATCTACATGATGAATGTCTTATATGATGAATGATTCCATAACATACTTGCGTAGAAAGAAGAATGAAGTATGTTATGATTGAATTCATGGGTAAATGATGTCATTGTACTTCTCGGTAAGTTGGTAAGTTAGAATCTCGCATGTCTTAAGCATGTATGATCCGAATCGCATGTTATGAATGAATTGTGAACTTACATGTGTTTGTTCATGAATTCATGTGCAAAGTGAGACCCGGGGTTGAGTTTGGGTTACTTATCGGGCTCGTCGAGCTCATGACCTCATCAACATTTTCAGTACGAAGTTAAGACTCCCCGGAGTTGCTTTTGGCTTTTAGAAGAAGCGAGCCCATGGATAGGACATCTCTGGACTTATTATATACTTTATGTTTTCATGCTTGTAAAGATCGGTTGTATATGAACTTAAGTTTTGACTATAAATGTAAAAACCCCATGTGAATACTTCGAGCGTGTGGTTCATTGAGTTTGTAATGTGTTCACTCCGAGCATGTGGCTCGTTGAGTTTGTGTTGTGTTTACTCCGAGCGTGTGGCTCGTTGAGTGTAGGGTTAAGGCTTCAAGCCTATGGGTTTAGCCATATTACGGAGGAAACTCTGCCGAAATTTTCAGAAAAACCTTTGAAAATCTAAAATTACACTTCCGCCAATCTAAGAAAGGGTTATTAACCCTAAGTTGAGACCTTAAGCAGCCTTAGGGGTTCCTCTCGGGGAACCCCGGCATGTAACACTCCTAGGGTGGGTCTAGGGGTGTTAAAGAAAGAAGGTCCAATTTCCACCCTTATAGTCTCATGGCAACCCTATCAACCAAACGAGTGGAAGTGGGATGTCTTAACTTTGGAAATAATAAGAGTCGTTCCCGGATATTTATCAAAGGTTTGAACCACATCAAACCCCAGTAGTAGTTTAATCCCCTCGAGACTCCTCCTCCGACACATTCTTAAATAACATAATGGCAGATTTGGAGCAATTAATCAAGCTGTCTAAAGATTAACAAAAGAGATTTTGTGTATTCTACAGGTGTAGCATAGAGTGAAGGGATGCCTTAGTGAGAAAGAGAGCATCGTCGACAAAAACATATGAGAAATTTCGGGTGCTCTCCTAGCAACCTTGATACCTGTAAGTTGTGCTTCTTGTTGGCTCCTAACTAACATTGATGAGAGCACTTCCATGCTTAGAATGAATAAGTATGGCGATAGCGGATCCCCTTGTCTTAATCCCGTAGAAGAAACAATGAGCTTGGATGGTTCGCCATTGATGATCACTTTGTTTTTGACGGAAGTGACACGAGTGCATAACCAAATGAATCCAATTTTGGGGAAGGCCGATTTTGAGGAGCACCTTCGAAGAAAGGTCCAGCTTATACGATCATACATCTTGCTCAAATCTACCTTTATGGCTGCTCGGTTCTTTTTGCCTCTGCTTTTAGAGATATGGGCGATCAGCTCATGTGCAAGCAAGAAGTCTGTCCAATATAGTTCTTCCAGGTACAAAAGAATTTTGGAATAGCCCAATTAGGCTCTTGATGACCCCTCTCAATCGGTTAACCGGACATTTGGAAATGATTTTGTAGATGATGTTGCACAAACAAATCGGCCTAAAGTCTTAAATGGACTCGGGGTTCTCCTTCTTTGGCATAAGAGCTAAGTCTCGTGAAATTAATCTTGGTGAGGAATTTCTATGAGTTGAGTGTGAAGAGAACAGCTTGAGTAACCTAGTCCCTTACTATAGGCCATATTCTTTGATAGAAAGCCGCCGACACTCCATCCGGCTCCGGTGAAAGCTCCTATTTGGAATACTACCTCCCTAATCTCCTCCTTCGGAAAGGCATCCGAAGTAGCCTGTGATCCTCACTTGAGATCGATTTGTTGAAGCTCGGGAGAGCTAAGTTAGTGCTCCTAGCCGTGCTTGGGTCATGCTGAGGATGAGAGAAAAGCCTCGTTATAGAAAGTCCATGTCGTGTTCTTAATTCCTTCGAAGTCATCGACCCATATCCTATTATCATCAAATATTCCTCCGATATTTGTGAAATGCTTCCTTACTTTGAAACTTCGAAAAAGAATTTAGTTCCCGGATCTCCATGTTGCATCCATTTAAGTTTTGCTCTTTGTTTCCAAGTACAATTGTGCATTCATCAAACCTTGGTCGGTGTCTCTTCTCATTTTGCCTAACCTTGCTATGATAGAGTCTTGTAAGCCCACTTTGTCCAACAAGCAAAAGCCGCTCCGAGACTTGTTCAAGTGCTTCCCTCAAATCATTGTAGCCTTGGGACCTCCACTTTAAGCACCATTTTTTGCATGTATACCTTGATCTGTTTAAGCAAGAAGAGCATAGCTGTCATAGTCAAGGAATTGCCCTGTTACTCCCATAATCCTCGGATCAATTTGATTAACTCTAGTTGATTAAGACACCATGCTTCGATTTTGTACTCACTCCATAGTGGTTTCCTTTTAGAACTTCTCCTGTCATGTACAATCGGTGCATGAATAAGTAAGTTGTACACCACGGCTAGATCGAATTGCGAAACCGATCTTACCGAGCCAAGTGCTTTGTCTAGCCTTTCAAAGATACAGCGATCCCCCACCCTATTATTAGTCCATGTAATCCTTGGGCCTACAAATGTAATGTCCATTAAGCCCATTTACAATTTCCATTGTAATATAGCCTCCCAGCCTCGTATTACCTCATTGCCCCCGACTTATCATCTTTTGAGTCCACTTGATTAAAGTCACCCATAAGAACGATATTATGGGCATAGGGCTTAATAATGCTTGCTATTTGTTCCCAGTGCGCTGTTTCTCTTTTGAACGTTAGGCTCTCCAAACACAAACCTAAGATACCATTTATCACCAGTCATAAACAGAGTACGAGTATAATATATTTACTACACACGATAGACCTAATACGGATTAACTCCATAGCTAACACTATTATCCCCCTTGATCTACCAACGGATGGAACACCACGGACAAGATGGAAATGATAAAGACTAGCACGATTACATACCTCTTGAGGTGCACAGTGAGTTTCGAACAAACACATGACACTTGGATTTTGCTCGCACGTAAGCCATTTGATAGCCGGAATTATAGGGTTACTTGCGCTACTCGGACCCCTACAATTCCATGCACAAAGCTTCATGGTTCCCTTGGAGGCTCGTCCGGGCAGCCTCCGAAACCCCTTTGCTCTCTTCTTCGTCGGATGCAATTTTGCCTCTCTTTAACCATAGACCAAAGTCATTAAGAGCAAGAGTTAAGTTAGAGTGAATCTCTGTGTTGTCCCTTGTCTCGGACCAGGTACGACTTCCTAGCTCCAGTTGTGAAATAGCTTTTCTCTTGCTATTACATTCAACAACTTTCTTGAACAAACTGACCCTAAACTCTCTCGCCGTAGTCTTTCCCTTTGTACTGGGTCCGCCCTTATGTTGATCTGTTTCTGGGTTACCTTTCTAGAGTATCCCAATGGGTCCGACTGAGTCACAAGCAATCCTATTATTGTTCATTAGCAAAGTTCTCCCTTACTGCAGGATAAATCTAGTTCTCTCCTTGTGAGCCCCCTGTTGGCCATTAAGACTACAGGTGCCCGGTTGTTATCTTCGGAAGTGGAGGACGGAGTAGCCTTAGGATTAGTTTCTATGATTGGTTCCTCCTTTGAGCCCCGAGAAATGGGGTCTTCGGTCGGGAGCTTTGGGGAGTGAGAGGAGACTGGGGCCCTGAGCAAAAAGGTTAGGCGATAGAGAGGATTGGGAAGGAGAACAGTGAGAAAGAGAGTGCAATGAATGTTGGAAGTTCAATGGTTGGAAAGGTTGGAGGGAGAAAGAAGTACCCTCACTAGTGCTAAGAAACCTGTTGAAAGTCTGCTAGATGGGGATCATTATTAAGAGAGGAGGGGCAAGGACTTGCATTAAGCGAGGCTAAAGTCAAAGTCATGTAGGGCTTGGAAAGGTTGGAAGGCCTAACCCGAAATTGGTAAAGCAAAGTTTAAAGGGCTTGGGCTATTCCTTGGACTCCACTGAAGTTAAAGCCCCATGAAGGTCATGCTTAATCTGTTGGACTCGGTCCGCTTCATTGGGCACTTGGAAGCCCAATACGAGATCCGGCCTATCTTCTTCTCCACTTCTCTGCTGTTGTTGACTTTGTTGTCTATGCTGGTGGGCCCCTACATTGAGGTCCATTTCTTCTTGTTGATTAATTAGCTCTTCGAGTAAGTGGCACTTAGCTTCATGACACAATCAAATCTTCTCTAGTCTTGCTATGGTCCGAGAGAAAGATATCCCCTGTCTGCCGGGAGCTTTGACCTTGAGTGTGCTTGTGAATTTCCTCCCGAAGGCCGACAACGGTCCGTACTTCGACACCCTGTGTTGACAATATGTGCTCTTGTTCGAAACCCTAGCTTGATCAGGAAGTCTAGCTCGAACCTCGTTCATAGTACCCCTCTCGGAGCTTGGCGGCACTCGGTGTAAACGGTAAACAAGAATAATCTTTTGTAGCCGACCCGTTGGATTTGTAGACGAAAAACCTCCATTAAAGATCACGTCATGCATTTGCCCTCCGAGATCATCATGATCCCCTCCCGGGTGCTCATCGTCCAAGAAATCTTGCCTCCGAGGACTATCGGTATACCCGGGTTCACAAAAGCCCCAAACTGTAACTTAGTAACTAGAAATAGCTCCAGTAGGTAGGAAGGCCTTGATCTTGTTCGAATACATGCTAGTTCCTTCTTTAAAAAAGGAAACCTTTTGCTTCTAGTGAAAGGTAAGGTCCTTATGGATGAGGTTGCTACTTCTTTTAAGATGAGAATTCTTGTGTCCTACCAACCCACATGAGGTACACACTCGAAGACATTCTCATATCTAAATGCAACCCAAACTGCTTATTCCCTAGAGTCGTCCAAGTAGATCCCGAGGATTGAAGGGCTTTTGAGGTTGACCCTAACTTTAATTCTTGGATTGGGGTTGTCACAGTGAACCCCTCCCCGGAATCCCACGTCAATAACTTCATCAAAGATACCTCCTGTAGAAACCACGACCGGTCGGAGCCGACCGAGCTTCCGCACTTGTGTCGGGTCTCTCTTTTGTTAAGATTAATTTTGAAGACAGTTTTAGTAAGTCAATTTTTTAATGTGGGGATGAACCTTTTATTAAGAGATTCGAGTTTTATTAAATCAAGTTGAAATGAATTAAATTAGATTTGATTGGCGGTTTTATTAATCAATTTATTTTAGCTATTATTTTAGAAGTTACGGGATCTTATTTTCTAATGAAGGACTAATGATATTAGGGTTATGATTCTCGTTATGGGGCTTTAGGGCCAGATTAGTGTGAAAACACTGGTTTGGACCGAAGCCACCACCGCTAGCCCCACGGTGCTGGCCTCAGCCTACACCGGGAGAAGGCGGGCGCCGGCCGAGGCCGTGGCTGGTGAAACCGGTGTCGGTCTCTGCCCGGTAGGCCGATCCGAGAATCTAAGGTCATTTTTCCTGCAAACAAAAACACCGAGATGCGATTTTGCGTAAAATAAAACATAAAATAAGGGAGTTGCCAGTCAGTTTTAAGATGGAAAAAAATAACAAAAATACAAAAAAGAAGACCTGCTCCTTCGATCTTAGTATGGGAAAAACTAAAACCGAAAAAGGCTAAAAATTTACTCCATCGGTCTTGAAGCGAGATTCGGATTAAGTGCGAAGGTACGAATCCCTCCATTTCGCCCATCCGAAGACGGCCATTACTAGTTCGAGTAGTGTATTAATAAAGATGTAAGAAAACAAGCATACAACATGCGAAACAAAATTAAAGAAACCTAAACATAACAAGGAAAACGATAAAGAAAAGCGATATAGAAAGCGATAAAAGAAAGAAAAATGGAAAGCAAAAGATTACATCGGTCAAGGAGGAAATTAAAGCAATTACCTCTCTTAAATCACAGATACGGAAAGAAAATAAAATTGAAATAAATATAACCATTCGAAGGCTCAAATATGGCCCTCGGATGGTCCTACCTTGCTGATCTTGATCACCTCACCGAGATCTCTCGATACAATGGCGACAATCCGGAGAAAAGGGCTAGTTACGTGAATTGTGTCTAGGGTATGGTAATGATCAGTTGAATGAGTGCCCGAGAGATCAGAATAATCTATACAATGGTGACAATCCAAAGAAAAGGGGTCAAAGATGAATGTTTATAGAAAATTCGGCGAGAATAATGGTTAGATGAGAGTATTCGGGTTGGCTTTCAGCGAGCATGATGCTAAGGCGGGAAGCCATGTGGGAATGAGAGCCAAGGCTCTCTATTTATAGGAGAGGACCTATGTCACAAATGACATACGGTTTGCCTCTTATCAGCCGTCCAAACAAGCTGAAATAAAACAGGGCCATTCCTTAAGAGATAGAATCGGATCGGAAGATGATAAAACTGAATAGAACCGGTTAAAAGAGCGGAGACGGGCGCCAGCCAACCGGACTCTCCTAGGGTTTCGTGCCCTAGTTGTGTCTTCGAGGACTCTCCAAGATCAAAACGCAGGGTTCCACCATGCTTCTAGAAGGCGGACGCCAGCCATGATGTCGTTTAGAGGGAAAGCTTCTAGCCTAGTGGGGACTGTCTTGTGAAGCTTAAAACGTAGCACTTTGATGCTCCTGATCATGAAACGCAACGCTTTAACGTCGTATTTGGGTCTTCAGCTCCTTGTCTAACTTCGACAAAAGTAGAATGCGGTATTCGAACTTGGAATTTCCTGGCACACATCATGGGACTCCATAATCTCTAAGGGCTCAACAAGACTCTTGGACGGTCCGAATGAAAAGAGGATTTGTGGACCAACCCAAGGAAAAGGCTATTTAAGTGGTGTTGCGGGTTCTTTGTGGTTTATTGGCCTATGTTGCACCGATCGATCACACTCCAAAATCCAAATCCACAAACAGGACTCGGGATTATCATCATCGGGACGACAAAAGACAACATAGAAATAATGAGATAAAGGATGACACTTTTTAGGTGTCTATAGTTAGCCCCCACTTTAATCGAATTTAGAAAGACGAAGGGTCAAAGTAAATACTAAAGGGTACTTACCTCAATTTTACAAGATATTGTATGATGCTTGGAATTGGTTGTAGTCAATCTTGAACTCCAAAGGGAGACATGAACTTGATAGCGATGTATGCATTTTGAAGTTCGGTAAAAGGATCCTAAGCTTAGCTTGATCGAGCCTGAAGCTTGGCATATTTCGATGCTGAAACTCCGTTCGTCTTTTGATCTTAAGCTTGGCTAAATAATCTGTTGTGCTAGCATACTTGTTAGTGCATAACTGAATTGACAAAAGATCAGTCTTTTTACCTGAATAATTCAGTTGAAACAGATCGATGAAACTGTTCTGAAAAAGCTGATTGGTGGGCCTGGAAGCTCCCATTTACATACATAAGATACGAAAATCACATGCTCTAAGAGTACAAAGCTGCTTGGACTAGTGAAGTGGGGTAGAATGCAAACGTTGCCGCCGATTGGACACCACAGCACCTCGTGGCCGGCACCAGCCAGTCTATAGCCGGTGTGGCCCCTGGCTTGCTTGGCCGGATTCCTTTAGTTGCCCATTAATTGTTTGACCTTTGTTTTATATGCTTGGATGTCTTGACCAGTTTGCGTATAAAAGGGTGCATGGTGTGTTTCATTTTGCACACCAACTTTTCACCTTAATATTGCTCTCCTCTTGCATTTCCGTACTTTGCTCCTTCTTGAAAGCTTGTTGGTTCTCAAGAGGTCTCGTTCTCTAAAATTCCTAGAAGAAAAGCTCACCCTACAGGAAGAACTAGAGTTGAGAGTCTTACTAAAGACTCCTTCCTTGAGTGCGAATGGCGTCCGTAATTCGAATGGGATCCAAGTGATCTTCTAGTTGAAGCTGAAAGCCATGTTTCCTCACTTGCCATCTCCTCTTCGGTAAGCTAATTGGCTTAAACCACTTCATTTGCTCATTTAGAGTAAAATTTTAACCAAAATCTTATTGGATTTTGTCTTGCAGGAAGGCTCAATTCGAAGTAGTGGAGCCATCCCAAAGTTTATGAAGACATGCGAGAGGATGCACTTTCCTCTTGAGAATGTCATGTACAATGCTAGGTTTGGACCTCTCTACATCACTTTATGCCATCGTATTGATAGCAGGAAAAGGGATCCTATCAGAGCCATCGGTGAGCAGTTTTGGGATACCACCAATACATTCCATCTTCCTTTTGGTGAGATGACAATAACTCCCTTTGACATTCTTGTTTTATCCAATCTAGGTTTTTTAGGGTAACGTTTAGTTTATGACAGGAATTTGTACAAAAATCGTTACTACCTCTGTCAACTCTTCAATTTCGTAGTAGAGAGGTTTCCACACAATAACCACCTCAAATATACCATTCTTTTTAGGCTTTTGAGGATGAAATTTTCTGGCCTCAACATTCTCCTCAACAACAAGTGAGGGTTGTGTTGGCTCTCCTTTTGAGCACGATCCTCTTCTCCGATCAGGCCGCTAAGATTCATGTTCACTACTTGGTGAACCTAGTAGATCTTGATAGAATAAAGGAGCTCAATTGGGGTGCTCCCTCATATATTTGCCTCATTAGGAGCCTCTGTGCCGGTCTGCGGCATACAAAGCCGGAACTGGATTCCACTAATTATTTTCCTTTAAACGGCTTATGAAAGATCATTGAGTTATGTGCAAATTTTCCCTTTCTTCAATATTTACTTTTCATCTTATGTGGATAAAAAGTTTAATTGACTTGTCAAAATGTAACCATGGCTATATGGATACTTCCACATCTCTCTCCGATTCAACGAATCAGCCCACGTTGCTAGGTGTCCATATCATGGGCTAGAATAAATCTTGAACAAACTAAAATACATGAGATAGGCTTTTTGACGTAAGCTCTCAACCGCATTAGCTCGGTATGTTACTTCTACCCTCAAAATTTGTTCCGAAATAGGCCTAAATGAGCTTTTCAACACACTTTCAGTATTCTGGTCATACCCACGGCCTAGACCACTGCCTGTGGGCTTGCCCGTGGTGCAGTCCAGCCCTTTATATCCACGGTTTTTGTCCAATTTCTTGTTGTCTTTCGTTCTTGCTTGCTGATTTCTTGATAATTCTTATATGTAGGCCAACTTCCATCTTTGGGCTCAACTTCAACTTACCCAAAATGTCCTTGTGGCTTGGGAATTGAGCGAGAGAAGGATCTTATTTGAAGGTCGTTTTGGGTTTTGTTGGTATCCGGGGAAGAGGGTTACTCCTCAGATTCGAATTAACACGTGGCCCCCATTTGTTCTGGTCGATCCTCCTTCGACCATGTTCTATTTTCGTTCTCTTTCTCTAGCCGAGCAAGCAGCAGCCATGGTAGGGTATCCGTTTACCTCACTTTTGAATTTACACACCTCCTATGCCCATCATGCATCACGCATCATGACCCAACTAGTAACTGCTCAACTTCTCTCTTATATTTCTTCTATGGAAATTAATCGTCATCTTCTCTTCCTTGGTAGCTCACTCCTGCTAACATTCACATCCTAAATCTCAATGTGGATGTTACTCTTCCTGGGGGACCTCCTTGCTTCGTCACAATTCATGAAATCCCAGAAGAGGAATGTGTTGGGCATCCCTTTCCTAGAAATCGGCAAGGGGTAAGAGTTATGTGCTGAAAGTATCTTCCTCATTGATAACCTCAAACAAACTTTGCGGTACAACGCGGAGCAATCTAGGACCATATATATTAGATTGCAGTCAGCTCTTCGTGGAATCCAAAATTTCTTTACCGGTCGATCTTTCTCTACTTCTCGAGTAAGTCCTCAATTAATGTAGTGCTAAATTCTTTAAGCTTTTAGTGATTTTCTAATCGCTTCCTTAATCTTGTAGAGACGCCGATCGAGAGCCACTCCTTCCATAATCTACCTGGTGCACCCGAGACATCATCCCAAACTCATGAACAACAAATGCCTTCTAGTAGTAATGCTAGACAAGGCTCGTCACAGCATTCTTAACGATGTACTCATCATAGCAGTGCGTCCGAGGCAGGACCTAGCGCCCCCGGGCCTAGTACCTCCGATGCAGGACCTACCCACTCTGAAGACCATCACATGGGGTTTCTCAATCTTGGGACCAAGGAAGTGGCTATTTCTCTACGTCTGTCTTGGAGGACTTCGGAAATTACATCTTCGATGAGGACTCCGATGACGATGCGTAGACAATTCCTTGCTACTTCTACTGCTTGTCGATTCATGGACCTCTTGTGAGGTGTTTGTTTTGCTAATATATTATTTATTTTACAATGAATACTTTTATGCAATGAGATGAAATGAAAGACTCGATTCTAAAAATGCATTCTTGTATTTAATATGATGCACAAAACTTAAGAAAAATACAAAGACAAAATTTTTAAAAAATGAGCACTCGAGCCATTCCCCCTAAAAGAAAATAATAAAAAGAGAAATAGCAAATCTCAAGTGTATAGTCCAGAACAAGGTGCGCTCCACGGGCTGGGACGAGAAAAAAATAATTGAGGACTACTTGGGCCTGCACGAAACAGGGTAGGCTCGAGGTGAGGCCGGCGCCAGCCATGCATGAGTCCCGTAGGGACTGTAGTGATTTGTTGTTCCAATCATAGTAGGATTCAAAGAACTCCAGGAAAATGCCTATAAATACGATCATTCGGCGCCACAAAATATCCTCTTCTTACATCCATACATAGAACCATGGACTTGATGACTAAATTAACCCGATGGATGCATGAGATGAGCAACATAGATAGGTCGGGATTAACCAATTATGGGCTAAATGTCCTTTTTAGTATTCGTCGGGTGAAAATTTATTGGCCTTTCCTAAAGGCTGTTGTAGCTTATTGGGATCACCATCACCCTGTCTTTAAGTTCAAGGATAAGGAAGCTGTGCCCGCTGCCCGAAGAGTTCGACGTCATACTAGGCGGTTTTAGGCGAACAAAACCAGCTGTTCTCAAATTTTCAAAAAATTTCCTTGAAAAGTACCAATATCTACTAAAACCGAGTAAAGGTATCTAGGGTGGATTTTTATTGGGAATCGGGTTAGTTTAACCAATCTGCTGAAGCATTACCACAACGTGTATGCTTATGTTGAGTCCATCATTTTCCCGAGACGACAAGCTATAATTACTTGCATGATAGGAGGATTCCTACTAGTAGGGGTCACGAGGACTTGGCAGCAGCATCACCTGTTAAGCCTCGGTAGAACGATTCTGAGGATTATTGTTCCATAACTCCACTAATAGTTGCTGAAACGATGATCGGTTTAGACCGAGTCGAAGCCAATGCTGAATAGAATTTCTGTGGTAGCCCCTGTTGTTCCAAGTCAGCACTAAAACAAACGAAGCAAACAACGGTAAACCGGGTGACGGCGCACGCCATAAGATGGCAGATCCGGTGCCGGCCGGAGGCTGAGGTGCCTTCAGCTTATATAGAAAAACCTAACTTTCGTTCCTGCTTCTGCTGACACTATTTTTATTATTTCGATTTTGCTCCTGTTGGGCCTAAAAAGTTGAACTTTGACTGTGCAGGACACTTAATTTTTGATTTTGCATCTATGATGTGCGGATCCGGCTAATGGAACATCCGAAATTCATCGAAGCTCCTACTAAGCTGGACATGTACCTAGCAACTCACTTTTGCCAACAGAAATGAACATCGGCGGTAGTCAATCGCCCTGCTTCCCGATGGGAAGAATATTTCACAAATCACATCAATGACCTGCTACGGTATGTTAAGCATTGGAAGGTGTCCCAATTCAAAACGTATATTGCACAAGCATCCATACTTTCGTCTATTGGGCTTGGAGGAGAGCACGTAGTACTTTCCAAACTGTGTGGTGTGGCAAATGGGTGGAGAACAAGTAATTCCATTATTGAATTGTATCTGGCTCGTGACTTTTGACTTGTTCGAGAGGACACGGTAGCTCTAGATGGACTGGGTTGTCGCTTGAATAGTGGAAAGGTTTTTGAAACTGTTAACTCCTGCAGCCTTGCTAACACCTGACGAAGTTGCAAATACTGTTGTTTCTCCCTATTATCTAGAGTGGATAATAGAAGTCGACCCCGAGCGATGTAAAGCACTAAGACTTAGAGAGTTAAACCCTAAAGAAGTTGTTCCTGCTGCTTGCTCTCTGCAAATCAATGAAATAAACCCTCGGATGGCTGCCCGCGCTCATCGAAAAGAAACTGAAGCTAAGGAAAATGAAGAAAGGAGAGCTCGCTGAATCTAAGAGCTAAAGGAATGCACTTGAGATGAGGAAACTCAGTCTAACGATTCTAAAGGAAAAAAAGTGAAAATAGACTAGGGCTCAAATTCTTAGAAGACAAAATAAAAGGAGGATTAGTTTTGCCTCTTTAGAACATTGTTTATTTTTTTTTTATTTTACAAGTAGTGTGCTTGCAATTAAATTCCTTTTATTAGCTATATATTTAGGTAAGTAGTAGGCTTACCATTTTTTGAATAAAAGTAAGTATTATGCTATACTTTCATATTTGTGTCACTCACTTAGACGTAGAATAATAATAATAATAAAGAAAAACCAATATACATATTGGACGGTCTAGTTGGACTATCCAAGAAATAAATGAACCAAAGAAAACCAGAAGAAAGAAAAGGAAAACCACGGCCCTATTAATCCACCGTTGATCGGGTGGTGGCCGGCGCCGCCTTGGCCAAGCCTAGTTGGGCTGGGCTAAGCCCACTACCTAGGGGTATGCTAGGCGTAGTACTTCTTCAACTGATCCATATTGGTATACTTGAAAAATCTCTTCTCCTTTTAAATCATTTAATTTCTACTGCTCCACCGGGTAAAATCTAATTAAGTATGAATGGGCTCTGCTAGTTTGGTTTAACTTTCTCTGGTGGATCCTGAATTGGAGCTCTTACCTCTCTAAGTACCAAATCCCCAATTTGCAAGTTGCGAGCCTTAACCTTCTTATTAATGCCTTGGATATACAAGCTTGGTATATTTGGACATTATACACGACTTTGAGGTGCGTCTCATCCAATAATACTAATTCCTCATAACGTGCTCTAGCCCACTCGACTTACGGAATCTAACTCTCAGTAATTATCCTTAACGAAGGAATAGCAATTTCAACGAGAAGGACTGCTTCTATACCATAGACTAAAGAGTAGAGTGTTGCTCCCGTGGAAGATCTAATAAAAGTTCTATAACCCCACAAAGCAAAACGTAATTTATCTTGTCAATCCTTGTAAGTAACTACCATTTTCTCCATTATTCTCCGGATATTCTTATTAGCGGCTTCAACTTCTCCATTGGTTTGAGGACGATCCGGGAAGAATTTTTATGCCGGATTTTATACTTATCCAACAAATCCGCTACTTCCTTCTGGAAATGACTACCATGGTCACTTACAAGCTCGTGACATATTCCAAAACAATAGATAATATTTTGGGTGATGAATCGGCTACTGTTTCGATGTCAAGGTTGCATAAGAAGCTACTTCTACCCATTTGGTGAAGTAGTCGATTGCTATTAACACAAATTCGTGACCACCTGTTCCTCTAGGAGTCACCTTGCTAATAATGTCTATTCTCCAAACTGAAAACGGCCGGGGTAAGGATGATGTAGTGAGAGATGACGGTGGTTGGTGTTGTAAGTTTGTATACACATGATATTCATGTCACTTTCTAACAAAGTCGTAACAGTCCTCTGCCATAGTTGACCAATAATAACCAAGTCTCTCAACCTTTTGGACCAACATTCTATCATTCATATGAGGTCTGCATTCTCTTCCATGAATCTCTTCCATAATGCGCTTTGCTTCATGTTGATTGACACAAAGTAAGTTGATCCAGGAGTTAGTTTTCTTGAACAATTCTCCTTGATTGAGAAAGCATTGTGCAGCCAACATCCTGATGGCTCATTGAGCTCTAATTGTAGAGTCCAAACAATATTATTACGTATCCAAATACTAATAAATATCATGATACCAACTGGTATGGTCGATATTAGATACTTCTAAGGCTTAGATGTGTGCGAGGTTTATTCAGTCGCTCGATGTGAATAGGCATTGATTGAATGCCAATAGGAATATTGATCATGGATGTTAACTTATCTATTGAATCCGCAAATTGATTATCGTCCCTAGGAAGGTAGGTGAAGGAAATCTTCTCGAAGCGTTTAGATAATTCTGTCAAATATGCTTGGTAAGGTGCCAAGGCTTCATCCGGGAAGTCAACATGTAAAATATCTTCGTCCGGGAAGTCAAGGTGTTCGAGTTGCGATTTAGGCATAGGTAGATCTGCTAAGAATTCTAATACTATCCTTCCTTTGATCGCTTTTGAGGAACAAACTTGAGTTTGAATTCCGGTAGCATGATAGTCCATCACGCTATCTTACTACCGATAGTCGGTTGGTCAAGTATGTACTTAATAGGATTCATGGGTGCTACCACATGTATCGTGTGGGCTAACATGTAGTGTCCGAGCTTCTTGGTAGCCCAAACTAAAGCAAAAGATTTCTTCTCTAGTGGTGTATATCTAGTCTCGTAGTCCAGGAACTTCTTACTCGGATAATAGATCGCACATTCTTCGTCATCGTCCTGCTTGAGCTAACATGGCTCCCATAGCTGTCTCTGTTGTGGTGAGATATAAAAGAAAAGGTTCCCTAATTAGGGTGGAACTAACACTGGAGAATTAGTCAAGTATTCCTTAACCTTCTTGAATGCTTGTTGGCACTCGCTATCCCAAATGAGGTCGGATCCTTTCTTTAACATCTTGAAAATGTGAAGACTCGGACTTTTCATGCATAACATTCTAAGTACTATCAAGGAATCAGGTACAAACTTTTTCTATTGTATGTTTTGATTTCAAGTTATTCTAAGTGATATAGAAACTTTTACGAGTGGTATAGAACCTTTTACGAGTGTTACGGAAACTATTACATATGTTTTCATCCGATTACGACTGACTCGGAAAGCATACTCTTGCTCATCATTTCACATTTGTAGTTACTGTGTCACTCGGACAACACTCAGATTTATTGCATGTTCAAACATTCGCTCTAACGCGTTTGAACTCGGGTCCGACTTCATATTCTAAGTTCAAGTGAATTATGGTGTTAATTCATCTCTTTAAGTTAGTTTTGTTTGAACTATATTTGTCTAGATCAAGTATTCTTACTCCGATATTCTTTATGTAAATTGATCTTTCTCTAGATTGACTTATGTGGAATTTGAGTATAATGGATATTATACTCCGAAAATTCCACTCTTGCGAGACTTAGATAATTATGCAATTAATTATCATAATTAAATTATTATCTATGTCTATTCTTGGACCAAAGTATTTTATACTTTGAGAACCAAAATTCATTTACTTTTGTAGGTTCTCTAAATGAGGCTATCTTATTTTTGAATTACAAAACTAACCGACTTCACGCTGTCAATCACCAGTAGACAAGGCTTTTCTAATTAGGACCAAGGCTCGGACACTTCGTGTCGGGGTTTCCAAAGCTGGAAATCTTCAACGCTAAGCTCAACGGTGGTTTCCACCCTACTTTTCGAGACACCACCAGTGGATTAAGACATCCTAATGAGTCAAAAGCCATTGCACAACATTCACATCTCAATGGATCTTTTCTCAGCCACTCGGAAGAACCATTACAACGGTCATAGAGGACTTATAATCGAAGCTACTCACAACGGCTAATCTGCTTGGTCATCTATAAATAGAAGCCAACTATCAAGACTTGAAGATTGCTGGAACCATTGTCAATACATACTTAAGCAAAAGTCTTTGTATTCATACTCAATCCTCTACTTACAACACCAACTCTGTACTTAAAATCTTTCGGAGTTATAAGGTCTTGTAATCCGAAGGTTTGCTCTTCGAGAGAGTTAGTCACCCTAAAAGGGGGTGGATAGGGTGATGAGGAAATTTGAACAATAAATGGAAGATTAAAGTTTAAAACAAACTTTAAGACCGTATGCGAGTCTAGATTGGACTCGGAAAAGTGCTAACTTAGAAATTACGTGGAAACCCTCCTGGGGCGAGAAAACCATGGCCAGTACTAATCCAAGCACCAAGTCAAATCCACTATTTTGAATCCACAAAATACAATAGAAAGACTCAACCAAAATTGCTCCCTTAGACAATTCCTTACAAGATTTTCCTAGACTCATAAGTTCCCTTATCGGATCTAGTACTTCCTAGGTAAGGTAACCTTTACAGCTAGGGGCAACCGAGCTGAGTTAACCCTTACAGCTCGGTCAAGGAACCTTACTCAAAAAGTAAGAAAGAAGTTTTGTAACTGATTACAAGACCTTACAATTCGGAAAGATGTTACGTATAGAGTTGGAGTTGTAAGTAGAAGATTGAGTATGAATACAAAGACTTTTCTTAAGTATGTGTATTTGACAATTGTTTCAGCCAATCTTCTAGTCTTGGGACTTGGCTTCTATTTATAGGTGACCAAGCATATTAGCCATTGTGACTATCTTACGAATAGAAGTCTTCGTGACCATTGTGGTGGCTTTTACGAGTCGCTCGGTTTAGATCCGTTGAGATGTGAACGTTGTGCAACGGCTCTTGACTTTTAGGATGTCCCATTGGTGGTGTCTAAAAAGTATGGTGGAAACCACCGTTGAGCTTAACGTTGAAGATTTCCAGTTTTGGAAACAGACAACCACGACACGATGTCCGGACCTTGATCGAAGTAGAAAAAGCCTTATCTGCTTGGTGATTTGACATCTTAAAGCCGGTTATTTTTGTATTTCAAAAGTAGGATAACCTCATTTAGATAGCCTACAAAAGTAAACAAATTTTGGTTCTCAAATTATAAAATACTTTGGTCCAAGATTAGACACGAGATAATTAAAATAATTAAGAGCATAATTATCCGAGTAAGAAAACAATGAAATTTTCTTAGTCTAATATTCATTATACTCAAATTCCATCGAAGTCGGTTTGGAGAAAGATGAAGTTAGATAAAGATCATCGAGTAAGAATACTTGATCTAGACAAATATAGTTCAAATAGAACATGCTGACTTAGAAGAATGAATTAATACGAAATTCACTTGAACTTGGAATACAAAGTCAAACCTAAGTTAAAACGTGTTAGAGCGAGTGTTTGAACATGCGATAAATCTGAGTGTTGTCTAAGTGACTCGGAACTTCGGATGTTAAAAGATAAACAATAGCATGCTTTACGAGTCGGTCGAAACAGATGAAAACTTATACGATAGTTTACGTATCACTCAGAAAAGTTTCTATATCACTTAGAATGACTTGTAGTCAAAACATACAAGAGATGAAGGTTGTACTCGATTCCTTGATGGTACTCAGAATATTATACATGCAGAGTCCGAGTCTTCATAATGAGTCACAAACTTTCATTCTTACTTTATGAGTAAGATCCCTTGACTGAGTTGTAAGGGTTATCTCAGCTCAATTGTCCCTAGCTGTAAAGGTTACCTCGGTTAGGAAGTACTAGATTAGATAAGGGAACTTCGAGTCTAGGAAAATCTTGTAAGGAATTGTCTAAGGGAGTAATTCGATGAAGTCTTTCTACTGTATTTTGTGGATTCAAAATAGTGTTTGACTTGGTGCTTGGATTTGCACTGGCCGTGGTTTTCCGCCCGAGGAGGGTTTCCACGTAAATTATGAGTTCATACTTTTACGAGTCCAATCTAGACTCAAACAGTCCTAAAATTTGTTTTTAAACTTTAATCTTCCATTCATTGTTAAAATTTCCTTATCACCCTATTCACCCCCTAGGGTGACTAAGTCTCTCCAAGAGCCAACCTTCGATTGGTATTAGAGCCTAGCCTTTCGAAAGGGTCTAACCATCCAAAGGTCTTAAGATCAAATGGCTCGAGAACAATAGAGAGTTCGTTGAAGGAAGATCTTCCAGCACACCACCAAAGTTCAAAGGATTAAATTTCGTATATTGGAAGAAGCTAATTGAATGCTTTCTACTTGGATCACGATGAAGATGTATGGAACATCATACAAGAAGGTAATTACATTCCAATGAGGATGGAAGAAACAAGACTCGTGCCTAAAGCAAAACTCAAGTACACCACTGAAGAGGCGAGAGAACTTCGAGAAAGAATTTCAAGGCGATGAACATTCGATGTGCGCCATCGGCTCGGAAGAGTACAACGAGTATCGGCATGTGACACAGCCAAAGAAGTGTGGGACACTCTTGTTAACACATATGAACGCAAAAGTCAAGTCGGACAAGCAAAGATAAGCCAATATCTTCACAAGTATAAGCTGTTCAAGATGGAGCCGGAAGAAAACATCACTCGGATTTTCAACCGCTTCACTGAGATTACTAACAATCTCAAATCTCTAGGTAGAAAGATTTCCCATAAGGAAATGTGCACAAAGATATTCAGAAGTCTACCCAAGAGAAGATGGGGTCCGAAGGTGACAACCATCAAGGAAGCTCAGAACCTCTCTCTATTAAAGCCGAGACGAACTCATTAGGAAGCTACTCACCCATGAGATCCATCCGAAAGAGGAGGATGCGAGAGGTCGAGCACTAAAAAGAATATTGCACTGAAGGCCTCGGAAAGCAAAGAAGCAAATCTAAGTTCATCGGACTCAAAGGAAGATCCCATGGCACTTATCCCCGGAGGATTCAAAAGAATGATGAAGCACAAGAGATAGGACAAACGGCCAAGAGAAGAGTTCTACAAGAAAGATAAGAAGGATAGAAAAGGTAAACACTCTTCCCCTTCCAAGTTATCTTTAACAAAGAACTCAGGTTGTTTTGAATGTGGCAACAAAGATCATATAGTCAAAGACTATCCAAGAAGAAAAAGGGATAGAAAGAAGAAGAAGGCTATGATGGCCACATGAAGTGATGAAGATTCGTGTGCGGAAGATGAAGACTCGGATGACTCAAAGTGTCCGATGGCACTGTCGGACTCGGAAGCCGAATCTGAGTTAGACTCGGATCACTCAAACACTAAGGAAATAAATCCTCGGGAGGTAATTGAATATTTCCTCAAGTTTTCCAAAGTTGATCTAGCTAAATATATTTATAGTTTAGAAGAGAAGTCCAATTCGACTCTTTTCAATTTAAAGAAAAACTTAATTCTATCACTTTTGAGAGCATTTCTTTGAAAAATGAATTAGAAAAATTGAGACTTACTCTAAGAGAACTCAAGACTAGTGCTCAATCTAATGAGACTGAGTTTGAGTCACTCGAAGAGAAAATAAGTGTTTGAAGCAAAAGCTTAATGAGTCTCAAGAACTAGTTTTGAAGTTTACTCAAGGTTAGAAAAACTTTGACATGCTCTTAGGGTCTCAATGTGTCACCTTCGAAAAGAAGGACTTGGTTTTAACAAGGAGGAGGAAATTCCTACTCGAGCTTTTCAAAAATGATTCCAAAGCTGTAAGGTTCGGGAAGGCTGAGCATGGTCCCACTCATAAGAATGAAATGAGGACTGAGCCCAGGCTAGCCTACAGGAGAAAACTTCTCCACCAGTTTATAAAAGAAAAGATTTTCATAAGAAAGAGACACACACTAAGTTTTCTAAAAGAAATACTCAAAATCGGACCAAACCCAAAGTTATTCAAATCTGGGTTCCCAAGAGTCTTCTTCATCGAGAAAATGACCACAGTAAAGGGAGTTACTTGGGTTCGTTAGAGGAAGTGAGAAAGGTTAGTTTGTTTCTAACTTGCAGGTGGCTCAAAAAAGAACAAAAGGGCATTGGTACCTGGACGAGTGGATGCTCACCTCACATGTTAGGAAATTCAAGACTCTTTTCGAGTTAGAAGATTACAAGGGAGGCAAAGTCACATTTTGAGATGATAGCAAAGGCAAGATAATTGGGATAGGCATGATTGGAAAAGGAGACAATCTGGTCGACCCTATCTACCTTGTCAAGGGATTGAAGTACAATCTACTTAGGATCTCTCAATTATGTGGCAAAGGTCAAGAGCTAAGTTCACTCGGACCAAGCTGTTATATTTCGATGAAACTACCAAGGAGACTAAGCTCTCAAGTAAGAGATCGGGTAATACCTACACTATTCCTCTCTCTCACCCGAGTCAAAATTTATCTTATTTAAAAGCATCCCTACATCATGATTATGGACATGGCATCATAGACTAGGTCATGTTAGTATGCACACCATTAAGAAGCTTGCATCTCATGGTTTAGTCGGAGGATTGCTTAATTGTGCATTTAAGAAAGATTAAATTTATAAAGCATGCACAAAAGGGAAACAAGTCAAATCATCTTTCAAATCTCTCAAAACTGTTTTCACGTCCAAAGTGCTTGAAATGTTGCATATGGATTTATGTGGCGAAATCCCTATCAAGAGCCTCGGAGGTAAATCATATGTACTTGTGATTGTTGATGACTACTCACGATTTACCTAGGTTTGTTTCCTTAAGCACAAAAATGAACCTTTCAAAGAGTTCAGCGAGCTTTGCAGGACAATTCAAGTTGAGTCTCAAACTCGGATCAAAAGAATTCGAACCGATCATAGAAGGGAGTTCGACTACTCGGAATTTGCGGAGTTACGTGATAGGAACGGTATCTCCTACAACTTCTCAGCACCAAGAACTCCTCAACAAAATAGAGTAGTGGAGAGAAAGAACAGAACTCTTGAGGAAATAGCTACGACAATGATGATTGAACATGATCTACCTTACTATTTCGGTCAAAGGCGAGTCAACATAGCAAACTACACTTTGAATAAATGCCTCATCGGACCCATCTCGAAGAAAACTCCATACGAGCTCTACAAAGGGAAGAAACCCAACCTTTCATACTTCAAACCCTTTGGATGTAAATGTTATGTTCATAACAATGGTAAGGATCACTCGATCAAGTTTGATGCTATGTCGGATGAAAGTATTTTTCTTGGTTATTCATCTCATAATAAAGCATATCGCATTTTCAATAAAAGAACTAACAAAGTGAAAGAAAGCATCCACGTTGTTTTTGATGAGATTGAACAGGGATAACCAAGTGAGTCAACATTCTCGGATCCGAAGCTCGGCCAAGATGATGATCTTAGTGAAGATGAGCTCGGAAAGAGTCAAGGAAAAGTTACTCGGAATGAGGTAACTCGGAATAACTCGACTCGGAATGAGACAACTCAAGAGCCAACTCAGAATGTTGGAGGCCAATCAGATGAGCAAGCTCACTCAGAATAGACATCCGAAGATCAACCAATTCAACCTACAAATCTGGTGAACCGGAGAACGGATCAAGATTTCAAATACGCTTCGAGCCACCCACTCGAAAACATCTTGTCCGATATCAACAGTGGGGTAAGAACTCATTCCTCTCTGCAAAATCTATATGCGTTCACTGCATTCATATCATTAACTTAACCTAGAAATGCACTAGAGGCCCTAAATGAACCTGAATGGTTAGAGGCCATGCAAAAAGAACTAAATCAATTTGAAAGAAACCAAGCCTGGACTTTGACCGAACGACCTTTTGACCACCCAGTCATAGGAACCAAATGGCTTTTCAAGAACAAACTAGATGAAGATGGGTTGGTAGTTAGAAATAAGGCTAGACTTGTGGCTCAAGGTTACAATCAAGAAGAAGGGATTGATTGTGGGGAAACCTTTGCACTGTTGCTAGAATTGAAGCTATTAGAATCTTATTGGCATTTGCATCAACCATGAATATCAAACTATATCAAATGGATGTTAAATGTTCTTTCCTTAATGGTTTCATTGAAGAGGAAGTCTATGTTGAGCAACCCCTGGATTTTAAAACTCAGAATTTCCAAATCATGTTTTCAAATTACAAAAAGCTCTTTATGGTCTTAAACAAGCTCCTAGAGCTTGGTATGAAAGACTGAGCAATTTCTTGGTTGAAAATAATTTTAGAAGAGGTCAGATTGACAAGACTCTTTTTATAAAAACCAAGGGGAAAGACTTTCTTATTACTCATATCTATGTTGATGATATAATCTTCGGAGCTAGTAATGAAATTCTTTGTCGAGAGTTTTACGAGTTAATGAGACAAGTAATTTCAAATGAGCATGATGGGAGAACTCAATTTCTTTCTTAGCCTACAAATCAAGCAAGACAAAGATGGCATATATGTCCATCAATCAAAGTATATCAAGGAGGTGCTTGAAGAAGTACAAACCGTAAGATGTTAAGCATGCAGCAACACCTATAAGCGAGCGAGCATAAAACTCGACTCGGACGAAAAAGGTAAAGTAGTAGATCGAAACTCTAGCGAGGTATGATTGGATCTCTACTATATCTTACTTCCAGTAGGCCAAACATAATGTTTAGCGTATGTCCGTGCGTAAGATTTCAAGCTAATCCAAAAGAATCACATCTCACTGCAGGTGAAGAGAATCTTCGAGATATCTTGTAGGGACTCGGAATCTAGGTCTATGGTACTTAAGAGACTCAAAGCGGACTCTCACTAGATATGCGGATGCTGACTATGCTTGGATACAAAGTTGATAGAAAGAGCACCTTAGGAGCCCGCCAATTTCGGGTCAATCCCTTATATCTTGGCACTCAAAGAAACAGAACTCAGTAGCTCTATCAACTGCTGAAGCTAAATACATTGCAGTCTGGAGCATGCTTGCGGTCAAATTTTATGGATAAAGCAACACTTTATCTTGGACTTACATTCAAATCAATTCCAATCAAGTGTGACAATCAAAGTGCAATCAGCATTACTAAGAATCCATTTCAGCACTCAAAGACAAAGCATATTGAGGTTAGGTATCATTTTCTAAGAAAACTTTCCGAGAAAGGTGATATTGAACTTTATTTCATTCCTACCAAACTTCAATTAGCTGATATCTTTACTAAGCCACTTAATAAGGATCGGTTTTGCTTTATTAGGAATGATTTTGGCATGATTAATGCATAATTATGTGCTTTTCCGAGTGGAATTACATTGCATGATTATCTGTTAAATGTTTCATTTTTATGCTTTAATAACAATTAGTTCGAGTTGAGCCGGTGATACTTGCGCTATGAGTTATTGCTTGTTTGCGGTTTCGAGTCACTCGAAATTGTACCGAGTCGAACTTAGATTTTGAGAAAAATGGACATCAATCTTACGAAATCATCTCTAGATTAGTGGAGAATTTCAGAAATTTCTTTTAAGATCTCTCTTTTCTCTCTCTCTCTTGCACATCGATCGGAGAACTAGCCGTTGACAAACAATCGCTGAAATTCTAACCATTGGAGAGTAGAAGCAGTCACATTGGTGCGAGGCGACCGTTGGAGAGTTGAGTCGAAAGAATGCTGAAGGACGATGCTTTCTTTATAAATAGCATCCTTTTTCCTTCATTTCGCTACTTTACTCTCTACATACTCTCTCTCTAACTTACTACATCTCGAGTAAGTTCACTGTTCTCAAAGAACAAATCGTCTTTCTCAAGCTAAGTGAAAGAAATCTCAAGTAAGCACCGATTGCTCTCAACTCTCTCTCTACTCTTTTATTTCTCTTTTTACTCTCTACTCGCTCTCTCTCTTCGAGCTATCTTCTATACTCTCTCTCTCTCTCAAAGTTCATCTTCTCTATCTCTCTCAAAGTTCATCTTCTCTCTTTTCTCATTCAAACATGCCGAAAATAGGTTCCCACCTGGACTTTCTTGGTTACTGCAACCAAGAAGCCTTGTACTAAAAGTCAAAAGGGTCCTTCCAACCCCTCTAAAATTATTGTCACCCAACACCTAACGTTGGATGACAAATTCTTTCCAACCACCAAGTTTCGTGGTTGAACAACATCAAAACCACTAGTGTTTATAATTTTCTTTGCTTCAGCGAGTTCATCTACCCATAACTCGTTTCGAGTTTTACTCAAACCTCTCTAGCTCTAGGGGTATACTCACCTCCAGAGTTCAAGATGTTGTTGTCCGTATCAACGTCTCTCTCCTCCACCGCCTATTCGAAGTATCTTCTCTTTTCCTCAACACCGACCCTAGACCTTTCAACGAGGTTGCTTGATGAATTCTTTGAGAAGTACGCAAAAGAATTTCCTGAGTCACGCAAAAACTTTTCGGTGACTCAACTAAAGTCGAAGTCCAGTCTTCTATGCTGCTCGCTGATAAGAACCTTCTTCTCTCGGCATTCAAGCAAAGAAAATCCCAACTCCAAGCATTTCAAAGCTCTTTTTGACATTCTTGAGAGCTACAAAGTAGACCTCTTTCCCGCTATTATGGAGTAGATGGCCGCTGTGCCGGCTCGGACTAAGAAATCCACCCCCTTTGCCTTTTGGGGCTCTTCTCACTTTTATTTTCAAGCAATTCAAAGTTCCCTCCCCTTATATCCTAACGGGGTTTCGAGGCTGCCGTTGTTGTTGGCAAAAAAGAACTCCTTGGGTGTGGATACCAGGAAACCTAACCGGGTGTTTGGGTCCATAGCTTAGAAGCCGAGGCCACCGTCTCTACCTCATACTCGGGCTCAAGCTCCTCTCTCTCTACCTCCTCCACCAGGTGGTGCCTCCACTTTAGGTGTTTCTCATGTCCTTTCTTCTACCTTGTCCACAGCAATAATGGACAAGATCTCCTCAGTGTCCACTGAACTCAAGGACACCCTTGTGTAATTCAAGACTCGTCCTACGATCAATGACCATCAATCAAAAGACTACTCGAGTCCCAAATCGAGATAGCAGCAAGATGTGCTTCTTGAGATGAAAGCACTCATCAAGGAGCAGAAGGAGATGATTGAGCTCCTCCAAGAAAGGCACTCAAATGCTTCTCGGGACCCGAGCAACTCGGATACATCCGAGGAGCCCTCGAGCCCGACCAAATCCTCCTCCGGGGAGGAAGAAGAAGAAGAGGAGGAGGCTGCGGCTGAGGCTACCCCTTCGATGAGAAGGAGGAATGGGAGAAGGAAGAAGAAGGAGCGAGAAGCAGCGAGAGGGACAAGGTGCTCCCGCCATCCAACCAGAACCGATCGGCTCGGACAATAGTCGGAGCGAGTCGAAGACCTCGCCGACAAAGGTCGGTCAGCGACCATCCGGCTCGAGCAAACACCTCCCTCGGTTGAGTTCCAAGAGAATGAACCTTTGGACGACCTGGTTCTAGGTCAGCCACTCGAGCTAAGCCCATCCCCGAGATCCCACTGCTGCCCCCGCCTCGATCTTCAACATCTTCCCCTCTTACGAGCGAAGGCGCACTACTCGTCCATCCACCTCAACTCGGATCGCTCCCTCTCCACCTTCTTAAATTTTTTTCTCTATTATTTTATTTTTTGTCCAAACAAATAAATTGTATCTTCTTGATACATTGTTCCTTTTGCTTTTGCTGAAAGGCAAGGGGAGAATAGTTAGAAAAATTTGTTGTCTTGTTTAGGGGAGTTTTTCTCTCACCCTTTTGTGTATATATTCTTTCTATGTGAATATTAATGAAATTTCTATTTTGTGCTTATTTATCTCTCGGTGTAATTCTTTTACGAGTTCATCTTGCCCTAATATATCAACTCGGTTACATATTATTTTTTCTTGCTCTAATCTATCAACTCAGTTAATTTTTTTTTTTTTTTGCTATGATACAAGCAATACTCTAAGCTCAATTCACTTCATTTCCTTGCGATATTTCAGTTTTTAGCTCGATGCAACCTAAGCTTACTTGCTCCGATAAAATCTAAGTTTGAATCACTCTAGATATTTTATACGATTCTATCTCTATACTCCGACATATTCTTTGAGAAAGAATGAAAACTCGGGGCTACAACACTAACAAAGTTTCTACTTGGAGTATGGAATGCCTTTCATCAAAAGGGGGACATTGAAGACTCGGACTTTGCATGCATAACATTCCGAGTACTATCAAGGAATCAGGTACAAACTTTATCTATTGTAAGTTTTGATTTCAAGTTATTCTAAGTGCTATAGAAACTTTTCGAGTGGTATAGAACCTTTTCGGAGTGTTACGAAACTATTACATATGTTTTCATCTGATTCTAACCGACTCGGAAAGCATACTCTTGCTCATCATTTCACATTTATAGTTCCGAGTCACTCGGACAACACTCAGATTTATCGCATGTTCAAACATTCACTCTAACACGTTTAAACTCAAGTCCGACTTCATATTCTAAGTTCAAGTGATTTATGGTGTTAATTCATCTCTTTAAGTCAACTTATTTTGTTTGAACTATATTTGTCTAGATCAAGTATTCTTACTCGATATTCTTTATCTAACTTGATCTTTCTCTACACTAACTCGGATGGAATTTGAGTATAATGGATATTAGACACGAGAAAATTCCACTCTTCGGGACTCGGATAATTATGCACTTAATTATCTAAAGTAAATTATTATCTGTTTCTAATCTTGGTTCAAAGTATTTTATACTTTGAGAACCAACATTGATTTACTTTTGTAGGTTATCCGAATAAGGCTATCCTATTTTTGAATTATAAAAGCAACCGGCTTCAAGTCTGTCTATCACCAGCGAGAGAAGGCTTTTCTACTTCGACCAAGGCCCAAACATCTGTGTCGGGGTTGTCTGTTTCCAAAATTGGAAATCTTCAATGCTAAGCTCAATGGTGGTTTCCACCCTAGTTTTTAGACACCACCGAGTGGATTGGGACATCCTAAGGAGTCAAGAGTCGTTGCATAACATTCACATCTCAACAGATCTTTTTGAGCTACTCAAAAGAAGCTGTTACAATGATCACGAGAGGACTTTTAATCGAAGCTAGTCACAATGGCTAATCTGCTTGGTCATTTATAAATAGAAGCCAACTCTCAAGACTTGAAGATTGCTAGAACCATTGTCAATACACATACTTAAGAAAAAGTCTTTGTATTCATACTCAATCTTCTACTTATAACTCCAACTCTGTACTTAACATCTTTCCGAGTTGTAAGGTCTTGTAATCAGTCACAAACTTTCATTCTTACTTTATGAGCAAGGTCCCTTGACTAAGCTGTAAGGGTTATCTCAACTCAATTGTCCCTAGTCTGTAAAGGTTACCTCGGTTAGGAAGTAATCGGATAAGGGAACTTCGAGTCTAGGAAAATCTTGTAAGGAATTGACCAAGGAGCGATTCCGGTGAAGTCTTTCTACTGTATTTTGTGAATTCAAAATAGTTGATTTGACTTGGTGCTTGGATTAGTACTGGCCGTGGTTTTCTGCCCTAGGAGGGTTTCCACGTAAATCATGAGTTCATACTTTTCGAGTCCAATCTAAACTCAAACAATCCTAAAGTTTGTTTTTAAACTTTAATCTTCCATTTATTGCTAAAATTTCCTCATCACCCTATTCAAACCCCCTCTAGGGTGACTAAGTCTCTCTAAGAGCAAACCTTCAAAATGGGTTCACGGATCATAGTTAGTTTTGATATGAAATGACTAATGGACTGCAAACATCCTAGGAAACCCCTTATCTCCTTCTCCATACTTAGTGGAGGGATTTCTAAATAGCCTTGATCTTGGATGGATCAACTTCGATTCCTCTAAGACTGACAACATAGCCTAACAGTTTACCGAAGTTACCCCAAAGACACACTTTTGTGGGTTAAGGCGCATGTGATACTTTTTGAGTCTATGGAAGAATTTTCTCGAGCTGGGTCGGTGTCCTGCCCTATCCTTGGATTTTATGCTCATATCATCAACATATACTTGGGCTCCTTTATGGATCATATCATGCAGTAGTGTCATTGTTGTCCTTTGATATGTTGCACCTGCATTTTTTAGCCCAAATGGCATCACCACATAACAGTAAGTCCCCATTGAGTGATAAAGGTCGTCTTTTCCATGTCTTCCTCAGCCATCTTCACTTGATTATACCGGTGTAACCATCCATGAATGAGAGCAAAGCACGACCTGCTGTATTATCCACCAAAATATCAAAGTAAGGCAACGGGAAATTATCCTTGGGGCTGGCCTTGTTTAAATCCACGAAGTCGACGCACATACGAACCCTGTCGTCTTTCTTCGGGACTAGAACTATATTTGCTACCCATTGGGGATAATGAACTACCTTAATAAACCCAGACCTCCAAGCTGTTTTTAAACCTCTTCCTTAATCTTCAAGGCCCATTCCAGTTTCATCCTTCTCAACTTTTGCTTAAGCGGCTTACCATCTTCATAAAGCAAAATTTTGTGTTTTGCTATACTCAAATCTATACACGGCATGTCTTTGTAGGACCATGCAAAGAAATCGATGAACTCTGTGAGGAGTGAAGTGAATTGCTACTGCTCTTTTGCATCTAAAGTTTTTCTAATCTTAACTTCTTGGGGTTGATCGGTTGACCCCAGATTGATTGTCATTGTTTCCTCTATTATTGGTGAGCGATTTTCATGATCTTCCATATCTTTTATTAATTCTTTAGGAATTCCTTGTTCATCATTACAGGCAAAACAATTAAGAGCAAGAGAAGGCAAGGAATAAGCGGAAAGATTCACTTTATTGAATGAGGAAACGAGTACATCGGAATCAGAAATAAAATTGGAACTAGAAACAACGAGAAGAAGAAGAAGAAGAAATACAAGCCCTAACACTAGACTCGGAAGGAAGGTGCGCTCCTAGGCTAATAGCGAATTCTTGCCCCTCTACACCATCAATCCAAGTGATATGCTTGGAGCCTTCTATATCAACATCGGTGATGAACCTGGATGGATCGAACTGTGGATGTGACATAGCTCGTGCTAGTACTGAGACAGATTCCCTTCTATATTACCCTCTTAACCGAACAGGAGGCCGAAAAGATTGTTTCCGGCGAGATTGGTCTAATCTGATGTGGACTGTCCCTTTTTAGGAGGTGAGGTGCCTCTTCTTCCAAAATATAGCAGTCATTGAAAATTTCCAGATTAGGTACTAAGATACCCTTCTCCTTGATGTAATAGGCCTCGGGAAATCAATAATAAGGAAAGTTATCTCCTTCTCTCAAAAATTGTCCATTCGGGGTATAAGGAAAGGGTTTAATAGAGCGGACTGTGTGTGGTGCGGTCCTCTTTACCCGGATTTCCCACTTGGCTTGAGCTATTTCCTTAGTGGTAGGTTGATAGCCTAGCCCAAAGTTATAATTATTAGTGGGTTCAAGGGGTGGAAAAATAGGGGGTATGCCCTTCGCCCTGTAGTAAGACCTAGAAAATATCCCTTCCTCCTAAGCATCAATTAGATACTAGAGTTGCCATAAGGGTTAAAGGTAAAAGGTAATTCATCCCTTTCTAAGGCAGCGACGGTTTCAAATCTATACAATTCTTCATCATTAGCATCGTGCTCGATCTCCACTACGGACTCTTTGGAAGTGATAGTAGCACAAAGATTATCCCTGTTGATAGTTATAACCTAACCTTTGATGATCATTTTGACCTTCGATGTAGTGTAGAGGGCACTTGCTCAATGATCGTGCAACCAAGGGCATCCTAGAAGCAGATTGAAAGTAGCTGGGATATCTAAGACTTGGAATTCAATATTCCTCTCCACTGGCCCTACATTAATTAGTAAGGTCACTGTTCCCAAGACTGTTCTTCTAGAATTATCATATGCTTAAAGACGAACAGTTTGCTTAGAGAGTTGTTCGCGAGGGACACACGTTAGCTCGCTGATCTTTTGTCTACCAAGGTTAAGGGAACAAACTTATTAATGTAAGTTACAGGTTAAATTAAGGGCATTGTTGTGTGCAACGCCTTCTTATGGGATATCCTTCGATCGAAAATAATGGTTCCATCCCCACTCGTTAACCAATCCTACTACTTCCTCCAAGCGTGGTTTCGGGAGAAACTTCAATCTTACTGAGTGCATTGATTAAAGCTTGTCTATATTTATGGGAAGCGAGATATTAATTGCCAAATAGAAATGTTAACTTTTAATTTCTAGAGTTGCTTAAGGATTGGGTCTTCTTCCTTTGTAGCTTCGGGTTCTTTTGGGGCTTCCCGAGTCCGTTATGGACCCAAGGGCACGTTATGCCGTCCCGATCTAGTAAGAAACTGAACAGCAGGGCTCTTAGTGTTTCCCCAAAATTCTTCTTATAATGGTGGTGTGCCCCAAAAGTCGTCACTATTGTTGGCATCATCTTACGTTTCGTAGACATCTTCTTCATCACTTACCCACAACTCCTGGACTTCGGATCTAATGACGGTAGATTACGAAGCGGTTGTGACTCATTAACATCGCGAGATAAAGATAGAAAGATCCCACCGATCTGGTGTGGGTTTAGTAAAGATGGCTAAGGTGCCGCTAAAAGCATTTTTCTTATTACTTGGTTTCTAGGCAGCCTTAGGCGGGGGTAATTGGCCATTTTGAAACATGTCTTCTAGTTTGTTCCGGAATGTCCAACACCGTTCGATATCGTGTCCTCGTGCACAATGGTATTTGCAAAAATTTTTCATGTCCCAATTCTTAAAGCTGTTTTGCGGTTTCGATTATGCTCTAATAGGTGGCAACTCTATCTTCCCTTTCTCCAAAAGATGGTCAAGGGCTTGAGCATAAGTGGTATCCATAGGAGTGTAGTTAGTATACCTGTTGAGGACATTGACATCTGCACCCTGGTAGTGTTGCCAACGTTAGAGGTTTTCTTATCATTGGAATGATAATTACCTCTATATCCGGTTGCGACTTTTGTGGTTGTGGTGGATAGTTCTTCTTCTATCAGCAAACCAGCATCTCTAAGGGTTAAAAACTTCATCATGGGTAAGAATTTGAGGTGTTGATTATAATTGGGTCGAAGATTCTTCACGATGATGCGGACTTGATCTTTCTCAAAATGTCGAGCCAACCATGTGGGCTTCTTTTGCTCTCCATCCGGTTAGAAAATCGGTGAAGCTCTCCTGCTCACCTTGCTTAATTAACTCCAAGTCTCTAAGAGTAACAGGTAGAACTATGTTATAGGAGTATTGATGGAGGAACTCCTTGCACAAATTTGTACAATTAGCAACCTTGTGTGGGTCAACCGCGTTATACCACTTCATAACATCAGTATCAAATGTTCGGGGAAGATGATGTGGTTAATGTCTTCAAGAATGTTCTTAAGAGTCATTGCTTCGAAGAACTTGCGTACATTATGATGGGGATTCTCGAAACCTTTGAGCTTAATATCGGGCATTGTAAACTTAGGAGGTAGTTTAGCCTTAGGAATTCAAGTGAATCCCTTATGATTGAAATAATGATTGTTGAACATGGACGAATTCCTCAACATCCATTCTATCCGATCTATACGGGGAATCGGACCGAGTTTTGGATTCGAGCTTAGGGGATTGATGTTTAGGATTTCCTGGAGAAGATTGGATGGATAGAAGTGGTATAACCATAGTCGGCTCCCTTTGCATATGCTCGGCTTCTTTAGCCTCTTCTCTTCTCCTACATTCAGCTTTCTCCTCTCTCTTACTAGCCTCAATAGCCCTTATGATTTCCTTAAGATCTCTTGATATAAAGTATATTTGTTCTTCTTGATGACTCAACCTGGTTTCCACCTTAGCTATATTCTCATTAAGCATACTAAGATTAAGATACTGTCAGGATTAGGATCCATTGGAGGGGAACTCTTTTGAGGTACTTGTCTTAGAACAAGGAGTGGATTATGACGATGTAGTATGCACCGAAGCTTGTCTCATCGGTGTAGACCGCAGAGTAGAAAGAAATGATGATGTGCCGGACTCCTTGGCCGGACGTTCTAATCTTTTAGAGCTCGGATTCCGACGATACTCGGTTGCCATAGACTTCCATATTCTACAGCCCAAAGGATGAGGTTTAGGACCATGTAAGAGAAGATCACTCTTAGGAGGAGGGGACTCAAGCGCAAGACCCGAAAAGATTAAGGATACTTTTATTTGGATCTACTTAAGAATGCAATGATGATATGATAGGATGAATGGCATAATAAAATTCTTCCTATATGATAATGCATTTCCTTATTTGAGATGAACTTTGAACTGAATACAAAATGAGAGTGATAAACCTACTTCTCTAATATGAAATACTTTTTCTTTCTTGGTTAATGCAAATGGACTTATTATGAGATTATTTTATTTGGCTAATGCAAATGGACTCACCTAATATGAGATGATGTAAAATTAAATGTGACCATACAAAAGAAAATAAAAGGACTGGACAATAAGAAAAGGGAACTTCCAGTAAGACCCTTTCACAAATCGACTACTTATGCTATTAGAAAGATCATTTTGGAATAACAAAAAAATGCAAATAATGGACCAACCCTACTAGGGAGAAAGGCATTTTGAGTTTTGCCTAAATGGACATAACGTACCGACTCTAGGAAATCTATTAAAGTGTTTTATTTTCACCCATGCAAAGGTCTAAATCAAGCACTCCTCACCTATTTCTAAAGGCTCACAAGCAGAAGGTTAAATCTAAAAACAAACACACTCATCCAAGCATGCAAATGAAGTCTAAGGGGAAAACCTAGAGGTCCAAAAGTTCTATGGCCCAAGAGTTCAAGAGTCCGGATACATGGTGACACGTAGTCCAAAATTTGGTCCCCCATGGGTTGCACGGATAAGGATACCAACCAAAATTTCGGTGACTCTCGATGAACCAAGGTTGAGCCCAAGATGGCGTACTACGAGGGAAGAGGTACCGTTTCCTCAGAAATCAACCCTAGTTAAGCCTGCCTATAGGAACTAGTGGGAGCCTCTCTCCGGAAAGGGTACACATAGGGTACAATAAAGTTTTCCTAGTGGTCCAAAACTATATTTAAACTAGTTCAAAGGTTGCTAAATGCGGGATGTCTAATGCAAGAACATCATAAAAAACTCACTACTCAAATTTCATGTTTCTCCCTCTTAATAAAAATGAAATCCCCAGTAGAGTCACCGTTGTAGGAACCACGGTTGGCTGGGGCCCGTCAAGCTTCCCCACTTGTGTCGGGTTTCTCTTTTCGTTAAGATTGATTTTGAATATGGTTTTAGAAAGTCAATTTTTGAATGTAGGGATTAACCTTTTATTATGATTTTTCGAGTTTTATTAAATCAAGTTGAAATGAATTAAATCGATTTGATTGGTGGTTTTATTAATTAATTTATTTTAGCAATTATTTTAGAAGTCTCCCGATCTTATTTTCTAATTAAGGACTAATGATATTAGGGTTATAATTCTATTGTGGGTCTTTAGGGCCATATTAGTGTGAAAACACCAGTTTGGACCAAAGCCATCACCGCTGCCCCAATGGTGCTGGTCGCAGCCTGCACCGGGGAAGGCGAGCACCGACTAGAGGTCGTGGCTGGTGAAACCAGCCTCGGTCTCTACCCGATAGGCAAATCCAGAACCTAAGGTCATTTTTCCTGCTACGAGAAAACACCCGGATGCTATTTAGCATAAAACAAAACATAAACTAAGGGAGTTACCAATCGGTTTTAAGAAGGAAAAAACTAACAAAAATACAAAAAGAAGACTTGCTCTTTCGATCTTAGTATGGGTAAAACTAAGAGCGAAAAAGACTAAAAATTTGACTCTACCGATCTTGAACCAAGAATCGGATTCGAGGCGAGGGTACAAAACGTATGGACAAATCCCTCCATTCCACCATCCGAAGATGGCCATTACTAGTTCGAGAAGTATATTAATAAAGATGTAAGAAAACAAGCATACAACATGCGAAACAAAATTAAAGCAACCACAACATAACAAGGAAAACGATAAAGAAAGCGATAAAAGAAAGAAAAATAGAAAACAAAAGATTACATCGGTCGGGGAGGAAATTAAAGCGATTATATCTGTTCAACCACAATACGAAAGAAAATAAACCAAAATAAATATAAGCTGTCCGAAGGCTGAAATATGGCCCTCGGGTTGTCCCACCTTGCTGATCTGGATCTCCTCGTCGGATCTCTCGATGCAACAGCGACAATCCAAAGAAAATGGCTAGTTCCGTGAATTGTGTCTAGGGTATGGCTATGCTCGGTTGAGTGAGTGCCAAGTGATCAGAATAATCGAATATTCTTTAGCTATTTGCACGGATTCAACGGTGAAAGACGAATGTTTATAGAAAATTCAGCGAGAATAATGGTTAGATGAGAGTATTCAGGTTGGCTTTCGGTAGCGTGATGCTAAGGCAGGAAGCCTTATGGGAATGAGAGCCAAGACTCTCTATTTATAGGAGAGGACCTAGGTCACAAATGACCTAGCGTTTTCCTCTTATCAGCTGTCCAAACAGACTAAAACCAAACCGAATTCCTTAAGAGATAGAACCGGATCGGAAGATGATAAAACCGGATAGAACGAGGTTAAAAGAGGGAGGCGAGCATCGGCCAACCGGACCCTCCTAGGGTTTTATGCCCTATTGTGTCTTCGAGGACTCTCTAAGCTCGGAACGCAGGGTTCCGTCATACTTCTAGAAGGCGGGCGTTGATCACGACGTCGTTTAGAGGGAAAGCTTCTAGCCTCGTGTGGAGTGTCTTGTGAAGCTTAAAACGTAGCACTTTGATGCTCCCGATCATGAAATGCAACGTTTTAACGTCGTCTTCGAGTCTTCAACTCCTTGTCGACTTGGACAAAAGTAGAATGCGGTATTCTATACTTGGAATTTCTGGCACACATCATGGGACTCCAGAATCTCTAAGGGCTCGGCCGGCTCTTGGACGATGCGAAAGAAAATAGGATTTATGGACCGCCCTAAGGCAAAAGATTATTTAAGTGGTGATTGGGGTTCTTGTGGTTTAATGGCTTAAGTTGCACCGATCGATCATAGTTCGAATTCAAAATCAACAAATAGGACTTGGGATTATCATCATCGGACCGACAAAACAAAACATAAAAATAACGAGACAAAGGATGACACTTTTAGGTGTCTACATCTCATACCCCCAATAATACATCCGAGGATCTAAGTTTGAAAGGGATGCCTTCTATCCGCACTTACATGCCAATAGAGTGAAAATCAATGCTCCGAGAGCACGACTCCATGATGCAAGACTTGAGATCCATGTAAGCACGTATTCTCCAGACTCGATGAGATCATCTTTGTCATCCCTCTGTTCACAGCGAAAAAGAAACCATTCTCCATAGGAAGATACATGAATCCGCCCTCTAGTTGTAACACCCCAAAACTTAATCGTAATTAATTATTTTAAATTTGTATTTTATCGTCTTATTATGCTTAAGAGCAGTGAGCCGCGCACAATACTGAAATCGAAATAAAAGATGCGAACAAATTTGATAATCGTAAATAATAATGGGTAATTCATACAAATTTACGTCTATACTACGAAATGTATATATGTTCGAATAATTTCATTCTGTAATACCCGTAATTTTAGCAAAAGCAGTTGTAAAGCATAGAATTATTGAGTAATATTCCACGCATCTAGGGGGTGAGCGACCGATTTTAGTTACGGCCGGACATATTACTTTAGTATCCCTTTGGAGGCTGGTGTTGAATAAATTAAATTAAGGGAACTGCCTCCTTTTCTATCTAGGTTAAACCCTTTAGTGATTAGGAATTGTCGTGGCCGGCGTATTAAAATAAGTTAGGATGCAGCGAGCATAAAGAGGACGAAAGGGAAGAGACATGGACCTGTCGTATATGGGCCGGTGATCACTTTGGTTGAATTATGAAGAGATGAGAAAGATAAATTGTGGGTTTAATTATTATTACGTTTAGCAAGAGAAAAAGGAAAAAGATGAATAAAAAGGAAATAAAGAGGTGGGTTTTGGTTTAAGTGGAGAAATGAGATAGAAATCAAATTTGGGGTCCAATAAGGATCATCAACCAACCCAACTAGGTGGTGCAAAAAGAGGAAAGGAAAGAGGGCTTAGGGGGAGCCCGAGTAGCGAGAGAAGGAACGAGCGGGAGAAACAGAGAGAGAGAGAGGGAGAGAGAAAGCGCGGAGCCGGAGCAGAGGCCGGTGGCCCACCCGAACGGCGAGCGGTCGGTGGGCGAACGGAGAGCGGGGGCTTGGGAAGGCGAAAAGGAGGAGAAACAGAGTGAAGCAGGGGTGGGGAAGAGGGAGGACCGAGCGAGAGAAGCAGAGGAGGTCGAGGCGAGCGCGGCGAGCAAGAAAACGGCGACCAGCGAGCGAGGATACACGGCGAGCGAAAAGGGGCCGTAAAAATTCGAGGTGGGTACTCTTATACTCTAAACTATTAGTAATTCCGAACCCAAATGAGTTTATTGTGATTGTTGAATGTGATTATGAATATTGAACACATATATGTCATTGAATAAGTTTAGTAGTTGCTTGAAAGTTGAATTAGGAGCCGTGATGGGAATTGGTAGTCGTTTAGGCCTGAATTAGAAACCGGGAAATTCAGACGGAGTTGGGTTGCTTGGGTATAATGAGTAGTATCGGGAATTTGGTCGGTTGGGAATGGGGATAAGCACATGTGGTTTGGGCATAAGTTATGAAATTGATATTTCAGATTGACTCTTAGAGATTTATTGAATTTACGACATTAAGGGATGATTGTTAATATCGGGAAATAGTGAGTTAAGCATAAAAGGGGAGTGAGTTCATAGCAAA
Source organism: Talinum fruticosum (assembly GCA_021018815.1). Taxonomy (NCBI): domain Eukaryota; kingdom Viridiplantae; phylum Streptophyta; class Magnoliopsida; order Caryophyllales; family Talinaceae; genus Talinum; species Talinum fruticosum. The sequence continues at coordinate 3,923,600 of JAITYX010000040.1, forward strand.
TGTTTCACAGTTGAGGTATGGGACCGAGAGACGGTTGATTGTCCGATTAATTGAGTTCAAAAGGTAATTAAATCCTCAAGGTTGAATTGAGCGTGAAAGTAAGTAGCTAACAGGAATTGAATAATGGAAAGTAAGTAAGAGGTACATAATTAAGGATGGGCGAACCAGGATCGATTAATAAAGTAAGAGATATTAAATGGGAAATTGACGTTGGGAAATAGCAAGTCGGGGACGGTAAAGTTGAACTAAGCCAAAGTCATGTCTAAGACCTTTAAGAATGAATTGAATTAAAAGGTGAATGGAGATAGAGGAAACTTCGGTAAAGTAAGTTTAAGGATATATGGTCGAATGAGGGCAAAAGAGGTTGGTTTATAAAGTGAGGTCATGAAGTGGGGGAATTGAAGTAACGACAATGAATTGTGAAAAGTGAGAACGTTGAATTAGGTAATATCTACTTGTGGTTATTGTGGCTCGGAAAATGAAAATTAATCGTACTAGAATGGTGGATTGAGAAAGGTATAGTTGGAAAGAGTGGAGAATGACTGCTTGCATTGATTGGTGGTTATTCGTGTTATGTGATTGCTTTACGTGATACTCAAAAATGGTTTCGAAAGGAGTTTTGTATTTTACGTGAATGATTCTTGAATGCAATTTCTTGAGAACTGCCGTTCGAACGTGATTATGTTTTAAAGAAGCGAGACTTGCTTGAGAAAATGAATCAGATTTGAGAAAGTGAATTTATAAGGGTGACACGTGGTGTCATGCCTTCCTTCATACTAAATCGATTGAGAAAGTTGTAAAGTGAATGTGATGAATGAGTATGGGCAAAGAGTTTTGAATCAACGAGGCTTCGGATTGTTTAGCATACCGAAGGGTTCAAGCTGGGGACGCCTGACTAGAAACTTCGAGGGAAGGATTCTAACGAGGGTCCTGTGTTGGCGGGATGCCCGATCCGAGACTTCCTAGAAGATAGGTCCTGGGAGCCTTTTATTGGGGTCATGCCCCGGAGAAATCGGAGAAACTACGTGAAATTATGAGAAAAGAAGTGCTAGTTCGAATCCTCGAAGGCCTAGAAAAGTTGATTCAACCCCAAAAGAATTGTTTATGAATGTGAAATTGTGCTTTTAAGTGATTGAAGAGTCATGATCTTTTCATTGCAAGAGATTTCAAGGAAAATGTATAGATTTGTATTACGTTGATATGTGTTCATCATTTTCATTATTATGAGTAGTATGTGTAAAGAATTTCCATTTTAAGGGTATAAGACTCTAGTGAGCCCGTGGTTTATTGCTCAGCCCCACAAATTTCCCCCTTTCCACCTCAGTGTGCAGGTACATTATCGAAGGTAGGATTTACACGTAGCTCAATGCGGACCCTTGCTGACTCGCTGAGTGCTAGAGCAACTCAAGGAACCGACATGCATTGTTATGATTCTAATTGTTGTAATTGTAATTTAGTTCATATAGTTGTACCCGATGTACCGTAAACCATTTAGATTGTTTTAAGTTTTATAGCATGATTGGTTGGACTCCGGCGTGTGGCCGTTGAGTTGTATACTCCGAGCGTGTGGCTCGTTGAGTTATATTATGCTTTTCATGCAGGGTTTTAAGGCTTTAAGCCTATGGGATAGTCCATATTACAAACGGAACTCTGCCGAAATTTTAGGAAATCTCATATTCTTTTGGAAAACCATCCTTATTATCTTTAAGTTGAGTTTAGACAGCCAAACCAACACCGGAAAGAGCCTTGGGAGTTCCTTTAAGGAACTCGGCGATGTAATACTCCCGGGGGTGTTTTGGGGTGTTACAAAAATGGTATCAAAGCATAGATTTTGGTGACCTTAAGTTTGCATTGCATATAACCGTCTAGGATCCTTGTTATGTGACTATGTGCTTTGTTTGTAGCCGACATATGTGCGCCCTTAAGGTAGACCTCTGCCTTATAGGTGACTACCTCGTTGACTTAGTTGAATTAGTTGATTGTAAACCGCCTATTGGGGTAATGTGCGAGTGACTTGTGTGTGCTAATTGTGTGAGTAATTGTGACTGAAACCTTACTTCGGTGCATTACTTGTTGATTTCGTTGAGTCCTTAATTAGAAACCTCTATCTTAGGACTTCATTGATTCGAATTCTTATGTGATTAGCTGGAGGATGAGTTTAGTGATCCGAATCGTGAACTTATGTGCTTATATGTGTGAGTGACTCATGCGTGCTAAGTATGTGACTGGGTGTGTGGCTGAATTTTTATTTCGCTTTCGTATTTATTGATTTCGTGGTGTGACTTCCGAATCGTTAGTTGACTTAGGAATTCTTCCCCAAGAAGCATGTGAGTATTCGATTAGGTATCAATTGTTTATATACATAGTTCCAAGGAGTTTAGAGAGTGCCTAGTTGATTTTAGATGGGAAAAGGGAAGACATACGGTGCATTAGCATAAGTGAAGCATACTTGGAGACTCCTGACTCCGTTTGTTGATTTAGGTATAGAGGCCGCCTTTGGGACCTGTCACTAAGGAATGAATTGAGATGTCACATCGGTGAATAAGATAGGACCGAACACCTCGAGTGTTGAGGGATACTTGCATATTTACGGAAATACTCATAGGTGGATACTTTTGGAAGTTATGAATGAGAATTAGAGGTCATGGAGAGGAAATTAATGGGAAATACAATGCGAAAGGTTCATCGTATCGTTGATGGAATTGGCTTTCTTAATAACAATATTTGGGTACATGATCGAGAATGTCAAACTTGGTATTTTGCTTGAAGTGCATGTTTGTTCGGATGTGTTGGAAGGTATCTTTTGGGTGCATTTGGGAACTATTTTGGAGAAACCGTTGATTTAGGAATTTTCTCTATCTCCATCTAAGTTTTGAATCGACGAAACATAGGATGCAATGGTTATGGAGATCCATCTACGAGTTCCAATTTGAGAAACTTGTGAGAAAAGGTTTAGAATAAGCCGAGCATGAGGCTAGAAGAGAGCTAAGCAATCACATTGAAGGTTACACTTTCCACCATTTGAGTTCCTTTGACTTAACTATTTCATTAAGAGGAATTGATTGATGAATATGGGAATCATACCCTCCATCACTAAGTTTACATGTGGCAATTCTTTGTGGGTAATCGAAACGTCGAAATTGGAAGTAGTTTCTTTGGGTTCTTTATAAACTTTGGGCATGATCATGATCTTGTAGGTGGAGTGTCTCGTTACAAGGGAAGTTTAGAAGTTGCTCTATCACTCCCATACTTTACTTGAGTTTGTTGTGTTTACTATTGCTCACGGGAGCGACTATAAGTGCTTGGGGATAAGATACTTTAAGATTTACAAAAGGATCGTAGGTTGGATCTTAACTCCCGTAGGGTGAAAGAATGACATGAGGGCTCCCTACTACTTGTCATAGTTACCAAGAGTTGCTTAAGGATCTTGTGGTGCTAGATATGATCATATATAGTTTGGTTGCCTCTCAAGTGTGACTTGGTTCAAATTCCGGCGTTTTGCTTATACTTCCGAGGTCTCTCTACTTCCTCTTTGGTGACGTTACTTGCCTAGCATGTGTGCCATCCTTACTGCTTCGACCAGTGATGTATCATAGATAATTCGTTGAACTGGCCATCCCACTAGCTTGGCTATAGAGTTTGCTTAAGTTTATGGAAGATAAGGAGCTACTAGGCGGTGTCGGATATCCGAACTATATGTGTGCATAGTTAATGTGTTGAATGCGTTAGGATTTGGTGGAGGCATTAGGGTTCGATGTAAGATAGGTGACGGGATCACAATCTCCAAGCCAACTTTTTGCCCTTTTGAGTGCGATTTGCTCCTCGGGCCCATAATAGAGTGAGTAGACGCACGAAAAGTTGGTAGAAAGGAGGCTGGAATTCATTGACGCCAAACGAGACTAGGTGCCTCCGTGAATCGGAGTTCGGGCTCGGTAGCACTTGTATGGGCAACTTAGACTTATTTGAGAGTTTGTAGCCGAACCCTACTCATTGCGAATTTCGAGTACGAAATTCTTGTAAGGAGGGAAGAGTCTGTAATACCCGTAAATTTAGCAAAAGCAGTTGTAAAGCATAGAATTATTGAGTAATATTCCACGCATCTAGGGGTGAGCGACTGATTTTATTTATGGCCGGACATATTACTTTAGTATCCCTTTGGAGGCTGGTGTTGAATAAATTAAATTAAGGGAACTGCCTCCTTTTCTATCTAGGTTAAACCCTTTGGTGATTAGGAATTGTCATGACCGGCGTATTAAAATAAGTTAGGATGCAGCGAAGCATAAAGAGGACGAAAGGGAGGAGACATGGACACTGTCGTATATGGGTCGGTGATTACTTTGGTTGAATTATGAAGAGATGAGAAAGATAAATTATGGGTTTAATTATTATTACGTTTAGCAAGAGAAAAAGGAAAAAGATGAATAAAAAGGAAATAAAGAGGTGGGTTTTGGTTTAAGCGGAGAAATGAGATAGAAATCAAATTTGGGGTCCAATAAGGATCATCGACCAACCCAATTAGGCGGGGAGAAAAAGAGGAAAGGAAAGAGGGCTCGGGGGAGCCCGAGCAGCAGACAAGGAATGAGCGGGAGAAACAGAGAGAGAGAGAGGGAGAGAGAAAGCGCGGAGCCGGAGCAGAGGCGGTGGCCCACCCGAACGGCGAGCGGCCGGTGGGCGAAGGGAGAGCGGGGGCTTGGGAAGGCTAGAAGGAGGAGAATAGAGCGAAGCGAGTGAGGAAGAGGGAGGACCGAGCGAGAGAAGCGAGAGGAAGTCGAGGCGAGCGCAGCTGAGCAAGAGAACGGCGACCAGCGAACGAGGGTACACGGCGAGTGAAAAGGGGCCGGCGACGAGACATCAATGGCGGAGCGAGAATCGAGAGGGGAACCCGAGCGAAACCCGAGCAGAGACAGAGGAAGTGAGAACCGAGAGGCAAAAGGGGCGGCGGTGGGGAGAAAGACCGGCGGCGACCCACGAGGACCAGACCGAGGGAAAGTGGGAACCTGAGACGTTGAACCGAAGCAAGAGGGAGCGAGGGTCCCCGAAACCAAACATAACCGAGCGCAGAATACGGACAGCGAGCAATTCAATCGATTCTAAACCGTAAAAATTCGAGGTGGGTAGTCTTATACTCTAAATTATTAGTAATTCCGAACCCAAATGAGTTTATTGTGATTGTTGAATGTGATTGTGAATATTGAACACATATATGTCATTGAATAAGTTTAGTAGTTGGTGAAAGTTGAATTAGGAGCCGTGATGGGAATTGGTAGTCGTTTAGGCCTGAATTGGAAACCGAGAAATTCAGACGGAGTTGGGTTCCTTGGGTATAATGAGTAGTATCGGGAATCTGGTCGGTTGGGGACGGGGATAAGCACATGTGGTTTGGGCATAAGTTATGAAATTGATATTTCAGATTGACTCTTAGAGATTTATTGAATTTACGACATTAAGGGATGACTGCTAATATCGGGAAATAGTGAGTTAAGCATAAAAGGGGAGTGAGTTCATAGCAAATGTTTCACGGTTGATGCATGGGAGTGAGAGAAGGTTGATTGTCCGATTAATTGAGTTCAAAAGGTAATTAAATCCTCGAGGTTGAATTGAGCATGAAAGTACGTAGCTAACGAGAATTGAATAATGGAAAGTAAGTAAGAGGTACATAATTAAGGATGGGCGAACCAGGATCGATTAATAAAGTGAGAGATATTAAATGGGAAATTGACGTTAGGAAATAGCAAGTTGGGGACGGTAAAGTTGAACTAAGCCAAAGTCATGTCTAAGACCTTTGAGAATGAATTGAATTAAAAGGTGAATGGAGATAGAGGAAACTTCGGTAAAGTAAGTTTAAGGATATATGGTCGAATGAGGGCAAAAGAGGTTGGTTTATAAAGTGAGGTCATGAAGTGGGGGAATTGAAGTAACGACAATGAATTGTGAAAAGTGAGAACGTTGAATTAGGTAATATCTACTTGTGGTTATTGTGGCTCGGACAATGGAAATTAATCGTACTAGAATGGTGGATTGAGAAAGGTATAGTTGGAAAGAGTGGAGAATGACTGCTTGTGGTTATTGGTGGCTATTCGTGTTATGTGATTACTTTACGTGATACTCAAAAATGGTTTTGAAAGGAGTTTTGTATTTTACGTGAATGATTCTTGAATGCAATTTCTTGAGAACTGCCGTTCGAACGTGATTATGTTTTAAAGAAGCGAGACTTGCTTGAGAAAATGAATCAGATTTGAGAAAGTGAATTTATAAGGGTGACACGTGGTGTCATGCCTTCCTTGATACTAAATTGATTGAGAAAGTCTGTAAAGTGAATGTGATGAATGAGTATGGGCAAAGAGTTTTGAATCAACAGAGCTACGGATTGTTTAGCATACCGAAGGGTTCAAAGCTGGGGAAGCTAGAAACTTCGAGGGAAGGATTCTAACAGGGGTCCTGTGGTGGCAGGATGCCCGATCCGAGACTTCCTAGAAGATAGGTCCCGGGAGCCTTTTATTGGGGTCGCGCCCAGAGAAATTAGAGAAACTACGTGAAATTATGAGAAAAGAAGTGCTAGTTCGAATCCTTAGAAGGCCCGGAAAAGTTGATTCAACCCCAAAAGAATTGTTTATGAATGTGAAATTGTGCTTTTAAGTGATTGAAGAGTCATGATCTTTTCATTGCAAGAGATTTCAAGGAAAATGTATAGATTTGTATTACGTTATTATGTGTTCATCATTTTCATTATTATGTATGTGTAAAGAATTTCCATTTTAAGGGTATAAGACTCCGGTGAGCCCATGGTTTATTATTCACCCCCACAAATTTCCCCCTTTCCACCCCAATGTGCGGGTACATTATTAGAATGTAGGATCTACGCGTAGCTCAATCCGGACCCTTGCTGACTCGCTGAGTGCTAGAGCGACTCAAGGAACCGACATGCATTGTTATGATTCTAAATGTTGTATTTGTAATTTAGTTCATATAGTTGTACCCGATGTACCGTAACCCATTTAGATTGTTTTAAGTTTTATAGCATGATTGGTGGACTCCAGCGTGTGGCCGTGGAGTTGTATACTCCGAGCGTGTGGCTCATTGAGTTATATTATGCTTTTCATACAAGGTTTTAAGGCTTTAAGCCTATGGGATAGTCCATATTACAAACGAGAACTCGCCGAAATTTTAGGAAATCTCATATTCTTTTGGAAAACCAACCTTATTATCTTTAAGTTGAGTTTAGATAGCCAAACCAACACCAGAAAGAGCCTTGGGAGTTCCTTTAAGGAACTTTGGCGATGTAATACTCCTAGGGGGTGTTTTGGGGTGTTACAATTCCGAATCTAAACAACTTAAATTAATAAGTTAAAAAAATAAATAAATAAAATAGTATATAAGTATACATACGTGCGTGTGTGTGTGTGTGTGTGTGTATATATATATATATATATATATATATATATATAAATTATTAGAATACAAATGAAATTTAAAAAAAAAACGAAAGAAAAGAAGATGGTGGAAGGATCGGGAATTCGAGTAAAAGGAGGAGGGTGGGGGTTTTGAAAACTAAGCCCTTCATTTTTCTCTCATCTACCTTCACTTCTCCTCTCTGCTCTCACCTCCCCTTCACTCCCTCTTCCTGCCCGACTTCCACCGCCGGCCAGCCGTCACCACCGGCCTCTTCGCCGCTAGCGAGCCGCCGTCGGTGCCTCTAGCCGCCACCCTGTCACCTCCAGGCGTGTCTCTGTCTCTCTCCTCTTCTCTCTGTCCTACTCCGAACAGGGCTGTTTCGCCCTGCTGCTCCTGCCGCCTCCACACGAGCTACCGTCGCCACCTTTAGCCACCGTCCGGCGCCTCAAACTGCTGACCCCTGTCCGGAGCTTCCACCTCGGACACCGAACCACCACCACCAAATTCCACTTCAAAACCCCCTTTGAGGTATATCTCTAACTCTCCATTTCTAATAAAATTTTTATCACAAATTTATATTGTAATTGAAGAATTAGACAAGTTAATGTGAGTTTTGAATTAGTTATGGTGGAATTGAAAGAATCTTGTGATCAAATGAAATTGAATTTAGGGTTTATTATGAGTTGATATGGAGTAGAAATTGATTTGGGTTTATTTATAATTATGAATGTGCTTGTTTAAGTTTTATATGAATAAGAATGAATTGTTTAGTTGTGGAAGAATTGGAAGAAATATATTGAGGATGATTGAAATATAAGCACACATATATATATATATATATATATATATATATATATATAATGTTGTGAGTTGCTTTCAAGGGTGTGTAATTAGAGATTCTAAACTTGAGCAAATTAATGTGATTGAATATTGGTTTAGTCAAGCAAGAGTGAATCAATTTGAAATGTGAAAATTTTATGGAGTGTGGAGGAATACTCATTGGTATGAATTAACTGAAAAATTGGGGTTATGTTAACTTTGGGAATGAGATATGAAGGAGAATGTAAGTGGATATGAAATTAGGGGTTTGTTGAACTTATTGAAGATTTTGTTGAAGTCGGTTGCTATAGAGTGGAAGATAAGCCAATAGGTGCTTGTATTGTAAAGGGATATGAATAATTAAGTGTGCAACAATTCTAGAGAGGGCTCATGATACTATTTAAAGTAAGTTTTGGATTGAAAGAAGTTTAGAGTGTAGAATGTTGAATCAAATTACTTCCGAAAACATAAAAGCAACGGGAACGACATGTTCAAAGAAAATAACGAAAAGTGATATTTAAGGGGAAACGAACAACTACCTCGAGTACGTTATTGTCTGCACTTTTCAAAATATTTAAATGTTAACATGTAAATATTGATGAGTTTCACTATTTTGTCTACGACACACTAAATCATTAATTGATTATTGGTAGTACTCATAAAGGAATTAATCGTGCGGAGCCATCTCCCGATAATCGGGATTTCTATGATTAAATTGCTTAACCGAAGCCTTAGCTATAAATATATATGACGTGAACAAAAATCGAAAAGTTCATGAGCACAAAAAAATGAGAATATTGAGGAGATATTAACTTGGTTTATATACTGGTTTGAAACTTGCTTCTTGAAGTTGTATAAATACTCCGACGTGTGACCATTGAGTTGTCTACTCCGACCGTGTGGGTCGTTGAGTTTTATTGTGGATTTTATGCGGGGTTTTAAGACTTTTAGCCTAATGGTTAGGCCATATTTCATACTGAAACTGTGCCAAAATTTTTAGAAAATTGGAAAACCAAACGACACCTTAAGTAGGAAGTATATTTGGTTTACGAGATAAGAGGACATCCGGGCATACGAGATGAAACGAGTAGTACAATTAAGGTTAGGCATCATTAAGCATAGACTAGAGATGATAGAAACAAAAGATCAAACTTGAGTTTTATTACAAGAATGGGGAATTAAACTCATAAATTGTTATATACAAATTCAAACTATATCATCAATAGCTTATTTCCCAGAAATGTATGAATATCGAGATCGAAGTGAACAATATGGATAGGTACATGAAAAGTAAAAGTTTGGTGATCATAAATGCATATAAACATTGTTAAAAGACTAGTAATCTACAAAAGTAGATTCGTTTTGGAAATAGAAATCGAATTGAAATTGTGTTGCAGAAACAATCAGCAATTAAAGTGTTCGGCACTGCTGAGGTACGTTATTGCTTGTACCTTTTCCAAAGTGTTCATCTTTATTATGGAGTTTACTATTTAATAATACAAATAATTTGGACCCACTTCACAATCACAGTTCACGGTTAGCGTAGATTTATCACGGTTACATTTCATAGTTACGATTTACGATTCACAATTACAGTTTACGAGATCCGATTACAATTCACGATTACGGTTTACGAACACGATTACGGTTCACAGGGCCCTCCCTGATCGATCGAGATAAAATGAATGAATTGTTTATACAGATCACGATTACGAGATATGATGATCTCACGGAATCGTTAATCGTTCAATTGTACGAGAATCGTTAATCGTTCAATTGTTCACTGCCGACTGCGTCGGGGTTTGATGAACCTAGGAGTCGGATTCCATGATTGATTGTTTCATAGTACGGGTCATAAGTATTGCTAAATCGGAAAAGCAAATTAGAAATTGATAAGTTTGCAAACCGAGTATTCAAGAAAAATGATTTAAGATATGCATTATTTAAGAGCACTTAAATTATAATTTTATTTTATAACGGTAACGTACTAAGCTTATAGCTCACACGTCTATTGTTTTATATTTTAAAATTTTTAAGAAGCCGAGCGCATGGCAGACTATTCACAATCACACCTAAAGTTTAAAGAGGAAGAAAAAGATAGAGCTAGTCGGAAGAAGTGATGTTCGGCTATTCATCTTGACCCTATACATGTTAGTCCCTTCCTTGGTCTCTTGGCTCATGATTCCTCTCCAGCTGATCCTCGGCGTTTTGAAATTTTCATTTTCTTTGAAGAAAATTTGGGTTGGATTGTTACATAAATTGTTTGAATAATTAATATGCTCAAATGAATTTGCCTTGTTTTCATTCCGAAAACGGCGGTAGCGTCTCCCAATTTACAAGTCTTCCGCTGTTAATTACTTCTTTATGTGGTTACGTATTGGGGCGTTACGAAGTGGTATCGGAGCAAGGTTGAGAGAACCATGAGCCAAGCGTATGGAGACTTAGTCCAGCTGATTCGAGTCATTTTATGTGTAATGTGGAGTCCTACGTGTGAGTCCCATTATTTGTCTTGGTCAATATTATAAGTGTTGTTGGGGATGGCACCTAAACCCAACGAGTCGCATGCGTCTATGGTTGTCCTTGCATATAGATGGTCAATATAAAAGTTGACGTCACGAGGATATTGATGTTAAGTGATTCTATCATTTGAGTCAAGATGATCCGAGTCCAATATCACTTGCTTGACCAGCACAATGATAAAGCTATAAATCTATCGAAATAACGAAAAGAATCTTGTTCTAAAATGAATAATTGCCCAAATTTTGATACCCCCTAAAAAGAAAAAAAATGTTTTGTAAATGATAGATGAAAATTGTTTAATCTCTACTCGATAAAAGAAAGGTTTTCAATTGACTCCCACATAGATGAGTTTAAAACCACATGTAAACTATTGTTGGAATTTAATTTTTGGAGCTAATGCTAAGCATCGGATGCTCTAAGTGTTTCATGAGGGCCTAAAGATTCAATAACCGTCAAATAGTAACTTTGGTCGCTGCGTAATAAAAAATGAAAACAAAATTTATGTAATAAAAGCGACTCTAAATTAACTAGATTGAGAAATGTATGAGTTTGAATTTGAGAAGGAGTGCATCATATCGATGCTCGAATTAGTGAAATTCCCTTGTATAGTAACACATGTTGAGTCAAAGAACCAGAATAGACAATAACAATCTACATGATAGGAGGTATTTATTTTCAATGAATAAGTGTAATTGTATGTATAAAGAAAGTAAATAAAGTAGTTGAGGTATAAAAAAATTAAAATTAAAAAAAATGTAAGCTCAAAGAATGATGAAAATTTTGAGGTTATATATATATAAGATTATAGGAAATAAGATATTAATATAAACTATGAAGCATCTCTTAACTATGTTAGATGAGAGATTGAGAATCCGAGGTCACAAGTGAATATCTCCTCCCTGAATGTTGTATGAAGGTGGAATACCTTGAGTTTAGGACTAAGGCAAAATAAATTAATAAATAACTAAAATACCCAAAACCAATTCTAAACTCTATGACGGAAAATAAATATGTGGAGCGAGTTGGGAACTACGAGTACGAGATCTTTGGGGAATTTTTTTTCAAAAGACATTTGGAACGAAATAGCATTTTAGTAGTTCGTATAATTAGGAAACCAATGGATCAATAGAAAAAGGGGAGACAAGTGATTAAGGATATTTTGTTGATTACGTAAAAGAAAGGAGACAAATATATTCCATTAGATGGGTTCTCATGTAACAATATTCTTCATGGTATCGAAATGATTTAAGAAATAGTTGGGAAGATCCGAATTATACGACATAATACGAAAACGGTTTGAGATAGACAGGATTCACATGCGAACCGTATAAGGAAACTTCTTGAATCTCAAGAAATGATAAGACTTTTCTTAAGGTTTCTTCGGGTCAAAGGATTTGAAGATTGTATAAGAGGGAAGTTGAGACACCGCTTGGTGAGCCTTACGAAATTGTTGAGAGAATAAATCATGTTTCTTATAGGTTAAACAATTGCGCAACAAAGTGATACCTTTAATTAAAGTCACTTGGGCCATCTTGAGATTTCTGCGACAACGGGGAAATAGAGGATGAAATGAGAAGCTGTTACCCTCCATTTGTTCCAAAGGTATGTTACTAACGATTATAGTTTCGAGGACGAAACTTTTTTAAGGGGGTAGGATGTAACACCACGAAACTTAATCGTAATTAATTATTTTAAATTTACATTTTATCTTCTTAATATTGCTTAAGAGCGAGTGAACCGCGCACAATATGAAATCGAAATAAAAGATGCGAACAAATTTGATAATCGTAAATAATAATGGGCAATTCGTACAAATTTACGTACGTACTACGAAATGTATATATGTTCGAATAATTTCATTCCGAATCTGAATCAATTAAATTAATAAGTAAAAAAATAAATAAAATAAAATAAAACAGTATATATATATATATATAAATTATTATAACACAAATGAAATTTTTAAAAAAAAAGAAAAAAAGATGGTGGAAGGATCGGGAATTCAATAAAAAGGAGGGTGGGGGTTTTGAAAACTAAGCCCTCCATTTTCTCTCTCATCTCCCCACCTTCACTTCTCCTCTCTACTCTCACCTCCCCCTCACTCCCTCTTACTGCCCGACTTCCAACACCGGCCTTTTCGCCGCCAGCGAGCTGGCGCCGGCGCCTCCGGCCACCACCCTGTCATCTCCAGCGCGTCTCTCTCTCTCCTCTTCGCTCTATCCTGCTCCAAACAAGGGTCTGTTTCGCCCCTGTTGCTCCTGCCGCCACCTTTGGCCGCCGTCCGGCGCATGAAACCGCCGACGAACATCGGACACCGAACCACCACCACCAAATTCCACTTCAAAACCCCCTTTGAGGTATATCTCTAATTCTCCATTTCTAATAAAATTTTTATCACAAATTTATATTGTAATTGAAGAATTATACAAGTTAATGTGAGTTTTGAATTAGTTGTGGTGTAATTGAAAGAATCTTGTGATCAAATGAAATTGAATTTAGGGTTTATATGTGTTGATATGGACGGGAAATTGATTTGGGTTTATTTATAATTGTGAATGTGCTTGTTTAAGTTTTATATGAATATGAATGAATTGTTTAGTTGTGGAAGAATTGGAAGAAATATATTGAGGATGATTGAAATATGAGCGCATATATATATATAATGTTGTGAGTTGCTTTCATGGGTGTGTAATTAGAGATTGATGGAAGATTGAATTTATGTGTGCATATGTGCTAAACTTGAGCAAATTAAGGTGATTGAATACTAGTTTAGTCAAGCAAGAGTGAATCAATTTGAAATGTGAAAATTTTATGGAGTATGGAGGAATACTCATTGGTATGAATTAACTGAAAAATTGGGGTTATGTTAACTTTAGGAATGAGATATGAAGGAGAATGTAAGTGGCTATGAAATTAGGGGTTTATTAAACTTATTGAAGATTTTGTTGAGGTCGGTTGCTATAGAGTGGAAGATAAGCTAATAGGTGCTTGTATTATAAAGAGATGTGAATAATTAAGTGTGCAACAATCCTAGAGAGGGCTCATGATACTATATAAGTAAGTTTTGGATTGGAAAGAAGTTTAGAGTGTAGAATGTTGAATCAAATTACTTCACGAAAACAGGAAAGCGACGGGAACGACATGTTCGAAGAAAATAACGAAAAGTGATATTTAAGGGGAAACGAACAACTACCTCGAGTACGTTATTGTCGCACTTTTCAAAATATTTAAATGTTAACATGTAAATATTGATGAGTTTCACTATTTTGTCTAAGACACACTAAATCATTAACCGATTATTGGTAGTGCTCATTAAGGAATTAATCGTGCGGAGCCATCTCCCGATAATCGGGATTTCTATGATTAAATTGCTTAACTGGAGCCTTAGTTATAAATATATATGTCGTGATAAAAAATCGAAAAGTACATGAGCACAAGAAAATTAGAATATTGACGAGATTGTAACGTGGTTTATATACCGATTTGAAACTTGCTTCTTGTGGTTGTAAAAATACTCCAACATGTGACCGTTGAGTTGTGTACTCCAAGCGTGTGGCTCGTTGAGTTTTATTGTGGATTTTATGCAGGGTTTTAAGACTTTTAGCCTAATGGTTAGGCCATGTTTCAAACGAAACACTCGCCAAATTTTTAGAAAATTGGAAAACCAAACCGACACCTTAAGTACGAAGTATATTTGGTTTACGAGATAAGAAGACATCTCGGGCATATTAGATTAAATGAGTGGTACAATTAAGGTTAGGCTGCATTAAGCACGAGACTAGAAGTGATAGAAGCAAAAGATCAAACTTGAGTTTTATTACAAGAATGGGTAATTAAACTCATAAATTGTTATAGACAAATTCAAACTATATCATCAATAGCTTATTTCAGGAAATGTATGAATATTGAGATCGAAGTGAACAATATGGATAGGTACGCGAAAAGTAAAAGTTTGGTGGTCGAAATGCATATAAAGATTGTTAAAAGACTAGTAATCTACAAAAGTAGATTCATTTTGGAAACAAAAATCGAATTGAAATTGTGTTGCGAAACAATCAGTAATTGAAGTGTTCGGCACGTTGAGGTACGTTATTGCTTGTACTTTTTCCAAAGTGTTCATCTTTATTACGGAGTTTAATGTTTTAATAATACAAATAATTTGGACCCACTTCACGATCACAGTTCACGGTTTGCAGTAGATTTATCACGATTACAGATTCACGATTACAGTTTACGAACCTGAGTTACGATTCACGATTGCGAGTGTACAGTTCACGATTACAATTTACGATTACTGATCTACATACACGATTACAGTTCACGGGGTCTTCCCCGATCGATTAGGATAAAATGAATGAATTGTTTATACGAGTCATAGTTACGAGATATGATGATCTCACGGAATCGTTAATCGTTCAATTTTTCACGGAATCGTTAATCGTTCAATTGTTCACGACCAACCGCTTCGGGGTTCGATGAACCTAGGAGTCGGATTCCATGATTGATTGTTTCACGAGTACGGGTCCTAAGCTTCGCTAAATCGGAAAAGCAAATTAGAAATTGACAAGTTTACAAATTGAGTATTCAAGAAAAATGATTTAAGATATGCATGATTTAAGAGCACTTAAATTATAATTTTATTTTATAACGGTAACATACCGAGCTTATAGCTCACACGTCTATTGTTTGATGTTTTAAAATTTTTAGGAAGTAGAGTGCATGACAGACTATTCACAATCATACCTAAAGTTTAAAGATGAAGAAAAAGATAGAGCTGGTCGGGAGAAGTGATGTTCGGCTGTTCGTCTTGACTCCATACATGTTAGTCCCTTCCTTGGTCTCTTGGCTCATGATTCCTCTCCAACCGATCCTCGGCGTTTGAAATTTTCATTTTCTATGAAGAAAATTTGGGTTGGATTGTTACATAAATTGTTTGAATAATATATCTGCTCAAATGAATTTGCCTTGTTTTCATTCTTAAAACGGCAGTAATGTCTCCCAATTTACAAGTTTTCCGTTGTTAATTACTTATTTATGTGGTTACGTATTGGGGGCGTTACACTAGTAACCCATGCGAGTGTCGATGACTTGCTAGATTTCATTTGAGGACCAGGTTTTAGAGTCAAAGATTTTGCCGATAACCATGTTTTCCCACACCCACTCTATTTGACTGCTCGGGTCCATAACTGAGAGGAGTGTAGAAGACCTAGGGAAAAAAGATGAATGGGAAGGAAAATTTTGCATAGTTGTAACCAGATTTGGAAATGGTACGAGCCAAGACGGAAACACCAAAAGAACTATAAAAGGACCAACAGTTTCTCCGGAAAGAGTAAGAAGGCAAATATGATGCTGACAGAAAAAAGATCATGAAGTAGAAACGAGTCCAAATGTGGTTGAGCCTAAAAAGGAAATAAAGACCCATCACTTCAAACCGCCTACCCCTAACTCCTTGAAACGAAAGGAACCCAACTCCTCAAACCACTAAGTGACCCAGAAGAACACGCCACCCCCTCTATTGCTCGTTGGGAAGCTCAGCTACACCCTAGACACCACAATCAACGCATCAAACAAAATGTAGGTGATGAATGGCCACAGGAGATAAACGGCACCACTACGAAGATTGGGGGAGGGGAGGAGAAAAGAAAATAGGATACGGCAATGGTGGTGCCCTAGAGAGAGTTTCTCAACTTTCTCTCACTAGGAGAGTTTTTCAACTAGTTCTTTTAGCTGATGATTCTTTTCATATGTACATTAAATGAAGGGCATGGTCGTCATTTTGTTGTTCCACTCAATCTGCACTAAGCTACTAACTGAGGCCACACTCTAGCCTGTTTTCGCTGCCCCAATTATTTACGGTTGATCGTGGTCTACCCAATAATTCTCCCATTTGGAATTTCCAGCAGGTACACTAAAGCTATCTTAACTATCTGGCACAATGATTAGTTCAATCAAATTGGGCTGAATCCAAATCAAAGAAGATGTAGTTGATTTGCACCCAAAAAAAAAATAAAAGATGCAGTTGACAGAATATTCCTACCAAATCAATTATTTTTGTGTTGAAATTTATATTCAACTCAACTTCAGAATATTTGTTGCAAGTCAGTTATTTAAAATATATAGGTTGGTTTATATTCAAGTCAAGTAGATTTGAAAACCTTGTTTTGGGAAAAAGGGGAAAAATGCAATGTTGATCAGGTTATGCTTGTTCAAAGTCGAGCTATACACGACAATCGGGTCATTCGGTTCGGGTTTCGGTTCGGGTTAGTTCGGTTTGGGTGAACTTCGGGTCGATCTTGTTCGGGTCCGGTTCGGTTTCGGGTTCGGGTCAATTTCGGTTCGGGTAAACTTCGGGTCAATCTTGTTCGGGTCCGGTTCGGTTTCGGTTCGGGTCAACTTCGGTTCGGTTCAACTTCACGTCAATCTCGTTCGGGTTCGATTCGAGTTAATTTCGGATCAGGTCGTAATCGGGTCACTTTTTTGGTCAAAATCGATTCAAAATTGTGTCATTATAGGCATAACGAGACCATCTTCAAAAAAAAAATGTGGGTTGGGTCACTTTTATTTGGGTTAAATCAATTCGGGTCCGATTCGGTTCGGGTCATTTTCGGTTCGATTTGGTTTCGGTTCGAGTCATTTTGGTTCGGGTCGAATCGGGTTCATTAGATTTCGGCTCGGTTCGGTTCGGGTCGGTTCATTTCGGTTTGCGAGTCAAAATCGGTTCAACTATTTCGGACGTCAATTCGGTTTGGGTTTCGGGTTGTTCGGGTTGACCCATTCGGTTCAGTCGGCTTTGCCATGTCTAGTCGAGCTAACTCAAATTACCTTGTCTTTGAAGTACTGTAACGCCCCAAACCCGTAATCACCGGTTTTAGTCTAAATAAACCGCTAGCCGATGATTAGCGCAGCGGAAAGGAGGTTAGGGACATTACCGCCGCCCTTACCGAGAGGAAAGGGCAAGGCTTTGTATGCATTTTACCCAAGGTTATACCTTGCTAGGAACTACAAATTATGCAACAAGTACATGTTAAACCCGATACGAAATCAACTTCACTTGACCACTAATACCCCAACTTGCTATTGCGAGCCTCGTAAGTCCCGAATAGACCTTCGCTTCATACCTTCAACATCTTACCTAAAACAAAACAGAAAACATTTTCAAAATGTGAGCCGAAGCTCAATACGTCCATTATCATGTCTGTAAAATAAAGGTTATGAAATAGTTGAGTTGAGCGCATGCATTTCAATTTATTTGTAAATGAGGGGAGTGAATAATGTAAAACTGTTGCTAATTAATTATCCGTGTGGTGACCCTTGCGATCTTCGGGTTTCCCTAAATGTGTACACACCTGCACCAATCGGGAAGTCCAGTTGGTGCGGCGCAGTTACGGTGTGCCGACTTTGAACAATGGTGAAGTAATGATGGGCGGGCCCACTTTTATATGACAAATACTGTTTGCAAATGATTCTTTGTTGTTGTTGTTGTTGTCGGCCATATCCGGCCTTGATTTGTAAATAAAACATTGAAGGGCACGATCAATGAACGTACTCGATAATGTTGATAGTATACTTGTTCTTGGTGGGATTTGCACAGGACCCGAGCAGACTTCGATTTGATGGCCCTTAACATAGAGTTTTGAAACACATTTCATTAATAAGGATTTGGTTTTGGCAATAATCACCTTATTCCATGGTAATTGATATGATTTTATAAGTATTTGGCTCATGCCTTATTTTATTGAAATTTTAGCTAAGTTATTTTATTTGTGAATGTAAATAATAATAATCTTTAACATGAATTATTTTAGAAATTAAACATGCATTTTAATATCTTTAACTTAGCTAATTACAAGTTTAATGAATATGCATTTACTCATTAAGTGATTATAGTTTATGCATGAATTTTACTAAGCATGCATTAATATTTTTGGTGATTTACACATGCAATCATGTACTACTACTAATTTATTTATTAATTAAACATGCTTTAGGAATTAACTAATTACTTTAAGTTTATAGCTAAGTTAATCTTTGGTTAATCATTTAAACATGCACCTAATAACTAAATAAATTTCTATTTTAACAATACTCATGTAATGAACATGCTACTTATTTAACATGCATGCAAGAATTTAATTATGAACTTATTATTAATATGCTAATATATTTTTACTTAATCATGCATGCAAGGTTTAATTTACATGTATTAGTATACTACTAGCTTTTATTTAACATGCATGCATAATTAATTACTATTAGTAACTTAAACATGAATTATAATGAATCCATTACCAATTTTATTTTCTTAATTACAAGGGTTAGAACATGCATGCCTTGATTAAATTTTTATGCTTACTAATCTGATCATATTTCCTCTGTACTTCATATTTTATCTAATTTTAATTAGTTTTTAAAAGCTAGATTAGGTTAAGCTAATTTTTAGGGTTAGGGTTTAGGTTTTTACCTAAGGAAGAAGAATGGAGCAAAGGTGGTGGTTGCAGGTGGAATCCGGCGATGGCAGGCGGTGCTCCGGTGGCAGTGGCGGCGCTGGTGCTCGGTGGTGGTCCTCGGTGGTGGTGGTGTGGCAGTGGTAGTGGTGGTGATGGTGGGTTTTTTGAGGAAGTTGGTTTTAGGGCATATGTAAAGGAGAGAGAGAAGGAGAGTTTGTACGCATGGGGGCTGCAGTGGTGGTGCTGGGTGGCTGCCGGCGGTGCATGAAGGTGGCGGTGGTTGGGTTTCCGGTCGGTGGTCAGGTGGTGGCGGCCATGGGTGGTGTGGAAAGAGGAGAGGTGGTTTGGTGGTTTTGAGTTATTTGGAGGGTTTGGAGGGTGTTTGTTTTGGGTGGCTTGGTGGCCGGTGGTCGGCCGGTGATGGGCGGTCAGCGGCCCTTAAGGGTTGGGCTGCCGGAAGGGTGCTGGCCGGCGTGGCTGAGGGTGGCCGGAGGTGAGAGGGAGACTATAGAAGAGTGAAAGGTGGTGGTGTGAAGTTGGTCGACGGGGGCTTTCGGGGGCAATTTTCCGGCGACAGGGTGGTCGGAATGGTGCTCTGACAGGTGCGTCTTGTTCATTGCAGCATGGAGAATAATTATGGTCACTGAGGATCAATAGAGGGGTCGGAGGTGGTCTGTGGAAGGGGTCAAAGTGGGGCTGGTGGTCAGCTTTCAGAGGGGAGAGAGATTTGCAGAAACAGAATTTTGGGGCCAAATTTTCAGCTAATTACCCCTATTTATACCAGGTTTTGATGATTATCTACATGATCAAGCTGGCATGGGCTGATTGTTGTGGATGACAGATGGTAATGATGCATGCTAACCAAGTGATTTGTCAATTGATTAAGCAAGCTTAGTGTGATTAGTGGTGTCAAGGTCTTACTTGACCCCTAAAAATATCTAATAATTCCTTTATTATTTTTATTATTTATTATTATTAATCTCATCAGCTAGCTGCTTATTATTTTTATTTTTATTATTTTCCTCATGATTATTTTTATTTATTATATATAGTGCTTTTGCTAATAAATTTTGTTTATTTGCTTAAGTAGAAGGTTAGGTTAACCTTATTTCTAGCAATTGATATTAGATGCTCATGTACATAAGTGTGTTGAATTAGTTTTGGGTGATATATTTTATGCTTACATATAGGTGTAGGAATGCCTCTATATGTATATATAAATGTTTATAAAAAATTTGATTTAGATTAAATGTTTATAATAGAAAGGATCGGGCATGAATTATAAGTATAAGTAATATTTGGGGAATTGATACTTTATGAATTTTATTGTAAATATTGGCCATCCATCGTCAGTCGCTTACGTTCGGGTCCTGCAAGAAAATTTTGATACACACATATATATATGATATGAAAATATTTTGGAATTGAAATGCACGCGCTTGTTTTAATTGAACGTATTAGATATAATACGTTTTAAAGTTTGGGTTGTTACAAGTACAGTTTGGCTTTGGATTAGTAATTGCATACAGGAAAACTTATAGTTGTAAAGATGCTCAATTGAAAGCCTAACTTAGAGCAAAGTCCTTTCTATTATCACGATTCATTACGTGGGCCAATTCACAATCCTAGAAATATGTTCGGTTTTGTGAGGTCCAATAGACAGTTTCAAATTGTGTGGGACAACAGCTTCCCGAACATTCTAGTAAGATGAAACTTTCAAAGTTTGAATTCTTAACATAGAAGCAATTCAAGAGACTCCTGCATGAATTGATCAAGAGCAGCAACCAGTTCAGACTTTAGACTGACTGTAAATTTGGAAAATACAGTTTATACATCACATGAGTTATATCACAAGTAACATATTTCACACAAATCAAACACAAAGGACAGTTCTGCATGTAATCCACATCTTATCAACTGTGGTTGGATAAGCCAGGACAGCAAAACACTAGAGTCAGATGAAAAGCTTATTCAGTCACCATAGCAAATTCAGGCATGAACGTAACCTCCACTCCAATTCTTGGTGACTCTCAGCGAATCTCAGGCCACCATAACAGTACAGTTCATAATGAAGTGGCTCCTGTGGTTCTCGCCTCCACGGGGCTCCCAGTTCTGATTTTCTGAATTGGGATTTGGGGAGCAGGTGTAGATAGTCATCCCGCGACCTGAACGAGAGAGAGTCGAGTTACCAATAACAAGCAACTCATTGCCGAGCGACTTGAATGCCACCCCCAGCCTTTGTTTAGATCAGCTCGAACGGGAACCGGTCCTAGATTCTTCCAAGTGTTGCTGTCTTTCACGTAGACCATCAAACAATTGGAAGATGTCTCAAACAAGTACAGGTCATTGTTAACGACAGCAATCAACGGGGCGACTGAGATGTTGCTAAACCATTTAGCATCCCTCGTATTTTAATCCACAAGTTCTTTTCCTTATCAAAAACTTCTGCACAAGTTAAAAATTCCCCATTCTTGTCCTGACCACCAACAACATAGAACTTGTCATCCATATATGCTCCCGCACACATTTTCCTCTCTTCCTCCATTTTTGGGAGAGGATCCCATGATTTGGTCTCTGGGTCATACTTCTCCACAGAACTCAGGAGATCATTGGTCTCAAAACCAATGCCTCCAGCCACGTATGCAACGTCACCAGACGACGCGGACGCGAACAAGCACCTAGGCTCAACCATTGAAGGACCCTTGCACCATTTATCCATCAAGACTTCGTATCTCCATATAATGGGGCCATCAAAGCCATTACCACAAACTAGTAGGTGTGTTCCAGCGCAAAGGGACTCTTTATCGCCAGATTTGAACACTTCATCCGCTGGCCATCTAGGAAGTGCCTTCTGGATTGTGAACTTCTGATCAAATGCCCACCAGTTCTCCTCTCCACTGGCCAGCATAAAAACAAATGCCTCCCTGATACCATTGATCCTCCTCTCTTTTAACAAGTACCCAGTTTCAACAAGTTGTGAAATCCTCTTGTTGATGCCACATAATTTTCTGTATTCTAGAATCCCTATTCTTGCTAGAATCACAGGCTCCAGCTCAGTAGGAATTCTTGGAAAGAGCTCCGTCTCCAACTCACCATTGAGGTGGGGAAGAATGGAATAATCTGCATCCTCAGGCTTGCCAAGACCACCAGAAGAGAACATCCAGTTATGGTCAAAGCACTGATTAGTATTATACTTCCTGATTTTCTCTCTTGATGGTCCATCAGATTGAATCTGAGGACCTCTCCCAGAGCTTTCTACAATTGCATAATGTTTGGATGTGTAGTATAGATGAGAAGCCTTGTCCCTCTTAATCTCATCCTCATCAGTCTGACTATCATTGATTTCCCTTCCACTGGACATTGATGAACACCCACTAGACCTCCGAAACCTGGGCATATCAGAGATAATAAAAATCATTGTCAGCAGTCAGACAATTCCTCTTTTGAAAACAACATCATCAGAAAACCAAGTAACATGGTACTGTGAGAGAGTACTTATTTCCTAATGACAATTAACATTACAATTGATCAAGACCAATGACCCAGCAAATGGAATCTCAAGTAGAAGAACATAATACCAACAGTTAAACAATATGATCCAGAACATAAGAAACTATAACATTGAATGAAGAATTCAGCATTGAACACAAACTCTTCCATATTTTCTCTTATTTGGGCGATGTCTCCTTTTGCTGTACAAATTTTAGACTTTATCCAAGTTATATCATTATCAAGCGAAGTGACCTAGGAAACTAAGCACAACGAAACGCATAGTTTAATTGGGAACCACGGATAATGAGATCAAACAGTGACCAACATACTAGAATCAAAAGATCTGAGATGAAATTTAAGCATATTGAAAAATAATAAAGCATAAGAAAACACAAGGGCATGCAAAATCAACAGAATTAGTGAGATTAGCTATGCCAAGAAACATAGCACTAGATCATACATACCCAGAAGAGATTTGGGATTGAAGAAGATATGATCTTTGTGGTTTAGGTTAATTATTTATGACCAAGATTGAACTGATCCACATTAACCCCGCAGAAAAACACAAGTATCCGGATGAAAAATCAGACAAAATTTAGCATCATGTACACTTATAAGCAGATCAAGAAAATTGATATAGAAGCTACCCACATGCCTACTAACCCAGAGTCAACGAGGGAGCTTAGGAAATGTTCAAACCAAATAAACGCCTATAAACACCACTCCATTGAAGATCTTCAGAGAGAGAGAGAGAGACGTACCGACGAGCTCCGGGTAACAGAGCAGCGACTGTCTTGGGGAGATGGGGGGCTTAACTAGCGAAAATGGAAACTTTAATCGCTTGAAAATTTTTCTAGAGGGAAACGAAGAGGGATTTGAAGAAAAACCTGAGGTTAATGCATAAGGAAAACAGGAGAGAGAACGGCAATGGCGGCGGTGATGCCATTAAAAAACCAAAGACGTTAGAAGAAACTAGAGGTATTTGTATTTGTATGAAAGTGGAGATGGTGGCTATAAAAATTTTAGAGCATCAATAAAACCCCATTTGCTGGGATTTTTTTACTTAATTTAGTCTGTTGATCCATTACAAAGTTAAAATACTCTGAAATTGAAAGGTGAGAGAGGGAGAGAGCGCGACTGTTTCTGTTTGCTTCTGGGTATTTAAAAATTGATGCAAGACAATGGTGAGTGAGAGTGATAGATACCTGGGGGCGGGCAGAGACAGAGAGAGAGAGAGAGAGAGAGGGAAGGAACTGAAGAAGAGAAAAAGTTATTTTGCAAACAGAATTTTTTATCATCTTTTTGTAATAGAGAAATTAGATTTTGGTGTTACTCTTGGAAAGTTTTGTGCAAATTATTAAATGCTTCTTAGATTATATACTCCGAGCAATTCTTATATGTTAATATGTGGAATAGGAAGCTTCCTACTCTACGTGTGGGTTTCACTAGAAAAATAAAAAATAAACGCAATATATATATATATATATATATATATATATATATATATATATTGTGCTGATTTTTCTTGTCTCTTGCCTCTCTCTCTCCATCTATCTCTCTCTCTCCTCTTTCTTTCTCTCTCATCATTCACTTTCCTCTTGCTCGTTTTCTTTAAGCTGCATCCGGACATTTTTCATGTACTTGAATTTTCAAATTTTCGACGTGTGTTACGCTTATAATGGGAAAATGATTTCGGATCTAGCCACGAGATCCGATTCCAGCTTGCGTCATCGTCGAATCGTTTCCCTCTCATCTAATGGTTCCTGGTTGCCATAGTGAAGCTCTCGCTGGAAAGACACGCCAATCATGACACAAGTGCTAAGAATGGGTATAATGACTACTTAATTGAAGAAGACGATCTCAACCACCAAAATGTCATCGTCAAATGCGCCGAGATTTTGAGTGTCATTTTCGAAGGTAAAGGAATCTCCTTTACTTGTTTAAATTATCTCTCTTGCTTGTTTCACCTATTGATTTGTAGGGCTAGATTTATAAATGTGAAATGTGATGATTTAGGGAAAACCGATGATTCGTGGTAGTTTGTAGATCCGATTGATTATCCTTAATTTTCTCCTTTTTTTTATATTTTGAAATAGAAATTTTCGATTTATTGTGTTTTGCGACTTCAATTTTCTGCAGTTTTTCTTAGGATGGAGGTATGCATATTCAAATTAGTGCTAAGAATAGGTACAATGAAAATTTTCCTTGTTTTTTGTTTAATTTTTTTATTCGGATGTAATTTAAACTTTTCAATTTTTGTTGAATTTTTAATTTGGTGATGAATATTTGTTTGTTTTGATGAATTTTTTATTTTGACTGATGAATATTTGTTTATATTGATGAATTTTTTTAATTTTAGTGATAAATTTTATTTTGATGACTTTATTTTTCGATGACGAATACTTATTTATGATGAATTGATGTGAATTCGAATTCCTCTTATGATGAATAAATAAACGAAATTTTAATGAAAATTTTTCATTTTTATGCAAGTAGAATTTGAGTTTTTTGTTGATATTTTTAAGTATTAGTAATAAATATTTATCAATTTTCATATATTTAAACTATTTCATATTGAATATGCAGTTTGTTGATGACTATATAAATTTCATTGATGAATATATTTTCATTATGAATGTTTACTAATTGTTGATGAATTTTTCTATTAAATTAGGTTGCTTGATGAATTTTTAAATTTTAATGATGAATAGTTTTTTATATATATTTATACAGTTCCATATTGAATATATATTCCTTTTAATAAATATATAAATTGTAATGATGAACATGTCAAGTATTAATTATTTACTCGATAAACTAATAGAGTTGTATTGATAAATATGCTAACTATTCATGATAAAGTTTTACTAATTCTCGATGAATTTGTGCGAGAGAACTAAGTAATAAATATCGAGTGCAAGGTCATATAGCAGATGGATTGAAGCATATGCCAAGAAGATTGATGAAGATTTCCTTAAGTGGCAAGAATATTGACAAATATGAACATTTTTTAAATTCATCACTATTATTATAAAATTCATCATTATTATTATAAAATTCCTTAGTTTAATATAATATTTATTTATAAAATATTTGATGTACTTGTTTTTTAATTTTTATACTTTGTATATGAATAATAAAAAACGCTTGTATGGATCAATTTTTTAATTAGAGAAATATATATTTAAATGAACTTTATACAAAAGGTGTAATTAAGTAGCTGAATTTTAATTCATTATTTTTATATAAATAAGTAAATGTAAAAAAATAAACTTATTAATATTGCTAAAAATCATCAAAATACAAAAATTCATCATTTAGTTATAAAATTCATTAACGTAAAAAACCCATCATTTTATTAAAAAAATATCAATGTAAAAAATTCATCATCTTATAAAAAAATTCACCCCTGGAATAGGGAGTAGGGTATAAGTCCACAAAACCCCTATTTTTCCATTCGTCTAACTATCTATTCACATATGGTAAGGAACAAATACTCCCGGATGCATATAATACATTCCGAAAGTTTTGTGGAAGAATTTTGGGAAAATTGACCGAGTAAGTGTTATGTTTTCATTTTTGAAAAGGTAAGTGAAACAACTAATCGGTAGCCCCTCTAGCAAGGGTTCTACCTAAGTTATCCTCAATTAGAATCCGAAAAAAGAAGAAGGAAAAGACAACCAAGTCATGGAAGAAGAGAAACTAAGGCTAAACTTGGCCACCCAGTCTACAACATGATTCCATTCTCGGAATGTATGTTGGATAAAAACTTAGCTGCAATTTTCTAAGATAACACCATGTATCTTTAATAAGACTATGGACCTCCTAAGGAACTTGTATCTCGCCTTTTATTACTTTAATGATGACTTGATTATCACCTTCATGGAGAATCGAGCGAAACTCGCTTATACTGCTCGCTCGTACTCTATTTCGTATAGAGGACGCTTCGCTACCAACACTAATGCTGGTCCTAAATTAGATGTCTTGACTTGAATAAATCTTCCATCCCAACTTATAATCACAAATTCTCCGGTAGTCGAAGATGATGACTTCGATCCATCAAAGTTGGTTTTAATGAGTCCCCCTAACGGCTTGTTCCATCCGACAAATTGAATTGAAGTGGTGGATAACGGTGCATCATTAATAGAATATGGATTGATGTGGTGATCCAATCTCCCTTTGGCCTTCCATTCTGTCATAATATTTTGGCTCATATAATTATAATAATTGAATTATATGTTCTATTATTGAAAACAACCTCATTTCGACTTTTCCACTTGCTCCATAACAAATGAACCATTCGGATCATTTGATTTGGTTTTTCAAGTTCTTGAACCTATTTAATCTATCGAGTAAAAGATAGGTTTCGCAATTAGTTAATATTCAATTCCAACCACTTCGTTGATATGCTTTATTCTAGGTTTCCTTTATACGGGGACACTATGAAAAAGATGATTAATCGATTCACAATCATTTCAACGAGTGGATATATAAGTTACAATATTTATACCCCTTTTAGCAAGATTATCATGTGTGGATATAGCATTGTGTCCTATTTGTCACAAAAAAATTTAATTTGGGTATAATATTTGTACTCCATATCCTAGCAAAATCCCAAGATGATGAATTAAGAGAAGGGATATTATAAACATCCCATGTCGCTGACTTGGAAGTGAAATTACCACTACTAGAGAGACTCCAACAAATAGAGTTTTCAATATCATGAGAAGGTAAAGGAATACTCTTAATTAACTGAAAAATATAGTGTGGTAGAAAGGAGTTAAGTAGCACAAGATTCCATTCCTTAGTTGGTGTATTCACTCACTATTGAAATCAAAACTATTATGTGCTCTTATATATTTAATTTCCACACATTATCCATCTGTGTCTTTTTCTTTGAAAACCTTTCTTTTTGGAAACAGAGTTGATAAGACTTTTCCTATAAATTGGTCCGTACTCGGTCCTCTTTTCATGTGAATTAATGGGACCATGCTCAGCCTTCCCGAACTTTACGGTTCTAGAATCGGTTTTGAAAAGACGTGAATATGAATTAGATTCCTCTTTAGCATTGTTACCAAGAACTTGTTTTCTAAATGAGACACACTGAGAGCCTAGTAAAAGATCAAGGTTTTTCTGACCTTAAGTGAGTTTTAAAACCAGCTCTTGAGACTCATTGAGCTTTCTTTTCGATTGTTCATTCTCTATTCTAAGGCACACAAACTCGGTCTCATTGTCTTGAGTATTGGTCTCAAGTACTTTTAGATTTAGTCTCAAGTTTTCTAACTCATTTTTCAAAATAGTACTCTCACTAGTAAGAGACTCAAGTTGTTCTTTGAAATTAAAAGAGTCGAATTGGACTTTTCTTTCAAAGTAAAGATATGTCTAGCAAGATCAAGTTTGGAAAACTTAAGGAAGTATTCAATTACCTCCCGAGGACTTGTTTCCTCGGTATTTGAGTTGTCGGTGTCCGACTCAAATCCAACTTTTGAGTCTATGAGTGCCATTAGACACTTTGAGTGATTAGAATCATCATCTTCCGAGGAATCATCATCGCTCCAAGTAGCCACCATAGGCTCTTTCTTCTTTCTGTCCTTCTTTCTCTTTGGACGAGTCCTTGACTATGTGCTCCTTGCTGCTACACTCAAAGCAACCAGAGTTCTTAGTTAAAGATAACATAGAAGGAGATGAATATTTACCTTCTTGTTTTTCTTGTCTTTCTTGTAGAACTCTTCCTTTGATCTCTTTTTCCACTTTTTGTACTTCATCATCTTTTTTAAACCTCAGGTAATGAGTGCCTTGGGATCCTCTTCCGAATCGACGAGCTCGGACTTTGTCGTCTACTTTCCGAGGCCTTCGAGTGCAATGTTCTTTTTGGTGCTGACCTCGACATCCTCTTCTTCTAAGTGCAGCTCATGAGTGAGTAGCTTCCCAATGAGCTCATCCGGCTTTAGTTGAGAGATATTCTGAGCCTCTTCGATTGCTTGTCCCTTGGTACCGCATCTTCTCTTTGGTAGACTTCTCGAATTTTTCCGACCATTTCTTCATGAGAGATCTTTCTACCCAATGATTTGATAATCTCGGTGAACCGAGCGTACATCCGAGTGACGTTCTCCTCGAGGCTCCATTCTAAATAGCTCATACTTGTGAAGATATTAACTTATCTTCGCCTACTTCACTTGGCTAGTTCCTTCATAGATATTGACCGAGTGTTTCCCACACCTCTTTGGCTGTGTCATAGTCCGACACTCTATTGTACTCTTCCGAGCTGATAGCACACATCGAGTGTTCATAGCTTTGAAGTTTGTTTTGCACTTCTCATTCTCTTTAGTAGTGTACTCGACTTTTCTTTGGGCACATATCTTACTCCTTCCATCTTCATTAGAATGAAGTTTCCATTCTTGATGATGTTCCATACTTCTTCATCATTGTCTAGTCGAAAGCATTCCATCATCTTCTTCCGAGTGTGCAAAGTTCAACCCCTTGAACTTGGTTGGTCCGATGGATGATCTTCTTTTATCAAACTCTCCATTGTTCCGAGCAATATGATCTTTAGACCTTTGGATTGTGAGATCCTTTTGAAATGCTAGGCTCTGTTACCAATTGAAGGTTCGCTCTTGGAGAGGTTAAGACAGACCTAAGGGGGATGAATAGGGTGATGGAAGATTTTTGGGAAAAATCAAACTATTTTGCACTGAGAATAGACTAAGAAATAGATTATGAGTCCAGATTGGACTCGGAAAGTGAAATACACAAAGAAGTACATGGAAACCCTCCTAGGCCAGAAAACCACGCACGAGTGCTAATCCAAGCGTCGAGTCAAATCAACTAATTGAATCCATAATTACTAAGGACCGACTCTTACCAAAATTGCTCCCTTAGAAAATTCCTTTACAAGTTTTCCTAGACTCAAAAGTTCCCTTATCCGATCTAATACATCCTGACTGAGTTAACCCTTAAAGTTGGGGACAACTAAGCTGAGTTAGCCCTTACAGCTTAGCCAAGGGACTTACAAATAAAGTAGAAAGAATATAATTGATTACAAGACTTTCTTTACAACTCGGAAAGTAAGAAATAAAGATTAGGAGTTGTAAGTCGAAGATTGAGTAAGAACACACTATGTAAGTTTTAAACAATATGTTCAACAATCTTCAAGTCTTGTGGAGTGGCTTCTATTTATAAGCACCAAGGCGGAATGACCGTTGAGACTTGTTCTACACTCGGTGAGCCTCAATAGGCTGTTGTGACAGCTAGTCCGAGTCACCTAAAAAGATCTGTGGAGATGTGATCATTGTGGAGTGATCCTTGGCTCAAAAAATGGTTTATCCCTCTAGTGGTGATTGAAATCTGGAGTGGAAACAACCATTAGACTCAAAGTTGAAGTTTTTAATTTTTAGAAATAAACAACCCCGACACGGTGTTTGAGCCATGTCCGGAAATGGTTTATTTATGTCTGCTGGTGTTTAACGGTTAGAAACCGATTGCTTTTGTATTTCAAAAGTAGATTAGGCTTATTTAATCAACCTACAAAAGCAAATCAAAGTGGTACTCAAAGTATAAAAATACTTTGGTCCAGAATTAGACAAAGATAATAATTAAATCAAATTAATTAAGCACTTAATTATCTTCGAGACTAAAAGAATGGAATTTACGAGTTTAATATTCATTAGGTTTAGATTCCATCTTGAGTCAATCCTTAAAATGATCAAGTTAGAAAGAATAAGATATTAGAATACATATACTTAATCGGGTCAATAATTCTCAATAAATAAACCGACTTGGAAATTTGAATTAACGTTGTTATTCATTTTCACTTGAAACAACAAGTCGGTGCTTAGAATAAAAGTGTTGAAGAAATTATTTACTCATGTCATTGTTCCGGGTTGTGTCTAAGTGGGTCCTAAATATAGTTAAGAATGATATACTTGATGACTCGGTTTCTAAGTGGGTCGAACATGATGAAAACTTAGATATGAGTTTCTTAAAAGCTGAGAATAACTTAGAATCAAAACCCTAGAGAGATAGAGAGTTATACCCGAGTCTTCATTCAGTATTGTGGAGGAAATTGTATCGCTTTTAATTCCTCCCCACAAGATGTAATCCTTTTACTTCTCACTTTCTTTTCTTTCTCGCTTTTCTTTTCTTTGCGCTTTCATTTTCTTTACCACTTTCCTTTTATTTGCCGTTACCGCTTTCATTTATGTTTTGGTTGCTTTAATTTTGCACTTCATTTTGTATTCTTGTGTTCAATACATTATTCTAATTCACTACTCAAACTAGTAATGGCCGTTGTTTGACGAGTGGAATGCAAGGGCCTATCCCTACATTTCGTAACCTCGGCCTTGAATCGATTCTCGATTCTAAGACCGATGGAGTCATTTTTATCTTTTTCAGTCTTAGTCTTTCCCTATACTAAGATTGAAAGAGTAATTTTTATTTTGTTTTTGTTAGTTTTTCTCTCCAAAAAACCGACTGGCGACTCCCTCCTTTTGATTTATTTATATTGCATTGCTTCTCGACTTTTCTAAATGCATGATAAAAAAAGGAAATCTGAATCTGCCAGCTAGGCTAAAGGCTGAGGCTGATTAGCTTAACCATGACCATTGGCTGGCGCCACTCACCATACGGCACTCGGATCCGGTCGACGCCGGACGACAAGTGAGCGAGGCTTCAGTCCAAATCGGTGTTTTCACATTGGTCCGACCCTAAAGCCTCACGACGAAGTAGAAAACCTAATTTTATTTATCTTTTGGTTAATAAATAATATCCCGGGACTTCTCAAAATAATTCCCAAAATAAAATGATTAATAAAAATAAGCAATCACCTTTACTTAATTTATTTCAAACTTGATTATAAAATTCGGAAATCTTAGTGAAAGAATCATCCCCATTTTTTTATAAACTTGCCAAAACCATCTTCAAAATCATTCTTTAAAAAAGAGACCAAACATTTGTGGGAAAACTCGGTTGTCCTGCGGTCGTGATTCCTACATTGACGACTCAACTGGGGATAAATCACTAATTAAGAGGGTGAAACTTGAAAATTTGAGTAGTGAGTTTTAATAATTTATGTGCATTAGGCTTCTTGAAAATTTTGACCATCGGGTTTAACCCCTTTAAACCCTTTTGGTAAGAGGTTCCCACTGCAACCCAGGCGGGCCCAACTAGGCTTGATTGCCAACGGAAGCGGTACCTCTTCCTTTGTACCATGGGCTCTTGGCTTACCGAGAAGCACCGAGGATTCAATGCATTTTTTTTTGCTGTGCCCTACACAAAAGACTAAATCCTCGGATTATGAGTCACCGTGTATCCTACCTAGACTTAACCCTCCTTTTATCATAGACCCTTGGTCTCTAGGCGGCCCTTTCTTCATTTACATGCTTGAATGAGTGTGGTTGCGTTTTAGATTTAATCTTATGCTTGTGAGCCTTTAGGGATACGTGAGAAGTGCTTGAATAATCCTTGCATGGGTGCAAAAATAAAATAAATAATAAAACTACGAGTCGAGTCCAATGTGTGCATTTTAGCCAAAAATCCAAATATCTTTCTCTCCTTTTAAGTCGGCCCATTAATTACATTTTATGAATCAGTCCAATTTTGCATTCTATTCTTACATTTAGCCAAAAATAAATTTCATCTCAATTAAGGTGAGTCCACTCATTTTATTTTGCATTAGCAAAAAATAATATTCATCTTATTAAGATGAGTCCATTCATTTTATTTTGCATTAGCCAAAAATAAAATTCATCTCAAGCAAGGTGAGTCCATTCATTTTATTTTTCATTAGCCAAAAATAAATTTCATCTCAATTAAGGTGAGTTTGTCCATTTTTTTTTGCACGAGCCAAAATAAATTTCATCTCAAATAGGTCAATTTATGTTTGCATTAGCCAAAATTAAAATCATCTCAATTAAGATGAGTCCATTTATTTCATTTTCGCATTTGCCAAACTAAAAATTATCTCTAATTAGGAGAGTCTTTGTTTGCATTAACAAAATTAAATCACCTCAAATTAGGTGGGTCTTTGTTTGCATTTAGCCAAATCAAATTCATCCCAATCTAAGGGATTCAATTTGCATCATTACATGTCACTTTGGTCCACTTAGCATTCCTTTACGTGCATCTAAATAAAAGCATATAATTTTCTTTTATCTAAGGATCGGTCGTTCCTCGGGTCAAGCATTTAAGCCCCATCTCCCTAGAAGTTTTTTTGCACGAGCCAATCATGAGCACCTACTCTTTTGAGATACAAGATAGGTAATCCAACTCAAAGCCAGAATCCTGGTTTAAAGGGACTAGGAAATAAGAAGTTTACTTCAACACCGATACTGAACAACACCAATACGTCCCACACCAGCACGTATTATACTAGTACATCCCACATCTTTACTTGTGACACCAGTACATTGCCTAAGGTCAAAACACAACCTTCCTTCAAAAATGGCCAACAAGCAGAGGAAACCCCATCATGACCTTGTTCAAAGAGTCTGCAGCCAAAATAGAGGCTAAGATTGAGGCTAAGGATAAGAAGATTGAGTCAATAGCAGAAACTCTCGGTCCCATACTCAAATAACTAGGGAAGAAATCAAAAGTAAGAGGATCGTGCCATAAACCTCAGCACCAGCCTCGGTCTAATCCACGAGTAGATCAAATAGAGAAGCTGTTACAAAAGTCATCAATATTTAAAGACTACTACATGGCTTAGGGATTGACTTCAATCCCTAAAGGCAAGTTGCCCCCAAAATTTACTATATCCGACATCAATTTCCATGGGACTGAAAATCCTCACCATCATGTGAGGAACTTTGTAGAAGAAATGACTTTAAAAAATGTACCGTAGGATACATACCATGTCATCTTCCCGTGAATGTTTGACACGAGACATCATGAAGTGGTGCAATGCTCGTCGACCCACATAAGGTCACAAACTAGAAAGATCTTTGCCGGGAGTTCTTACACCAATACTCGTATAATACTTGATCTACCGGTGATTCTTTGGGACTTAGAGGTGATTAAGCAAGGAGACGATGAGAGCGTCACCGACTTCCTCACTCGTTGGAGGAAAAAACCGTCCACATGATTGATCGACCATTTGAAAAAGATTAGTTTAGAATCATCATCAAGAACCTCAAACCTTCACAACAGCAACACCTAAAGTTCTTGCCTATCATTGACTTCCAAAAACCCAGAGATGCTTTGGTATGCTTATAGAAGAGGAGCAAACATCTATGTAAGCTTCAACTAGATAGAAGATCATCCAATAAGCCTATCACTCATCAAGGATTCAAATAAAGTGTGCATTTCAATTTTTCATATCCATTTTATGTCTATTTTCTTTTCTTGTTTCTAAAAAAAAACCAAATTAGTATTCCCTTTTGAACTACGAAGGCCTGATTTCTACTATAAGTAGATACGTAAGAAGCCCATGATGTCCAACCCCAATCCTAATCTTGAACCCAATTTCAAATTCCTAAATTTAAAGCCATTTTGCCCTACCCAAAGGAGCAGAAAATCATCGGGAAAAGGTACTAAATCAATCGAGAAGTATGCCATTCTAATCTAACGCCAGCGATCGGAATCACGGTTCATCGTTAGCAACGAGTACATCGCAGTTCGAGTGGCCTACTTTTCTTTAGCCTTTAATTTGGGGAGTGGGGGATAAAAGTGCAATTTTGTATTTGTCTTTTTAAAATTTTTGCATCATCTTAATAAAAGAATGCATTTGTTCTTAGAATAGAGTTTTCCATTCATCTCCTTTACATGAGTCAAACTCCTAAGAACATAAAACTTAATAGCAAAACACCCCATAAGGAGTTATTCAATCAAGCATCATTCATCAATTCAGCATCAAGAAGGTTATAAGAATTGCCATCTTCAACGAAATTCAACCAAGAATATTGAAGCTCACCAACTCTCAGACATTCGAGAAGAGCTAGATACAAGCACCGAAGAAGAACGTAGAGGCTCAAGATCGAAAGGGTCATACAACTCCAAGAATATAAACAAAAGAGCTATTAGCTTATAAAATAAAAGCTCAAAGTTAGAATGGGGCATATAACCTCATGAAACTTCAAATTCTCAAGTAAGTTAAGTATCCGTCCTTATTCTAATGAAAGTGGAAAGAAGTCGAGCTTCGGACTCATCGGCGGTCAAGGTTCGGACAACCCCGTCGAGCTTTTGACCCAACAGCGGTCAAGGTTCGGATAACCTCTGTCGAGCTTCAAGCCCAACAGCGGTGAATGTTCGAGACAGCCCTAGTCGAGTCTCGGACCCAGTAGCGGTCAAGATTTAGACACACTCTAGTCAAGCTTCAAGCCTAGCGGTGGTCAAAGTTCGGATATCCCTGTCGATCTTCGGACCCAACAATGGTCCAAGTTCATACAACCTAGTCAAACTTTAGGCCCAATAGCGGTCAAGGTTCAAACACCATGCCAAGACTTCGGGACCGCCCTATGGTCAAGTGAAAGCAACACATTTGAAACATGATCTAGTTCTCGACCATTTTTAGACTAGGTACGCGGTCAAGTTTTGGCCCCTCTTCGAGCTTCGGGATAATAATCGAGCCAAGCTTAGGATACCCAGCTGAACTTTAGATCCAAGACGTGGTCAAGGTCGGGCCCCGAGTTGGACTTCGGACTTTACTACCCGAGTCAAGTTCAAGCCCTCGCCAAGCTTCGGACTAAGCGCATGGTCAAGTTTAGGCACACCAATCCAAGATTGAGGACTTTGATTAGCCAAGTTAAAGAATCAATCACCTGGACTTCGGACATTATTAGTTAAGTCCAGGCCCCTTATTGGAGTTTAAGTTAAAATGTACCAATTTCGGACGCATCGATTCAATCAAAATTCGAATCAGCTCCGACTAAATGAGTAAGTACCCTTTAGTGTCTACTTTGACCTTTGTCTTTCGGACTCGGTCAAAGTGAGGGCTAACTATAGACACCTAAAAAGTGTCACTCGTTTATCTCTTTTATTTATTGTTGGCTCGATGATGAAAACTCGAGTCCTGTTTGAGGATTTGGATCACGGACTAAATTTGATTGGTGCGATGGAAGCAATAAACCACAAAGAACACTTAGCATCAACTAAATAGCCTCTTGCCTTAGGTCGGTCCAAAAATCCCGAAGGTTTGCTCGGGGAGAGTCCGAGTCACCCTAGAGGGGAGGGGGTGAATAGGGTGATAGAATTATTTCGTGGAAACGTTAGCTCTTTTGTTAACGAAGAGACAAAGACAGGTTCCGAGTCAAACAGCGAGGTCGAAAAGCTTGGACTCGAAATGCTACCACGAATAAACAAGCAAGTTAAGCGAGAGTAATATGACTGTGCGAGTCTAGAATGAACTCGGAAAGATAGCACTTAGAAATTATGTGGAAACCCTCCTGGGGCAGAAAACCACGGACCGTGTCAATCCGGACACGAAGTCAAATCCACTATTTTGAGTCCACAAAATACCGTGAGCTGATCGAACCCGAGTTGCTCCCTTAGACAACTCTATACAAGTTTTCCTAGACTCGAAATTCCCTTATCCGATCTACTACTTCCTAGCTGAGATAACCCTTATAGCTAGGGACAACTAAGCTGAGTTAACCCTTACGGCTTAGTCAAGGGACCTTACAAAGAAAGTAAGAAAGAGTTTGTAACTAAGTATAAGACCTTACAACTCGGAAGGTAATGAATTACAGAATAGGAGTTGTAAGTAGAGGATTGAGAATGAATACAAAGACTTTGAGCAAGTATGTGTATTAACAATATGTTCGGCAATCTTCAAGTCTTGTGAAGTGGCTTCTATTTATAGATGACCGAGGCAAAGTAGCCGTTATCTTCATCTGCTGACTGAGAGTCCTCTGTGACCGTTGAGAGAAGCTTTCGAGTCACTCGGAAAGTATCCGTTGTAATGTGAACGTTGGACAACGGTTTAACTCTCTTGGAAGTCCCAAAACCATTGGCGGTGTCTTGAAAGATAAGGTAGAAACCATCGTTAAGCTTGGCGTTCCAGTTTTCCAGATTTGGAAACAGACGGCCACGACACAATCTTCTGGGACTCGGAGCGAGAGAAGGTGAAATGCCATGTCTGCCTGGTGATTTGACATTCGAAGCCGGTTACTTTTGTAGTTTGAAAAGTGTATCCTCGTTTGAATAACCTACAAAAGTAAAGCAATTTTGGTTCTCAAAGTATGAAATACTTTGGTCCAAGATTAGACACGAGATAATAAAATAATTATGATAATTAATCAACTAATTATCCGAGTCGGAAGAGAAGTGGAATTTTTGAGTCTAATAACTATATAACTCAAAATTCCATCCGACTTAGTCTAAGCGATAGATCAAGATAAGTAAAGAATATCGAGTGAGATAACTTGATATAGACTAAGTATGAAACAGACTAGAGGTACTGCCTCTAATGAAATTGAGCTTATAATCGAAGCCGGTTTCGAGTGAGAGAAGGTGAAACACTAGTCCACTCAATCTGCGATAAATCGAGTGATCCTGGACTCGAAGGACTCGGAACAAACAATCGGTTTTCGAGTCACTTAAACAAGCGCAATAAACACATGAAGTGCAAGTTGTAGTACTTAGAGAGGATACCATTTCATTCAGAAAAGTTTCTAAAACACGAGAGAATGCCTTGGAATCAAAACTCTATAAATACGAGATGGTTATTCCCGATCCATGTAATGTAACTCGAAATGCGTTGAGCGAGTGTCCGAGTCTTCAAATCCCTTTTCTTTCGGATGGTTCAAGCCCGGGCCAAGCCTCCAGAGTCGGCAGGAGTGCAGTGCTGCATACGGAAAATTCCGAGGCTTAGATTTACGCATTTCACTTTTTATCCAACCGGACACGAAGCTAAAGACCTCAAGAGGATGTTAAGTGTTGCATTTCATGATCACAGGCATCAAAGTGTTCC
This sequence comes from Talinum fruticosum, assembly GCA_021018815.1. Classification (NCBI taxonomy): domain Eukaryota; kingdom Viridiplantae; phylum Streptophyta; class Magnoliopsida; order Caryophyllales; family Talinaceae; genus Talinum; species Talinum fruticosum. The sequence continues at coordinate 3,961,172 of JAITYX010000040.1, forward strand.
ATTTAAGCTCCAAGACAGTCCGCCCGAGAGTAGGAGCTGTTTCCCTCAAAACGACACCGTGGCCGGCTCCCCTACCTAGGTTATTTCAATTGAGACGCCTCGTTTTGGCCTAAAGACTCCCTTTTGTAGCACGGACGAGCACAAAACCCTATAAATAAACTCCCTTTTATCCGGTCTTATCACTTCATTTTGGCCTGATTTTTTGTTGCCAATTTTACTAATTTCATTTATGACCTAGGTCTCTCCCTATAAATAGAGAGCTTTAGCTCTCATTTTGAGGACGACTTCAGCCTATGTGTTACACTATTACTGAATACTTACCCTGAATGGCTTATCCCTCGGCGTCACACTCTCTGAAACCCGATTAAGAGCTACTAAAATACTCCTCTTTGTTTTCCGATCTCTTGCTCTCTTTTTATCATATTCCTACTCTACTTTCCATTCCAATCAACATCCGAACTCGAAAACTCTATCATTCATACATCCTTTACCTACCTACACTTAAAACTAAAAAAAAGCCTCTCTATTCACCACTATTGCATCACCGGATCCGAGATCCGGATCCGAGATCCAGATTAATAGGTTGGACAACCTCGAGGGTATTGATTCGATCTTCACAACAATTTACTTATTTATTTTATGCTTTGATCGTTTTCAGTATTGTGGAGAAAGTTATATCGCTTTTAATTCCTCCCCGCGAGATGTAATCCTTTTATTTCTCGCTTTCTTTTATTTCTCGCATTTCTTTTCTTTTCGCTTTCGTTTTCTTTACCGCTTTCCTTTTATCTGCCTTTACCGCTTTCATTTATGTTTGGGTTGCTTTGTTTCGCACTTCATGTTGTATGCTTGTGTTCAATACACTATTTTGATTCAATACTCAAACTAGTGATGGTCGTCATTTACCGGGCGGAACGGAAGCGCTTATCCCTACGTTTACGTAATACCCATAATTTTATTTAAGGTGGTTATATGAGTTTAATTAATTAATTAGTTTTGATTAAATAAATTAGATCGACTAATTAAAATATAAGTGATTATATTATATATATAAATGTCTTTGATATTCTTTTGTGTGTATTTATATCCAATGAAATAAATAAGGAAATTAACAATTCAGAAATTTATATCCGAGTTTGATTTATTGGTATAGGCCCGATAAATATTATTTCGACCAACCCGACCCTAATAATTTTACAATTGGAATAATAATAATAATAATAATAATAATAATAATAATAATAATAATAATAATAATAATAATAATAATAATAATAATAATAATAATAATAAATAAATAAATAAATAAATAAATAAATAAATAAATAAATAAATAATAAATAAATAAAGAAATAAAGAAATAAATAAATAAATAAGAAACAAGAAAGGAAAATAACGAGGGCAATTACCTGGAGCATTAGATAGGTGATTAGTGTAAAGAGGTTAGTGGTGGCTGCCTTAGGGAAGGCCACGTGAGAAAAGAGGAAAGAGAAAGGAGGGGGTCGGGAATAGGGTAAGAATAGAGAGGGAGATGAAGCGAGCCAAAACAGAACACATAGAACAGAAAGGGAAAGAAAGAGACCGAAAGAGGAGAGGGAGAACAGAAGGAGAGAGGGGCGAGTGCGAGGGCCAAAGAGGGACAGAGGAGGTCGGCGAGCAAGAAAGCGCCGGTGAGTGAGAATTAAAGACTGAGAAGGAGAGAAAGAGAGAGCGAAAGCAGAGCACAAAAGGGGAAAATAGAGCGAGAGAGAGTGAGGACAGGGAAAAGGAACGACCACCAAGGGATCGGAAGCCGATGGGCGAGCAAGTAGCAACCGGTGAACGAACCAAGGGAACGGTAGGCTGGCGAGCAAGGACGTGATGGCTGGTGAGTGAAGGTGAATGGCGGACAAGCAGGGGCAAAGCGCGAGATAAGCGGGAGAGTGACGAGAGGATTTGACAGAGAGAGACCAATAACACAGGAAAGGGAAAGGGGAGCATGAGATAGAGAGAGTCGAGAGAAGGAACGGGAAGAAGAGAGCAAGGAACCCAATTCAAAGTCATCCAAATTAGATTCTAAACCATAAAGTTCAAGGTGGGTGATCTTATACTCTAAATTAATAGTAATTTCGAAACCCGAGTTGAATTTTGTTGTGAATATTGAATGTTTGTGCTATGGAATGAATTTAGGAAGTAGTTACCGCTAAACTAGGACATGAGAAACCGATTAAGTTTGTTAAGGCTGAATTGGGAATCTGAAGAATCTAATGGATTTAGATTGCTTAGGTCTAAGGAGTAATATGGAAATTTCAATTAGCAATTAAGGATGAATAAGTTGTGATTTGGGTGCGAATTGTGAGTTAATTGAGCCTTTGGGATTTCTTGGATTATCTACGTTGGAAGGTAACTATTAATATTGGGAAACAATGATTTGGAATATAAAGGGGTAGTGTGAGTTCATCTTGATTAATACACTATTGAGGTAGGGAAGTGGAGAACAGGTGATTATTAGGTTAAACTGAATTTAAAGCATATCTAAATCCTTAAGAATAAATTAAACTTGAAAATAATATGAACTAAAGGAATTTGAGTAGTGAAGTAAGATTAAGAGCTATATGGCGAAGTATGGGTAAGAAAGAGTTTAATTAGTAAAGTGGAAATGTAATATGAGGAATTGAGGCAAAGATGGCAATTTACGAGGAGTTGGGACGTTTGAGTTAGGTGGTAAGTATTTGTAGTTATTGTGGCCCAGAAAAAGGAATTAATTTTACTGAATTGGCATATTAGAGAGACATAGCAAGGAAAGAGTTAAGAATAGCTATTGGTGTTGAATTGTGGCTATTTGGGTTAAGTGAGGATTGAGTGTGATAAATGATAATTACCGGTGACCCGAGAGAAGTGAATAATATGAATTATGGTTAAGAAAACAGGAAAGCGTAGGCACAAAGTGATAAGTGTAAGTAATCAAGTTAAATTAAGTGTTGGAAGGTTGCCAAACCAGCCAAGTTGTTACGAATATGTGCGTGAAAGTACTAGTTGGGTAGCATCTAGTACCACTAAAGCATTAATGTGATCTCTTGATGTCTGTTTTTGAAATTTGCAATTATGTTCCAACGAAGTGAAATCGAGTAGTAGGGATGGCACAACAGGCTATGTCTTCTATTACGATATAATCGTTTTGAGATTGTTTTAAGATTATTGATTGAAACAAGCTTGATGAGTGAATGAATCGACTTTGCTAGGATCATTTAGCACAAGGAAGGATTCTAGCTAGGGGTCCTGCTGTAGCGAGGATGCTCGATCGGAATCTTCCCGGAGAGGTCTTGAGAGCCTAAGTTAGGGGTCGCGCCCCGGAGAAACTATGAAGTGCTAGTTCGAGTCCACAACATAGTAAGTGATTCGAGTAGAAGGGATTCGGTTCCAAAAGAGAGTTGCTAATGATTGCAAAGCTGTGTCCTTAAAGATTGAGAGGTTATAATGATAACCTACAGGGAATTTCCCTAGAAAGATATTTAGTTTCTAATTAAAAGTATTTGAAAGAAATTGTTGGTGGTTGCATCACTTTGTTTAAAGTTGATTAAACCATTTACAGCTCCAAAGGATTTCATGAATGAATATTTATGTTCTTATTTTCTCAATAATTATTATTGGTAGTATGTATAAAGTATTTTCCGTTTTAAGAGTGTAAGACTCTCCATTGAGAGGATCGGTGCTCATCCCCATATATCCCCCTCCCCAATGTTGTAGGTACTCTCTCGAAGTTGTGCCTTGTGTTTTAGCTTATTCAGAACTCCTGCATGCTTGCATGTTGTTTGCTTGTTTGCTGAGTGACTCAAGTTGTTGACGTGCATTCCATATTTTTCTAAGTATTGTAGCTTGTAACTAGGTTCATATAGTTTGTATCGGATGTATCATGAACCATTTAGATTGTTCTAAGTCTTAATGCAAGTTGTTTGGACTCCGTCGTGTGATCGTTGAGTTGTTTACTACGAGCGTGTGGCTTGTTGAGTTATATTATTGTTTTTATGTAGGTTTTGAAGGCTTTAAGCCTAGGGGATGAACCATATTACAAATAGAACTCTGCTGAAATTTTTAGAAAATTTTCAACTAAAATAGACAATTAACTTTAAGTTGGAATTAGAAAGCCAAACCGGCACTTGAATGAGCCTTAGGAGTTCCTTTTGAGGAACTCGACGATGTAATACTCCTAGGGTGGGTTTTGGGGTATTACAGTTTCGTACCCTCGTCCCCGAATCCAATTCTCGCTCCTAAGATCGATGGAGTTATTTTTATCTTTTCGGTCTTAGTCTTTCCCTATACTAATATTGGAAGAGTAATTTTTATTTTGTTTTTGTTAGTTTTTCTTTTGAAAAGCGATCAGCGACTCCGTCCTTTCAATTTATTTCTATTGCATTGCTTCTTGACTTTTCTCACTGCAAGACAAAAAAAGGAATTTTTGATCTGCCACCCAGGCCGGAGGTCGAGGTTGATTACCTTAGCCAACGACCACGGGTCGGCGGCACTCACCGTACGACGTCGGACGACGGTTGGGCAAGGCTTCGGTCTAGATCGGTGTTTTCACACCGGTCTAGCACTAAAGCCTCACGACGAAGCAGAAACCTTAATTTTATTTATCTTTTGGTTAAGAAATAATATCCCGAGACTTCTAAAAATAATTCCCAAAATAAAATGATTAATAAAAATCGCCAATCACCTTTGCTTAATTTATTTCAAACTTGATTATAAAATTCGCAAATCTTAATAAAAGGATCATCCCATTTTTTTATAAACTTGACAAAACCATCTTCAAAATCATTCTTCAAAAAAGAGGCCCGACGTTCGTAGGGAAACTCGCTTGTCTCGTGGTCGTAGTTCCCATACTAACTCTTGTTTATTATCCATTCATTTTATTATATATACAAACCTAACTTTATTTTACATGAATTTTAATTGTAGATATGGAACACCTTTTCATGGAGCAACCTTCAATTGTCATTGACGAATGAATTGATTCTTTGGGAGACATGTGAGTTTAGAACTCAACTCTCTTGTTTGTTGGATTTATGTTTGGATATTTGATGTTTTATATAACTTTTAATCTTCACATATTCCGAATTGTAATGTTTGTTGGAACTTAGTAATTCCCTTACACCATTCTCCATTTTCTTTAGAGTTTGAGACATTTTCTTTAGGGGTGATATGTATGGTTCGAGTAGGAGCAGCAGGCCACATATGCACTTTGTCAAATTATTATTTCTAGTCCGGCTCAAATTATCGTTTCTTTAAAAATGGTTCCATCAATTTTTTTAATTACAATTACAAGTCTTATTTGAATTTAAGATTTGTGATAGGCAATAATTAGGCCTAGCTTTGTGATAGGGAATAATCAAGCCCAGCTTAGCAAGCCCACTAAATTAAAATTGTAAAAAAGGTTAATTGTGAATCGAAGCTGTATTATCGGTTAACCGAACCGAAAACCCCGATTAGCTGGTAATTCGATTTGCTTCACGATTCATAGTTTTTCCTGAACCAACTTTTTGGTTAACTGAAATTTTGAATTCGGTTACGGTTCACTTTTTTTCGAACCGAAAATTCGATTAGTCGAAAATTTGGGTAACCGAAAATGCTTACCCGTACTTCGTTGGGAGCCCAACCGAGCTTGGTCGCAGTCGAAAGAAAATGGGTTTGTGGGCCAGCCCAAAGCAAAGAAAGCTAATTTTTACGCTGCTAAATGTTTCTTTGTGGTTTACTAGCTTCCGTCACGCCAATCAAACTCCGGGCGTGATCTGAATCCACAAACATGATTGGGATTTCATCATCGGGCTATTAAATAAATAGAAAAAGGATGACACATTTAATGTGTTTACAATTGGCACGCACTTTGGCCGAGTCCGAAAGACGAAGGTTGAAGTAGACACTAAAGGGTACTTACTGTTACTTCGGATGCCGAGTTTTGTCAATGCATCTAAAGGTTTGCTCTTGAAGAGGTTAAGTCACCCTAGAGAGGAATAGGGTGATGGAAGATGTTTTAGAAAAGTCAAGCTGTTTTTCACGAACGAGACTAAGAAATAGATTATAAGTCTAGATTGGACTCGGAAAGTTAAACACACAAAAATACGTGGAAACCCTCCTAGGGCGAAAAGCGTGGACGAGTGATAATCCAAGCACCAAGTCAAATCCACTTATTGAATCCTGAATTAAAAGGACTAATTCTAACCATAATTGCTTCCTTAGACAAGTCCTTTACAAGTTTTCCTAAAGTTCCCTTATCCGATCTAGTACTTCCTGATCGAGTTAACCCTTACGATCGGGGACAAGCTGAGCTGAGTTAACCCTTACGACTTAGTTAAGGGACTTACAAAGAAAGTAGAAAGAGTATGAGTGATTATAAGACTTTCTTTACAACTAAAAAAGTAAGCGATTATAGATTAGGAGTTGTAAGATGATGATTGAGTAAGAGTAGAAAGTGTTTAATTCTAGGCAGTCTTCAAATCTTGTGGAGTGACTTCTATTTACAAGCACCCGAGCGAGAATGACTATTGAGACTCATTGTAGACTGGTGAGCTTTAATAGCCGTTGTAACGGCTAGTCCGAGTCACTCATAAAAAGATCCGTTGTGTAGTGATCTTTGGCTCCCAAGATGGTCCAACCTTCCGGTGGTTACTGAAATCTGGGCTGAAAACAATTGTTAAACTCAAAGTTGCAGTTTTCCGGTTTTGGAAACAAACAACCTTGACACGGGTTTCCGATCTGCTGGTGGTTAACGGCTAGAAACCGACTGCTTTTGTATTTCAAAAGTAGATTAAGCTTGTTTACTCGACCTACAAAAGCGAATCAAAGTGGTACTCAAAGTATAAAAATACGTTGGTCCAAGATTAGGTAAAGATAATAATTAATTCAAAGTAATTAAGCACTTAATTATCTTCGACCTAAAATAATGGAATTTTCCGAGTCTAATATTCATTAGGTTCAGATTCCATCTTGAGTCAATCCTTAAAATGATCAAGTTAGAAAGAATAAGATATCAGAATACATATACTTGATCAAGTAAATAATTCTCAATAAATAGACTGATTAAGAAATTAGAATTAACGATGCAATTCATTTTTACTTGAAACATAAAGTTAATGCTCAAAATAAAAGTGTTAGAGAAATTATTTACTCATGCGATTGTTCCGAGTTGTGTCCGAGTTGTCTAGAAACACAATTAAGAAATGTTATGCTTGATGAATGGTTTCGAGTGGCTCGGAACGGGATGAAAACTTAGATATGAGTTTCTATAAAGCTCGGAATGACTTAGAATCAAAAACCTAAGAGAGATAGAGAGTTATACCTAAGTCTACAACGTTTGTAATTAGTTGCCTCTTAACTTGAACTCTAATATGGGAGACTGGACTTGACTAATGCAGTCTAAAGTCCCGGTAGTTGATTCCCGAACTTGGATAATTAAAGCCCTAAAGCTCGGATTGGTATGCCTAAACTTGACCACGTACTTAGTTTAAAGCTTGGCAAGGGGCTTGAACTTGACTTGGGTAGTAAAGTCCAAAGTCCAACGGGGTGGCTGAACTTGACCACTTCTTAGATTTGAAGTTCGATCGGGAATCCTTTGACCATTGTTGGGCCCGAAGTTCAATGATGGGATGTCCGAACCTTCACCGGGGTTGGGTCCGAAGGTCGATGAGGGTTGTCTTAACCTTGACCGCTACTAGGTCTAAAGCTCAATAGGGGATGTCTAAACCTTGATCGCTGTTGGGCTCGAAGCTCGACAAGGGATGTCGGAACCTTGACTGTTGTTGGCCTGAAGCTCGACGTAGTGTCCGAACCTTGACCATTGTTGGGCTCGAAGCTCGACCAGGGGTTGTCTCAACCTTGACCGTTGCTGTGTCTAAGACTCGAATAGGGTGTCCGAACCTTAACCGTTATTAGGTATGAAGCTCGACATCTATGCATTTTCGTCGGAATAGGGATGGATACTTATCTTCATGTAAAAAATTTTCCTAGACTTGGTCGTTGGATGACCTAAAATCTAGGGAATGGCCCGATTGAAAATCTAATGTTTAGTGGGGTTGTGTCCCCTATTCTAATTTTGATCTTTTTAGTTTATGTGCTAATGGCTCTTTTGTAAGGTAGATGATTTGTTCCCCGAGTATTCTTAGAGTTGTTATATGACCCTTACGATCTTAAGCCCCCAAGTTCTTCTTGGGTGCTTGCGTCTAACTCTACTTGAATGTTAGAGAGTTGACTAGCTTTGACATTCTTAGTTGAATTTCTTTGAAGGTGGTGATGCCGGCTACCTTCTTGATGCTGACTTGATGAATGATGTTTGATTGAATAATTCCTTGTAGGGTGCTTTGTTATTCATTTTTGTATATTCAGGAGTTTAACTCATGTAAAGGAGATGAATGCGAGACTCTATTCTAAAAACAAATGCATTCTTTTATTAAGATGATGCCAAAAAATAAATAAGACAAGGACAAAATTGTACTTAGCCCCCTCTCCCCAAAGTAGAGCCTAATGAAGAATGGATTGCTTGAACTGTAATGTGTCTGTTGCTAATTGGTTAATAGTGAACCGTAGACTTGACGGTTAGGTGTCGAATCGGCATGGCGCAGCTTCCGATTGATTTCCCTCCTCTAACTATGGCAAAGTGGCTTCCATTTTGGAAAGAAGAAATGGGATCAAGATTAGGATTAGGGTCGGACCTCATGGCCTTCCTACGTATCTACTATAGCAGAAATCAAGCCTTCATAGTTCACAAAGGAAGGGTATTGATTTGTTTTTTTTTGGAAAACAGGAAAAGGAAATAGACTTAGAATGGATCTCAAAAGGGAAATGCACACTTTATTGGTATCCTTGATGAGTGATGGGCTTATTAGATGATCTTCTAGCTGGTTGAAGCTTTTATGGATGCCTGCTCCTTTTCTATAAGCATGTTAGAATCTGTGAGTGTTTTGAAGTCTATGATAGACAAGAACTTCAACTGCCGATGATAAGCGAGGCTTCAAGTTTTTGATGATCGGCTTAACCTGGTCATTTTTAGAAGGTCAATCTACCATATGGGCAACCTTTTCCCTCCAGCGAGTGAGGAAGTCGGTGAAGGTCTCCTTGTCTCCTTGCTTGATCAACTCTAGGTCCCGAAGAGTAACTAATAGATCAGTATTCTAAGAGTATTGATGTAAGAACTCCCTACAAAGATCCTGTCGACTTATGACCTTGTGTGAGTCAATAACATTGTACCACTTCATAACTTCTTTGTCAAACGTCCGTGAGAAGATGACATGGTATGTGTCCTCCGGTACATTCTTTATGGTCATTGCCCCTATAAAGTTCCTCACATGATGGTGAGGGTTTTTAGTCCCATGGAACTTGATGTCAAGCATAGTGAATTTTGGGGACAATTTGCCTTTATGGATTAAAGTGAATCATGGGCTAGGTAGGTTAAGGATTTGTTTCCTCTCCAGCTTTTCTTGTTGATGGCTTGGAGCATGCGATCAAGGGTTTCTGCTATTGACTCAATCTTCTTATCATAAGCCTCAATCTTAGGTTCTATCTTTGCAGTAGAGTCCTTGAACGAGGTCATGATTAGGGTTTCCTCCGGCTTGTTGGCCATTTTTGGCAGAAGGTTGTGCTTTGACCGTGGGCGGTGCATCGGTGTTATTGCTAAAGGTGTCACACGTACTGGTGTGGTACATGCTGGCGTGGGACGTACTGGTGTTGTACGTGCTAGTGTGGGATGTTATCGGTGTTGACCAGTAACGGTGTTGAAGCAAACTTCTTATTTCCTAGCTACTTCCCGATGGGATTCTCGATTTGAGTTAGATTCCCTATCTTGTGTCCCAAAAGAGTAGATGCTCGGGATTGGTTCATGAAAAATTTTAGGGAGATGGGGCTTAAGTGCTTGACCCGACGTACGACGGATCCTAAGAGTAAGGAAATGATATGCTTTTATTTGGATGCACATAAAGAATGCAAATTGGACCAAAATAAAATACGACGATGCACATGCTTAGATTGGGATGAATTTGATTTGGCGAAATGCAAACAAAGACTCTCCTAACTAGAGATGGATTTTAATTTGGCTAAATGCAAAAAATGGACTCAACTATTTGAGGGGAATTTTAATTTTGCTAAATGCAAAATGAACTCAGCTAATTTGAGATGAATTTTAATTTGGCTAAATGTAAAAAATGGACTCACCTATTTGAGATGAATTTTAATTTGGCTAAATGCAAATAAAAGATTCACCTATTTAAAGATGAGTTTTAAATTGGGCTAATGCAAATAAGAGACTCACCTATTTTGAGATGACATTGAAATTGGGCTAATGCAAATAAAAGACTCACCTATTTTGAGATGAATTTGAGATTTGGCTAATGAAAAAATAGACTCACCTATTTGAGATGAATTTAAAGTTTGGCTAATGCAAAATGGACTCACCTATTTGAGATGAATTTAAAATTTGGGTAATGTAAAAATGGACTCACCCATTTAAGAGGAATTTAAATTTGACTAATACAAATAAAAGACTCACCTATTTTGAGAAGAATTTCAAATTTGGCTAATTCAAAATGAAATGCAAAAATAGACTCATCTTATTTGAGATGAATTTTATTTTAGCTAAATGCAAAATTGAAAAGCAAATATGGACTCATCTAATTTAAGATGCTTTTATTTTGACTAAAATGCAAAATAAAATGCATATATAGACGCATCTAATTTGAGATGTGTTTATTTTGCCTATAGTGCAAAATTCAAATGCAAATATGGACTCACCTAATTGGAGATGAATTTATTTTTGACTAAAATGAAAAATGAAATGCAAATATAGGCTTACCTAATTTGAGATGAATTTATTTTGGCTAAGATGCAAAATTGAAATGCAAATAGGGACTCACCTAATTTGAGATGAATTTATTGTGGCTAAAATGTGAAATTGAAATGCAAATATATACTCACTTAATTTGAGATAAATTTATTTTTGGCTAGAGTGCAAAACAAAATGTAAATATGGAATGCAAAGATGATAAAAAAAGCAAAACCCTAAAAAAAAAAAAACTGATTGAAAAGAGAGGAGGGGCCTCGGCATGACCCCTCCTGGACTGACCGGAGGTGGCCGGTGCCGGCTAAGTCCGAGTGGCTGGTGGCTACCTAAAACCTAGACTAATAGAGAAAAATCTTTTGGATGATTCAGAAATGGAACTAATGGACCGACCTAAAAAGGAAGGTAATTTTTGACTTTTGGTTAGAAATGCACACATTGGACCAAGTTGAGGAAATTAATTATTGTATTTTACTCGCACCCGTGCAAGGGTTATTTAGCACGTCTAACCTAACCTGAAGGCTTACAAGTAGAAGATTAAATACTAAACCAATCACATTCATCCAAGCATTCAAATGAAGAGAAAAGGGGGCACCTAAACCACAAAGGATCTATGGTAAAAAGTGGGATAAATTTAGGTAGGATACATGGTGTCTCATAGTCCAAACATTTAGTCCTTCGTGGGATGCACGATAGGACAAACATGAATCCTCAGCACTGTTCGCAAACCAAAAGAGTGTGCTATGAGGGAAGAGGTACCACCTCCCCGACAATCAAGCCTAATTGGGCCCGTCTAGATTAGCAGTTCGAACGTCCTCCAAAAGATGTTCTTATAGGTAAAGCCTAAAGGTCAAATTTAAAAGCAACTATGCTCAAGGCTACCTAAATGTAAGATTCCTAATGAAAAACACATTAAGAAAACTCACAACTCAAATTTCACGTGTCACCCTCTTAATAAGTGATAATCCCTGGTGAAGTTGCCACTATACCCATCCCCACGTTGGGAGAACCAGCTTGGGACCGAGCTTCCCCATGAATGTCGAGACTCTTTGGTTTTTGAAGATTCTTTTTGAGGATAATTTTTTAAAATGGTTTTAAAAAAGTGGGGGTGTGTCTCTTATTATGATTGTTTATTTTTAAAATATGATTTTAAAAGGGCAATTGAAGATTTTTATTAATCATTTTATTTTAGAAAATAATTTTCGAAGTCTCGGGATATTATTTCATAATTTAAGAAAATAAAAAATACAATCTATATTATGTCGTAAGGCTTTTGGGCCAAAATAGTGGATAACACCGGCATGGAGCAAATTCAAGCCCGACTACTGGTCGGCGCCAGCGAGAGCCAGCAGCGACTGGTGTCCATTGGTGTTCGAGACCGGCCATAGGCCAAGACTCAAAAATCGAGTCTCGGTTCGCGACCTTGGATGTTAGAAAATAAACCAATTCTATTCATTTTAAATTATAATCGATCAATTTTGGAAATAAAAACTAACAAAAATAAAAGAAGACTCTTCCAATCTTTTTATGACAAAGCTAACCTTGAAAGAGATTTAAGAATGACTCCATTAGTTTAGAACCAAGAATCTAGTGTTTGCGGGCGAATGTACGATATGTAGGGATAAGCCACTCCATTCCGCCCGTCAATAGATGACCTCTACTAATTTGAATTGTGAATTAAAGAAAATGTGTTTAATTAGTCATGCATACAACATGCGAAATCTAAAAATTAAATCAAACAAAACTTGCGAAGAAAGTGATAAATAGCGAGATAGGAAAGCAATAAAGAAAACCGATAAAGGAAAGAAAAAGAAAAGTGAAAGAAATAAAAATTACAGAGGGCGGGGAGGAATTAAAAGCGATTACATCTTGTTTTATAATAAAAGGGCGGTAAAATAACAAAATAAATTAAACCGTAAAGGATTGTAAGTGAATCCGGAGGCCTAGGTTGTCCCACCTGCTAATCTTGAATCACGAACTAGATCCGGAAGCTTGATGGTGGAAGAACAAGATTTAAATATGTTATTTTTTGAATTTGTTGAGGTAGATTAGTGTAGGAGAATGATGAGATGATTGGTGGAGTAATGGTTAGATGAAAAAGAGCCAAGAGACTAGAATATTAGCATTTAGTGGATCTTAGCTAAATTTCAAGAAGGTGCGACATATGAATGGTCGTTGGTAGAATGAGGGATTGGGCCCTCTATTTATTGGAGAAAAGCTAGGTCACAAAATGACCTAAAAGAAGCATTTTACCCATCGAAATTGGCTGAATCGGGTTGGATTTTCCGGCGAGGATAAAGGAAAAAACAAGATAAAATCCTCTTGAACCAGGAATCCCGTGAAGTGCACCGAGAAGGTTGGCTCCGGCATCGGGACGACTTCGTTGAGGAATCGACTTTTTGTGTTTAAGTTGGTCTATGGAGAAAAATGCAGAACTTTGGCCGAAATAGCCTTGAAGCGCAGCGCCAACCTTGTACAATGTTGTTTGGTGTAGTATGCTTCTATGTCTCGGTTGGACGTTTGGAGCAAAATGTAGCGCTTTTGAAGGTTTGCTCTTAGAGAGTCTTAGTCACCCTGGAAGGGGGTGAATAGGATGATGGGGAAATTTTGACAAACTTAGAAGATTTAAGCTTGAAAAGAATGAACAAGACAATCCGAGTCTAGATTGGACTCGGAAAAGTGTAAACCGAAAGATACGTGGAAACCCTCCTAGGCCGAGAAAACCACGGACAGTGCTAGTCCAAGCACCAAGTCAAATCCACTATTTTGAATCCACAAAATACAACAAAATGACTCAACCAGATTGCTCCCTTAAACAATTCCGTAGAGAGTTTTCATAGACTCGAAATTCCCTTATCCGAACTAGTACTTCCTAACCGAGGTAACCTTTATAGCTAGGGCCAACCGAGCTGAGTTAACCCTTACAGCTCAATCAAGGGACCTTACTCAGAAAGTAAGAAGAGTATGTAACTGATTTCAAGACTTTACAACTCGGAAAGTATGATTACAAGTCGGGAGTTGTAAGTAGAAGATTGCATATGAATACAATGACTTTTGCTTAAGTGATGTGTTTGAACAATAATTCCAGCAATCTTCAAGTGTCTGTGAAGTGGCTTCTATTTATAGATGACCAAGCAGATTAGCCGTTGTGACTAATTTCTTGATAGAAGTCCTTCTTGACCGTTGTAACGGTTTTTCGAGTCGCTCGGAAAATATCCATTGGGATGTGAACGTTGGGCAACAGCTCTTGGCTCTTAAAGGTTCTCTAGTCAACCGGTGTTGTCCGAAAAATAAGGTGGAAACCATCGTTGAGCTTAGCGTTGAAGTTTTCCCGTTTTGGAAATAGAGAACCACGACACGAGTGCTCGAGCCTTGTTCAGAAGTAGAAAAGCCTTGTCTATTGATGATTGACATCTTAAAGCCGATTACTTTTGTAATTTAAAAATAAGATAACCTCGGTTAAATAACCTACAAAAGTAAACAATTTTGGTTCTCAAAGTATAAAATACTTTAGTCCAAGGTTAGGCACAGATAATAATTTAATTCGAGACAATTAAGTGCATAATTATCTTGAGCCTAGAAGAGTGCAATTTTCTGAGTCTAATATTCATTATACTCAAATTCTATCGGAGTTAGTCCTAAGAAAGATCAAGTTATGAGAGTGAAAACATCGAGTGTAAGTACTTGATCCGGACAAATAATTCTAAAACAAACATACTCGACTTGGAAAGATGAATTAATCTTGTAATTCACTTTGCTATGAAATACACAATCAGAAATCGGATAAGAAGTGTTAGAGATACTATTTGAACATGCGATAAATCTGAATGAAGTATGAGTGACTCGAAACATCAAAGTAAGTGGATAAACAAGAATGTGTTTTACGAGTAAGTCAAAATCAAATGAGTACTTATGTAGGAGTTTCTATAAAACTCGGAATGACTTGTAATCAAAGCCGAAGGTTTGCTCGGGAGAGTCCGAGTCACCCTAGAGGGGGTGAATAGGGTGATAGAAAATTCTTTGCGAAAACACACTCTTTTTGACGTAAAAGAGGCAAAGACGGTTTCGAGTCTAAGCACGGGGTCGAAAAGATTGGACTCGTAAAGCAATGAATCGGAATAAATAAGTACAAGTAAGGTCATGCTCGAGTCTAGAATGAACTCGGAAAGAGAACACAGAGATTTTACGTGGAAACCCTCCTGGGGCAGAAAACCACGGCCCGTGTCAATCCGCACACGAAGTCAAATCCACTATTTTGAGTCCACAAAATACCGTGAACTCGATCGAACCCGAGTTGCTCCCTTGGACAACTCTATACAAGTTTTCCTAGACTCGAAGTTACCTTATCCGATCTAGTACTTCCTAGCTGAGATAACCCTTACAGCTAGGGACAACTAAGCCGAGTTAACCTTTACAGCTTAGTCAAGGGACCTTACAAAGAATGTAAGAAGAGTTTGTAACTAAGTACAAGACCTTACAACTCGGAGAGAAAAGAATTACAGAATGGGAGTTGTAAGTAGAAGATTGGAAGTAAATACAATGACTTTTCTCAAGTATGTGTATTAACAATAGATTCGGCAATCTTCAAGTCTTGTGAAGTGGCTTCTATTTATAGATAACCAAGCGAGTAGCCGTTATCTTTATCTCGCTGACCGAGAGTCCTCTATGACCGTTGATAATGGCTTTCCGAGTCACTCGAAAGTATCCGTTGAAATATGGACGTTGGACAACGGTTTAACTCTCTTGGAAGTCCCAAAACCATCGGTTGTGTCTCGAAAAATAAGGTGGAAACCACCGTTAGGCTTAGCGTTCCAGCTTTTCGGATATGGAAGCGCATGACTTCCGACACAATCTTCTAGGACTAAAGCAGGGAAGGTGAAAAGCCATATCTCGCTGGTGATTTGACGTTCGAAGCCGGCTACTTTTGTAGTTTGAAAAGATATCCTCGATTGAATAACCTACAAAAGTAAAACACCTTCGGTTCTCAAAGTATAAAATACTTTGGTCCAAGGTTAGACACGTATAATAGAATAATTATGATAATTACGCAATTGATTATCCGAGTCGAAAAGAAGTGAAATTTTCCGAGTCTAATATCCATGATACTCGAATTCCATATGACTTAGTCTTATGCGAAGAATCAAGTTCTATAACGAATATCGAGTAGGATAAGCTTGATATAGACTAAGCATGAAATGAACTACGAATGCCGACTATGCAAACAATAGAATAGATAACCACAAGTCGATTCCGAGTGAGAGACGGCGGAATACTCGGAATATTCAAAATGCGATTAGTCCGAGTTGGCGTGGACTCGTAATAAAGAACCAATTTTCCGAGTCGCTAACCGAAAAGCGATAAAAGAGATAAGTGAGGGCCGAAACACTTAGAGAAAATACTATTTTAATCAAGTAAGTTTCTAAGACACGAGAGAATGCCTTGGAATCAAAACTCTATATGCATAGAATCGTTAGACCCGATTCCTTTTGCATGACTCGAAGGATATTAAGCGAGTGTCCGAGTCTTCAATCTCCCCTTTTGATGAAAGGCATTCCATACTCAAACAGAAACTTTGTTAGAGGAAAATAGATTGATTCTCGAATAGTTTGCTCATGAGTAATGCATATTGAATAAATCGGAGCAATATATAATATATCGAGTAAGATAAAATAAAGTATGCTTTAACATTAACTCGTAAAAATAGAGAACTCGTAAATTAATAATGAAATGCATCACTTCATTAAAAAGAAATTACAAGGGAGGAAAAACTCCCCTAAACAAGACAACCAGTTTCGACTACATTTCTCCCCCTTGCCTTTCAAAGAAAAACAAAGGAACAAAAAGAAGGGAGAAAAGTACAAGGAATACACATCGGTTGTACTGGACAAAAGAAAATTTGAAAGAAGAAAATCTGGAGACACCGAGGAATTGTGACTCGAGTGCATGGCTCCAACTAGGGAGGAGGGGATTTCGAGTGGAGGCGGAGGTGCACCGCGCCGATACGATCTTGACGATGTGCTTGAGCGCGGTGAAGGGAGAACCGGAATTGTTCTCGTGGGCTCAGCTCCGAGTGGCCGACCCGGAGAGAGTGGATCGAGGGGTTCTTCCCTTGGGACCTCGGGGCTGGAGGGGGCTGCTCTGGCCGACTCGCCGGAGGAGCGAGGTCTTCGACCCACTCGGACTCGCCGTCCGAGCCGAGTACAGCGATTTGAGCTTGGGGAGCAGGCTGACCCTCGGCAGCTTGCCACGGCCTCTTCTTCCCTTTGCCCGGAAGGGCCTCGCCTCAGCCGCAGGTTCCTCAAGCATCCTCTGCTGCATCTGCAGCCTTCTTCCTCTTCTTCCTCGGCTTCCTCGCTGTCCGAGGAGGTCGAGCCCGGGCTCGAAGACGCCTCGGACGTGTCTCGAGTCATTCGGGTCCCGAGCCGCCTGGATCGTCTCTCTCCGAGGAGCGCAGCCAGCTCCTTCTGCTCCTTAACTAGCTCTCTCATCTCAAGAACGAGAGACTGTCGCTCTCGGATTTGGGACTCGATCGGTCTTTTGGTTGATGGTCGGACCCGAAGGACGGACTTGAAAGCCCCGAGCATGTCTCCGAGTTCGAAGACACAAAGCCGATCGAGTCCAGGAAAGCGAGAGAGAGTTTTGGAAGCACCGGAGGTGGAGGCACCACCAGGCGTAGAGGGAAGAGGGAGAGGGGTTGATTTCCGAGTCCGAGGTGGAGAAGGAGGCCTCAGCTCCGAGTTGTGAACCCGCACACCGTGGTTAGTTTCCCGGTATCCGTACCCTCGGAGTTCCTTCTTGCCGACCACAATGGCCGCCTCGTACACCGCGTTAAAGTCGAGGGAAGAGGAACTTGAAATTGTTTGAAGACAAGGGTGAGAAGAGCACCGAAAGGAAGGGAGGTGTTCTTCTTGGTTTGAAGTTGAGCCGGCACAGCTGCCATCCGCTCAATGATGGAGGGGAAGAGGTCGACTTCGTATCCCTCCGGGATATTGAAGAGGGCTTTGAGATGCTTGGAGTTGGGGTTCTCCTTGCTAGAATGCTGTGAGAAGAAGGTTCTCATCAGCGAGAAAACACGTAAGCCTGGCTTCGACTTCAACTAAGTCACGTAAAAGTTCTTTCCGGACCCGGGGAATCTTTTAGCGTACTTTTCAAAGAAGTCGTCGGCGACTTCAAGTGAAAGGGATAGGGTTGCTGTTCAAGAAAAGAGAAGAAACTTTGAACAGTCGGTGAAGGAGGGAGGTGTTGATACTGAACAAGTAATGTTCTGAACCCAAGAGGTTAGAACATTTTCGGAGTGGGAGAGATGAGTATAAAACTCGAAACGAGTTCGAGATAGATGAACTCGCTGAAACACAAGAAATGATAGACTCCGGTGGTATGGATGTTGGACAACCAGGAGAATTTGTTTGTTGGGAAGAATTTGTCGTCCAGACGCAAGGTGCCTGGGTGACAACGGGTTTAGAAGGGGTTGAGCTTTCGGCTTGTTGGTGCGGGGCTTTTGGAAGAGGGGAAGCCTGGAAGTCGGGATGGTTTCCGCGTTTAGGCATTGTGAGAGTTGGAGAGAAAAGATGAAGCTTTTCGAGTGAAAGAGAGAAGGAGGTGTAGAAGAGAAGAAAACAAAAATGGTAGAAGAAAAGAGAATAGAGCAGTTGAGACTTACGAGAGAGAGAGAGAGCTTCTTCCACGCTTGCGGACGATCAAAAGTCACTGTTCACGTAGAAAACTTCCGCGAGAAGATTTTCGTTTGAGAGGGAAGGAGTTTTAGAATACCGAGATGAAGATGGATAGTCGTTATTTATAGAAAATAACCGCGCCCGTCCAGTATCCGTTAAGTAACTCCGTTCGACTCGCCTTGTCCATCAGTCACCAAAGACCGGTGTGACGGTTCTCCTTCAACGGTTGAGAAACAAGTGGTTTGAAATCTATGGTTACGATCCGATCACAGCGCTCGAGAAAGAGAGAGAAAAAGATTTTGAAATTATAATCCGAAACTCTCCACTGTTCTAGAGATAGCTTCAGAAAATTTGATGTCCAAATTTCTCTACGTCCGAGTTTGACTCAAAAGATTTCCGAGTGACTCGAAACACGAAATAACTATCAGCCCAAGTAACACGGAATCAACCGAACTAATGGTTATTAACAACGAGGGCACATAGCACGTAAACATGCGATAATCGTAACACGTAACTAAGCATTTAACATACCAAGCTCATTCCGAATAAAGCAAAATTGATCTTCACCAAGAGGCTTAGTAAAGATATCAGCTAATTGAAGATTAGTAGGAATGAACTCAAGTGCAATATCACCCTTTTCGAGTGATCGCGTAAGAAGTGATACCCGACCTCAATATGCTTTGTTTTTGAGTGCTGGACAGGATTCTTAGTGATACCGATTGCGCTTTGATTGTCACACTTGATTGGAACCGAGTTGAGAAATAGTCCAAGATCCTTCAAGTGTTGTTTTATCCAGAGGATCTAAGCGCAACAAGCTCCAGCGGCAATGTATTCAGCTTCCGCAGTTGATAGAGCTACCGAGTTTTGTTTCTTTGAGTGCCAGGATATTAGGGATTGACCCAGAAATTGGCAAGCTCCGGATGTGCTCTTTCGATCAACTTTGTATGCTGCGTAGTCCGCGTCTCGAGTACCCGAGTCAAAGTCGGTTTCGAGTCTCTAGAGTACCACAGATCCTAGATTCCGAGTGCCCGCAAGATATCTCGAATATTCTCTTCATCGCAGTGAGATGTGATTCTTTTGGATTAGCTTGAAATCGTGCGCATAAGCAAACACTAAACATTATATCCGGCCTCGCTTGAAGTAAGATATAACAGTGATCCAATCATACCTCGATAAAGTTTCGATCTACCGCTTTACCTTTCTCATCCGAGTCGAGCTTTATGTCTGCTCGCTCATGGGGGTAGATGCGTGCTTTGCATCTTGAAGTTTATATTTCTTCAGCAGTTCCTTGGTGTATTTTGATTGATGAACAAAGATTCCATCCTTGTCTTGTTTGATTTGCAACCCAAGGAAGAAATTGAGTTCTCCCATCATACTAATTTGGAACTCTTGACTCCTTAATTCGTAAAATTCTCGACACGTAAATTCATTAGTAGCACCGAAAATAATATCATCAACATATATTTGAACAATAAGAAAATCTTTCCCTTTGGTCTTTATGAATAGAGTCTTGTCGATCTCACCTCTTTTAAAATCATTTTGAACCAAGAAGCTGCTCAGCTCTTTCATACCAAGCTCGAGGGGCTTGCTTAAGACCATAGAGAGCCTTTTGAAATTTGAAAACGTGATTTGGAAATTCCGAGTTTTCAAAACCAGGAGGTCTGCTCGACATAAACTTCTTCTTCAATAACACCATTGAGAAAGGCACACTTAACATCCATTTGATGTAATTTAATATGCATGCGGGATGTAAATGCCAACAAGTATTCTAATGGCTTCAATTCTAGCTACTGGTGCAAAGGTTTCCCCACAATCAATTCCTTCTTCTTGATTGTAACCTTGAGCTACAAGTCTAGCCTTGTTTCGACTACCACTCCACCCTCATCCAGCTTTGTTCTTGAAAACCCATTTGGTTCCTATAACTCGGGTGGTCGGAAGGTCGGTTGGTCGAGTCCAGACTTGGTTTCTTTCAAATTGATTTAGTTCTTCTTGCATGGCCTCTACCCATTCAGGTTCATTAAGGGCCTCTAGTGCATTTTTGGGTTCGAGTTAATGAAATGAATGCAGTGAATGCACATAAATTGTGTAAAGAAGAACGAGTTCTTACCCCACTGTTGATATCGAAATGATGTTTTCTTGAGGATGACTGGGAGTAAATTTGAATGCTTTACCAGCTTCTTTGATTCACCAAGTTTGTGAGCTGAATTGCTTGATCTTCGTAAGCTTGTTTTGAGTGATCCTCTTCACTGACTTGTTCGTTCCGAGCGACCTCTTGAGCCGTCTCATTCTAAGCTTCCTCGTTCGAGTGGTCTCAATCCGAGTCTTAGTAGACTCATCTTCGTCATCATCCTTTCGAGCTTCAGTTCCGAGTATGAAGACTCACTTGGTTTCTCCTGTTCAAGCTCATCAAACACTACGTGGATACTTTCTTCTACTTTGTTAGTTCGCTTGTTGAAGATACGATAAGCTTTGCTATGAGAGGAGTAACCTAGAAAAATACCTTCGTCCGACCGAGCATCAAACTTGGTCGATGATCCTTACCATTGTTGTGGACAAAGCACTTCCATCCGAAAGGTCCGAAATAGGAAATATTTGGCATCTTCCCTTTGTAGAGCTCATAAGGTGTTTTCTTCGTAATGGGTCTGATGAGGCATCGATTGAGAGTGTAGTTTGCTGTGTTTATCGCCTCGCCCGTAAATAGTAAGGCAAGTTGTGTTCAATCGTCATTGTCCTTGCTATTTCTTCAAGGGTTCTGTTCTTTCTCTCAACTACTCCATTCTCGCTGAGGAGTTCCGGGTGCCGAGAAGTTGTGAGAGATTCCATTCTTGTCACAAAACTCGAGAATTCCGAGTAATCGAACTCCCTTCCATGGTCGGTTCGAATCTTTTGAATCTGAGTCCGAGATTCAACTTGAATCTTTCTACGGAGCTTGCTGAACTCCTTGAAGGCTTCATTGTTATGCTTGAGAAAACACACCCAGGTAAATCTTGAAAAATCATCAATAATAACAAGTATGTAAGATTTAACTCCGAGACTCTTCACAGAATTTCACCACATAGGTCCATATGCGTAATTCAAGCACGTTGGATGTGGAAACTGTCTTCAGAGATTTGAATGAAGATCTCGACTTGTTTCCTCTCGGTGCATGCTTCACATACTTTATCCTTCTCAAACGCACAGCTAGGTAATCCTCTAACCGGACTATGAGATGCAAGCTTTTTGATAGTATGCATGCTAATATGACCTAATCTACGATGCCAAGTCCAAGAATCATCTTGAAGAGATGCTTTTAAACAGGATAAGTTTTGACTTGGGTCAGAAAGAGGGATGATGTAGGTGTTACCCGATCTCTTACCCGAGAGTTTTATCTCTTTGGTGGTCTCATCTCGTGATGTAGCACTTGGATTGAGTGAATCTTACCTCTTGACCCTTGTCACATAGCTAGGAGATACTAAGTAGATTGTACTTTAGCCCTTTGACAAGGTACACTCGGGCTCACCGGATTGCTTCCTTTTCCAATCTTTCCAATGCCCACTATTTTACCTTTGCTGTCATCACCAAAAGTTACCTTTCCTCCTTTATATGACTACAGCTCGTAAAAGAGTCCTTGGTCACCTGACATGTGTCGAGAACATCCGCTGTCCAGTACCAGTGTCCTTTTGATCTTTTCTGAGTGACCTGCAAAACAGAGAGAATCTAACCCTTCTCATTTCCTCTAAAGAACCCAAGTAACATTCCTTACCGTGGTCCTTTTCGAGGAAGAAGGTGCTTCGAAATCCAGATTTGAATGACTTTGGGTTTTGTCCGATTCTCGAGTCTTCCTCTCGGAGAACCGAGTCCGTGTCTCTTTCCTTTTAAAACCATTCCTTTTGAAACAGGAGAAAATGGTTTCTTTTTGAAAATAGGTCCGGGTTTAGTCCTCCTTTCATTTCGTGAATGGGACCATGCTCACCTTTTGAACTTTACCGTTCTAGAATCCTTTTGAACAATTCCGAGTAAGAATTAGATTCTTCCTCTTTGTTGAAACCAAGACCTTCTTTTCGAAACGAGACACATTGTGATCCTAAGAGCATGTCAAGGTTCTTCCGACCTTGAGTAAACTTTAAAACCAGATCTTGAGACTCAGTGAGCTTCGTTTCGCTTGCTCATTTTCTTTCCCGAGTAACTCGGACTCGGCCTCATTAGTTTGAGCACTTGTCTTGAGTTCTCCGAGTGTGAGTCTCAGCTTTTCTAATTCGTTTTTTAAAGAAGTGCTCTCGAAGTGATTGACTTAAGTTGTTCCTTGAAATGAGAAGAATCAAAATTGGACTTTTCTTCCAAAGTGAAGATGTATTTAGCTAAATCAACTTTGGAGAATTTGAGGAAGTAGTTTATTACCTCTTGAGGATCGGTTCCTCGTTGTTTGAGTCTAAGTCCGACTCTCTTTCAGCCTTCCGAGTCGAAATTGCCATCGGACACTTCGAGTCATCTCGAGTCCTCGTCGTCTTCGGATGAATCCTCAT
Organism: Talinum fruticosum; assembly: GCA_021018815.1. NCBI lineage: Eukaryota > Viridiplantae > Streptophyta > Magnoliopsida > Caryophyllales > Talinaceae > Talinum > Talinum fruticosum. Next base: position 3,984,142 of record JAITYX010000040.1, read on the forward strand.
CACTCCATGTTGCCATCATGGCCTTTTTCTTCTTCCTCGTCCCTTCTTCGTTTTGGACAGTCCTTGACTATGTGGTCTTTGCTGCCACATTCAAAACATCTAGAATGCTTAGACAAAGATAGCTTTGAGGGTGAAGAAAACTTACCTTTTCTCGTCTCTCTTGTCCTTTTTGTAGAATTCTTCTTTTGGTCTTTTGTCCCATCTTTTGTGCTTCATCATTCTCTTGAAGCCTTGTGCAATGAGTGCCATGGGATCATCTTCGAGTCGGAGGAGCTCTGACTAGCTTCTTTGGATTCTCGAGACTTTAAGCGCAATGTTCCTTTTGGCAGTACCTTCAGCGTCTTCTTCTTCCAAATGTATCTCATGAGTCGAAGCTTTCCGATGAGCTCGTCCGGCTTCAAGAGTGAGAGGTTCTCGAGCCTCTTCTATGGCGAGTCACCTTAGTGGCCCCATCGTCTCTTGGGTAGGCTTCGAGGATTTTCCAAGCACATTTCTTCATGGGAGATTTTCTTTCCCAGAGATTTGAGATTGTTGGTGATCTCAGTGAAGCGTATGATCATCCGAGTAATGTTCTCTTCGGCTCCATTTTGAAAAGCTCATATTTGTGAAGATACCGACCGATCTTCGCTTGTCTCACCCGACTTGTACCTTCGTAGGTGTTGACCGAGTGTCCTACACCTCTTTAGCAGAGTCACGAGCACAGACTCGATTATATTCTTCCGAGCTTATGGCGCACATAAGGATGTTCATGGCTTTGAAGTTCTTTCGAACTTCTCCGCTTCGCTGGCGTGAACTCAGCCTTTGTCTTGGGAAGGATTCCGAATTCATCTCGTCTTCGTTGGAATGCAGTTTCCTGTTGTATGATTTCCCATACTTCTTCATCATGATCCATGAGGAAACATTCCATAAGCTTCTTCCAAGTGACCAAAGTTTGAACCTTTGAATTTTGGTGGCCTCGTTGGAAGATCTTCCTTCGTCGAACTCTCCGGTGTTCTGAGCCATCCGATCTTTAAACCTTTGGATTGTTAGATCCTTTCCGAAAGGCTTGGCTCGATACCAATTGAAGGTTTGCTCGGGAGAGTCTCGAGTCACCCTAGAGGGGGTGAATAGGGTGATAGAAAATTCTTTGCGAAAACACACTCTTTTCGACGTAAAAGAGGCAAAGACAGCTTCGAGTCTAAGCACGGGGTCGAAAAGATCGGACTCGTAAAGCAATGAATCGAATAAACAAGTACAAGTAAGGCTGTCCGAGTCTAGAATGAACTCGAAAGAGAACACAGAGATTTTACGTGGAAACCCTCCTGGGCGTAAAACCACGGCCCGTGTCAATCCGGACACGATGTCAAATCCACTATTTTGAGTCCACAAAATACCGTGAACCGATCGAACCCGAGTTGCTCCTTGGACAACTCTATATAAGTTTTCCTAGACTCGAAGTTACCTCAACGAGTGGTTTCCACCCTACTTTTCAGATACCACCACTTGGATGGGGACATCCTAAGGGGTCAAGAGCCATTGCACAACGTTCACATGTCAATGGATCTTTTACGAGCGACTTAGAAAAACCGTTACAAAGGTCACAACGAGACTTCTAATCGGAAGATGGACACAACGACTAATCTTCTTGGTCACCTATAAATAGAAGCCACTTCACAAGACGTGAAGATTGCTGAACCCATTGCTTGGAATTATATCTCTTTGTATAATACTCATTCAATCTTCATCTTACAACTCCAAGTCTGTACTTAACACTTTTTCCGAGTTATAAAGTCTTATAATCAATCACAAACTCTTTCTTACTCTCTAAGTAAGGTCCCTTGACTGAGCTGTAAGGGTTAACTCGGTTCGATTGTCCCTAGTTGTAAAGGTTACCTCGGTTAGGAAGTATTAGATTAGATAAGGGAACTTCGAGTCTAGGAAGACTTTGTAAGGAATTGTCTAAGGGAGCAATTCTAATTGAGGCGAGTCTACTGTATTTTGTGGATTCAAAATAGTGGATTTGACTTGGTGCTTGGATTAGCACTGGCTGTGATTTTCTCGCCCCAAGAAGGTTTCCACGTAATTTCTTAGTTCATACTTTTCCGAGTCCAATCTAGACTCGGATTGTCTTGATTATTCAGTTTAAACTTTAACCCCTCCATTGTTTTTAAAATTTCCTTATCATCCTATTCACCCCCTCTAGGGTGACCAAGACTCTCCAAGAGCAAACCTTCAGACATCTTCTCCCATTTCTTGTGCTTCATCATTCTTTTGAATCGAAGAACTTAGATTTTCTCCTCGACTTTTTGAGGCTTTCAGCGTAATGTTCTTTTTGGTGCTGACCTCGGCATCCTCTTCTTCCAGATGGATTTCATGGATAAGTAGCTTCCTAATCAGTTCGTCCGGCTTTATTTGAGAGAGGTTCCGAGCTTCCTTAATGGTCTGTCACCTTGGGACCCCATCTTCTCTTTGGTAGACTTCTTAGAATTTTTATGCACATTTCTTCATAAGAAATATTTCTACCCGAGATTTGAGATTGTTTGTAATCTCGGTGAAGCGTATAAACATTTGAGTGATGTTTCTTCCGGCTCCATGTTGAAAGCTCATATTTGTGAAGATATTGACTTACCTTCACTTGTCTTACTTAGCTTGTTCCTTGATATGTGTTGACAAGAGTGTCCCACACATTTTTAGCTATGTCGAGGCCAACACTCTGTTGTATTCTTCCGAGCTGATAACACACATAGGAATATTCATCGCTTTGAAGTTCTTTCGAACTTTTCGGCTCTTCATTGGTGAGCTCGAACTTCGCTTTAGGCATAGGTCTTGTATCTTCCATCTTTATTGGAATGTAATTGCCTTCTTGTATGATGTTCTAAACATCTTCATCGTTATCTAGCATAAAGCATTCCATTAGCTTCTTCCGAGTGCACAAAATTTGATCCTTTGAACTTAGGTGGTTTGGTGGAAGATCTTCCTTCATCGAACTCTCCGTCATTCTAAGCCATATGATCTTTAGACCTTTGGATGGTTAGATCCTTTTTTAAAGGCTAGGCTTTGATACCAATTGAAGGTTTGCTCTTGGAGAGTCTTAGTTACCTTAGAGGGGGTGAATAGGGTGATGGGGAAATTTTAACAAAGTTAGAAGATTTAAGCTTGAAAGGAATTAATAAGACAATCTGAGTCTAGATTGGACTAAAAAATGTGTAAAATCGGAGATACGTGAAAACCCTCCCGGGGCGAGAAAACCACGAACGAGTGCTAGTCCAAGCACTAAGTCAAATCCACTATTTTAAATCCACAAAATATAGCAGATCGACTCAACCAGAATTGCACCCTTAAACAATTCCTTAGAGAGTTTTCATAGACTCGAAATTCCCTTATCCGATCTAGTACTTCCTAACCGAGGTAACCTTTACAGATAGGGACAAGCGAGCTGAGTCAACCCTTACAGCTCGATCAAGGGACCTTACTCGAAAGTAAGAAGAGTATGTAACTGATTTCAAGACTTTACAACTCGGAAAGTATGAATTATAAGATGGGAGTTCTAAGTAGAAGATTGAATATGAATACAATGACTTTTGCTTAAGTAATGTGTTTCAACAATAATTACAATCGGGAATTGTAAGTAGAAGATTGATATGGACAAATAATTCTCAAACAAACATACTAACTTGGAAAGATGAATTAATCCTGTAATTCGGTTTGCTATGAAATATACAATTTGAACTAAGATAAGAAGTGTTAGAGAGATTATTTGAACATGCGATAAATCGAATGAAGTCCGAATGACTCGAAACATCAAAGTGAGTGGATAAACAAGAATGTTTTTTCGAGTCAGTCGAATCAAATGAGAACTTATGCGGGAGTTTCTATAAAACTCGGAATGACTTGTCATCAAAACTTAGGAGGGATGAGGTTTGTACTGTGTCTTTTTATGTAATACTCAGAATGATCTATGTTCGAGTCTAAGTCTTCGACTTTGGCGTAAAAAGCCGAGAAACGCTTGACCTAAACAACGTCGTACGGAACTCTTGGGTTTTGTTCCTCGGTTGATCATTGGGAGGAAAACGCGACATTTTCGCAAAATGATGCCGAAACGCAGCGCCGATCTCATACGGCGTCGTACGGATGTCTCGGGTTCCGTGTGTTGCCTGGTCGTTGAGTGAAAAGCGAAACACTGCATTTTTGCACAATATGCAGGAGTCCGGTACCGACCATGGAAGCTTTCTATGCATGGAAACTTTCTATTTTTGGAAATTTATGGAAGGTTTCTATTTTTGACAGGTTTTATTTTTGGTGCGGGTTTGGTTTTCCTAGTTGGGAGCTCGACCCAGGCTTGGTCCGGTCGAAAGAAAATGGGTTTGTGGGCTGGCCCAAAGTAAAAAGTGATTTAATTGGTGCTAAGGGGTTGTTTGTGGTTTACTGGCTTATGTCACACCAATCAAACTCGACCGTGATTCGAATCCGCAAACAGGAGTGTGATTTCATCGCCGGGCTAACAAATAAAATAAATAGAAAAAGGGCTGACACGTTTTATGTGTATACAATAGTAAATATGGAATTTTCTGCGATTGGGGGCAAATTTTAATTCCAATTTCGGATTTTATTACATAGTAGAATGGTAAGCCTAAACATCCACAAAAAGAATAAACAAATATGGTGATAGAGGATCTCTCGGTCTAAGTCCTCTCGGATGGTCGGAAGAAAACCACAAGATTCATTGTTAAGAAAATGGAATATGTCACTAATGTAATACATCCATATATATACAGTTGATTCAAGTTTGAAGAAAACCTATATCCTTCAAATATGCAAATATGAAATCCCATTATATTCTATCATAAACTTTTTCCGTGTCCAATTTAAGTCCTATATAAGCTTGTTTACCTTCAATGTTGCCAAATTTATTGATAATTTCATGTGTCAAAGGAATATTATTATGAACATCTCTATTTGGAACAAAGGCACTTTGATAAGGGCTAACTACTCTTTGTAAAACTGGTCTTAATCTATTAAGAAGGATTTTGTATGTAATTTTATACACACTACTACACAAACTAATTGGTCTAAAATGTGAAGCTAAAGATGGACTTATAACCTTTGGAATCGGAGTAATGAAAGTATGATTGACTTCTTTCAATAACTTATCATTTTAAAAAAAAAAATCTAATATGCAATTTATGATATTATTTAAAGTTACATACTAGTACTCGTAGCAAACATCCTTCCCCAAAGTCATCGGGACCAGGAGCCTTTGTAGGATTCATTTGCAAAACAGCGAGTCTTAATCCAATTGGAGAGGTTGGTAAAATAAGTCGATTATTTTCATCATTTGAGATCAATGCAAGCATATTGGTATGTAAGGACGACCTAGTAGTACCTCCTTGAGATTTAAATCTATTGGAAAAATCCATCACGAATTTCGTTGGATAATTATCTTGTCATTAATCCATATTCTTGACTGATCTTTAATTTTTAACATGTTCAATTTGTGCCTTCTGAAAGTGCAACAATGGTGAAAGAATTTAGAATTTCTATCACCTTTAATAAGTCATTCTTTCCAATAGAATTTTTCCAGTATTTTTGGTTAAACATGAGTGGCCTTTCCCTTTGTTTAATCAAACGAGAATGCCAATGAAGAAGTCTAAGGCTTTGAGGATCTACTACCCTCAAGTTTTTGAATTTGACTAGAGTTGTTTTCCAACACATTGAGAATAATTACTGCAAACTTTGATAGACCATTCTTTTAGTTTGGTGTAGACACCTAAAAAGTGTCATTCCTTTTTTGTTTTACTTATTTTCTTCCCGATGATGAAATCCCATTCCCGCTTGTAAACTTAGCTCATGGTTGGAGTCCGATAGGCGTGACGAAGCCAGTAAACCACAAAGAACCTCTTAGCACCACAAAAGCAGCTTTATTTACTTTGGGCAGCCCACAAACCCATTTTCTTTCGGTCGGATCAAGCCCGGGTCGGGCTCCCAACTAGGAAACCCAAACCCGCACCAAAAATAATACATGCCCAAAATAGAAACCTGCCAAAAAGTAGAATCTTTTCAAAAATAAAAAGTTTCCAAAAATGGAAAGCTTCTTTGGCCGATGCCGTTTTCTCTATTTTAGGAAAAAGCATCGTTTTAGTCTTTTACTCAACGACCAAGCGAGGCATAGAATCCGAGAAGTCCGTATGATATTGTATAAGGTCAACGTTGCGCTTCATGGCCTATTATGCCAAAGCGTTGCGTTTTACTCTAAAGACCAGCTGAGAAACGAAAACTAAGTTCACCCAAAAGACACCATTGGGAGACCAGCGCCACGCATCTCGGCCCTCTCTAAGGGATTTTCGGTTCAGCGAGAAGACACCAGCTAGGTAAATGACCTCTTCCAATGTAAGGGCTCTGGTTTTTTTGAATTTTAGCCGATTCGGTTCAGATGCATTGGACGCTGCTTGTTGAATTTTTAGGTCATTTTTGTGACCTAGCTTTCTTCTATAAATAGAGGGCCCAACCCCTTACTTTGGAAGAGGTCATTAACGTAGCTACATCCTCGCTGAAATTAGGCTAAGAGCTATTGAATGTTATATTGATATTCTGTTCTCTTGGCTCATTTAAGCTAATCATTACTCCACCAAGCATCTCATCATTCTCCTAAATTACTTTATTGCCTCAAACTCCAGAAAAAGCCTTCTTCAATTTTGTTGATCTATCGTCACGCTTCGGGATCCGTTCACGATTTAAGATAAGCGGTGGGACAACCTCGAGGGCACACATTTCATTCTCAATGTCGATTACAATTTTTTTAAATTAATGTTTTTTATTACTTTTTGTATTGTGGACAAAGATGTAATCATGTTTAATTCCTCCGTGCCCCCTGTGACTTTTAATTCCTTTCGCTTTCCTTTTCACTTTTCTTTATCGCTTTCGTTTTCAATTGCTTTTATTGTTTTCATAACATGTTTGGTTGATTTAATTTTCGCATCTAGCATGTTGTATGCTTGGCAATTCTAACACGTTTCTTTAACTTACAATTCAAATTTGTAGGGTGCTGTCTACGGACGGACGAAATTGAAGGGCTTATGCCTACATTTCATACCTTCATCCCCAAATCTAGATTCTCGGTTCTAGACCGATGGAGCCATTTTTAAACCTCCTTCAAGCTTAGTTTTTCCATACTATGATTGGAAGAGTATTTCTTTTATTTTTATTAGTTTTTATTTCTACAACCGACGAGGCAACTCCCCTTTTCTTATTTTACTTCGTTAAATAGCATCTCGACATTTTTGATTTAAATATATAAAAATTTAATTTATTTCCTCATAGTCGAGGCTATAGGATCGAGACTGATTTCTACAATCTCAGCATGTGATAGACTCAAGCACTCGGTCAGCACTGGGTCTCGCCGGCGTCGACCGGTGGCCGGGCTTGGCTCTTGGTCCAAACCGGTGTTATTCACCTTTTGGCCCAAAAGGCTTGTGGCATAATATAAATTATGTTTTTTTCATTTTTCTAAATTATGAAATAATATCTTGAGACTCCTAAAATAAGTTTCTAAAATAAATGATTAATAAAATTGCCAATCGCCCCTTTACTTAAACTGCTTTTACATTAAATTATGAAAATCTCAAATCTCAATAAGAGGTGTATCCCCACTTTCTAAATCCATTTTCAGAAATTGATTCTCAATAAGAATGTTCAAAATTCATGGGGAAGCTTGGTCCAAATCGGTTCCCCTCCTAAAGGAGGTAGACGCGGTTTCGGGGTATGAGTCGTGGTTCCTACAGCGGCGACTCCGGCGGAGATGTATCACCTATTAAGAGGGTGAGACTTGAAAGTTTGAGTTGTGAGTTTTCTCAATGTGTTGACCCGATGATTAATTCCCGAGTCCCGTTTGTGGATTTGGATCACGAGCATATTTGATTAGTGTGACGAAAGCCGATAAACCACAACAAACCTTATAGCACAAAATAAAATAACCTTTTGCCTTGGTTCGGTCCAAAAATCCTTTTTCTTTCGGACGGTCCAAGCCCGGTCAAACATCCGGAGTCAACGGAAGGCCAACGCCGTGTATAAAGACATTCAACGCTCAAAACGTCGCGTTTCATCACCGGCGTCCAACACGAGACACGAAGCCGACAACATCAAAATGACGTCTTGTGGCCGGTGCCACGTGTCATGGTCATTTTCAGCAAAACGCTTCGTTTTGCTCCAAAAATTCCAACCGAGACAAGAAGCTTATCCTCGCAAAACAACGTCGTTGAGTCCGGCACCGCTAGGGATGGTAATGGGTCGGGTCCGGCTGGACCTGGACCCATTTCACTTTTTCGGACCTGGACCCGGACTCGACCCGGACCCATGAGTCCACGAGTCCACGGGTCCACGTGTCTCAAATGGGTCTTTTGTATTTGTATTATAAATGAGTTTAAAAATTATTATTTTGTGACCTGTTTAATATTATTGTAAATTTCCAAGTAATTTTGCTTGCATATAACCTCTTTAACATCATACTAACCTATCTATCAACCAACCTATTATACAAACCAAATACTTAGTTCATACAAACCAAATACACCAATATATTAAACACAAAGTCAATCAATGTTTACCCCGACAAAGTCTAAAGTCTATCAAAGCTTAACAAAAAAAGACTATCAAAGTTTAACACAAATTTTTTTAAAAAATAAAATTAGTGTTCGGGTTTTAAACGGGTCTCGGGTCGGGTTTGGATCTTAATTTTTGAGACCTGAACCTGAGACAGTTGGACCCGGACCCACCGAGTCCAAATTTATTGGACCTAGACCAGATTAAATAGGTCGGGTCCGGCGGGTCTAGGTCGGGTCCAGGCATCACGGACAAGGCCTAACTACACATAAAATGCTAAATTTTGCTCAATGTTTAGATGAAACATGGAAGAAACTGAAGGACCGTACGACACAATTTGGTGTCCGACGCTACGCATCACGACACAAATCCCGGGATCCGGTTCAATCCTTTTTGGTCCTCGTTTTTGTGATTTTTAGTCGATTTTCTACCTATTTTGGATGACTCGCTTAATTAGAAACCCTAGGTCATTTGTGACCTACACATTTCTTATAAATAGAGAGCTTAGGCTCTCATTTTTCATACTGGCTCATTCCTATATGTCATGCTGCTTGAAGCTAAATTAAGAGCTACCGAATACCCTCACTAGTATTCTAATCCCTTGGTTTCTTTTCGGGTTATTCCCAGTATCCTCCCCATTTACTACATTCAATTCCTAATACTGCTTCAAGCACGCACATTTCCCTACTCATCTTCACAAAAATTCTATGAAAATCCACTTTTAACTCACCATCATCGCACTTTCGGATCGAGTTCGAGATCCATATCAGTAGGTGGGACAACCCGAGGGCACCAAATCAGCCTTCTAACCATGGTTTGTTTAATTTTATTTATCATTTTGGTATTATGGAGAAAAGGTGTAATTGCATTTAAATTCCTCCCTGCCCGATGTAATTTTTTTTTCCTTTTGTTTCGTTTCGCTTTTCTTTTAGTTTCTTTATCGCATATGTTTATCGCTTTCGTATTTTCTTTTACGGATTTTGTTAGCATGCTTTGTTTGCTTTTAATTTCGTATCTAATTATGCCGTGTGCCTGTTTTTAATATGTTACCTAAACTCACATCTCAAACTAGTAAGGCCTTCTTTTGACGGGCGAACGGAAGGGCTTATCCCTACATTTCGTACCCTCACTCCCGGATCCGGACCGATGGAGTCAATTTTTACCCTTTTTAATCTTAGTTTTCCCATACTAAGATTGGAAGGGTATTTCTTTTGTTTTTGTTAGTTTTTACTTCTAAACCTAACTCGCGACTCTATTTTATGATTTATCTCACCTTATCTACTTCCCGACGTTTCGACTAAATAAAATAAAAAAGGTTTTTGATCCGCTTGCCAGGCCGAGGCTAAGACTGATTACCTCAATCACGACCCCTAATTGCCGCCCGCCATCGTACGACGCTGGCTTTCGTCGGCACCGGACGACCGGTGGATGGGGCTTCGGTCTAAGTCGGTGTCTCCACACCGGTTTGGCCCTAAAGCCTCATGACAGAACCTAATTAACCTAATTTTTTTATCTTTTAGTTGTGAAATTGTATCCCGGAGTTCTGAAAATAATTTTTAAAATAAAATGATTAATAAAATCGTCATTCAATGTTACTTAATTTATTTAAAATCAGATTATCAAACTTGGAAATCATAATAAGAGATTCATCCACATTTTCAACAAAATTCAATCTTCAAAACTCAAATCATTTCCATCATAAAAAAAGAAAAGCCCGCCAATTTGTGGGGAAGCTCGGGCTGCGAGGTACGCGGACCATGGTTCTTACAATGGCAACTCAACTGGAGATAATCATTTATTAAGAGGGCGAAACTTGAAAGTTTGAGTTGTGAGTTTTCGTAAAGTATTTGCATTAGGCATCCGAATCTCGCATTTACGCAACCTCGAACATATGTTTTTTATGTTGTTGGACCATTAGGCTTTACCCCTTTAAGAGCATTTTTGGAAGAGGTTCAAAGTGCTTACCCGGACGTGCCCAACTAGGCTTGATTGTTAGGGAGGCAGTACCTCTTCCCTCATAGCACGCTCTCTTCGGAGGCACCGAGGATTCATGCTTTTTCCTATCGTGCACCCCAAGGAGGACTAAATGCTCCGACTATGAGACACCATGTATCCCACCTAGTTTAATCCCTCTTTTGAGCATAGACCCTTGACTGTTTAGGTAGTACCTTGTCTCTTTATTGCATGCTTGGATGAGTGTGGCTGCTTTTTGTTTTTAATCTTTTACTAGTGAGCCTTTAGGGTTAGGTGAGAAGTATTGTTTAACCCTTTCATGTGTGCGAAAATAAAATACGATAATAAGAGTGAATCCGTTATGTGCATCTAACCAAAAGTCTAAAATTGTCTTTCTCCCATTTTAGGTCAGTCCATTAATTGCATTTCCGAGTCATCTTAATATTCTTCTTAGTTTAGGTGGTGTAGGTTTCAGGCAGTCATTGCCGGTAGTTTAGAAGGGTATTACCAAGGACCCCTCTATCTCTTCGATCGATCTGTTTTAAGATCGTAACCTTTCTATCTTCTACATTCCATATTTCATTTTTTCATTTTTCATTTAGCTAAAATAAATTAATCTCAAATTAGGTGAGTCCATTTTGCATTTAGCCAAAATAAATTCATCCCAAATTAGGTGAGTCCATTTTCATTTAGCCAAAATAAATTCATTTCAAATTAGGTGAGTCCATTTTCATTTAGCCAAAATAAACTCATCTCAAATTAGGTGAGTCCATTTTCATTAGCCAAAATAAATTCATCTCAAATTAGGTGAGTCCATTTCGTATTTTTTATTTTTCAATTAGCCAAAACAAATCCATCTTCAATTAGGAATAATTATTTATGCATTAGTAAAATCATAAAATCATCTCAAATTAAGGCATGAGCATCATTACATTTCATTTCATTTGTTTCGCATTCCTTATGTGCATCCAAATAAAAGGCGTTCTCACTCCTTTTGGGTCTCGCGCTTATGCCCCTTCCTCTCGAAAGTGGTGTTCCCTCACATGGTCCTATGTATTATCCTTTGTGCTATAGAATAGGGAAGTCTACTACCATTGTTTGTTTTTAGAATCCAAGCTCCAAAAGGTTGGAACGTCTAAACAAGGAGTCCGACACATCTTCCCCTCATTCTCGCACTGCGCTTACACCTCGATCAACGCCAATGCGACTTACCTTAGTGCATACAACACCAGTTAATTCTATCTTCCATCGTAGGACAATATGTATGAAGAATTCCCCACCAATGGCTGAAACACCATAACAATGTCCTTTTGTCACCTTGCTCAATTAATCGTCAACTAAACTAGAGTCTCGAATTGAGGCTTAGGACCATAAGATAGAGTCTATATCCGACACTCTTAAAGTCATCCTAAAAGTTCTTAGGGATAATAAGAACAATGGTCACGGAGAAGAAGAAGAAGAAGTAGGAGGAGGTTCTCCACCATCTCCTTAAGGGAGTCCCAAACATGAACCTAAGTCCGATCCACACATATATCGGATAAAACAAATGTTAAGAGAATCATCCATGTTCAGTAATCACTACTTTGATCACAATAGATTCACTTTAATCCCTCAAGGGAAGCTACCCCCTAAGTTCACCATGCCCGACATTAAGTACGGATCATTGTGAAGAACCTTCACCTGCTTAAAAATCAACACCTTAAATTCCTACCATTCATGAGTTTCTTGGCTCTTCCGGATGTCGACATACTAATAGAAGAAGAACTATCTACCATGACCACAAATGTCTTGACGGGATATAAAGGTAACTATTAGTCTAAAGACAAGAAAACCTCTAACCAAGGTAACACAAGCAGGGGTGCAGATGTCAATACCCTTAATAGGTACAATGACTACATTCTAATTGATACCACGTATGCTGAAGCCCTCGACCGCCTGTTAGCTAAAGGGAAAATAGAATTACCACCTATAAGGGCAGAATCAAAAACTACAAAACGAGTCTAAAAGCTGGGACGGAGGAAAATTTCAGTAAATACCATCGTGCACGAGGACATGACACCAAGTAATGTTAAACGTTCAAGAATAATCTGGAGAACATGTTCCATAAGGGTCAACTTCCTCTCTCTAAGACCGCCTAGAAACCAAGCAACAATAAGAACCCTTTTAGCGCCACATTAGCTATATTCTCCGAACCTATTCCAGGTCGAGTGGGACCCATCTGTCTTTAGTGAAGAGATCAATGAGTCTAAACCACGTCCTAGCCTCGCCTCCCTTAGACCCAAGTTCATGGATTATAGTATGCGATGAAGAAGATGTGTATGAAACCGAGGATAACGGTGACGATGATGATAAATTTTGGGGCACACCACCATGAGAAGAAGAAGACTTTTAGGGAAATCGAAGAGCCCTAAAGTCCAATTCCTTACTAAATCGGGCGACATGATGCACCCGTGGACCCACAATAGATCGAGGAAGCCCCAAAAGAACCTGAAGTTACTAAAGAAGAAGACCTAATACTAAAACAACTTCAAAAACTTAAAGCCGATATCTCTATATGGCAACTTATATCTGCTTCTCAAAAGCGAAGCAAGCATTAATTGACGCACTTAGCAAAATTGAGGTCTCCCTGAACCACACCTACGGAAATAATAGGAATAGTCAACAATGGGGATGAAACCATTACCTTTGACCATAAAGATTTCCCTGAAGAAGGCGTTGCACATAACAATGCCCTTTACTGGACTATAACTTGCATTAACAAGTTCATCCCCCTAACCTTAGTAGACAATGGATATGTCCGAACGTTTGTACTCATAGGACCGCCAAAAGGTTAGGCATTAGAGAGGAACAACTCTCTAAGCGGACCGTTCATCTATGAGCATGTGATAACTCTAAAAGGACAATCTTGGGAATAGTTGAAGACTCAGGTATAAATCTCTATTTCTTTTAGTTTTTGATTCTAAGTCATTCTCGTATCCTATAGAAACTCCTATCTAAGTTTTCATTATGTTTTGATCGACTCGAAAGCGCCTTCCTACATATCTTCATCACTAGTGTTTCGACTCATTCAAATAACAATCAAAACCATCGCATGGTCAAATAATTTCTCTAACACACTTTCTCCGAGCATTGACTTTGTTTTTCAACGTAAAAAGAATTACAACATTAATTCTTTATTCTAAGTCAGTTTATTTCCTTAAGAACTATTTGACCGGATCAAGTTGTTATACTTTGATATTTTACTCTCTCTCTAACTTGATCAAGTTAGGATTGACTCAAGATGGAATTTAAGTATATTGAATATTAGACTCAGAAAATTCCATGCTTTTGGGCCATAGATAATTAAGCATTTAATTATTCGGATTTAATTATTATCTCGTGCCTAATCTTGAACCAAAGTATTGTTATACTTTGAGAATCTATGTGGTTTGCTTTTGTAGGTTATTCAAACGAGGCTAATCTATTTTTTGAATTACAAAAGCAACCGGCTTCTAGCCGTTAACCACTAGCAGACAAGTTCTAGCTACTTTCGGACAAGGCCCGGACAATCGTGTCAAGGTTGTTTGTTTCCAAAACTAGAAAATTCCAACTCTAGGCCTAACGAGTTGTTTCCACCATATTTTTCGGACACCACCAAGTGATTGGACCATCTTTTGGAACCAAGAGCCGTTGCACAATGTTCACACTCCAACAGATCTTTTTGAGTAACTTAGAATAGCCGTTATAACGGCTCGTGAAGACTTTAGTCGAGAACCAAGTCTCAACAGATCACTCGACTTGGTTGTCAATAAATAGAAGTCACTCTGCAAGACTTGAAAGTTGCTTGGAATAGTTGTTGAACCTATTATTGGATTCATTCTTACTCAATCTTCTACACACAACTCCAATTCTGTATTTTATATTCTTTGAGTTGTAAAGAAAGTCCCTTAAGTGAGCTGTAAGGGTTAACTCAGCTTCGCTTGTGCTCGATTGTAAAGTTTACCTCGGTTAGGAAGTACTACATCGGATGAGGGAACTTTTGAGTCTAGGGAAACATTGTACGGAATTGTTTAAGGGAGCAATTCTGGTTGAGGCGAGTCCTTTGTATTTTGTGGATTCAAAATAGTGGATTTAACTTGGTGCTTAGATTAGCATTGTCCGTGGTTTTCTGCCCTAGGAGGGTTTCCACGTATATCCGTGTTATTGCCTTTCGAGTCCATTCTAGACTCGGAATCCGCTTTAGTTTGTATTGGTGCAAAAATTGTTTAATTTTCTTCATCACCCTATTCACCCCCTCTCGGTGACTTAGACTCTCCAAGAGTTAACCTTTTATTGATATCGAGCCTAGCCTTTCCAAAAGAATTTAACCATCCGAAGGTGTAAAGATCAGATGGCTTGGAATAATTGAGAGTTCAATGAAGGAAGATCATCCACCGGACCACCAAAGTTCGAATGGTCAACCATTGCACATTGGAAGAAGATGATGGAGTTCCCGATGGAAAACGATGAAGATGTTTGGAACATCATCCAAGCAGGTAAGTACATTCCAATGAAGATGGAGAATGGAACCACTATGCCTAAAGCCAAATCCGAGTTCACCATCGAAGAGACCGATAAGTTCATAAAGAACTTCAAGGCTATGAACACACCGATGTGTGCCATTAGCACGAGAAGAATACAACGAGTCTCGGCTGTGACACGGCCAAAGAGGTGTGGGACACTCTTGTCAACACCTATGAAGGAACACGCCAAGTGAAGTAGGCGAAGATAAGTCAATATCTTCATTAGTATGAGCTGTTCAAGATGGAGTCGAAGAAAACATCACTCAAATGTATGTTCGGTTCACGGAGATTACTAATAATCTCAAGCCTCCGGGTAGAAAGATCTCTCATAAATAAATGTCCAGAAAGATTCCGAGAAGTGTGCCGAAGAAGAGATGAGGTCCCAAGCCGACAACCATTGCGGAAGCTCGGAACCTCTCTCAACTCGGACTAGATGAGCTTATTGGGAAGTTACTTACCCACGAGATTCATTTGGAAGAAGAAAATGTCGAGGTTAGCACGAAAAGGAACATTGCGCTGAAGGCATCGGAAAGTTGACATCAAAGTCCGAGCTCCTCATAATTAGAAGAGGATCCTATGGGCGCGGCTTCAAGAGAATGATAAAATACAAGAAGTGGGAAAAGAGGCCAAAGGATGTGTTATATAAAAAAGATAAGAAGGACGAGAAAAGGTAAACATTCATTCCCTTCAAAGGTATCTTTATCTATGAACTTTGGTTGCTTTGAATGTGGTAGCAAGGAGCACATAGTCAAAGAATGTCCCAAAAGAAAGAAGGACCGAAAGAAGAAGACTATGATGGCTACTTGGAGTGATAACGACTCATCTAAAGAAGATGATTCCGACGACTCAAAGTGTCTTATGACGATTACTGGACTCGTAAGTCGAATCCGAGTCGGACAATGAGAGCTCGGATATTGAGGAGGTAATTGAATATTTTCTTAAATTCTCCAAAGTTGATTTAGCTAGATATATTTATACTTTGGAAAAAAATTCCAATTTTGACTCTTCACTATTCAAAGAAAAACTTTAGTCCCTACTATTGAGAGCAATGTTTTGAAAAATGAGTTAGAAAACCTAAGACAAACTCTAAAAGTACTTAAGACTAGTGCTCAAGAAAATGAGACTCGGTCCGAGGTACTCAGGACAAAGAATGAGTAACTTAAAAGGAAGCTCAACGAGTCTCAAGAGCTTATTTTAAAACTCACTTATGGTCAGAAAAACCTTCATCGTTTGCTTAGCTCTCGGTGTGTCTCATTCAGGAAAGAAGGACTTGGCTAGCCTTGGAGGTAAATCCTATGTACTTGTCATTGTTGATGATTTCTTACGATTTACCTGGGTATGTTTTCTCAAGAACAAGAATGAAGCCTTCACAGAGTTCAATAAGCTTTGTAGGAAAATTCAAGTGGAGTCTCGGACTCAAATAAAGAGGATTCGAACAGACCATGGAAGGGAGTTCAACCACTCGGAAATTATAGACTTCTATGACAAGAATGACATCTCTCATAAATTCTTTGCACCAAGAACTCCTTAACAGAATGGATTAGTAGAGAGAAAGAACAAAACTCTTCAAGAAATAGGAAGGACTATGATGATTGAAAATGATCTACCTTACTATTTCCGGGCTAAGGCGATCAACTCGAACAAATTACACATTGAACATATGTCTCATCGGATACATCTTAAAGAAAGCTCCCAACAAGCTATACAAGGGAAAGAAACCTAACATCTCCTACTTGCGACCATTTGGATATAAGTGCTTTGTTCACAACAATGGTAAGGAGCATCCGACTAAGTTTGATGCTAGGTCGGATGAAGGTATATTTCCGGGTTATTCATCTCATAGTAAAGCTTATCCTGTGTTTAACAAGAAAACTAACAAAGTGGAAGAAAGTATCCACGTTGTCTTTGATGAGATTGATCCTGCTAGAATAAGTGAATCAACCTTCTCAAATCTCAAGCTTAATAGAGATGAAGATGACTTTGCTGAACCGGAGCTCATAAAGAGTCAAAACAAAAGAACTGATTCAACTCGGAATGAGGAAACTCATAACAAGCTAACTCGGAATGCTATGACTCGGAACGAACAAGTTCAAGAGCCAGCTCGAATGCTGAAGAACAAGCCAATGCGGAGGCTCAACATGAATAGCCAATTGATGATCAACCTATTCAACCAACAAAACAGGTGAATCATAAGACAAGTAGGGCTTTCAAATATGCATCTAGTCACCCACATGACAACATACTTTCTTATATCAACGAGTGGGGTAAGAACTCGATCTTCTTTGCATAATCTTGTGCATTCTCTTTATTCATATCATTAACAGAACACAAAAATGCACGAGAGGCCCTAAATGAACCTGAATGGGTAGAGGCCATGAAAGAAGGGCTTAATCAATTTGAAAGAAAGCAAGCATGGACTCTAACTACACGACCTTCCGACCACCCGAGTAATAGGAACCAAATGGGTTTTAAGAACAAACTGGATAAGAAAGTGTTGGTAGTCGAAATATAGCTACACTAGTTGCTCAGGGATATAACCAAGAAGAACGAATTGATTGTGGGGAAAACTTTGCACCTGTTGCTAGGATTTAGGCAATCGGAATCTTGTTGCTAGGATCTAGTATGAATATCAAGCTTTATAAGATTGATGTCAAATGTGCTTTCCTGAATGGCTTTATTCAAGAAGAAGTTTATGTTGAGCTGCTCCCTGGATTTGAAAACTCAGAATTTCCAAATCATGTTTTCAAATTGTAAAAGGCTCTATATGGTCTTAAATGAGCTCCTGTGGCATGGTATGAAACACTTAGTAGTTTCTTGCTCGAAAATGATTTCAAAAGAGGTCAGATTGGCAAGACTCTTTTCATAAAAACTAAGGGGAAAGATTTTCTTATCGCTAAGATCTATGTTGATGATATCATTTTTGGAGATACTAATAAAACTCTATGTCAAGAATTCTCTAAGTTGATGAGACAGGAGTTCAAAATGAGCATGATAAGGAGAACTCAACTTCTTTCTTGGTCTACAAATCAAATAAAACAAAGATGGCATCTATGTCCATCAATCCAAGCATACTAAGGAACTTTTGAAGAAGAACAAACTTCAAGATGTGAAGAATGCAGCAACACCTATGAGTAGTAGTTTAAAACTGGATTTAGACGAGAAAGGTAAAGTTGTAGATCGAAACTCTATAGAGGTATGATCGGATCCC
The DNA here is from genome assembly GCA_021018815.1 of Talinum fruticosum. Taxonomy (NCBI): domain Eukaryota; kingdom Viridiplantae; phylum Streptophyta; class Magnoliopsida; order Caryophyllales; family Talinaceae; genus Talinum; species Talinum fruticosum. The sequence continues at coordinate 4,002,418 of JAITYX010000040.1, forward strand.
TACTTTATCTTACATCTAGTAGGCTAGATATCATGTTCAATGTTTACCTTTGTGTAAGATTTCAAGATAATCTAAACGAATCACATCTCACTGCGGTGAAAATACCATTTAGATATCTTGCAGAGACTCGGAATCTTGGTCTATGGTTTTAAAAAGACTCAAAACTAACTCTCAAAGGATACTCGGATGCTGATTATGTTGGATACAAAGTTGATAGAAAGAGCACACCACGAGCATTTCAATTCTAGGTCAATCCCTTATCTCCTGGCATTCAAAGAAACAAAACCCAGTTGCTTTATCAATTGTTGAGGTTGAGTACATTATAGTTGGAGCTTGCTCTGCTCGGATTCTGTGGATCAAGCAACACTTGAAGGATCTAAGGTTATCATTCACATCTATTCCAATCAAGGTGATAATCAAAGTGCAATCAGTAGTACCATGAATCCAGTCCAACACTCAAAGACAAAGCATATTGAGGTCGGTATCATTTTCTCGAGAGACCACTCTGAAAAATGTGATATTGAACTAGAATTCATTCCTTCGAAATTTCAGTTAGCTGATATTTTCACTACACCACTTAGTAAGGATCAGTTTTGTTTTATTAGGAATGAGCTTGGTATGAATGTATGATTATGTGATTTATTAAGTGAATTATCCTTCATAAATATGTGTGATGTGTTTTAAATAACGAATGGATCAGTTGACGAGTTAGACTGAGTCGTGAGTTATTAGTTTTCCGAGAGTTCTTAGTCACTCAAAAATCATATTGAGTCGGACTCAATTGTTGAGCAAAATGGACATCAAGCTTCGAGATCATCTCTAGATAAATGGAGAATTCAGAAATTTTTTTGATAAACCCTTTCTTCTCTCTCTCTTTACCATGCGTTTCAATCAGAGAACGCTACCCATTGAAAGAAAGCTATTGGAATACTAGCCATTGGAGTGCGAACGTCACATAGGTTTGAGAGTACCTTTTGATATTCGGGTCAAAACGAAGGTTGAAGGTAATTTCCTCTCTACTATAAATAACATCTCTTTACCTTATTTTCTTTACTTTGCTTGATCGCTTCCTTACTCTCTATTCTTCAAATTTCTGCTCACCCATATTCTCTCTCCGAAATTGACACTCTCTCTTTCTCTCTGTTCTCTTGCATTTTCTCTTTTCACCATGCCAAAGCGAGGGTTATGACCAGAATTGGGATCGGCTACCAAAAATCCCCACATTAAAAATGCCCAAGAAGGAACCTCCAATCCTTCAAGAATCTTTGTCAACCGACACTTTACGTTCGATGATAAATTTTTTCAAACCACTTCTTTCTTGTGGTTACCGTACATGAAAAACACTAGAGTTTACAACTACTTGTGCTTCGGTGATTTCATCTACCAAGAACTAGTTGTCGAGTTCTATGCTAACATGTCTCACTTTGAGGGTGTCATCACCTCAAAGGTTTAAGGAAAGGTTGTCTCGTATAAACCTCCCTCTCCTTCAAAGACTGTTTAAAGTCTCTTCTCTTTTTCTTAACTCTAATCCCATGCCTTTTATGGAGATTGCTGATGATTTGTTCGAGAAGTTTGCCAAGTTAAGGTTTGCTCGGGGAGAGTCGACTCACCCTAGAGGGGGTGAATAGGGTGATAGAAGTTTTTCGTGGAAACTTTAGCTCTTCCGTCAAAAACAGGATAGAGACCGATTCCGAGTCTAACAACGAGGTCGAAAAGATTAGACTCAGAAGGCTATTAAGCGGAATGAGCAAGAGTCGTAAAAATGTCCGAGTCTAGAATGAACTCGGAAAGATAACACTTAGAGATTACATGGAAACCCTCCTGGGCAGAAAACCACTGGACCGTGCCAATCCGGATACGAAGTCAAATTCACTATTTTGAGTCCACAAAATACCGTGAACTGATTGAACCCGAGTTGTTCCCTTAGACAACTCTATACAAGTTTTCCTAAACTTAGAAATTCCCTTATCCGATCTAGTACTTCCTAGCTGAGATAACCCTTACAGCTAGGGACAACTAAGCCGAGTTAACCCTTACAACTTAGTCAAGGGACCTTACGAGAGAATGAATTAATGAGTGGGAGTTGTAAGTTGAAGATTGAAAGTAAATATAATAACTTTGAGCAAGTATGTGTATTAGCAATATGTTCGGCAACCTTCAAGTCTTGTGAGATGGCTTCTATTTATAGATGTCCGAGCGAGTAGCCGTTATCTTCATCTCGCTGACCGAGAGTCCTCTCGTGACCGTTGATAGAAGCTTTACGAGTCACTCAGAAAGTATCCGTTGTAATGTGAACGTTGGACAACGGTTTAACTCTCTTGGAAGTCCCAAAACCATTAGCGGTGTCTTGAAAGATAAGGTGGAAACCACCGTTAAGCTTAGCGTTCCAGTTTTCCAGATTTGGAAACGAGACAGCCACGACACAATCTATCGGGACTGGAGCGAGAGAAGGTGAAGAGCCATGTCTGCTGGTGATTTGACGTTACGAGCTCAGGTTACTTTTGTAGTTTGAAAAGTGTATCCTCGATTGAATAACCTACAAAAGTAAATCAATTTTGGTTCTCAAAGTATAAAATACTTTGGCCCTAGATTAGACACGAGATAATAAAATAATTACGATAAATAAACCAAGCGATTATCCGAGTCGGAAACGAAATGGAATTTTCCGAGTCTAATATCCATGATACTCGGAATTCCATCCGACTTAGTCTAAGCGAAGAATCAAGTTCAATAAAGAATATCGAGAGGATTAACTTGATATAGAATAAGCATGAAACAAGCTAAAAATACGACTACAACAAAATAGGACTTATAACCACAAGTCGGATTCCGAGTGAGAAAAGACGAAATACTAGTCTATTCAATCTGCGATAAATCGAGTGATGCTTGGACTCGGAACAAAGAACCAGTTTTCTAAGTCGCTTACGGATAAGCAAGAAATATAATAAGTAAGAGCTGTATCACTTAGAAAAGATACTATTTTCTTGAAAGAAGTTTCGAGATACGGAGAATGCCTTGGAATCAAAACTCGTAGGTATGAGATTGTTATACCTGATTCCTTTCATATAACTCGGAGAAGTATTGAGCGATGTCTCGAGTATTCAATCTCCTCTTTTTGATGAAAGGCATTCCATACTTAAACGAAACTTTGTTAGTAAAAAAAATGATTCCGAGTGGTTGCGCATGAGATGAGATGAGTAAGGCGGACTCAATGTATTAGAGCAATACTTAATGTATCGGAGCAAGAAGTAAAGTATGCTATACTAAATAATTAATATTAACTTTTAAAAAAACATGCTAGCAATAATGAACTCAGAAATTAATAATGAAATGCATTAGTCCATTAAAAATTCAAAAGGGCGGAAAAACTCCCCTAAACAAGACAACAAGTTTGACAACAAGTTTTTCGACTCTATTTCTCCCCCTTGCCTTTCAGCAAAAAACAACAAGAAAAAGAAGGGAAGAAAATAGCAAGTAGTACAACTTAGATGTCCGGACAAAAAAAAAATAAAAATTTCGTAAAGAAGAAAACTCTAGGACACCGAGGAATTGTAACTCGGTGCATGGTGCCTATGAGAGAAAGGGAGATTTCGAGTGGAGGCGGAGGGAGTGGAGGTTCGCCGGCGCGATATGATCTTGACGATGTGCTTGAGCGCGGCGAAGGGAGAACTGGGATTATCGTCGGGGCTCGGCTACGAGTGGTTGACCCGGAGTGAGTGGATCGAGGGGTTTATCCGTTAAGTATAACTTCGTTCGACTCGGCTTGTCCATCAGTCACCAAAGACCGGTGTGACGGTTTTCTTCAACGGTTAAGATTTCATCGGTTTGAAATCCACGGCTAAAATCTAATCACAGCGCTCGAGAGAGAAAGAGAAGGATTTTTAAAAAAAAAATGATCCAAAACTCTCCACCGATCTAGAGACAGTTTGAGAAAATTTGAAGTCCAAGTTTCTCTACGTCCGAGTTTGACTCGGATAGGTTTCGAGTGACTCGAAACACGAAATGACTATTAGCCCAGGTATCACCGAATCAACCGAACTAATGGTTATTAATGATGAAAGCACATAACACGAAATTATGCAATAAGAGTAGCGAGATAATTAAGCATTTAGCATACCAAGCTCATTCCGAATAAAGCAAAACTGATCTTCACCAAGAGGCTTGGTAAAGATATCAGCTAGTTGAAGATTAGTAGGAATGAATTGAAGTTCAATATCACCTTTTTCGAGTGATCACGTAGGAAGTGATATCCGACCTCGATATGCTTTGTTTTCGAACGCTGGACGGGGTTCTTGGTGATGCTAATTGCACTTTGGTTGTCACACTTGATAGGTACTGATTTGAATGATAGTCCAAGATCTCTCAAGTGTTGCTTTATGCGAGAGAATTTGAGCGCAACAAGCTCCAGCGGCAATATACTCAGCTTCAGCGAGTTGATAGAGCTACTGAGTTCCGCTTCTTTGAGTGCCAGGATATTAGGGATTGTCCCAGAAATTGACACACTCCAGATGTGCTCTTTCGATCAACTTTGTATCTTACGTAGTCTACGTCCGAGTATCCAGAAAGAGTCGGTTACGAGTTTACGGAATACCATAGACCTAAATTCCGAGTGCCTGCAAGATATCCGAATATTCTCTTCACCGTAGTGAGATGTGATTCTTTTGGATTAGCTTGAAATCTTGCGCATAGACAAACACTCGAACATTATATATGGCCTGCTTGGAAGTAAGATATAGTAAAGATCCAATCATACCTTGATAGAGTTTCGATCTATCGCTTTACCTTTCTCGTCCGAGTCAAGCTTTATGCTTGCTTGCTCATGGGTGTAGATGCGTGCTTTGCATCTTGGAGTTTGTATTTCTTTAACAATTCCTTGGTATACTTAGATTGATGAACAAAGATTCCATCCTTGTCTTGTTTGATTTGTCGACCAAGGAAGAAATTAAGTGTAATACCGGAATTTTAAAGAAAACAGTTGAAAAGCATAGAATTATTGAGTATTTTTTCCCCACAACTAGGGGGTTGAGTGGCTGATTTTATTTACGGCCGGACATATTACGTTAGAATTCCTTTGGAGGCTGGTGGCGAATAAATTAAATCAAGGAAATTGCCTCCCTTTTGTGTGCTTGAACTTTTGCACGGTTAGGAATTGTCGTGACCGACGTATTAAAATAAGTTCGGGCGCAGGAATGTAAGAGGACGAAAGGGAGGAGATATGGACTTGTTGTATATGGGCAGTGATTACTTTAGCTGAACTATGAAGAGATGAGAAAGATAAATTGTGGGTTTAATTATTACTACGTTTAGCAAGAGAAAAAGGAAAAGATGAATAAAAAGGAAATGAAGAGGTGGGTTTTGGTTCAAGTGGAGAAATGAGATAGAAATTAATTTGGGGTCCAATAAGGATCATGAACCGACCCAATTAGGCGGTGGAAAGTGAAAGGAGAGGAAAGAAGGCTCGGGGAAAGAAGGAGGCCGAGCGAAAGGAAGAAAGAAGAAGCGAAGCTGCAGAGGCGGAACGGGGGAGGGGAAAGGAGCACCGAACGAGAGAGAGAGAGAGCGCGCGGGACCCGGAGCCGAGGTCGGAGGCTGGAAAGCCGGCCGGCGAACGAAGGGAAGGCGGCCGGCGCCCGCAAGGGAAACGGAGGAGCAGAGGAGAGGAACAGCGCCGCGAAAAACGCGCGAGAGAGAAAAGGCGAGCGAGTGAGGGTCGAAGGAGACCGAGGGGTGACCGGCGACCATCGCAGGACCGAAGGCGACGGTCGGCGATGCGAGCAGACGCGAGCGAGGAAGAAAGCGAGAGGTTGGGACAGAGCAAGCAGCGGAGCAAGGGCGACAACGCGAGAAAGTCCGAGAGGCCGGGACAGGGAGACGCGACGGCGACGGCGACGAGGGAGGCAGACCGGCGGTAAGCACGCGTGGGGACCGGACCGAGAGGCGGCGAAACGGTGGGCTAGAGGCGGGGAAGCGAGGAACCGAAAGAAGGAACCGAACCGGGAGCCCGAACCTCAAGCAAATCACAAACCTTCAATCCCCGAATCGAGGTGGGTAGTCTTATACTCTAAACTATTAGTAATTTCGAAACCTAAATGGATTTGTTGTGAATGTTGAATGTGTTATGTGAATATGGAATTGTTGTGAACGTTGAGTATCCGTATTACAGAGACGGACCTATTCGTTGTTTGAGATTGAAATAAGAGCTTAGAATGTAATTAAGAAATTGAGAGGGCTGAATCGTGAAATGAAGGGAGTTACTTGGGTTTAATAGTAGAGTTAAATCGGGAACTTCTAAAGAGCTTTAATAATCACTTAAGGTTGAATTAGGTGTGCTGATTCTGAAGAGGTTAGATTATATAGGTCAAATGAGTAGTATTGAGGTTCGATTAGCTGTTGAGGATGAAGAGTTGGGACGTGGATAAGAATTATGAGTTAATTAAGTTTTAGAGATTCTTGAAGCTGCGGTATTAAGAGCTAATTATGAACATTGGGAAATGGTAGGTCGAAGTATAAAGAGGAGTATGAATTCGTATGGAGTAATGCGCAATTGGGACAAGTAAGTGAGAATGGGTAATTGTGAGCTTGATTACGTTTGAAGTATATTAATTCCTTGAGGTTGAACTAAGCGTGAAAATAAGCAAAGGTAACTGAAACCGAATAAGGACAAGTGATTGAGAGTTACATGCCCAAGGACGGACGAGCAAGAGTTAAGTAATGAGTTTAGAACATATCTCGGTCTTTGGGATGAAATCAAGTTTGAAGTTAAGCACAGCGAAGGGGACATAAGCAATAAAGTGAGAGCAAGAGTCGTGTGACTAAATACGGGCAAAGGAAGTGGAATTATAAAGTAGAAGCGTAAATGAGTAAGTGAGGCAAAAGGCAATGAATTGTGACGAACTTGAAACGTAATTTAAGTGATACGCACTTGTGGTTATTGTGGCTCGGAAAATAGGGAGAATCATACTAAACCGATGAATTGAGAAAAGCTTAGTTGGGAAAAGAGTTGAGAATGATTGCTTGTATTGAAGGGTGATTACTCGTGCTATGTGATTGCTTTACGTGATAGTCAAAAGTAGTTTCGAAAGGAGTTTTGTATTTTACGTGAAATGATTTTTGAATGCAATTTCTTGTGGACTGCCTTTCGAACGTGAATGTGTTTTAAAGAAGCAAAGTTGATTTGAGAAAGTGAATTTATAAGGGTGACACGTGGTGTCATGCCTTCCTTGATACTAAATCGATTGAGAAAGTCGTAAAGTGAATGTGATGAATGAGAATGTGCAAATTGTTTTGAATCGACCGGCTACGGATCGTTTAGCATACCGAAGGGTTCGAACCGGGAACGCCCAGCTAGAGACTTCGAGGGAAGGGTTCTAATAGGGGTCCTGGAGAGACAGGATGCCCGCTCCGAGACTTCCTAGAAGAATGGTCCCGAGAGCCTTTTGTCTGGGTCGCACCTCGAATTAAAGAAGTGCTAGTTCGAGTCCTTAGAAGGACTCGGAATGTTGATTCAACCCCAAAAGAAGTATTCTTGAATGTGAATGTATGCTTTTAAGTGATTAAAGAGTCTTGATCTTTTTCATTACAAGAGATTTCAGTGAAAAGCATATAGATTTCTATTACACTATTATGCTTTCGCAGATTTCATTATTATAAGTATTATGAGTAAAGAATTTCCATTTTAAGGGTTTAAGACTCCGGTGAGCCCGTTGATTATTGCTCACCCCCACAAATTGCCCCGTCCCCACCCAGTGTTGCAGGTACACGTTCGAAGCATAATCTACACTTAACACGCTTCGGACTTCCGCTGATTGTTGACGGTTGACGGTTGAAGTGACCCAAGTGGCTGTCATGCATAGTTTATTTCTAAATGATTGTACTTGTAATTTAGTGCATATAGTTGTATCAAATGTATAGTAACCAGTTAGATTGTTTTAAGTTTTACCGCATGATTGATTGAACTCCGGCTTGTGGCCGTTGAGTTGTATACTCCGAGCGTGTGGCTCGTCGAGTTTTATTATGCTTTTATGCAGGATTGTAAGGCTTTAAGCCTATGGGTTAGTCCATGTTTCAAACGGAACTCAACCGAAATTTTTAGAGAATCTCATATTCTTTTGGGAAAACCACCGGTATTACCTTTAAGTTGAGTTTAGACAGCCAAACCAACACCGGAAAGAGCCTTGGGAGTTCCTTTAAGGAACTCGGCGATGTAATACTCCCGGGGGTGTTTTGGGGTGTTACATTAAGTTCCCCATCATGCTCATTTGGAATTCTTGACTCATCAATTCAGAAAATTTTCGGCACGTAAACTCATTAGTAGCACCGAAAATAATATCATCAACATAGATTTGGACAATAAGGAAATCTTTCCCCTTGGTCTTTATGAAGAGAGTCTTGTCGATCCGACCTCTTTTAAAATCATTTTGAACCAAGAAGCTACTCGAGTCTTTCATACCAAGCTCGAGGTGCTTGTTTAAGACCATAGAGAGCCTTTTGAAGTTTGAAAACATGATTTGGAAATTCTGAGTTTTCAAAACCAGGAGGCTGCTCGACATAGACTTCTTCTTCAATAAAACCATTGAGAAATGCACACTTAACATCCATTTGATATAGTTTAATATGCATACTTGATGCAAATGCCAACAGATATTCTAATGGCTTCAATTCAGCTACTCGCTGCAAAGGTTTCCTCACAATCAATTCCTTCTTCTTGATTATATCCCTGAGCCATAAGTCTAGCCTTATTTCTGACTATTACACCATCCTCATCCAGTTTGTTCTTGAAAACCCATTTGGTTCCTATAACTGGGTGGTCGGAAGGTCGGTTGGTCGGAGTCCGGACTTAGTTTCTCTCGAATTGATTGAGTTCTTCTTGCATTGCCTCTACCCATTCAGGTTCATTAAGGGCCTCTAGTGCATTTTTGGGTTCATTTAATGAAATGAATGCAGTGAATGCACATAGATTATGTAGAGAGAAGCGTGTTCTTACCCCAGTGTTGATGTCGAGAGTATGTTCTCTAGTGGATGACTAGAAGTAAACTTGAATGCTTTACCTGTTCTCTGAATCAAGAGATTTGTGGGTTGAACCACTTGATCTTGTTCCGAGTGATCTTCTTCATTGGCTTGTTCGTTACGAGTGAGCTCTTGAGTTGTCGCATTCCGAGTTTCCTCGTTCCGAGTGACTTCATTTTGAGTAGGTTGAGTCCGAGTCTTTGTAGTCTCGGCTTCATCATCATCTCTACCGAGCTTCAGTTATGAGTATGATGACTCACATGGCTTCTCCTATTCAAACTCATCAAACACTACGTGGATGCTTTCTTCCACTTTGTTACTTCTTTTGTTAAAGACACGATAAGCTTTACTATGAGAAGAGTAACCTGGAAAAGTACCTTCATCCGACCTAGCATCAAACTTGGTCGAGTGATTCTTACCATTATTGTGAATAAAACACTTGCAACCAAAGGGCTTAAAGTATGAGATGTTTGGTTTCTTCCCTTTGTAAAGCACGTAGGGTGTTTTCTTCAAAATGGGTCCGATGAGGCATCTGTTTAAAATGTAGTTAGTCTGTGTTGATCGCCTCGGCCCGTAAATAGTAAGGCAAATTGTGTTCAATCATCATCGTCTTTGCTATTTCTTCAAGGGTTCTGTTCTTTCTCTCTACTACTCCATTCTGTTGAGGAGTTCTTGGTGTTGAGAAGTTGTGAGAGATTCCATTCTGATCGTAGAACTCTCGAGATTCCGAGTAGTCGAACTCCCTTCCATGGTCGGTTCGAATCTTTTGAATCCGAGTCCGAGACTCAACTTGAATCTTTCTACGAGCTTGCTTGAACTCCTTGAAGGCTTCATTTTTATGCTTGAGAAAACACACCCAGGTAAATCTTGAAAAGTCATCAATAATGACAAAAATGTAGGATTTACCTCCGAGGCTCTTTACTCGGGATTTCACCACATAGATCCATATGTAGCAGTTCAAGCACCTTTGATGTCGAAACAGTCTTGAGAGATTTGAATGAGGATCCGACCTGTTTCCCCTTGTACATGCTTCACAAACTTTGTCTTTCTCAAAGACACGGTTAGGTAAACCCCTAACCGGACCATGAGATGCCGGCTTTTTGATAGTATGCATGCTAATATGACCTAATCTACGATGCCAAGACCAGGAATCATCGTGAAGAGATGCTTTTAAGCGAGGATAAATTCCGGCTTGGGTCGAAAGAGGAATGATATAAGTGTTACCGGATCTCTTACCTCGAGCTTTATCTCTTTGGTGGTCTCATCCGAGATGTAGCACTTAGATTGAGTGAATCTTACCTCCCGACCTTTGTCGCATAGCCGGGAGATGTTAAGCGGATTGTATTTTAGTCCTTTGACAAGGTAGACTGGGCTCACCGGATTACTTCCATTTCCAATCTTGCCAATACCCACTCTCTTGCCTTTGCTGTCATCTCCAAAAGTCACTTTTCCTCCTTTGTATGATTCTAGCTCGAAAAGAGTCCTTGGTCACCTAACATATGTCGTGAACATCCGCTGTCCAGTACCAATGTCCTTTTGATCTTTTCTCGAGTGACCTGCAAAACAGAGAGAATCTAACCCTTCTCACTTCCTCTAACGAACCCGAGTAACATTCCTTATTGTGGTCCTTTTCGAGGAAGAAGGTGTTTCGGAACCCAGATTTGAATGACTTTAGGTTTTGTCGGATTCTCGAGTCTTCCCCTCGAGAACCGAGTCTGTGTCTCTTTCTTTTTGAAAACCTTTCCTTTTGAAACAGGGCGAGAATGGTTTCTTTTTGTAAATAGTTCGGCCTTAGTCCTCTCTTCATTTCACGTGAATGGGACCGTGCTCGGCTTTCTTGAACTTTACAGTTCAGGAATCCTTTTGAACAATTCCGAGTAGGAATTAGATTCTTCCTCTTTGTTGAAACCAAGACCTTCTTTTCGAAAAGAGACACATTGTGATCCTACGAGCATGTCAAGGTTCTTCGACCTTGAGTAAACTTTAAAACCAGATCTTGAGACTCGGTGAGCTTCCCTTTTAGTTGCTCATTTTCTTTCTCGAGCAGCTCGGACTCGGTCTCATTAGATTGAGCACTAGTCTTGAGTTCTCTCGAATGAGAGTCTCGGTTTTCTAATTCATTTTTCAAAGAAGTGCTCTCAAAAGTGATTAACTCGAGTTGTTCTTTGAATTGAGAAGAATCGAATTGGACTTTTCTTCCAAAGTAAAAATATACTTAGCTAAATCAACTTTGGAGAACTTAAGAAAGTATTCGATTACCTCCCGAGGATTTGTTTCCTCATTGTCCGAGTCCGAGTCCGACTCTGTTCAACTTATGAATCGAAATTGCCATCGGATATTTCGAGTCATCTAAGTCCTCATCATCTTCCGATGAATCCTCATCGCTCCATGTAGCCATCATGGCTTTCTTCTTCTTTCTGTCCCTTTTCCTTTTTGGACAGTCCTTGACTATGTGGTCTTTGTCTGCCGCACTCGAAACAACCAGAATTCTTAGTCAAAGAAAATTTAGACGGGGAAGTAAACTTACCTTTTCTGTCCTTCTTATCTTTCTTGTAGAATTCTTCTTTTGGCCTTTTGTCCCATCTTTTGTGCTTCATCATTCTCTTGAAGCCTCTTGCAATGAGTGCCATGGGATCATCTTCCGAGTTAGAAGAGCTCGGATTTGCTTCTTTGGATTCCGAGGCTTTCGGTGCTAAGTTTCTTTTGGTACGCCCTTAGCATCCTCTTCTTCTAGATGGATCTCATGAGTTAGAAGCTTTCCGATGAGCTCATCCGGGTTTAAGAGTGAAAGGTTCCGAGCCTCCTCTATGGCGAGTCACCTTCGGACCCCATCGTCTCTTGGGTAGGCTTACGAGAATTTTACGGCACATTTCTTCATGGGAGATTTTCTTTCCCAGAGATTTGAGATTATTGGTAATCTCGGTGAAGCGAATGAACATCCGAGTAATGTTCTCCTCCGGCTCCATTTTGAAAAGCTCATATTTATGAAGATACTGATCGATCTTTGCTTGTCTTACCCGACTTGTACCTTCGTAGGTGTTGACTAAAGTATCCCACACCTCTTTAGCAGAGTCATAGGCAGAGACTCGATTATATTCTTCCGAGCTTATGGCGCACATAAGGATGTTCATTGCTTTGAAGTTCTTTTTGAACTTCTCTGCTTCTCCTGGTGTGAACTCAGCCTTCGTCTTGGGAATGATTCCGAATTCATCTGTCTTCATTGGAATGTAGTTTCCTTGTTGTATGATTTCCCATACCTCTTCATCATGATCCATAAGAAAACATTCCATGAGCTTCTTCCGAGTGCCCAAAGTTTGATCCTTTGAATTTTGGTGGCCTGTTGGAAGATCTTCCTTTGTCGAACTCTCCGATGTTCCGAGCCATATGATCTTTAAACCTTTGGATTGTTAGATCCTTTCCGAAAGGCTAGGCTCGATACCAATTGAAGGTTTGATCAGGGAGAGTCCGAGTCACCCTAGAGGGGGTGAATAGGGTGATAGAAGTTTTTCGTGGAAACTTTAGCTCTTCTATGAAAAACAGGACGAGACCGATTCTCGAGTCTAACAACGAGGTCGAAAAGATTGGACTCGAAGGCTATTAAGCGAGAATGAGCAAGAGCTGTAAAAATGTCCGAGTCTAGAATGAACTCGGAAAGATAACACTTAGAGATTACGTGGAAACCCTCCTAGGGCGGAAAACCACGGACCGTGCCAATCCATATACGAAGTCAAATTCAGTATTTTGAGTCCACAAAATACCGTGAACTGATCGAACCTGAGTTGTTCCCTTAGACAACTCTATACAAGTTTTCCTAGACTCAGAAATTCCCTTATCCGATCTAGTACTTCCTAGCTGAGATAACCCTTATAGCTAGGGACAACTAAGCTGAGTTAACCCTTACAGCTTAGTCATGGGACCTTACAGAGAATGTAATAAAGAGTTTGTAACCGAGTACAAGACTTTACAACTCGAAAGTAATGAATTACAGAGTGGGAGTTGTAAGTTAAAGATTGAAAGTAAATACAATAAATTTGAGCAACTATGTGTATTAGCAATATGTTCGGCAACCTTCAAGTCTTGTGAGATGGCTTCTATTTGTAGATGTCCGAGCAGAGTAGCCGTTATCTTCATCTCGCTGACCGAGAGTCCTCTCGTGACCATTGATAGAAGCTTTCGAGTCACTCGAAAGTATCCGTTGTAATGTGAACGTTGGACAACGGTTTAACTCTCTTGGAAGTCCCAAAACCATTAGCGGTGTCTTGAAAGATAAGGTGGAAGCCACCGTTGAGCTTGGCGTTCCGGTTTTCCAGATTTGGAAACAGACAGCCACGACACAATCTACTAGGACTCGGAGAAGAGAAGGTGAAGAGCCATATCTGCTTGGTGATTTGACGTTCTAAAGCCAGGTTACTTTTGTAGTTTGAAAAGTGTATCCTCGATTGAATAAGCTACAAAAGTAAATCAATTTTGGTTCTCAAAGTATAAAATACTTTGGCCCAAGATTAGACACGAGATAATAAAATAATTACGATAAATAAACCAACTAATTATCTTAGTCGAAACAAAATGGAATTTTCACGAGTCTAATATCCATGATACTCGGAATTCCATCCGACTTAGTCTAAGCGAAGAATCAAGTTCAATAAAGAATATCGAGAGGATTAACTTGATATAGACTAAGCATGAAACAAGTTAAAAATACCGACTATAACAAAATAGGACTTATAACCACAAGTAAGATTCTCGAGTGAGAAAAGACGAAATACTAGTCTATTCAATCTGCGATAAATCTGAGTGATGTCTGGACTCGGAACAAAGAACCAGTTTTCGAGTCGCTTATAGATAAGCAAGAAATATAATAAGTAAGAGCTATATCACTTAGAAAAGATACTATTTTACTCGAAAGAAGTTTCGAGATACGGAGAATGCCTTGGAATCAAAACTCTATAGGTATGAGATTGTTATACCCGATTCCTTTCCTACAACTCGGAGAAGTATTGAGCGAGTGTCCGAGTCTTCACCAAGGAAATTCCTAAGTCACGCAAAAATTTCTCAAGAAATCGGATGAAGACTAAGGTAAGATTACTTTGTTTCATCTTGATGAGAACCTTTTTCCCTCATCATTCCCTCTTGCCTTTTATTATCGAAGCGGATGGCCACCGTGACAGCTCACTACAAAAGTCTCGCTCCTTTTCTTTTTGGAGCTCTCTTGACGTTTGTCTTCAAATAGTTCAATAATTCCCTTCCCTTAGAACCAACAGTTGTTTCGAGGCTACCATTGTTGTTTGTAGAAAAGAACTTCTAGGGTACGGATACCAGGAAGTCAAACCCGGCGTCCGGGTTCACGGGTGTGAATTCAAACTTTCCTCACCTCTTCCCACTCGGACTCGGACTTTACTAGCTCTTTCACTTCCCTTTCCTGGTTCCTCTACTTCTCTACCACCTCCTCCTACTCCGTCTCGCTGCAATGTTTACTAGGATGGTAAACAAGATTGTCTATGTGTCCGAAGAACTTCGAACACTTTCCGCTCTCTCAAACCATCTATCAAGGCCTAGTGATTACCCAAAAGACCGGGCAGTCCCGGATCGGGGAAAGTCGGGATCTTTTGCTCAAATTCAAGGCCATTATCAAAGAACAACGTCAGCAGATCCAAATCCTCCACGAATGACAATCTAAAGCTTCTCAGTGGCTTAGACACTTCTAATACTTTTGAGAAGTCCTCCAGCCCAACTAAGTCTACATCCGCCGAGGAGGCGGTTGGGGAAGCGACGAGAAAAGCGGCTCCATCTAAAGAGGAGAAAGAAGAAGAGAAGGAAGAAGGAAAAGAAAAGAAAAGGCCACTCAACCGGAGGGCCAAGGTGCACCGGAACCCGAACCGGAACTAATCTCCTCATATCATGTTTTGAGTGGGTCGAAGAGGCTGGTGACGTTGGTAAGTCCCAAGCCGCTATCCTGAAGCAACGCCCGATGCTATCTTTGAGGAAGGTGAGCCCGAGGAATATGTCCTCTCGGTTCACGGAATCGGGACAGAGGAACTTCCCGACATCCCAGGTGTTGCAACCGCTCGCTTGTCCACATCCTCACAAGCTTACAGGTGGAGGCGTAACGCTCGTCCCTCCTTGTCCAAACAACAAGCGTCCCCCTCCTTCTTAGTTCATTTCTTTTCTTCGTTTCTATTTTTGGTCCAACATGAGTTGTATTGCTCTGCTATTTTCTTCCCTCTTTTTGATGAAATGCTAAGGGGAGAAAATATATAGAGAACTTGATGTTTAGTTAGGGGAGAAACTCCACTTGATGAAATTTTTTTTAGTCTCGTTGATTTTCTTTCGTAGCTATGAATTTGCTTTCAGCATACTCAGTCCTGAATTACTTTGATGGTATGACATTTTTCTATGCTTTGATACTAATACTTTCCATTATGAGCATATCTGTTTCTAAGGTACATTTTTTTCGTATTCTATACTCTAATACTTCACTATGCCCTAATACTTAACACATTAACATATCTCGCTCTAATTTCAATTCTTTTTGCTCAAACTTCATTATCCGAACATATCCGAGTAATGCTATGATCCGAATTACACTTTCGGTATCTCAAAGTCACTCTTGCTCCGAGAACGTGACTTTCTGTTCCGATCATTATCAATGAAAACTTATGTAATGGACTAAGAAGTTTTTATCTTAAGTATGGAATGCCTTTCATCAAAAAGGGGAGATTGAAGACTCAAATATAAATGTTTATCTCTCTTAGGTTTTGATTCTAAGTCATTCTATATTCTATAGAAACTCCTATCTAAGTTTTCATTATGTTTTGATCGACTCGAAAACACCTTACTATATATCTATCTTCGTCACTGGTGTTTTTGACTCACTCGGAACCATCGCATGATCGATTAATTTCTTTAACACACTTTCTCCGAGCATTGACTTTTTTTCAACGTAAAAAGAATTACAACATTAATTGTTTATTGTCGGTTTATTTCCTTAAGAACTATTTGACCGATCAAGTTGTTATACTTTGATGTTTTACTCTCTCTCTAACTTGATCAACTTAGGATTGACTCAAGATGGAATTTGAGTATATTGAATATTAGACTTAGAAAATTCCATTCTTTTGGGCCATAGATATTTAAGCATTTAATTATTCGGATTTAATTATTATCTCGTGCCTAATCTTGGACCAAAGTATTGTTATACTTTGAGAATCTATGTGGTTTGCTTTTTTAGGTTATTCAAACGAGGCTAATCTATTTTTTGAATTACAAAAGCAACGGACTTCTAGCCGTTAACCACTAGCAGACAAGTTTTAGCTACTTTCGAACAAGGCCCGGACACCGTGTCGGGGTTGTTTGTTTCCAAAACTGGAAAATTCCAACTCTAGGCCTAACGATTGTTTCCACCACAATTTTCAGTCACCACCAAGTGATTGGACCATTTTTGGAACCAGGAGTCGTTGCACAACGTTCACATCCCAACGGATCTTTTCGAGTGACTTGGAATTGTCGTTATAATGGCTAGTGAAGACTTCAGTCCAGAAACAAGCCACAACGGTCACTCTCTTGGGTGTCAATAAATGGAAGCCACTTTGGAAGACTTGAAGGTTGCCGGAATTGTTGTTGAACCTATTATTGGATTCATTCTTACTCAATCTTCTACTCACAACTCCAACTCTATATTTATTATTCTCTCGAGTTTTAAAGAAAGTATTGTAATCAATTACATACTTCTCTTACTTTCTTGGTAAGTCCCTTGACTGAGTTGTAAGGGTTAACTTAGCTCGGTTGTTCCTGATTGTAAAGGTTACCTCAGCCAGGAAGTCCTAGATTAGATAAGGGAACTTCTCAATCTTGGAAAACATTGTAAGGAATTGTTTAAGAGAGCAATTCGGTTGAGTCGGTTCTTTGTATTTTGTGGTTTCAAAATAATGAATTTGACTTGGTGCTTGGATTAGTACTGTCTCGTGGTTTTCTGCCCGGGAGGGTTTCCACGTATATATGTGTTATTTCCTTTCCGAGTCCATTCTAGACTCGGAATATGCTTTAGTTTATAATGGTGCGAAAATTGTGTAATTTTCTTCATCACCCTATTCACCCTCCTTCTAGGGTGACTTAGAGTCTCTAAGAGCTAACCTTCAACGAGTGACTTTGCCAATCAATGTGGGATCGGTAGTGAATAATATTAACTTCCAAGTCTTAGACATCCCAACTACCTTTAGCCTTCTTCTAGGACGCCCTAGGTTATATGACCATCGGGTTGTGCCCTCTACAGTATATCAAAAAGTAAAGATGATCATCAAAGGTTAGGTTGTAATTGTTAATGGGGATAATCTTTGTGCCTCTATCACCTCGCAAGAATCGTCGTCGAAGTTGAACATGACGCCGATGATGAGGAGCTTTATAGGTTTGAGATTTCCGCTACTTTAGACAAGGATGAAGCAACCTTCAACTCCAATCCTTATGGAAAACCTAGTGTCCATTAAATGTTAAGGAAGAAGGGGTATTTTCCTAGCCTACTTGCTCGTAAGAACCACAACTAGCGGGCCGACTGTGCTTACCCACGGGTTGGCGTAGGCTTTTTAAATTTAAAGGAGAGAAAAGGGGTGAAAATGATTTTAGAAGATTGATTTTTGAAAGTGGGGATTGACCTCTTATTTAGTGTTCGAATTTTATTAAATTAGGTTAAGATTAATTAAATCACATTGATTGGCGATTTTATTAATTATTTTATTTTAAAAATTCATTTCGAAGTCTCACGATGTTATTTCTTAACTAAACAAAATAAAATACTAGGGTTTAAAATCTGCCGTGAGGCTTTAGGGCCAAACTCGTGTGCAAACACCGGTTTGGACCCAAGCCACGACCACTTACCACTCGGTGCCGACCGAAGCCACCACCTAGCGGTTAGGGTCACCGCCCACAGGCCATGGATGAAGAAATCAGCCTCGGTCTTTGGCTTAGCTGGCAAGTTCGAAGTCCTATATTTTTACCTACAATCGAAAAAGTTGAGATGCAATTTGAATAGAAATAAAGCAAAACAAGGAGTCGCCAGTCTATTTTTCGGAAAGAAAAACTAACAAAAACATAATAAATAAAATTTCCTCTTCAAATCTTACTATGAGAAAACTAAGACTGAAAAAGGCTAATAAGTGACTCATCGATCTAGAACCGAGAATCGAATTCGGGGTGAGGGTGCAAAACGTAGGGATAAGCCATTCCATTCTACCCGTCCGAAGATGACCATTGCTAGTTTTGAGTGTAGGTAAGAAGTTCGATGATGAAGTATTCTGGTTCAGATGTGGGTTGGAATGCGAGTAGAGTAGTAATAAGCTAAAAAGGGACAAAGAGATCGGAATACAAACATGAGTATTCACAAACAAACTAGGTTGCTCTCGAGCAGCCAGTCCAAGGCTAAGTAGAAAAACCGGGCCAATATCGAAGTGATAATACTTGGATAGAATAGGATAAAATCAATAGAACCTCGGTCGGGGCACCGGCCACCTGGTGTTACCTAGGGTTTCATGCCCTTCCGTGCTGCAAAGAGAGTTTCCGAGCCAAAATGCGGCATTTCACTTAAAGAATCCAAGTAGGGGGCACCGACTATATGGTGATGTTTTGTTTTTTGGTGTTGACGTCGGCATCCTCTTCTTTGAAGTGAATTTCATGGGTAAGTAGCTTCCCAATCGGTTCGTATGGCTTTAGTTGAGAGAGGTTCTAAGCTTCCTCGATGGTCTGTCACCTTGGGACCCTATCTTCTGTTTGGTCGACATCTTAGAATTTTTCTCGCACATTTCTTCATAAGAAATCTTTCTACCAAGAGATTTGAGATTATTCGTAATCTCGGTGAAGCATATAAACATCCGAGTGATGTTTTCTTTTGGCTGCATCTTGGACAGCTCATATTTGTAAATATATTGGCTTATCTTCGCCTGTTTCACTTGGCTTGTACCTTCATATGTGTTGACAAGAGTGCTCCCTTAAACAATTCCTTATAGAGTTTTCCTACACTCGAAGTTCTCTTATATGATATAGTACTTCCTAACCGAGGTAACATTTATAGCTAGGGACAACCGAGCTTAGTTAGCCCTTACTGCACGATCAACGGACCTCACTAAGAAAGTAAGAAGAGTATGTGACAGATTACAAGACTTTACAACTCGAAAAGTATTAAGTACATACTTGGAGTTGTAAGAAGAAGATTGAATGAGTATTGTACTAAGAGATATAGTTTCAGTAATGTGTTTACCAATCTTCAAGTCTTATAAAGTGGCTTCTATTTATAGATGACCAAGTAGAGTGACCGTTGTGTCTTGGTTTTGAACGAAGTCTTTATTAGTAGTTGTAACGGCTCTTCTAAGTCACTCGAAAAGATCCGTTGGGATGTGAACGTTGTGCAATGGCTCTTGGCTCCTAAAGGTGCTCCAAACAACTGGTGATGTCTGAAAAGTAAGGTGGAAACCACTATTGAGCTTAGCATTGAAGTTCTCCAATTTTGGAAACAGACAACCACGACACGGTGTCCGAACCTTGTTCGAAGTAGATAAGCCTTGTTTGTTGGTAATTGACGAGCTTAAAGCCGGCTACTTTTGTGATTCAAAAATGAGATAAGCTCGTTTAGATAACCTACAAAGTAAACCACTTTAGTTCTCAAAGTATAAAATACTTTAGTCCAAGATTAGGCGAGAGATAATAAGTTCATTAAGACAATTAAGTGCATAGTTATCTTAGGCCTAAAAGAGTGGAATTTTCGGAGTCTAATATTCATTATACTCAAATTTCATCAGAGTTAGTCCTAAGAAAGATTAAGTTAAAAGAGTGAAACAATTAGAGTATAAGGACTTGATCTAGACAAATAACTCTCAAACAAGCAAACTGATTTAGAAAGAGGAATTAACACTCGTAATTCACTTTGCATTGAAATATGCAGTCACAACTCGGATAAAAAGTGTTAGAGAGATTATTTGAGCATGCGATAGATCTAACTATTGTCTAAGTGAGTCGAAGCACTAATCTAGAAGATATACAAGAATGTGTTTTCCGAGTCGATCAAAAACAAATGAAAACTTAGACAGGAGTTTCTATAACACTCGGAATGACTTGTAATCAAAACATAGGAGGGATATGGTTTATACTTGAGAATTCATGTGGTACTCAAATTAGCTTAGATTTAGAATCCGAGTCTTCACACATTGATTAACACATACTTAGTAAACTCTTACTCAATCTTCGACTCACAACTCCAAATCTATAATCTCTTATTTTCTCGAGTTGTAAAGAAAGTATTGTAATCACTTTCACTCTTTACTTTTTTCTAAGTCCCTTGACTGCGCTTTAACGGCTAACTCAGCTCGGTTGTACCTGATCGTAAGGGTTAGCTCGGTTAGGAAGTACTAAATCAGATAAGGGAACTTATAAGTCAAGGAAAAACTTATAAAGGAATTGTCTAAGGGAGCAATTCTGGTTAGAGTCGATCCTTTGTAATTGAGCATTTCTGGTTAGTGGATTTGATATGGTGCTTGGATTAGCACTTGTCCATGGTTTTCTGCCGCAAGAGGGTTTCCATGTATTTCGAGTGTTTAACTTTATGAGTGTAATGTAGACTTAGAATATGTTTCTAGTCGGTTCCGTACAAAAGAGTTTGATTTTCTAAAAAATCTTCCATCACCCTATTAACCCTCCCTCTAGGGTGACTTAACCTCTCCTAGGGTTAAGCTTTAATTGGTATGAGAGCCTAACCTTTCAAGAGTGAAGGTTTGCTCTTGGAGAGTCTTAGTCACCCTAGAGGGGGTTGAATAGGGTGATAAGGAAATTTTAGCAAACTTAGAAACTTTAAGCTTGAAAAGAATGAACAAGATAGTCCGAGTCTAGATTGGACTCGGAAAAAGTGTAAACTCGGAGATACGTGGAAACCGTCCCGGGGCAGAAAACCACGAACAGTGCTAATCCAAGCACCAAGTAAAATCTACTATTTTGAATCCTCAAAATAAAACGGATTGACTCAACCAGAATTGCTCCCTTAGACAATTCCTTACGAGTTTTCCAAACTCGGAACTTCTCTTATCCGATCTAGTACTTTCTAAGTGAGGTAACCTTTACGGTAGGGACAAGCGAGCTGAGTTAACCCTTACAGCTCAGTTAAGGGACCTTACTTAGAAAGTAAGAAAAGTATGTGATAGATTACAAGACTTTACAACTCGGAAAGTATGAATTACAAGTTATAGGTTGTAAGTGGAAAATTGAATATGAAAACAATGACTTTTGCTTAAGTAATATGTTTCAACAATAATTCTAGCTATGTTCAAGTCTTATGAAGTGGCTTGTATTTATAGATGACCAAGCAGATTAGCCGTTATGTCCGGTTACTGAACTAAAGCCTTTCTCGACCTTTGTAATGGTTCTTCCGAGTTGCTCGGAAAAGATCCGTTGGGATGTGAACGTTGTGCAACGGCTCTTGGCTCCTAAACGTGCTCCAGTCAACTGGTGTTGTCCGAAAAGTAAGGTGGAAACCACCGTTGTGCTTAGCGTAAAAGTTTTCCAGTTTTGGAAACAAACAACCTCGACACAACATCCGAGCGTTGTTCGAAGTAGCTAAGCCTTGTTTGCTAGCGATTGACGACTTGAAGCCGGTTACTTTTGTAATTTAAAAATGAGATAACCTCGTGTGGATAAGCTACAAAAGTAAACTACTTTGGTTCTGAAAGTATAAAAATATTTTGGTCCAAGATTAGGCACGAGATAATAATTTAATTAAGTCAATTAAGTGCATAATTATCTTAGGCCTAAAAGAGTGGAATTTTCTAAGTCTAATATTCATTATACTCAAATTCCATCCGAGTCGATCCTAAGAAAGATCAAGTTATAAGAATGAAAACATGAGAGTATAAAGACTTGATCTGGACAAGTAATTCTCAATCATACAAACTGATTTAGAAAGATGAATTAACACTGCAATGCACTTTGCTTTGAAATATGCAGTCAAAACTCAAATAAAAAGTGTCGGAGAGATTATTTAATCATGAGATAGATCCGAGTGGTTTCGAGTGACTCGAAACATCAATGTAAGAAGATTAATAAGAATGTGATTTCGACTTAGTTAGAGACGAATGAAAACTTATACGAAGTTTCCATAACACTCAGAATGACTTGTAATCAAAATATAGGAAGGATAAGGTTTTTACCTTATTCTCTATGTAGTACTCGAACGATTTACATTTAGAGTCGAGTCTTCAATCTGCCTCTTTTTGACGAAAGGCATTCCACACTCAATAGAAACTTTGTTAGTGAAAGACATGAGTTTTCATTCTTACTCATTAGAACATATCAGAATAAGAAGTAGTGAGTGAAGTGATTCGTACTTAGAAAAGAAATATTTCGGATACTATCACTACTTAGAACATTTCCACGGATAACACATTTAGCTAAGAATATAAACAACTATATCGGAGCGAGAAAAAAGATAATGTGAACAAATATATCGGAGCAAAAAAAAAAATTGAACATATAAATCAGATCGAGAGAAAAAAATATATGAGATCGAACATAGAAAGAATTGTGCTTAAAAAAATTCATTCATTTATACAAAACGAAAAATACAAGACAGAGAGTGAGAAAACTCCCTTAAACATGACATAACAATTTTTTCTATTGTTCTCCCCCTTGTCTTTCAGCAGAAAATAAAAATAGGAAAGAAGACATGAAGTAGATACAGTTGATTTTGGACAAAAGAAAGAAAAATAAAACAAAAGAGAAGAAATTAGGATAGAGGTACTGGGGTGCTTGAGGTGGTTGAGCGAGCAAGGCGCCGTCGCCGATATGCTTGAGAGGATGTTGAAGATCGGGGTGGCGGCAGCACTGGGATCTCTGGTAGCGGCTCAGCTCCGAGTGGCTGACCCGGAACTTAGTCATCTAGAGGCTCATCCTCTTGGAAAACTACGGAGGGAGGTGCTTGTTCGGCTTGACCGCTGTGGACGGACCAATGTCCGCAGGGTCTTCGACCCACTCGGACTACTTTACGAGTTGATCAGCTCCAGTTGAGGAACCGTAGCACCTTGTTCCTAGCTTCCTCCTTCTCTTCTTCCGTCTTTTCCTCTTTCTCTTCCTCCTTCGTTCGAGTGAGTCGCTTCAGCCGCAACTTCCTCTTCTTCTTACGTATCTCCACAGGGAGACTTCGCAGGGCTCGAGGACTCCTCGGAAGAATCCGAGCTGTCTAGGTCCTGAGCAGCCTTGGTTCGCCTTTCTTGGAGGAGCTTAAGTTGCTACTGTTGCTTCTTGACCAGGCTTTTCATTTCGAGGAGCAGATCCCGATGCTCCTGGATATGAGATTGGACCGTCTTCCGGTTTATGATCATATTACGAAGGATAGTTTTGTAGGAGCGAAGAGTGGCTCGGGGTCACGAGAGGAGAGCTTGTCTAGCATGACGAGTAGATAAGGCGGCAGTGGCTTGAGGAGGAGGTCCTAAGGTAGATGCACCACCAGGTGGAGGAGGGGAGAGATAGGGGAGTCTTAGTCCGAGGTAGGGGTGAAGAAGGCCTTAGTTCGACCAATGGATCCGGACACCAGGTTTGGTTTCCTAGTACCCGTGCCTGGAAGTTCCTTCCCGCCAAGAACAATGGCAGCCTCGGACACTGCGTTTGGAGTCCGAGGGGAAGGGAACCTTAAACTGTTTGAAGACAATAGTTAAAAGGGCTCCGAAGGGAAGACGAGTGGTTTTCTTGGATTGAGCTGGCAGAGTGACCATTTGCTCGATGATGGCGGGGAAGAGGTGAACATCGTAGCCTTAGAGGATATCAAACAAAGCGTTGAGAATCTTAGAATTTGGATTCTCTTTGCTTGAATGATGAGAGAAGAAAGTTCTCATCAAAAGAAAATAGAGAAGTCTAGCCTCAGTCTTCATCTAAGTCACCGAGAAATTTTTCCATGACTCGGAGACTTCCTTGGCATACTTTTCGAGAAACTCATCCGCAATCTCGTTCAAAGGGATATGATTACAATTGAGAAAGAGAGAGAAAACTTTGAAGAGATGGTGGAGGAAGTAAAGATCGATGCGCACAACTATGTCACGAACTCTTGAGGTGATGACTCCTCGGAGCGAGGACAAGTTAGAATAGAACTCAGCAACGAGTTATGGGTAGATAAACTCATTGAAGCAAAGGGAGTTGTAAACTCCGAGTGGTTTTGATATGATTCACCACGAGTAGACACTGGGCAATAGGCCAGGCTGGGCAGCAACTTTTTAAATGGGTCGGACCGGGTCATGGGTCAAATGGCTCGACCACCCAAGCCCACCCAATTTGAGTAATTGATGCAAAATGTTAACCTTAAAAAATACTCATCTAATTCAATAATACAGCCCAACGAGACCCAAATGGGTCAATTCATCGCAGACCTAGTCTTTTCTAGCTAACATGAAGAATTAAATAGTAATTGGTGTTCGAGGCGGGGTCTATTGTCACAATTTCAGCAAAGGTGAATCATCCAATTTACTGAGTAATAATTTTAGAAAAGGTGAATAATCGAATTTGCAGAGTAATCGCATAAAAAACTGGAGAGAAAAATTTAGTTAAAATCATTCCAACGACAAGACAACAGGAAGAAAACGAGCAAATGACCATTCCGTGCTCTAGTGGGTTATCCGAGGATGAGATCCAAAAGATGCTATAGGAAGCAGAGATGCACACCAAGAGAGACCAGCAGAGGAAAGCTCTAGTAGAGGTTAGGAATAATGCAGCATAAAGAAGAGTTTAGCGAGTACAAGGACAAGATCCCTCGGATGTTGTCAAGGAGATCGAATCTGCTGTGGCTGAGCTAAGGGAGGCAATGCGGAAGGATGATGCCGATCCGATCAAGGTTAAGATTGATGCTGCAAATAAAGCAATGTCGAAGATTAGACATGCAAGTTACAACCACAAGCAGCAATCCGATCCGATCAAGGCTGAGATTGATCCAAATGGGTCAATTAGAGCGAGCAACCTGCAGCAACAACAACAGCAACAACTTCAGTAGCTACCTTGTTGGGACAATTTTCCGTCAAATGGGTCATCCTCTTTAGTTTGGACAATTTTCCGTCTCAAACAATACTAGTTAGGACAACCTAAAGCAATGTTCCTTTCACTGAAATTAACAACCTGTCATCGGTAGCTACCTTGTTGTGCATGTCTAACCTCAAAATGAAGAAGAATTCCAGATGTTCTACCCACTTGTGTGCCAAATAAAAAATCTAATAGTCCCTTGAAACCAGATAGTACACTTTTTCGAACAATAGCACCGATATTTTATTCACAAGTTGCTAATTACGTGAATAAATTTTGAGAAGACATTCTGCATTCCATTACTTTCCTACTCATCAAAGAAGCATTTACTAGTATGTCCATAGGCTGCAAATCCCTTATTTTATGTAACAAGCACAAATCCAATTAGACCCACAGGTTATCACCACTACAGCTCAAAACAAATGAATTATTAAACACAATTTACTTTTATCAATTTCAACTCTAATATGTGAAAAAGTCTCCTTTTCATTCTTCACCAGTCTTTCTATTTCTCTGTCATTTATATTTTTTCTGTCAAATGCAATTTTCTGATCAACGAGTCTCAACCGAGCTACTGACACATTCAATGGTCTTGGTAGGCAGAGAGGGGAGAGGTGGGGGACTTCATAAACAACTTCCTATTTTCCGCACTAGAACTAGTGCTATTTAATTCGATCAAAATAATTTACCAATGAACTAGAGGTCGTAGCATCATTAATACCTCGTAGATTCCCTTCAAATTTTCCAACATCATATTTTTCTTGAAAATTAAGAGATACTTATCTTATGATCTCCCCTTCCTGGCACCCCCACCCCACCCCACCAAAAAACAGAAAATTCAAATTGCAAAATTCAAAATTAATGTCATCTAGCATCCGAATATCTAATGTAGTAAAGAGAGAGCAATTACAAATATCATTGAGTATACATATCACCAGTTAGAGTAAGTGAAGACTCGGACTTTACTCCGCACATTTCTGAGTTCTATCAAAAGAATCGGGTATAAGGATTTCTCACTTATAGTGTTTTGATTCCAAGGCATTCTCTGTACCTTAGAAACTTTTCCGAGTGATATAGTATTTTTCTCTAAGTGATATAGCAATTACTTTATGTATTCTTACTTGTCTCCGAGTGACTTAGAAAACGAGATATACACCCACGCTATCTCACTCGGTTCTACGTCTCTCATCACTTAGAATTATCGCATGTTCAAATGACTAGTATTCGCATAACCGCACTCTAGTCCGAACCATGCTTAGTCTATATCAAGTTTATTTCGCTCCGATGTTCTTTATGTAACTTGATTCTCGCTTAGACTAACTCGGATGGAATTTTGAGTTTCATGGATATTAGACTCGAGAAAATTCCATTCCTTTTCCGACTCGAGATAATTAGTCATTTAATTATCTTAATTATATTATTATCTCGTGTCTAATCTTGGACCAAAGTATTTTATACTTTGAGAACCAATTTGATTTACTTTTGTAGGTTAATCAAATGAGGCTACACTTTTGAATTACAAAAGTAACCTAGGCTTCAAAACGTCAAATCACTAGCGAGACAAGGCTTTTTCCACCTCCGACCTAGCCCCAAAAGATTGCGTCGGGGCTGTTTGTTTCCAAAGCTGGAAAACCGCAACGCCAAGCTAAACGGTGGTTTCCACCTTATCTTTCAAGACACCACCAGGTGTTTTGGGACTTCCAAAGCGATCAAGAACCGTTGCTCAACGTTCATATCTCAAATACTTTCCGGGTGACTCGGAAAGTCCTTAACAACGGTCATAAAGGGACTTCCAGTCGGAAGATGGAGACAACGGCTATGCTGCTTGGTCATCTATAAATAGAAGCCAACTTTCAAGACTTGAAGATTGCCGAACCTATTGTTAATACACGTAATTGAGCAAAGTCATTGTATTCATTCTTAATCTTCTACTTACAACTCCCACTCTGTAATTCATTATATTCCGAGTTGTAAGGTCTTGTACTTAGTTACAAACACTCTCTTTCTTACTCTTTAAGTAAGGTCCCTTAACCGAGCTGTAAGGGGTTAACTCAGCTCGGTTGTCCCTAGCTGTAAGGGTTATCTCATCTAGGAAGTACTAGATCGGATAAGGGAATTTCGAGTCTAGGAAAACTTGTAAGGACTTGTTTAAGGGAGCAACTCGGGTTCGGTCGATCCATCGTATTTTGTGGACTCAAAATAGTGGATTTGACTTCGTGCTTGGATTAGCATGGTCCGTGGTTTTCCGCCCCAGGAAGGTTTCCAAGTACTTTCTGTGTTCCCACTTTCCGAGTACATTCTAGACTCGAGATAGATTGAACGTTTTAGCTTTATCTCGCTTCTTTACTCCTCACTGCAATTACGAGTTCATACTTTTCTAACTCCATTTTAGACTCGGAATTTGTTTACGTCTGTCTCCTGCTCAAAAGAGTTTGATTTTCAGAAAAATCTTCCATCACCCTATTCACCCCCTCTAGTGTGACTTAGTTTCTCCCGAGCAAACCTTCAGTAAGCATATGCCGAGAAAAAGAGAGAAGGGGATGGGAAAAAACCCGGCTAAGAGCGTAGTGGAAGACGAGGGTATCTTTGCCTTTGACTTTTTGAATGAGATTAGGTATTTTCTCCAAAAAGGTGTCGCTGGCAAAGTGAAGGGAACCTCGCTATATAGTCATCGTAGCTCCTCTCGTCATCCCTAAAATTCCCAAGACCTCAAGATTAGAAATTTCTAGACCCGAAACCAATTAAGCATAAAAGTTGAGAGAAAGAATTCCAGTACCTCTTTGTGGATAACTAGCGAAGACTCAGTCGAGCAAATGCCAAATTAGGGTTTCCGCGGAAGTAGAGAGAGAGTGCTTGATTCACGGACGAGGGAAGAAGAGCGACGATGACGGAAAAGCTTCCAGCTTCGGTTCACTCGGTGAGATGGCGGAAGACGATGGCAAGAGAGAGAGAGAGCGAGGGAGGAGGGGACGGTGAGCAGCAAAAGACGATGGACCGAGTGAGACACAGAGCGTGCGAGATTTAGGAGGAGAGACAGAGCGTGTGAGAGTGTGAGAGTTGGGGAGCGATAAAACCATGGTGGCCCGGTACTCGCCCGATCCAGGCCTGAAAAGTTACTTAATGGGTGGCCCATTTTATGCCCAGTCCATTTAAGTTATTAAATGGGTTTTAACCCTATTTTTTCAGCCCGACCAATTAAACCCATTGGACACCCTGTCCAATGCCCAGTGTCTAACCACGAGAATGATGTGGTTGGGAAGAACTTGCCATCTAATTGGAGGTGTTGGGTGACAAAGATTTTAGGGGTTTAGAGGTGCCCTCTTAGGTTTGCTTGGTGCGAGGTTTGTTGGTCGCACACCCAAGAAAATCTTGGGCTGAACCTCTTTTAGGCATGGCTGATGAATTTGAGTGAAAGAGAGTGAACTTGAAAGACAAGAAGAGAGAGAGAGAGAGAGAGTAAGAGAGTACTGAGAGCTTTGAGTGCGAGAGTGAGTAAGCGAAAGATTAGGCTAATAGAGAATAAAGTAGCAAAATGAAGGAAAAGGGATGCTATTAATAGTGAAAGGAATGTCCTTCGAGTATTCGGTGTGACCTAAACCTCTAATGGTCGTCTCGGATAGGTGTGACGTTTCTGTCTCCAACGGTTAGAATTCCAGTGTCTTTCTCCCAATAGGTAGTTCAATAATCGATGTGCGTGGTAAAGAGAGATCAAAAGAAAAATTTTAAAAGAAATTTCTTAAATTCTCCTCTAATATAGAGATGATTTCGAAGTTTGAAGTCCATTTTGCTCAAAAACCGAGTATGACTCAATATAGTTTCGAGTGACCCGTAAAACGCAAACATATAATAACTCCTAGCTTAGTCTCACTGGATCAATCGAACCAATTGTTATTAAGACAAAGAACGAAAACAAATAACACATAATCATTCAAGAAAATTTCACATAGAAAGTCACACAATCAAGCATTAATCATGGCAAGTTCATTCCTAATAAAGCAAAATTGATCCTAACTAAGTGGCTTAGTGAAAATATCAGCTAATTGAAATTTCGTAGGAATGAATTCATGCTCAATATCACCTTTCTCAGAATGGTCTCTCGGAAAATGATACCTGACCTCAATGTGTTTTGTCTTTGAATGCTAAACTAGATTCTTAGTGATGCTGATTGCACTCTAATTATCACACTTGATTGGAATTGATTTGAATGAAAGTCCAAGATCCTTCAACTGTTGCTTTATCTATAGAATCTCAGCACAGAGCACGCTCCAGCTGCAATGTACTCGGCTTCAGCAGTTGATAGAGCAACCGAGTTTTGTTTCTTTGAGTGCCAAGATATAAGGGATTGACCTAGAAATTGGCATGCTCCTGATGTGCTCTTTCTATCAACCTTGTATCAAGCATAGTCAGCATTTGAGTATCCAGTGAGGGTTAGTTATGAGTCTCTTGAGAACCATAGACCTAAATTTTGAGTCCCTACAAGGTATTTAAAGATTCTCTTCACCGGAATGAGATATGATTCTTTTGGATTAGCTTGGAATCTTGCACACAAACATACACTAAACATAATGTCTGGCCAAGTGGATGTGAGATATAGCAAAGATCTAATCATACCTCGATAGAGTTTTCCGAACCACTGCTTTACCTTTTTCGTCCGAGTCTAGTTTCATGCTTGCTACTCATTGGTGTTGCTGCATGTTTTGCATCTTGAAGCTTGTACTTCTTCAACAACTCCTTGGTATACTTAGATTGATGGACATAAATGCCATCTTTAACTTCTTTAATTTGTAGACCAAGAAAGAAATTAAGCTCTCTCATCATGCTCATTTGGAATTCTTGTCTCATTAACTCGGAAAAATCTCGACAGAGATTTTTATTAGTAACTTCAAAGATTATATCATCAACATAAATCTAAGCAATAAGAAAGTCTTTCGCCTTGGTTTTTATCAATCTGACCTCTTTTGAAATCATTTTCAACCAAGAAACTGCTCGGTCTTTCATACCAAGCTCTGGGAGCTTGTTTAAGACCATAAAGGGCTTTTTGCAACTTGAAACATGATTTGAAAATTCTGAGTTTTCAAATCCAGGGGTTGCGGAACATAGACTTCCTCTTAAATGAAACCATTCAGAAAGGCACATTTGATATCCATTTGATACAACTTAATATTCATGCTTGATGCAAATGCCAAGAGGATTCTAATTACTTCGATTGTAGCAACTTGTGCAAAGGTTTCCCCACAATCAATCCCCTCTTCTTCATTGTAACCTTGAGCCACAAGTCTAGCCTTATTTCTAACTACCAACCCATCCTCATCGCAGCTTGTTCTTGAAAACCCATTTGGTTCCTATGATTAGGTGGTCGGAAGGTCATTTGGTCAAAGTCCAAACTTGGTTTGGCTCTAATTGATTAAGTTCCTCTTGCATGGCCTCTTCCCATTCAGGTTCATTTAGAGCCTCTAGTGCATTTTGGGTTCAGATAATGATATGAATGCAGTGAATGCACATAGATTTTGCAAAGAAGAGCGAGTTCTTACCCCACTTGTTGATGTTAGACAAAATGTTCCCGAGTGGGTGGCTCGAAGCATATTTGAATGCTCTACCTATTCACCTGGTTCACAAGATTTGTTGGTTGAACTTACTAATTTCGGTGATCCGATCCGACTGAGTTTGCTCATCTACTTGACCTTCAACATTATGAGTCGGCTCCTAAGTTGGCTCGATCCGAGTCATGATGTTTTGAACTACCTCATTCTTAAATGCTTTCCTTTGACTCTATCTCAGCTCAACTTCGTAAGATCACCTTTATCTCGACTTAACTTCAAGTCCGAGAAAGTTGACTCACTTATTTTTCCCTAATCAATCTCATCAAACACGACGTGGATGCTTTCTTCCAGTTTGTTTGTTTTTTATTAAAAACACGATATGCTTTACTATGAGATAAATAACCCAAAAAGATACCTTCATCCGACTGAGCATCAAACTTGGTCTAGTGATCCTTACCATTACTGTGAACAAAACACTTACATCCGAAGGGCTTGAAGTATGACATATTTGGTTTCTTCGCCTTGTAAAGCTCGTATGGGGTTTTCTTAAAGATCGGTCCGATGAGGCATGTGCTCGGTGTGTAGTTTGCTCGTGTTTATCGCCTCAACCCTGAAATAGTAAGGTAGATCATGTTCAATCATCATTGTCCTTCCTATTTCTTCAAGAGTTCGGTTCTTTCTCTCTACTACTCCATTCTGTTGAGGAGTTCTAGGTGCTGAGAACTTGTGAGAGATACCATTCTTACCGTAGAACTCTTGAAATTCCGAGTAATCGAGCTCCCTTCCATGGTCAGTTAGAATTCTTCTTATATGAGTCTCAAACTCGACTTAAATTTTCCTATAGAGCTTGCTGAACTCTTTGAAAGCTTCATTTTTGTTCTTAAGAAAACAAACCTAGGTAAATCGTGAGTAGTCATCAACAATCACAAGTACATATGATTGACCTCCGAGAATCTTTGTAGAGATTTCACCACATAAATCCATATGCAACATTTCAAGCACTCGGATGTGGAAATAATTTTAAAAGGTTTGAAAGATGATCCGACTTGTTTCCCTTTTGTGAATGCTTCACAGATTATATCTATCTTAAATGCACAGTTAGGTGAACCCTAACTAATCCATGAGATGCAAGCTTTTTGATAGTGTGCATGGCGAACTTGACCCAGTCTACGATGTCATGTCTAAGAATCATCATGCAAAGATGCTTTTAAAGAAGATAAATTTTAACTTAGATCAAAAAGAGGAATAGTGTAGGTATTACCCGATCTCTTACCCGAGAGCTTAATCTCTTACCTAAGAGCTTAGTCTCTTTGGTGGTTGCATCGAAATATAGTAATTGGTCCGATTGAACCTTACCTCTTGACCCTTGTCGTACAATGGAGAGATGCTTGAGTATATTGTACTCGTAATCCCTTGACAAGATAGACTGGGCTGACCAGGTTGTTTCCTTTCCCAATTTTGCCTATTCTTACTATCTTTCCCTTAGTGTCATCTCCAAAAGTGACCTTGGCTCCTTTGTAATCTTCTATCTAAAAAAAGAGTCTTGAATCTCCCGACATGTGGCGTGAGCATCCACCGTCTAAGTACTAATGACCTTTCGTCCTTTTTTTGAGTTACCTACAAGTCGAGAAAACCCTTCTAACTTCCTCTAACGAACCTAGTAACTCCCTTTATCGTGGTCCTTTTCGAGAAAGAAGACTCTTGGGAACCTAGATTTGAATGACTTTAGGTTTGGTCTCGATTCTCGAGTCTTCTTTCTACAAAACCGAGTCTCGTGTCTCTTTCTTTTCAAAATCTTTTCTTTTATAAACAGGTGGAGAAGTAAACTGGTGTGGGCTCAGTCCTCCTTTCATTGTTATGAATAGGGTAATGCTCAGCCTTCCCGAACTTCGCAGCTTCGGAATCCTTTTAAAAGATTTGAGTAGGAATTAGATTCCTCCTCTTCATTAAAACCAAGTCCTTTCCTGAAGGAGACACATTGAGAGCTTAAAAGCATATAAAGGTTTTATCGACCTTGAGCAAATTTCAAAACAAGTTCTTCGGACTCAATTCAGTTTCTTTTTAGATGCTCATTTTCTCTTCCGAGTTACTCAAACTCAGTCTCATTAGCTTGAGTACTAGTCTTGAGTTTTTTCGATGTTGGTCTCAGTCTTTCCAATTCATTTTTCAAACCAATGCTCTCGAAGTGAGAGAATCAAGTTGTTGTTTGAACCGAGAATAATCAGAATTGGACTTTTCTTCTAAAGTAATATATTTAGCTTAATCAACTTTGGAGAACTTGAGAAAGTATTCAATTACCTCATGAGGACTTGTCTCCTCGATGTCCGAGTTGTCGAGTCTAACTCGGATTCATCTTCCGAGTCTATTAGTGCCATCGGACACTTTAATTATCAGAATCTTCATCTTCTTCAGATGAGTCTTCATCACTCCCTGTGGCCATCATAGCCTTCTTCTTCTTTCTGTCCCTCATTCTCCTTGGACAATCTTTGACTATGTGATCTTTGCTACCACATTCAAAGCAACCATAGTTCTTAGTTAAAGATAACTTTGAAGGAGAGGAGTATTAACCTTTTCTGTCCTTCTTATCTATCTTATAGAGCTCTTCCTTTGGCCTCTTCTCCTATTTCTTGCGCTTCATCATTATTTTAAAGCCTCGGGCAATGAGCGCCATATGATCTTCTTACTGAATCTTAAGAACTCGAACTTTCCCCTCTACTTTCCGAGGCTTTCAGTGTAATGTTCCTTTTGGTGTTGGCCTCGGTATCCTCTTCCTCCAGGTGAATTTCATGGCTAAGTAGCTTGCCAATTATTTTGCCTAGCTTCAGTTGAGAGAGTTTTTTAGCTTCCTCGATGGTTGTCACCTTAGGACCCCATCTTCTCTTTGGTAGACTTAGAATTTTTCTGCACATTTCTTCATGAGATATCTTTCTACCTAGAGATTTGAGATTTTTGTAATCTCAGTAAAGTGTATAAACATCCGAGTGATGTTTTCTTCTGACTCCATCTTGAATAGCTCATATTTGTAAAGATATTGACTTATCTTCACCTATTTCACATGGCTTGTTCCTTCATATGTGTCGACAAGAGTGTCTCACACATCTTTAGCCGTGCCGTAGGCTGACACTCTGTTGTACTCTTCGGAGCTCATAGCATACATCAGAATGTTCATTGCTTTGAAGTTCTTTCTAAACCGAAGACTCATGTATGACTCGACTAACCCCTTAGATATGTTTTGATTTCATGCATTCATCTCAATTTAGGATAAAGCAAGAAGCACCCTAAAAGAAATTCATTTAAATAAGTCATATTCTCTACAATTCATCATTTCAATATGACTTATTCTTGATCGAACTTAGACTTAAGCATATTAAGATTATCCGACTAAGTCTGACCCACTAAGTTATACTTAGACTTAGAAAGGAGAATCTGAGTTAGTTATGATAGACCGAGAAAGTCCGACCCACTCGTAACTCGATTCTGACCCACTAAGTCAGACTCGGACATTTAGTTTGCCCACACTATTATTTGTTTAATCATACGTAATTGTAAAATGTCTATATAACTCATGTGCTCATTAAGATTGAATGATTTATTTATGAGTTTTGGCATATCTGGAATCTAAGTATATTGAACATTAGACTTGAAATATTCCAGATTAATAGATTAAGGTAATTAGTTTTTAAATGCTTTATTTAGACTAATCCTTATCTAATTATGGACCAAAGTATATTTATACTTTGAGAAACATTGTCCTTAATGTTTTTGTAGGTTTTTCTAATGTTAATTATCTAAAGAAAAAGCAAAAATAAAAGGCTTCTAACCGTTAAAGCACTCGCCGGACAAAAAGTTGGAATTTCTAGAAAAGCTCGGAACTTACTAACAACCTTGTCTCATTCATTGTTTGGGGTAATATTTTATTTCTCAGCCTAACGGTCTATTGATTCTGCTTTAAAAGATGGAAAAAGAGTAATTGGAAGCTAGGACCAAGGCACAACGGCTACTTTAAGGTGGTCTAGAAATCTGAGTGACTCGGACTATTCGTTCCAACGGCTAGTTTACTTAGACAACTTCAACGAAAGACATTGGAGGCTCAACGGCTATCTCTTCAAGGCAAACTATTTATAGAAGAATTAGCACAAGATTTCAATCGACGAACGGAAGAAAAAGAAAGACCATATTGAACATCTTGTCTAGCATACAACTCCCAAACTGTAATTCTAATATTCCGAGTTGTATTCTTCCGAGTCGGTTGTATTGCAATTCTTACTACTCTTCTCTCTCGACCGAGTTGTAAACGTTACCTCAACTCAATTGTCCCAAACTATAAAGGCTACCTCAGTTTGGAAGTACCAGGTTAGATAATGGAACTTCTAACCCTGGGAAAAATTGGAGGATCCCAAGTTGATAAGGTAACCTCAACTTAGAAGTACTAGGTCGATCGAGATAAGGTAAATTTTGAGCCTAGGAAAATTGTAATAAATTTGTTTGGGAACAAATCTGGGTAGTCATATTCATTGTAAATGAGGATTCAATTAGTGGATTTGACTTGGTGTCCGGAATGGCACTGTCTCGTGGTTTTCTACCCTATGAGGGTTTCCACGTAAATCCGAGTTCATACTTTTCTCGAGTCCAATGTAGACTTAGAATCGTTTCTGTCTCTATTCTCGTACAAAAGAGTTTGATTTTTTCAAAAATCTTCCATCACCCTATTCACCCCCTCTGGGTGACTTAACTTCTCCAAGAGTAAACCTTCAATTGGTATCGAGCCTAGCCTTTCGGAAAGGATCTAACAGTCCAAAGGTTTAATGATCATGGCTCATCCTACTTGGAGAATTTGAAGAAGGAATATCTAATTTTAGGCCACCCAAGTTCAAGGGCTCAAACTTTGTAGTTTGGAAGAAGCCGATGCATTGCTTCATCCAAGATCTTGATGAACAAGTGTGGAAGGTCATCAGCAAGGGAAACTATACTCTTACAAAGCAAGAAAGTGACCAAATAGCGGCAAAACTAAAGTCGAATACACCACTTAAGTGAAGGAAAGGTACAGGAAGAAATTCAAAGCTATGAACATCCTTCTATGTGCCATAGATGCTTTGGAGTACAATAGAGTCTCGGCTTGTGACACAGCTAAGGAGGTATGGGACACCTTGGTGACAACATATGAAGGAGCAAGCCAAGTGAGACAAACCGAGATCATCTAATACCTACACAAGTATGAGCTATTCAAAATGAAAGAAGCTGAGAGCATCACCCGACTGTATATCCGATTCATAGAGATTGTTAATAATCTCAAATCTCTCGGAGAGAAGATGCCTAGCGAAGAAGTTCTTAGAAAACTTCGAGGAGCCTACCAGAGAAGAAATGAGGTCCAAAGGTGACTGTAATAGAAGAAGCACATGACCTCGATAACTGAAGTTAGATGAGCTCATAGGAAAACTTCGACCCATGAGCTACATCTCCAAGAGGAGGATTCCGAGGACAGCCCAAGAAGGAACATTGCACTAAAAGCCTCGGAAGAAGGTGAACTAAGTTCAAGTAGTTCCGACTCGAAGCGGACCCAATCGAGCAAATTCCAAAAGGCTTCAAGAAGATGATAAAGCATCAAATATTGAAAAAGAAGCCTAAATCTGAAGTCCTCGGACGGGAAAGAAAAGGTAAACTCTCTCATCCTCTCAATTCTTTTTCTACTAATTATTCCGGGTGTTTTAAACATAGTAGCAAGGAACACAAAATCGAATATTGCCCAAGAAAGGAGAGAGATTACAAATAGAAGAAGACCATTACTTATAGTAAGGATGAGTCGGAAGAAGAAGGAGACTCATCTGACTCAAACATAGAGGATGAGTCCAAGTGTCTAATAGTAATGACTCGACTCGGACACGTAAACTAAATCGAACAATACTCATCCGACGTTGAGGAAAATGATCCTCAAGAGGTAATCAATTACTATCTTACATTTTCTAAGGTAGATCTTGCAAAGTACATTTTTTCTTTAGAGGAAAAGTCTAACTCGATTCTTCCCTCTTTCAAGAAAAACTTGAGTCTCTTAAAACCGAGAACAATTTTCCGAGAAATTATCTAGAAAAACCGAGACTCGGTTTAAAGGAACTTGAGACTAGCTCACATGATAATGAGACTGAGTTTGAGTGCCTTAGATCCGAGAATGAGCTTTTAAAGAAAAAGCTGGATGATTCTCAAAAGTTGATTTTAGAACTCACTCAAGGTCAAAAAACTTTGATCTCCTTCTTGGTTCTCAGTGTGTTTCTTTTCGAAAAGAAGGTTTGGGTTTTAATTCTAAAAATAGGATAACTCCTATAAAGTTCCTTTCAAGAGGGATTCTTGAAAAATCTTTTTCAAAATTTCTGAGTCCAGTTCAACTCACACAGTGAGAAAGAGATTTAAGCTTAGAAAGGTTTATCAAAAGAAGTTTTCTCGGACTTTTTACAAAACAAAAGATTTTAACAAACCCGAAACTCAGTTTTCAAATGACTTAGAATCAGACCCTTCTAATAATTATTTAAATTTGGGTTCCCAAAAGTACCTTCCTCCAAAACTAACCTCAGTAAGAACTATCCTTACTGGGACTCGTTAGAGGAAGTAAGAAGGTGAAGACTCGGACTTTATACGTACACGTTTCGAGTTCCATCAGGGAATCAGGTTTAAGACTTCATCTCTTATAGGGTTTTGATTTCAAGTCATTCTACGTGCCTTATAAACTTTTCTCGGTGATATAGCATTTTTTCCGAGTGTTATAGAATCTACCGTATTTGTTTCGCTTGATTCCGACCGACTCGTAAAGCATATTTTTACATGCCACTTCACACTCAGCTTTGAGTCACACAACACTCGGATATATCGCTTGTTCAAACACTTCCTTTCACGCACATAAACTCAGTGTCCGACTTCATGTTCCAGGAATTATATTGTTAATTTATTATTCTAAGTCAGTATATCTTGTTTGAACTTTGTTTAGTCTAGATCAAGTTTGTCTACTTTGATGTTTTCCTTTTGACTTGATTATATTCTAGATCGACTAAGATGGAATTTGAGTATCATGGATATTAGACTCGAAAATTCCATTCCTTTTCTAACTCAGATAATTAGTCACTTAATTATCTTAATTATGTTATTATCTCGTGTTTAATCTTGGACCAAAGTATTTTATACTTTGAGAACCAAATTGATTTACTTTTGTAGGTGATTCAAACGAGGCTATCCTATTTTTGAATTACAAAAGTAATCGGCTTCAAAATGTCAAATCACCAAGCAGACAAGGCTTTTTCCACCTCTAACCTAGCCTTAGACACCGTGTCGGCATTGTCCGTTTCCAAAACCGGAAATCGAATCACTAAGCTCAACGGTGGTTTCCACCTTACTTTTCAAGACACCACTAGTTGTTTTGGGACTTCCAAAGGAGTCAAGAGCCGTTGTCCAACGTTCATATCTCAACGGATATTTCGGAGTGACTAAGAAAATCCTCTACAATGGTCACAAAGGACTTCCAGATCGGAAGATGGACGCAATGGCTAAGCTGCTTGGTCATCTATAAATAGAAGCCAACTTTCAAGACATGAAGATTACTCGAACCAATTGTTAATACACATACTTGAGCAAAAGTCATTGTATTCACTCTCAATCTTCTACAAACAACTCCAATTTTGTATTTAATATTTCTCCGAGTTGTAAGGTCTTGTACTCGATTACAAACCCTCTTTCTTACTCTCTAAGTAATGTCCCTTGACCGAGCTGTAAGGGTTAACTCAGCTCAGTTGTCCCTAGCTGTAAGGGTTATCTCGGTTAGGAAGTACTAAATCGGATAAGGGAATTTCCGAGTCTAGGAAAAACTTGTAAGGAGTTGTTTAAGGGAGCAACTCGGGTTGAGTCATTCTACCGTATTTTGTGGATTCAAAATAGTCGATTTGACTTTGTGCTTGGATTAGCACGGTCCGTGGTTTTCTGCCCCAGGAGGGTTTCCACGTACTTTCTTAGTGATCACTTTTCTTAGTGCATTCTAGTCTAGGACAGTTTTAAAGTTCTGTTTAATCTGTTTCTTTCTTCTTTATCGAATTCGGAGTCGGTGCTTTTCCGAGCTCCTTCTTGACTCTCACTCGCTCACAGTCATATCTATTTTAACTTTCAAGAACATTTGATTATCACCCTATTCACCCCCTCTAGGGTGACTTAGTCTCTCCAAGAGCTAACCTTCAATTAGTATCGAGCCTAGCCTTTCGTAAAGGATCTAACCATCCAAAGGTCTAAAGATCAAATGGCTCGGAACAACGGACAGCTTCGATGAAGGAAGATCTTCCAAGCAAACCACCAAAGTTCAAAGGATCTAGCTTCGGGCACTAGAAGAAGCTTATGGAATGCTTTCTATTGGATCATGATGAAGATGTATGGAACATCATACGAGAAGGCAACTTCATTCCAACAAAGCTGGAAGAAACAAGGCTGGTGCTTAAAGCAAAGGCCGAGTACACGGCTAAAGAAACAGAGAAGTTCGAAAGAACTTCAAGGCAATGAACATTCGACGTGCGCCATCGGCTCGGAGGAATACAACGGAGTGTCCGCTCGTTACACAGCCAAAGAAATGTGTGACACACTTGTCAATACATATGAAGGTACAAGTCAAGTCGGCAAGCGAAGATAAGTCAATATCTTCACAAGTACGAGCTGTTCAAGTTGGAGTTAGAAGAAAACATCACTCGGATGTTCATTCATTTTATTGAGATTACTAACAATCTCAAATCTCTGGGTAAAAAGATTTCCCACGAGGAAATGTGCGTAAAGATACTCGAAGCGTACCCAAGATAAGATGGGGTCCCAAGGTGACAGACTATTGAAGAGGCTCATAACCTATCGCTATCGAACCTAGACGAACTCATTGGGAAGCTTCTCACCCATGAGATCCACCTGGAAGAGGAGGATGCAGAGGTCGGCACCAAAAAGAACATTGTGCTCGAAAGCCTCGTAAACCGGAGAAGCAAATCGAGTTCCTCGACTCAAAAGAAGATCCCATGGCGCTTATTGCTAGAGGCTTCAAGAGAATGATGAAGCACAAGAGATGGGATAAGAAACCAAGAGAAGAGTTCTACAAGAAAGACAAGAAGGACAGAAAAGGTAAACACTCTTCCCCTTCAAAGTTATCTTTGACTAAGAACTATGGTCTGTTTTGAATGTGGCAGACAAGGAACACATAGTAAAGGACTGTCTAAGGAGAAAAGGGACAGAAAGAAGAAAAAGGCTATGATGGCCACATGGAGTGACGAGGACTCATCGGAAGATGACGAGGACTCGGATGACTCAAAGTGTCCGATGGCACTTTCGAAGTGGAAACGAGTCGAACACGGATCAATCGGACAATTAGGAAGCAAATCCTCAAAAGGTAATTGAATACTTTCTCAAATTCTCCAACATTGATTAGTTAATTATATTTTCACTTTGGAAGAGAAGTCCAATTCGACTCTTCTCACTTTAAAGAACAACTTCATTCAATTTCTTCGAGAGCATTTCTTTAAAAAATGAGTTGGAAAACGCGTGACTTACTCTCGAGAGAACTTAAGACTAGTGCTCAATCTAATGAGACTGAGTCCGAGTTACGCAGAAGAGAAAATGAGCAACTAAAGCAAAAGCTCAATGAGTCTTAAGATCTTGTTTTAATGTTCACTCAAGGTTAGAAAAACCTTGATATGCTCTTGGGATCTCAATGTGTCTCCTTCGGAAAAGAAGGCCTTGGCTTTAACAAAAAGGAGGAATCCAATTCCTACTCGTAACATTTCAAAAGGATTCTAGAACCGTGAAGTTCGGGAAGGCTGAGCACTCGTCCCATTCATAAAAACGAGAGGAGGACCGAGCCCGGATCGGCTTACAGGAGAAAACCTTCTCCATCGGTTTATAAGAGAAAAGCTTTTCAAAAGAAAGAGACACGGACTTCTCTAAACGGAAGACTCAAAATCGGACGAAACCCAAAGTCATTCAAATCGGGTTCCGAAAAGTCTTTTTCCTAAGAAAAGGACCACGGTAAAGTGTGTTACTCGGGTTCACTAGAGGAAGTGAGAAAGGTTAGTTTGTTTCGACTTGCAGGTGACTTAGAAAAGAACAAAACGGCATTGGTACCTCGACAGTGGATGCTCACGCCACATGTCGGGAGATTCGGGACTCTTTTCCGAGTTAGAAGAGTATAAGGGAGGAAAAGTCAAATTTGGAGATGACAACAAAGGCAAGATAATCGGGGATTGGCAAGATTAGAAAAGGAAGCAATTTGGTCGGCGTAGTATACCTTGTCAAAGGGTTAAAGTACAATCCGCTTAGCATCTCTCAACTGTGTGACAAAGGTTAAGAGGTAAGATTAACTCGGACCAATTGTTATATTTCCAATGATGCTACCAAGGAGATAAAGCTCTCGTGCAAGAGATCAAGTAACACGTATATTATTCCTGCTTTCGAACCGAGTCAGAATTTATCATGTTTAAAAGCATCTCTTCATGATGACTCATGGACATGGCATCGTAGACTAGGTCATGTTAGCATGCATACTATTAAGAAACTTGCATCTCATGGTTTAGTCGGAGAATTGTCTAATTATGCATTTAAGAAAGATGGAATCTGTGAAGCATGCATAAAAGGGAAACAAGTCGGATCATCTTTCAAATCTCTCGAAGACAGTTTCCATATCCAAGGTGCTTGAAATGTTGCATATGGACTTATGTAGTGAAATTCCCATTAAGACCCTCGGACATAAATCATATGTACTTGTTATTGTTGATGATTACTCCCGATTTACCCGGGTGTGTTCTTAAGCACAAAAATGAAGCATTTAAAGAGTTCAGCAAGCTCTAAAGGAAAATCCAAATTGAGTCTCATACTCGGATCCGGAGAATTCGAACCGACCATGGAAGAGAGTTCGACTACTCGGAATTTGCAAACTTTTGTGACAAGAATGGCATCTCGCACAACTTCTCAACACCTAGAACTCCTCAACAAAATGGAGTGGTGGAGAGAAAGAACAGAACTCTTGAAGAAATAGTTAGGACAATGATGATTGAACACAATCTACCATACTATTTCTGGGCTAAGGCAATCAACACAAGCAAACAACACATTGAATAGATGCCTCATTAAACCCATCCTGAAGAAAACACCATATGAGCTGTACAAAGGGAAGAAACCCAATATCTCATACTTCAAACCTTTTGAATGTAAGTGTTTTGTTCACAACAATGGTAAGGATTGCCGGACCAAGTTTGATGCTCGGTCAAACGAAGGTATTTTTCCGCATTATTCATCTCATAGTAAGGCTTATCGCATTTTCTATAAGAAAACTAACAAAATGGAAGAAAGCATCCATGTTGTGTTTGATGAGATTGAACAGGAAAAGCCAAGTGAATTATCATTCTCAGACCTGAAGCTCAAGCAAAGATGATGACCTTGATGAAACCGAGCCTATCAGGAATCAAACCCAACCAGCTCAGAATGAAGCAACTCGGAACAATATGACTCGAGAATGAGACAAGTCAAGAACCCGCTCGGAATGCTAAAAGACAAACTAATTAACAGGCTCACTCGTAACAAACTTCGAAGATCAACCAATTCAGCTTACAGATCTGGTGAACCGGAGAACAGGTAGAGCATTCAAGTATGCTTCTAGTCATCCATTAGAAAACATATTATCCGATATCAACACTGGGGTAAGAACTCGTTCCTCTCTTCAGAATCTATGTGCATTTACTGCATTCATTTCATTAATCGAACCCAAAAATGCACTAGAGGCACTAAATGAACCTGAATAGGTAGAGGCCATGCAAGAGGAACTCAATCAATTAGAAAGAAACCAAGTCCGGACTATGACCAAACGACCTTCCGACCACCCAGTCATAAGTACCAAATGGGTTTTCAAGAACAAACTGGATGAAGGTGGGTTGGTAGTCGAAACAAGGTTAGACTTGTGGTTCAAGGTTACAATCAAGGAGAAGGGATTGATTGTGGGGAAACCTTTGCACTGTAGCCGAATTGAAGCCATTAAAATCCTGTTGGCATTTGCATCTAGCGTGAATATCAAGTTATATCAAATGGATGTTAAGTGTGCATTTCTTAATGGTTTTATCGAAGAGGAAGTCTATGTTGAGCAGTCCCTGGATTTGAAAACTCAGATTTTCCAAATCATGTTTTCAAACCGCAAAAACTCTTTATGGTCTTAAACAAGCTCCTAGAGCTTAGTGTGAAAGACTCGAGCAATTTCTTGGTCCAAAATGATTTTAGAAGTGGTCAGATTGACAAGACTCTCTTTATAAAAACCAAGGGGAAAGACTTCCTTATCGCTAAGATATATGTTGATGACATAATTTTTGAGCTACTAATGAAATTCGTGTGGTGATTTTTCTAAGTTAATGAGACAGAAATTTCAAATGAGTATGATGGGAGAACTCAATTTCTTCCTTGGTCTAGAAATCAAGCAAAACAAATATGGAATCTATGTCCATCAATCAAAGTATACAAAGGAGTTACTGAAAAAGTATAAACTTCAAGATGCGAAGCATGCAACAACACCTATGAGCAGATAGCATAAAACTGGACTCGGACGAACAAGGTAAAAAATATATTAGAAGCTCTATCGAGGTATGATTGGATCTTTGCTATATCTTGCTTCCAGTAGAGCCGGATATATTATTTTAGTGTCTCGTTTG
Organism: Talinum fruticosum; assembly: GCA_021018815.1. Taxonomy (NCBI): domain Eukaryota; kingdom Viridiplantae; phylum Streptophyta; class Magnoliopsida; order Caryophyllales; family Talinaceae; genus Talinum; species Talinum fruticosum. The sequence goes on from JAITYX010000040.1 coordinate 4,045,673, forward strand.
TGCGCAAGATTTCAAGCTAATCCAAAATAATCACATCTCACTGCGGTGAAGAGAATATTTAGATATCTTACACGGACTCGAATTTAGGTCTATGGTACTCCGGAGACTCAAAACCGACTCTCATTGGATACTCGGATGCTAATTACGCTGGGTATAAAGTTCGTAGAAAGAGCACTTCAGGAGCTTGCCAATTTTTGGGTTAATCCTTAATATCTTAGCACTCAAAGAAGCAAAACTCGGTAGCTCTATCAACTGCCGAGGCTGAGTATATTGCAGTTGGGGCATGCTGTGCTTAGATTTTATGGATAAAGCAACACTTGAGAGATCTTGGACTTTCTTTCAAATCATTCTTTTGACATAGTTACTCTCTCCTTCGATCATAGCGAAAATGAGTTATAGAGCACTTCCTACTAGTTATGGGAAATTGTGCCACACTTTAAAAGGGACTGTGCCAAGCCAGCTGCTTTTGCCAATTGCTACATGTCCCTCGTTACGAAGACATTCTACAACCTTCGATTGATGATGCCATGGAGCTGGTTTTTGTAGACTTTGACGAAGCTCATGCTCTCAAATAAGTTGTGTTGCGTTTGGACTGGGACCTCCTTGAAGCTTTGGTAGAACGCCACTTTCACCATCTTGAACTCTACGTCTCCACATCGTCTGCTCCCCCGGAGAGTAGAGGTGCCACTTCAAGCATGGGCTCATCGTCCGATCCCTTCCGAAGAGTAGTGAATCGGTGTAGGGCCCTTTCAATTGTTCTTCTCCGGTCTAAAGGAACTTACCAAGCAAAAAGGGAGGAACCTCCCTTAGGAAAAGAAGATGAACCTCCCTAAGAAGAAGTGAGGTTATCCACCTCTACCCCTGCATGAACTCCAAGCAAGCAATACACCGGAGGAGCATCACTTTGGGGCAATGACTAAGGAGATAGAGATTGCTCGTGAAGACCAAGAACCGTATTACTTTCTATAGTTTCTATGGCACTTCTGCTAATCTCCTGCACTTTTGCTGTTCTTAGGTCATCTATTTTCCTAAAGTGATCCTTTTGTAGTAGATTTAGTTATGTGATCTCACTCTTGATAGGTTCGTGGGCGAGATCATTTAGTTTTTATGTTGTACACCTCTTTGTGTATTCCTTTTTCAATACTTATGTAAAAAACAAGATATTGCAGGTGAGATTTCTGTTTGTGTATTCCTTTTCAGGAAAAGAGATGTGGTATTATGTTTTTATGACTATATATTACTTGTTTGGAGTTCATGCAGAGGTAGCATGGACTGCAAATATAATGTAATTATGTTGTCCAGGCTACCTCTGCAACAACTCCAAACAAGCAATATATAGTAATGAAAACATAACACCACATCTCTCTTCTTGAAAAAGGAATACACAAATAGGAAATTCTTGTGTTTATTGCAAATTCTTGTATTTATGTTGAGAAAGTGTCAGCTGTTGGTTTGTTGCTGTGTAAGTTATGATGTATTTTGTACAGGGGGACAGAAAAAACACAAAAAAAGTATTTAAAAAATACAGGCCTATTACGACTGGTTCTTACATTAGAAACGTTGCCATAATCCTGAAACAATTTGGCGGAGCAAGACCTTTGACGACGATTCGTCAAAAAGAACCGTCGTCATATGTAAATATATAACCACCTATGACGACGGTTGTTAATTGAGAACCGTTGTCATAGGTGATCTTTTACTACGGTTGTTGAATCGTAGTTAAAAATGTTACATACAACGACGCCCAAGTACGTAACGTTTGTTAACCATCGTTAAATGTCATTTTTAACCGTAGTTAAAATTGGTTCCTATAGTAGTGCATGCCATAAACTAGAGAGTGCTTTGCTCCCTTAGAGGTTGTAATAGAAATTCTATAACCCTACAAAGTGAAAGATAGCTTGTCAAGCCAATCCTTATAAGTAATTGCCATCTTTTCCACTATTTTACGACTATTTTTATGAGGGGCCTCAACTACTCCATTGGTTTGAGGGCAATAGGTGGAAGATTTATGATGTTGGATTTTGTACTTATCTAATAAATCTGCTATCTTCTCCTTCAAATAACTACCATGATCACTTATTAGCTCGTGGGGCACCCCACAACGACGGATGATATTTCCGGTAATGAATTTGGCTACCGCTTTGACTTCAAAGTTGCATAAGAGGCCCTCTACCCATTTTCCGAAGTGGTCAATTGCTATTAACACGAATTCATGACCACCTATCCACATAGGGATCACCTTGCCAATGATATCTATTCCCTAAGCTGGGAATGGCCAGGGTGAAGCTAATGTTATGAGAAATGACGGCGATTTGTGTTGTAAATTTGCATACACGTGACATTTATCGCACCTCCTAACAAAATTATGACAGATCGCCGCCATGGTCGACCAGTAATAACCTAGTCTCCGAACCTTTTCGACTAACATCTTACCATTCATTTGAGGTCCATACTCCTCACCATGAATCTCTTCCAAGATAGACTTTGCTTTATATTGATTGAGACAAAGTAAGCTAATCCTAGAATTGGTTTTCTTGTAAAGTTGCCCTTCATTGATGAACTATTAGGTAGCCAACATCCTGATGGCTCGTAGTTCTCTAGGTGTTGAGTCCAAGGGATATTCTTATATATCCATGTATTGATAAATATCATGATACTAATTGGTATGGTCAGTATTAGACACTTTCAATGTGTAGATGTGTGCGTGGTGACTCCATCGCTCAATGTGAATGGGCAGTGAATGAATGCTAGTAGGAATATTGATTATGGATGCTAACTTAGCTAGTGCATACACTAATTGGTTATCATCCTTAGGAAGGTAAGAGATAGAAATGTTCTTAAAGCGCTTAGATATTTCTATCGGATATGCTTGGTAGGGTGCCAAGGCTTTACTACATACCTTCCACCTTTGCGAAATCCTATTGATGATCAAACTACAGTCACCAAAAACCCCGATACTCTTGACCTTGATCTCTGCAGCAGCTTGAAGTCCTGTGATCCAAGCGTCGTACTCTGTAGCATTATTGGTGAGTTCGAAGTCTAGTTTGACTGAAATGGGAGTATGTGCTCGCTCCCGTGAGACTAGAAGAATTCCTACTCCAAAGCCCTTCTTATTGGAAGCACCATTAAAGTACATCGTCCAAACATCCACTTACAAAATGTCTTCATATGGAAAGTCAAGGTGTTGGGTTGCGATTCAGGTATGAGTAGTTCAGCTAAGAATTCCGACACTATCCTTCCTTTGATTGCTTTTGAGGGACAAACTTGAGTTCAAATTCGATAGCATGACACTCCATCTTGCTATCTTTGTACTGATAGTTGGTTGCTCAAGAATGTACTTAATAGGATCTATAGGTGCCACCACATGTACCATACATGCCAACATGTAGTGTTGGAGCTTCTTAGTAGTCCGGACTAGTGCAAATGATGTTTTCTCCAAAGGCGTGTATCTAATCCATCATTTAACATAAGAAAGTTTTAATATGACACGAAGTGTAAATGATGGACTAGCCCTACAAAAAGGAATTTTGACTTTTGGCTAAATGCACATAATGAACTGACCCTAGGAATTTTATTAAAGTGTTTTATTTTCACCCATGCAAGGGCATAATTAGCGCTCCTCACCTATCCCTAAAGGCTCACAAGTAGAAGACTAAATCTAAAACACAGACAAAAGCATGCAAATGAAGTCAAAGGTACCACTTAATAGTCCAAAAGTTTTATGGTCAAAGAGTTTTATAAGGTAGGATACATGGTAACTCATAGTCCGAGAATTCGGTCCTCCGTATGGGGCACTCGCAAAGAATCAGCCGTAATCCTCGGTGCCTCTCGGAGAACCAAAAGGTTTGACCCAAGGGCGTGTGCTACGAGGTAGGATGTACAATTTCCTTAGGTAATCTTGCCTAGTTTGGCCCGCATAAAAACCTGTGGGAGCCTCTCTCTAAAAAGGGTAAATAGGGGTAGAATAACATTTGCTAGCGGTCCAAATCAAGTACTTAAACTATTTTGAAGGTTGCTAAATATGGATGCCTAATGAGAGCACATCATTAAAACACACTACTCAAATTTTCAAGTTTCACCCTCTTAATAAAAAGTTTATCCCCAGTGGAGTTGCCACTATATGAACCACGGCCCAGGCGGACCCGGACCGAGCTTCCCCACATGCCTTTAGATAGGAGATCATCTTCGTCAACCATAGTCCGCCACGTGGGATCAACCTTTTATTAAGATTTTCGAGTTTTTATTAAATCTGATTAGGCAAAGTTTAAATGTCGGTTTTATTAATTATTTCAATTTTATAAATTATTTTCAGAATTCCCAGGATATTATTTCCTAACTAAAGGAAAAATAAAATTAAAAAACGAGGTTTTGCAATGAGGCTTCGAGGACGGACTGGTCTGAAAACACCGGTCTAGACCCAAGCCACACCTACTAACCGTTCGAGTGCGGGCGACAACCTACTCCCAGTGGTGGTCGGCGCCGGCCAGAGGTCAAGGCTGAGTATATCAACCTCGGCCTTTGTCGTGGTCGGCAGATCCAAAACTAATTTTTCTACCCTAACCGAGATGCGGATTCGATAAGAATAAAGCATAAAAGGGGAGTCTCCTGTAAGTTTTATGGATGAAAAGTAACAAAAACAAAAACTTGCTCTTTCAATCTTACTATGGGAAAACTCGGACTAAAAGAGGCTAAAATTGACTCCAACGATCTTTCAACCGAGAATCGGATTCGGGGCGAGGGTACGAAATGTAGGGAAAACCCTTCCATTTTGTCCGTCCAAAGACGACCATTACTAATTCGAGTAGTGAATTTAAATAATGTAAAAACACAAGCATGCAACAACATGCTAAGAGAAAATTAAAGTGACCAAAACGATAATAAAAGAAAGCGGTAAAGAAAGCGATAAAGAAAGCAAAAAAATTGAAAGATTACATTGGGCAGGGAGGAATTAAAATTCCATTTTTTAATCCACAATACGGAAAGCAATAAATAAAGCATAAAAATAATACAAACTGTTTGAAGGCTGCACGATTGGCCTCAGGTTGTCCCACCTTGCTATTCTAGATCTCTTCGCTAGATCTCTTGATGCCATGGTGACGAATCAAAGAAAAAGGGCTTGTTTCTATGAACCATGTATGTAGGGAATAGGAAAGATCGAGTTGAATAAGTGCCCAGAGATCAGAATAATTGAATATTCTTTAGCTCTTTGCATAGATTCAACGGCGGTAAGTAGAGAAAAGATGAATGGATGATAATAATTTTACTAGAGTAACGTTTAGGTGTAAGTTCTCTTGTTAGCTTTCTGCAAGCATTACACATAGGAAAAAGTCGTATCAAAATGAGAGCCAAGACTCTCTATTTACAGGGAGAGACTTAGGTCACAAATGACCTAGGGTTTACACTTAGCCACCCATCCAAGGAGCTGCAAACAAGCCGAGCCAGAATCTAACCAGATTGAACCGGATAAAGAAATGGTAAAACTGGATAGAACCCGGTTCACGGCGCCGATAACCCAAGCATACCTAGGGTTTCCTGCCCTACCGTGTTTCCAAGGCGTTCTCTAAGCCAAAACGCCGCGTTTCACTTAAAACTTCGGGGTTACACACACTGGCCTCGATGTCGTTTTGAGGGGAAAAGCTCCTAGTCTCATGTGGACTGTTTGGTGGAGCTTAAACGCAGCACTTTAATGCTCGTGATCATAAAATGCAATGCTTTAATGTCTGTCTTCAGGTCCTTAGCTCCTTGTCCGATTTGACAAAAGAAAAATGTAGTATTCTGAACTTGGAATTTCCGAGTACAAGCACTGGACTCCGTTGTCTCTAAAGGCTTAGCCTGTTTATTGGGTCATCCGAAAGAAAGTGAGATTTTTGGATCAACCCAAGGCAAAAGGCTATTTATTTAGTGTTGGGTGTTTTGTGTGGTTTACTACCTTATGTCGCACCAATTGAATCACAGTTTGAAATCCAAATCCTCAAACAGGACTCAGGATTTCATCATTGGGACAAGCAGAATAAAATACGTAAATAAAGAGGTAAGAGACGACACTTTGTGGGTGTCTACAGACGACACATTTTAGATACCTACAGTTAGCCCCCACTCGACTGAGTCTATAAGATGAAGGGTCAAAGTAGCCACTAAAGGATACTTATCTCGATTTTGTGTGTTGTTTCGAACTCCAAGACGGGGTGCTTGTGTTCTAAAGTATGGTAAGAGAATCCTAAGCTTGATTTGATCGGATCCTAAAGCTTGGTAAATTTCAATGCTAAAACTTCAATCGTCTTCCGATAAAAAGCTTGGCCTCGATAATCCTCTATACTATCATGCTTGCTAGTAGATAAATATATCGACGAAGGTTCATTGTGAAGGTTTGCTCGGGAGAAGTTAAGTCACCCTAGAGGGGGTGAATAGGGTGATGGAAGATTTTTGAGAAAATCAAACTCTTTTGCACAAAATAGAGACAGAAACAGATTCCGAGTCTAGATTGGACTCGGAAAAGTGTAAACTCGGATATACGTGGAAACCCTCCCGGGGCGGAAAACCACGGACAGTGTCAATCCGGACACCAAGTCAAATCCACTAATTGAATCCTCAATTATAATGAATATGACTACCCAGATTTGTTCCCAAACAAATCTATTACAATTTTCCCAGTGCTCGAATTTACCTTATTTGATCGACCTAGTACTTCTCAGTTGAAGTTACCTTATCAACTTGGGATCCTACAATTTTTCCCAGGGTTAGAAGTTCCCTTATCTAACCTCGGTACTTCCAAACCGAGGTAACCTTTACAGTTTGGGACAACTGAGTTGAGGTAACCTTTACAACTCAGTCGGAGAGAAAGAGTAGAAGAGTAGTAAGAATTGCAATACAACCGACTCGGAAAAATACAACTCGGAATATTAGAATTACAGTTTGGGAGTTGTATGCTAGAGAAGATGTTCAATATGGTCTCTCTTTTTCTTCCATTCGTCAGTTGAAATCTTGTGATAAGGCTTCTATAAATAGTCTACCTTGAAGAGATAGCCGTTGTGCCTCCAACGTCTTTCTCGTTGAAGTCGTCCGAGTCAACTAGCCGTTGTAACGGATAGTCCGAATCACTCAGATTTCTGGACCACCTTGAAATAACCGTTGTGCCTTGGTCCTAGCTTCTAACAACTCTTTTTCCAGCTTTTGTAAACTGGAAAAGCAAAACAAAAAGACCGTTAGACACGAAATAAAATATTACCCAAAACAATGAATGCACAAGGTCGTCACTAAGTTCCGAGCTTTTCTAGAAATTCCAGCTTTTTGTCCGGCGAGTGCTTTCACTGGTCGAAGCCTTTTGCTTTTGCTTTTTCTTTAGATAATTGACATTAGAAAAACCTGCAAAAACATTAAGCACAATGGTTCTCAAAGTATAAATATACTTTGGTCCATAATTAGATAAGGATTAGTCTAAATAAAGCATTTAATGACTAATTACCTTAATCTATTAATCTGGAATATTTCAAGTCTAATATTCAATATACTCAGATTCCGGATATGCTAAAACTCATAAATAAATCATTCAATCTTAATGGGCACAAGAGTTATATAGACATTTTACAATTACGCATAATTAAACAAATAATAGCGTAGGCAAACTAAATGTCCGAGTCCGACTAAGTGGGTCGAATCGAGTTCCGAGTGGGTTAGATCCGAGTCCGAGTTCCGAGTGGGTCAAATCTAAGTCCGAGTTCATAATGGGTCAGATCCGAGTCCGAGTTCGGAATGGGTCGGATCCGAGTGGGTCGGACTTACTCGATCTATCATAACTAACTCGGATTCTACCTTCTAAGTCCGAGTCCGACTTAGTGGGTCGGACTTAGTCGGATAATCTTAATATGCTTAAGTCCGAGTTCGATCAAGAATAAGTCATATTGAAATGATGAATTGTAAAGCATATGACTTAGTTAAATGAATTTCTTTTAGGATGCTTCTTGCTTTATCCTAAATTTAGATGAATGCATGAAATCAAAACACATTCAAGGGGTTAGTCAATCATACCTGAGTCTTCACATTATTTTACCTTAATAATTCGAGTTAAAAATAGAGTGAAAATTTGATCCGCAAAAGCTAAATTGGTGGGTCCAAAAGCTCCCGCTTGCATGGATATGGTGTCAAACACCCACTTGTCATGGTTGATGAGACTTCACAAGCTACTCCATCGGTTAGGGCTATAAGGATGCTGCGGATGGGACACCACCTCTCCTCATGGTAGGGCCGGCCAGCCTTTGGCAGGCATAGCTATGGCAGGCTTCTACCAAATTCTCTTTGTGTCCTCTTTCTTTTTTACTTTTGTCTTGTATGCTTGTCTTGCTTTGACCGAATGGGCCTATAAAAGGGAGTCTACTGTATTCATTTTGCACACTTCACTTATTCCCCTCTTGCTTTCTAGCTTTGCTCTTGTTGTATTCTTGCTTTGCTCCTTGAGAAAACTAGTTGATCTTCAAAATCATTTCTTTAAAGATGTCAAGAAGAAAGGATCATCCTACTAGGAGGACAAGGATTGAGAAGTTGCTCCATGACAACTTCTTGGAATAGGAATGGAATCCTCATGAAGAATGGAATTCAAATGACCTCTTAGTGGAGGCTGCAAACCATTTATCTTCTCTTGGTATATCTTTATCGCTAAGCTTGTTGGCTTAAACTTCTAGTTTTTCCGACTTAGAGTAATACTTCTTTTAAAATCTTATTGGATTTTTGTTTTGCAAAAGGCTCAATTGGAAGTAGTGGAGCCATACCCAAGTTCATGGAAGCATGTAGAAAGATGCACTATCCCTTAGAAGATGCCATGCATACGCCCTGTTTGGTTCCCTCTTCATTGCTTTAAATCATCTTTATGATAAAAGAGAGCGAGATCCCATTAGGGCTATTAATGAACATTTTTAGGATACCACTAACACCTTCGACCTTCCTTTTTGGAAAATTACCATCACACCGTTTGATTTTGTTGTTTTATCCAGTTTGGGCTTCTCGGGAGCCTCTAGTTTACGACGGAAACTTGTTTAAAGATAGTGGCTAACTATGTCACCTCTTTAATCCCGTGGCTAGTAGATTTCCTCGGAAAACATCTTTGAATGCACCATCGTTTTTAGGATTTTTAGGATGTTAGATTTTGGGCCCGACACACTCCTCAACAATAAGTTCAGGGTTGTGCTTGCTCTCTTGCTAAGCATGGTACTCTTCTTCGACCAAGCTTCTAAGGTTCATGTTCACTATTTGGTGAACTTAGCGAACCTTGATAAAGTAAAAGAGCTCAACCGGGGTGCACCCACATACACTTGCCTTATAAGGGGTCTCGTGCCATTGTGCAATATACCAAACCCCAAAAAGACTTAACAAACTATCTTCCACTATGCAGCTTGTGGAAGATCATTCAGATATGCTCTAGATCTTCACTTATTTCCAATATTTTATCTTGTGTGGATAAAATTCTCACTTGTTTTACAAAATCGTAGTCGTGGTTAAACGAATAATTCCCACATCTTTTACTCATTCAACAAATCATTTAACGTTCCCACTCTCAACATCATGGGCAAATATTTATCTTCAACATCCCAAAATCCATGACATAGGCTTCTTGAGGTTTGCACTCAACCATATGGCTTTGGTACGTCACTTTTAAGCTCAAATTTTTACCTCAAAATATGTCCAGAAAAATTTTCTTCACTATCCATCTTGCTGCCCCCGCCCACAGCTCGTGGTGGCCTTGTGGGCTTGATCGTGGCCAGTGCCAGCCTAGGTTGTGTATGTTCTGTGCCCATTTTCTTACTATTTTTCGCTTTTGCTTGCTTATCTCTTTATAAGTGCAGTGGGTGCAGGCCAATTTTCATCCTTGGGCCAACTCCAACTACCTCCAAGTGTGATTATTGCATGGAAGTTGAGCAAAAGGAGGATCTTATTTAAGGGTCCCTTCGGATTTTGCTGGTACCTTGGTGAGAGAGTTATGCCTCAAATCTGCAATGCGTTGGACATAAGCGATGTTGTTTTGTGAAAAGAAGCTCTGTGTCTTGGTTGGACTGTTTGGAGCACAAAGCAGCGTTTTAGTGCTTTTGACCATGAAACGCGGCGCCGGCCATACGACGTATACGAATGACTTAGTCGATGCTTAGGAACCCTAGCGTCCACATGATGCTTAGGAACAAGGGGTATTTTCCAGGCCTAGTTGTAGGCACAAGGGCATACCATCATATCAGTCCACCCCTTTAACCCACTAACAACTATAAATTTGAGCTAGGCTAATAACCTACCACTAAGGAAATGGCCCAAGCCAAGTAGGAAGTTTAGACTAAAAGGACTACCCCTCATACAGTCCATTCTACTAGCCCTTTCCCTATACTCTAAACAGGCAATTCCTGAGAGAATAGGATGACTTCTCGTACTATGGTTTTCTTGAGCCCTCACTGCGTCAACGAGAAAGGAATTCTGGTACATAGCTTAGAAATTTTTAATGATTATCGTATACTAGAAAAAGAGGCAACCTACCTCCTAAAATAGGGATAGCCCACACCAAATTGGACCAACCTAGCTAGGAACAACGTCTTCGATCTATTGTATATTCAGACAGGACAAGAACTTGGAGGGGAATTCAGTCTTGGTACTATCATAAGCCATGTCGCACTCGTAGTTCGATCGGTTCGGATTCATCATCGATCTCAACGATGAAAGGTCCAAGCGTATCACTTGGATCGACGCAAAGAAGGGCCAAGAACTTTTTGTGAGCACTGGGAGCATATCTTCTCCCGAGTTTAGTACTAGGGCTTTTGTTTCTCTTCCTATTGCTTCAAATTCTTTTTCCAATTGTGTTGTTCCAATTTTGCATGTTCTGTTTCGGAGTCTATTGTACTCGTTTCCTCATTCAATAAAGTGAATCTTTCTACTTACTCTTTTCCTCCTCCTGTTTTCAATTGTTTTGTCTCTAATGATGAATAAGAAATCCCTCAAGAATGAATAAAAGCTATGGAAGATCACGGACATCGCTCACCGGTAATAGGGGAAACAATAACAATTAATATAGGATCAGCTTATCAACCCCAAGAGGTTAAGATCAGGAAAACACTCGGATCGGGAAGAGCAGAAGTAATCTATGTTGCTGGTTACAAAGTTCATATATGTCTCTGCATGGTCCTACAAAGACATGCCAGGGATAGATCCAAGTATAGCGGAACATAAAGTTCCACTTTACGAAGACGTCAAGCCGCTAAGCGTAAACTCAAAAGGATGAAACCCGAGTGGGCATTGAGGATTGAGGAAGAGGTTCTCAAGCAATTAGTGGTTGGGTTCATCAAGGTAGTTCACTATCCTCAGTGGGTAGCAAACGTAGTATCGGTTCCGAAGAAGGATGGCAGGGTTCGAATGTACGTCGACTTTAGAGATCTTAATAAAGCATGTCCTAAAGACAATTTTCTCGCTGCCCTATATTGACGTCCTTATAGATAACACAAAGGGGCATGCTTTGCCTTCATTCCTGGACGGGTATGCTAGGTATAGTAAGGTGAAGATGGCAGAAGAAGACATGCGAAGATGACCCCGAATCTAGATTCTTAATTCTAGATCAATGGACTCAATTTTAAACCTCTACCAAGCTTCGTTTTCGATACTAAAATTGAAAATGTATTTTTTTGTTTTATTTTTATTAGTTATTATTCTTAAATTTAGTGGCAACTCTATTTTCTAATTTAGTTCTCCTAATCTACTTCTATGCTTTTTAAGTAGAAATAAAAAAGGGTTTTTAAATTTGATAGCTAGACTAGAGACCGAGACTAATCGCCTCGGTCACGGCCCTTGGTCGGCACCGCCCACCGTACCCCACTTGCTCTCGCCGGTGCCGAAGGGTCAGTGGGTAGGGCTTTGGGCCAAACCAATGGGCTTTGACAAGGTAGACAGGATTAACCGGGTTGTCCCCATAGCCAACTCTTCCAATCCCTACAATTTTTCTTTGTTGTTGTCGCCGAATGTGACTTTGCCTCTATCCATCTTTTTAGCTTAGAAAAGAGTCTTGAGTTGCTCATCATGTTTCGAGAGCATTTACTTTCTAGATACCAGTGATCCTTCCTATTGGTGTGTAGTGCCTGCAAAATAAACATACTAACCCTCCTCACTTCCTCGTACAAACCCGAGTAACTTCCTCTTACACTAACCTCTTGAATGTGTTTTGATTTCATGCATTCATCCAAATTTAGGATAAAATAAGAAGCATCCTAAAAGATATTCATTTAACTAAGTCATATGACTTATATTTCATCATTTCAATATGACTTATTTCATTATTGAACTCAAACTTAAGTATATTAAGTTTATTTGATCAGTATCTAAGACTCGGAAAGTAGAATCTGAGTTAGTTATGACAAACCGAGTTATACCGACCTACTTAGATCTCGGATTCTGACCTTCTTAGTTGGACTCGGACATTTAGTTTGCCTAAGTTATTTCTCATTTAACATGTCTATTTTATCATGGCAATCATCATGATTTGATCTAGGAATGAATTATTTGAATCATACTTTAACCAAGAAACTTACGCTATTATTTTCTTAATCATGCGTAATTGTAAAATGTCTAAGTAACTCATGTGCCCATTAAGATTGAATTGTTTATTTATCAGTTTTGCCATAGCTGGAATCTGAACATATTGAATATTAGACTTGAAATATTTTAAATTAATAGATTAAGGATAATTAGTCTTTAAACACTTTATTTAGACTAATCCTTGTCTAATTATAGACGAAAGTATTTTTATAATTTGAGAACCATTGTGCTTAATATTTTTTGCAGGTTTTTCTAATGTCAATTATCTGAAGAAAAAGCAAAAACAAAAGGCTTCTGACCGTCAAAGCACAACCTGACAAAAAGTCGGAATTTCTAGAAAAGCTCACAACCGACTAACATCATTATTTGTTACTATTTTCGGTAATATTTTATTTCTGAGTGTAACGGTCTTTTCATTATGCTTTCTTAGTTTACAAAAGCTGGAAAAAGATTTGTTAGAAGATAGGACCGAGGCATTACGGCTATTTCAAGAAGGTTCGAAATCTTAGTGACTCGGACTATCAATTACAATGGCTAGCTTACTCAAAAACTTGATTAGAAAGACGTTGAAGACTCAACGACTATCTCTTCAAGGAAGACTATTTATAGAAGCCTTTGCACAAGATTTCAACCGACGAATGGATGAAAAAGAGAGACTATATTGAACATCTTCTCTACAATACAACTCCAAAACTCGTAATTCTAATATTCCGAGTTGTATTCTTCAGAGTCGCTTGTATTATAATTCTTAATACTCTTGTCTTTGACTAAGTTACAAAGGTTATCTTAACCTAGTTGTCCCAAACTGTAAAGGTTATCTTAGTTTGGAAGTACCAAGTTAGATAAGGGAACTTCTAACCTTGGGAAAAATTGAAGGATTGCCAAGTTGATAAGGTAACTTCAACTTGGAAGTACTAGATCAGTCGGATAAGGTAAATTCTTAGCTTGGGAAAAAATTATAATAGATTTGTTTGGGAAAAAATCTAGGTAGTCATATTCATTGTAATTGAAGATTCAATTAGTGGATTTGACTTAGTGTCTAGATTTGACATTATCCGTGGTTTTCTTCCCTAGGAGGGTTTTCACGTAATTCTAACTTGTCATATTTTTCTCTCTTCTTTGTCTAAGTCACTCGGACTCAAATCTCACCTTTACTGAGCTTAGACATAATTCTCTTAATTTTTAGAGTTCCGAGTTCTCTAAACTTCGAACTTCACTTCTCTCTCGAGTTTCTCTAAACTCATATCCGTTTCTCGAGTTTATTCTAGACTCGAATTGCTTTTCTAAGCTCATACTCGTGAAGGAAATCTTTAATTCCTTAAAAATCATCCATCACCCTATTCACCCTCACTCTAGGGTGATTTATCCTCTCTAAGAGCAAACCTTAGCCATTAGACACTTGGATTCATCCTTAGTGTCATGATTGTCGTCTTACTCATCCTAACTCCATGTAGCTACCATAGCTTTCTTCATTTTGTAATGCTTTTTCCTCCTTGAGCAGTCTTTGACTATGTGCTCCTTGTTGCCACACTCAAAACAACCCCAATTTCTAGTGAATGAGGAATTTGAAGGGGAAGGAGATTTACCTTTCTTTTTTTCCTGAAGTTCTCATTTTTGGGCTTCTTCGCCACTTTTTGTGTTTCATCATTCTCTTGAAACCCCGATTAAAAGCGCCATTGGATCTTCTTCTATGTATGAGGAGCTTAGACTTGGATCAACTTCCTCTAAGACTACGAAGGCTACGTTCTTTCTCATGGTAGCTTCAAATTCTTCTTCTTAAAGATGTAACTCATCCGCCAGAGCTTCCCAATTAGCTTATTTAACTTGAGGTTGCTAAGGTATTGAGCTTCTTCAATAGGCGTCACTTTTGGACTTATTTCTTCTTTGGAAGACACCATAGAAGTTTCCTGAATGTTTCTTCATTGGATATCTTCTTACGGAGATATTTGAGATTGTTGATAATCTCATTGAATCTCATGTACATCTCAGTGATGTTCTCATCAGCCTCCGTCTTTAATAACTCATATCCGTGCAAATACTCGGATAATCTTCGTTTGTCTCACTTGCCTTGTTCCTTCATACCTAGTCACTAGAGTGTCCCACACTTCTTTGGTCATATCACAAGCTAAGACTTGATTGAAATCGGAGGAGTCTAAGGCGCACATGAGGATGTTCATACCTTTGAAGTTTTTCTTGTGCCTTTCCTTCTTATCGGTTATGAATTCTGTCTTCAACATTGGTAAGACTTCATTGCCAACTTGCTTCATGGGAATATAATTTCCATCTATTATGATCTCCCATAATTCATCTTGGTCTTGAATGAACCACTCGCATCATTTTTTTTCTAGTGAGGAATGTTAGAACCCTTAAACTTTGAGGGTCTAGTGAATGACCTTCCATCATTAAACTCTCCATTTTGATGAGCCATAATCTTTAAACCTTTAGAATGTAAGTTCCTTCGAGAAAGGCTAAGCTTTGATACTAATAGAATGTTCACTTGGAGAGACTAATCACCCTAGTGGGTGTGAGGTGGGTTAAATAGGGTAAGGAAAGAAAATTGTGAAAATTTGAATTTCAAAAACATAGATAAGAACTTAGAAATAGAAACCAAGTTTAGACTCGACTAAAATACAAGAAATAAAAACGACAAATAATGTACGTGGAAACCCTCCTAGGGCAGAAAACCATGGATTATGTTATCTAAGCACAAAGTCAAAACACCACTATTTGAATTCACAAATACATAGTAACCGATTACTTAGAATTGCTCCCTTAGACAATTTTATGAAAATTTTTTCCTAGGCACGAGATGATCCTTTATCTTTCCTAATACTTCCAAGATGAGATACCCTTCACAACTTGTGATAACGCAATTAAAGTAATCCTCTCAACTCAGTCTTTAACTCAGTTAAGGGATAACTAAGAAAAGTATTTGGAATGATAAAGATATTATAAGACTTTTTTTACAACATTTACAACTCAAAAATTTATGAGAGTACAAGTAAGAGCTTTAAGCTATAAGAGAGAATGAATTAGTTACGATGTTGGTTCCAACAATCTTGTAAGTCTTAAATAAGGGATTTTATTTACACGTTGCATAAAAGAGATTTGTTGAGTCTTAGGCTGGAAGCACTTGGTCAACTAGCCATTGTAAGGGATAGTCCGACATCTCGGCTTTGGGACCATTGTTGATTTAGCCGTTGAGCTTATATCCTAACTTCCAAAACTAGTTTTACTAGGTCCATGAATTTGAAAGATAGGGTAGAAAAAATGATAGACTCAAAAATAAAAAAGTTACCCAAAACGACAACAAACAAGCTTGTCGGTTTAGTTTGAGTTTGCCCATGAAATGCAACTTATCTATCTCGCAGTAAGTCAAATGGTAAAGAAGCCATTATTTTTCTTTTCTCTGCGATTAATCCGCTTTAATAATCTTGCCAAGAAATATTAAAGAATGGTACTCAAAGTATAAAAATATTCTGATCCAAGATTAAATAAAGGTTAGTCTAAATAAAACATTTAATGATTAAATCTCCTTAATCTATTACATTGAAAAAAATTTCAAGTCCAATGTTCAATATATTTAAATTCTATATAAGTCTTAACTCAACAAACAAACTAAGGATGAGTTCAAAGAGTTATTTAGATACATATTTGTGTGTTGCCAAAATGATTAAATTCCGCTTAATAAATGTGGCCAAATTAGAATTAGCACAAGTAATTCTGATTTAATTTATGAAGCATGTCAGTTTAAAAGATAAATTATAGATGTGAAACTATTTAGGCAAACTTAATATATGAATCATACTAAGTTAGTCAGTTTCCAATAATTGAGTGGCTCAATCAAGCTTAGTTTTCGTGACTAGATTAGTTTATATTTTTCTAACTAAAATTGAGTCCTTAGACTTTTAAGAAATAATCTTCTAAGAACAAAGTCTTAGCAAGTAAGTCATCTATTAGTCATCATCTTGTGAATTTTTTTTTTTGGAATAAATCTTAATTAGTCTAACTTTAGATAAATAATTTTAACACAAAATCAATTAAGGGTGAGTTAATCATATCCGAGTTTTCATATGATTTGCATTTTGGCCCAAATTCAATCAATGGTTCCTTTTCAGGCGTGGGGTTTCACTTTGAGTAAAAGCTAGCTCAAAGTGGTAGGAGCATTTATCAGAATGGAACAATGGAGTTCCAAATTTGGATAGTTAATTTGGTGAAGGGTCAACTCTAAGCTGCTGGACAAATTAGAGGGACGAAACAGATTTTTGGAAAAAGGTCCCCCATGCTTACTCAGTTCTCGTTAGGAGTTAGGGCCAAAAAACGCCTATTTATGACTCAACAAATTTGTCATTATGCTTATTATATTATATATCTCAAAAAATATTATCCTACGAGTCATCCAACATTTAAAAGCAACTTTTATCATGCAAGTATAATCTCTCTAGTCTGGATCCCAGAGCCAGTGATTAATGCAGTAAATTTTTGTGTGTTAACAATAGAACTAAGAAACCAGTCATTTATTGGATACGAGTTAGATTATTTTTCAATCGGATTTTGGTCGGATTATATAGAATTGTTTTGATTTTGAGTGGAGTTATTATTAATTTTGGTTGACTTTGAGTCACATGATTTATGATTTAATAAAAATTATTTTGCAACAAAAGAAATGTTTGATTTGAGTAAGTTCAGATTGGATCACATATTTTCGATTTCACATCAGTTATTTTGGAAATTAGGTCGAACATGGACTAGACGTTTTGGGTTAGATTTTGTGTTTATATTATTTCTGCATTTTTAAATTAAAATTTTTAGTGCTGTCATATTTTAATTTTAATTCTAATTTTTGACATTAGTAATAAACTTTTTATTTAAGAGCAAAAGTATTTTTTATATATCTATGTCTTCTCATCCCTTCTTTGTCACTCTCCTGTCCTCCATTTTTGGTTGCGTCTTTATTTATAGACATGGGTAAGAAAACTTTGATCTTTAAAAAAACATTTTATTTACTTATTTATAAGCATATTCTCTTTTCTTCTATTGTCTTCTCTAGATATTAATTAGATTTTTTTTCTTTTCAAGAAAATTGGATTTGTAGTTAAGTCTTAACTATTAACTTGAAAAATCTATTCAACCCCCATTTGTTTATTGTTTTTTTCAATTCATATATACTTTTTCAAAAAGAAATTAAATTCAGGCCCTTGAATTTTGATACAAATGACTTATTTATGAACTTTAATATTATAATCTTATCAAGTATATAAACAGAAAAGAGGGTAAGATTGTCAATATACTCCCAAAAATAGAATTCTACAATTGTACAACGTTGCATGATAACACAGGTACTAATTTATTATTTATGATATGAGAGACTTTTCTTTATCATTTGTCGAAATTAAGAGTATTAAAATGTCAATAATTTAATTAAAAAACAGATTGATACAAAATTTTAGCCAAAGACATTAGACTTCACCTTTTATTTGAACCAAATGTAGCTGTAACACGATTGATCAGGGAAAATGATCTATCAACTAGAAGTGGCTGACACACAATTGATCAGGGAAAATGATGGATCAACTAGATGTGACTGATACCAGAGAATTAACAAAACAACATTTGAGTTATTGAATAATCTGCTATTACACCACCACCCAATTCGAAGGGACAGATCCACAAATATATTTAATTTCAAAAATAGAAAATGGTTCATTGATAAAAGATTGTAAAGATATTTAGGAGCCTTTAGTAGATATGCTAGGGATATTCAGGGACTAGAGTAAAGTACGGATGTATCATACAATTAGATTAGTGTGAGAAGCATGCTCACGAATATGAAAAGACAGTGAAGTTTAATAAGCATAAGGTTCTTCTGTAAAACAGGATTGGCAATGCATGCAGCAGAAATATTATCACACCAGGACTTCGATGGGCTGGCTCGTGAACAACCACCCTGGCTTGGCTCCCTAAGAAGGTAGTGCACCCATAGTGTTTCCGGTCAAGTGCTAGCCACTGCATGTATTCGGCTTCAGTAGAGGATTCTTAAACATCAAGTGTTTCCTTTTAGATCTTCAGGGCGCAAGACTTTTAGGTCGAACGACTGCATCACTAGTGGCTATACCATAATTATTAGAACAGAGCCAATCAACATCTAAATAAGCCAATGCTATGGTCTAACTTAATGGTTCTAGAACACTGGCCATGACTAGTGCTACCGTTGCAGGTAATAGAATATGCACTAGAAAACATGAAGTTCTCTTTTTTTTTTTTTTCGATAGAAAATAAATTTCATTAATGAAAAGTCAATTTATATTGATATTGCTTTGCCTCAAATAATCTAAAATATAATAATAAATCAATATTTCAACAAAATTAATGATAAATATATTTTTAACCAACTCTATATTTGCAACATATTTTGTCCACAAACCATGTCCATCGATTTCATTGTCTTTCCATACCATCAGTGAGCTATGGTAACTTCGTAAAACAAGGATATGTGTAATGTAATAGACTTAATCTGAAAGAAATATTATCTTGATCTAGTTATATTAATTTCCATCATTGAATCATTCCTAATCAAATCCAATGAATTGACTGATGAAAGCACTAATTCTTCAAAAATTGCACAAGTAGACAGGAGAAAATCCTAACGCTCACAAGCAAAGAAAGACTCTGTTTCACAATCAGCTGTTAGCCGTTGGCTGATTGGATTAGTTATTAGCTTTGGCTAATCGGATTATCTATTTACAAGAAAAGTATATGGTGAAATTAGCTGATTCTCAAAAAGATGTGAGACAAAAAGTCAATTTGCAAAAAGTCAATCAAAAAAATATATTGAAACAAACATTTACAAATGGCTTTTTGGGAGTAAAAAGACATTAAAAAAGCCAACTTATCAAATATCTTAAACACATTTTTGATTGAGTCAAAAACTAAAATCCCCTAAAAATCCATTGAAAAGTCATTTGGAAAACATGCCTGAAATTTTTTAAAGAAAACAACACCACTACTACTTAGATATCAAAATTGATTACACTGCATGAAGGTGAAAAATCCATCGAGCATGCATAAATTGAGGAATAATATTATTCGCATAGGATATTCCTGGACATATGGTTGTCACTAGCAATTAAGAGTGATCTAAGCGCTAAACTCTATTCTTCCTAATGACATCCTATTTATTTTTGTAATTGAATGGGGCAACCATTTGCTTTCTTGCCGATATTGGTAAACACATTTTTCCCCTTTAATATTGAAAGTTTAAAATAGAAAGTCCAAGTCACCTTAGAGAGGAAGAATTTGGTGATGAGGAAATAATGTGAAATTTGAATAATGAAGGTCATAACTCAGAAAAATATTCAGTCTAAGTTGGACTCGAGAAAGAGATATAAAGAAAGTTTTACGTGGAAACTCTCCTGGTGTAGAAAACCACGGCTAGTATCACTCCGGACACCAAGTTAAATCCATTATTTTGAATCAATAAAATATAAAGGACTGACTTCCACAATTGTTCACTTAGACAATTCAATTACAAGTTTTTCCTAGCATAAAAGTTACCTTAGTCCCAAGTGCATCTTAACCGGGATAACCCTTACAGCTTAGGGACAATTGAGTTGAGATAACCCTTATAGCTCAATCAAGGGAAGAAGTACAAAAATGTCTAAGAGAGTAAAGTGCTTACAAGACTTTTCTTTTTAACTCGGAAGGTTGAAGTTCTAAGTACAAGAGTTGAATGCTAGAAGTATGAGTGTATGAGTTGAGAATAATGTTCCAACAATCTTGTAAGTCTTGTAACGAGGCTTCTATTTATAGGCAATAGAGTAGACATTCATTGTTCCTTGGACTTAGGATTCTAGATCAACTAGCCATTACAACAGATAGTCCGAGTCCTCACAAACAAAACCATGGTGGATGTATCCATTGAGCATGGGTTCTAGCCTAAAAAGTAGTCCTACTCACTTGTATCTAAAAACTAAGATAGAAATAGCCGTTAGACTCAAAAATTGAAGTTTATAAAAAATAGAAACAAACAGCTTGTACATAGTGTTTGAGTCAGCCCTGAAATAGTGCTTTTTTGTATATTGTAGGAAATTGATAAGAAACTGGTTGTTTTTACTTTTAAACTAACATTAATTAGCTTTAATAAGCCTTTAAAACAAATTATAAATGGTACTCAAACTATAAAAATACTTTGCTCCTAGATTAGATAAGTATTCAAGTTAAATAAAACAATTAACGACTGGAAACCCTTAATCTAATAAAATGGAATTTTTCAAGTCTAATATTCAATACATTTAAATTTTATTTATGTCGAAACTCAAAGAATAAATAGGATACAGTTGAGTTCAAGAGTTATATAGACATATTTCGGTTTTTTCCTATTTAATTTATTTCAAATAAATAAATCTGGCTAACTTAGAATTAACACAAGCAATTTTGTTTTAAAATATGAAACAAGCCATTTGAAAAGATAAGTTACATGTATGAAATTATTTGGGCAAATTTTCTGTCCGAGTCTGTCTTGGCGGGTTAGACACTCAAAACTAAGTACTCATTCAATTCTCAAGACATGCTTCTAAGTGGGTTAGACACAAGCAGTAGCTGATTTCTATGACTAAGAAAAATATAAGTTTTGGAGGAATGACTAGCATTCAAAATCATTTAGAGATATAAGTTCATACTTGTGTCTTCAATATTCCCCCTTTTATGAAAGACATTCAAAACTTAGAGAGATGAGCTAATCTCATATCGGTAAGACTTAGACAAAATTTCATCAAAGCTCAAAGCATATTATGTAACTAAGTATTGAGTGTAATATAATATTAGAGCATGAACTCGGAAAGTACTATCATAGCAAAATCTAAGTTTCATAGTATAAGATATATAAATATGAGAATCGAGTAAGTAGAAATAAGATTGTATCAAAGCAATCAACGAGACAATAAAGTGTATTAGAGTTGTACAAATAACTGAAAATTTCATTAAGTCATGAAAATGATACATGAGAGAGAGAAAAAAATAATGATACTTCCCTTAAACACGACAATTATTTCTCCCCTATGCATTTCATTAAAAAAATAGATTGAACGAGGAGAAACAGAATGTTGGACAAACGAGAAAAGATAGATTAAGAGGGAGGTGGAGCCGTGCGAGTGGAGGATGACTATCCGGGAGCCCTACGACGTTTGCGTTGAAAGAAGGGTGAGATGAGCTCACTACTTGCACTACCGGAGGAGGTGGAGAAGCAACAAAGGAGGTGCAGATTGAGTAGGCTGAGCTTGATTGCATTTAGGGAACGATTGTTCTTCTTCTAATTCTATGTCCGAGCCTTCTCCCTGAAGTGGCTAAATAGGTCGTGGGGAGGGAGGTGCCACCGAAGTCCTGGTCTCTTCAACCTCTTCGGAGGCGGACTCTATCACCTCGGAAGATGAGTCTCCTTATTCTATAGCTTCTTCTTCTTCTTCCTCTTCGATTTTGAGGAGGTCTCTTTCTCATAATCTTCTTGAATTATAGGTCGCTAGGCTGCTTGAGGTGGGCGAAGTTACTTGATATGAGCTTCTTTCCTCTTGATCGTATCCTCGAAACCTATTAATCGAGTCTTACTCGATCAATATGGTTCTAAACCATTGAATGTATCGGGGTCGAAGCGGGATGAAGTGTTGGAAGGTGGTCGAGTTGATTAGAAAATTTTACGATAACGACAAATTGGGAGGTCGAGTTGCTTGAATAGGTGAGTAGAAGGAACATGCTTGAGAAGTAGAAGGAACATGCCGAGAAGTAGAAGGACCAGCATAAAGAAGAAGAGTTTCTTGAGAACTCTTTTTGGGAGGTGAAGGAGGTTGATCAATCTCGGACGACTAAGTCCAGGACTCTAGGGTCGGTTTCCTAGTATCCAAGACCGAGAAGCTCCTCTCGCCTATTGAGACAACAGGAGTTAGGAATTTTTCTATTTCTTTAGGGAGGTCAAGCTTCAAATGATCAAAAACTCTAGAGAGAATAGCTCCAAAGGGAGGTTTTTGATGTCCTTGGGGATGGAAGCAATTTGTTCAATAATGAAAGGGAAGAGGTCAATCTCATACCCTTCAAGAATATCATAAAGAACCTTGAGAACCTTGCTGTTAGGGTTCTCCTTGGAAGGATAGAATGAGAACACATTTTTCATCTAAAAGAAGTAAAGAAGTCTGGCTTCAAACTTCAGCTGAGTAATAGAAAAATTCTGTTGAGTCTTAGCCTTGACTCGAGCATATTTTGAGAAGAAGTCCTCGGTGACTTCATTGAAAGATTGAACGTTAGTTTCAAGCAATAGACTTTCAATGTAGAAGAGTCTGTTGGGGAGGGCAAGATTGATAACAATCTTCTTTCCCTGAATAGAAGAAAGAAGAATGTTGTTTGAGACAAACAAGTTTTCATTGAATTCTATGACCATATCCGGGTAGATGTAGTCATAGTAGAAGAGAAGACCAAGAAAACCAGCTTTCTTCAGCTTTTCAAACCAAGATATTTTAGTTAAAAGAAAGAATTGGTTTTCTATGCAATAATGTTAGGCGACCAAAGGAGATTTTGATTTTTCTAGATTTATGGAAGAAACGGCTTTCCCTTTTGAGGTCTTCTTCCGAGGGTCCTCGGGAAAGGATATCGAGGGTACAATTCTAGAAGAAATTTTGGCCTTCTTTGTGACCGAACCACCCTCAATGATTGATCCTCTCTTACGCATGTTTGAAAGAAAGTCGGAGAGATAGAGCGAGAGAAATTGAAAGAAGTAGAGGTAGATGAGAAATTAACCGAAAGAGTAGAAGAGAGAGAGAGCGAGAGAGAAAAAGTGAAAACTCGAGTCCGAGTCGAGCGCGATTAATGAATCCGAGCAAGAGTGCAAAGTATTATGAGTGTAGAATTTCGGATGAGTGAGAGAAAAATAGCAAAGTGTGGAAATGCGAGTGAGTAAGGGATATTTATAAACAAAGGTTGTTAATGGATAGAAAAAGAGAGTGAATTTTAAAAATTTATCTAATATTCTCTATTCATTAGGGATGACCTCCAAAATTATAGCTCAGCTTCATGTATTTTCAACTAAACATCTAGTCATTAAGACTTTATCCAATGAAAACATGTTTAAATAATATAATCACATAATAACTAATGCATTAAAACTAGTGTCGACAAAATTTCGTCCGACCCGATTACCCGAATTAGTCCGACCCAAAAAAAGGTATGGGTATGAATTTTTATTCGAATTTTAAATTCGAACATAAAATTTTGTTTTATTTCTATTGTTCGAACACAATTATAACTTGAATTTACATTTGTTCGAATTGTCCGGCCTGAAAAAAACCAAGTATCGGATAAAAAACATTGTCCGATGACCGATTTTTCCAACCCAATTTTGACCTAAACCATAATTTTTGCCAATGCTAATTAAAACATGCAATTAAGCATTTATCATACCAAGCTCATTTCTAATAAAGCAAAACTGAGGTTCACTTAATGGTTTGGTGAAATATCAGCCAATTGGAGCTTAGAAAAATAAATTCAAGTTCTATATCACTTTTTGAGAATGATCTCTTAGAAAATCATATAGGAACTCAATGTGCTTATTCTTTGAATGCTGAACTGGGTTGTTGGTGATGCTGATAGAACTTTGATTATCACACTTGATAGGAATAATGGCTTAGGAGGTCGATCCTAAATCCGTAAAAATGTTACTTGATCAATACAAACTCGATCGCTATGTACTCAACCTCAATTGTTGACGGGGTGACTAAGTTACTGCTTCTTTGAGTGTGTAGACACCTAAAAGTGTCATCCCTTTTGACTTTTATTTATTTGTTGGCCCGATAATGAAATCCTGAGTTCTATTTTAAGATTTGGATCATAGATGGTCTTCGATTTGTGCGACGAAGCCAATAAAGCTCAAAGAACTCTTAGCACCAAATAAATAACCCTTTTTTCCTTGGTCGATCCAAAAGTCCCTTTTCTTTTGGACGCCTGAGTCAAACCTCCATAGCCAATGGATGTTCGATGCCGCGTGTAGGGAGATTGCAGGCACAAAACGCCGCGTTTTCATCAACAATGTCCCACCCGGGCACACGGATCGAAGACATCAAAACGACGTCATGTCCGACATTGTGTTCCATGATCAAGAGCATCAAAACACTGCGTTTAGCTCCAAGACAGATCCGCCCGAGACACGAAGCTCACTTCATAAAAACGATGTCGTGTCCGCTGCCACGTACTAGGTACCAATCCATCTAAAACGCTGTGTTTTGCCAAGAATCCCTTTGTAACATGGGAGTAGCCAAAAACCCAGAATGACAACGTATGGCCGACGTCGCCAACCCCGGGATCCGGTTCTATCCAGCTTTATCCTTTGATTTTCTAGCCCAGCTTTTGTGATTTTGTAGCGAGTTCATGCCTTGCTTTAGATGGTCGATCGACTCCAAACCCTATGTCATTTTGTGACCTAGCCTTCACCAATAAATAGAGAGCTTAGGCTCTCATTTCAGCATGACTTTCTCCTATGTGTTACGCTACTAGATATTAACCTAAAATGGCTCATTCCTTAGCGTTATGTTGCTGAAGCTAGACTAGGAGCTATTGAATACATCCCTTCGTATTATGAACTTTTGGTTTCTTTTTAGCTTACTTTCATCGTACTTCCTATATCTGTCTAACTACCACCACAAAACTCACAAAAATCCTCTTTCGAATGACCATAGTCATGCCATTAGATCTACATGCGAGATCTAGGTCAGCGAGTGGGACATCCCGATGGCATCAATTCGGCCTTCGTGACGGTTATTTATTTTATATATTTTTTACTACTTTCGTATTGTGAAGAAAAGTTGTAACTCTTTTTAATTCCTCCCCGCCCAATGTAGTATTTTTAGTTTCTCGCTTTCGTTTCTTTTCGCTTTTGTTTTCTTTGTTTACTGCTTTCTTTATTGCTTTTCGTATCCGCCTTTACTACTTTCTTTATCATATTTTGGTTGCTTTTAATTCTGTATTGCATCTTGTGTGCTTGTGTTTAATATGTTATGTAAATTCGCTACTCAAATAAGTAATGGTCGTCATTTGATGGGCGAAACGGAAGGGCTTATCCCTACGTTTCATACCCTCACCCTCGAATTCGATTCTCGATTCTAGACCGATGGAGTCAACTTTTAGCCTTTTTAACTTAGTTTTCCCATACTAACATTGGAAGAGCATTTATGTATTTATTTTTGTTAGTTTTTATTCTGAAAAACTAATTGGCGACTCCTATTTTTGATTTATTTCTATCGAATTGCTTTTCGGCTTTTCCGACTGAATAATAAAAAAGAAAAGTTTTTGGATCTGCGAGCCGAGGCCGGAGGTTGAGGCTGATCACCTCGTCCACAACCCCGGGCTAGGACCGTCGACCACCAGGTGCTGGCTTTACATATTGTGTCCAATTAGATCACAAGCATAACAATAGTTAAGGAGTTTTACGTATTGTAAACCGACCCCTTTTTTCCATCTACCGTAATTTGCATACCTCGCTGCAGTGGTTTAGAGATGACAACATCTACCCTAGCTTTCATATATTTTAAAAGTGTCGGTGAAGACTCGGACTTTACATGTATAACAATCGAGGAATCGGGTACAAACTTAATCTCTTATAAGTTTTTATTACAAGTCATTCTAAGTGCTATACAAACTTTTCTAAGTCGTATGTAACCTTTTACGAGTGTTCCAGAACCTATTGCATATGTTTTCTTTTGATTCTAAGTGACTCGAAAGCATAGTCTTGCTTATAGTTTCGCACTTATAGTTCCGAGTCACTCGGATAACACTCGGACTTATTGCATGTTCAAACACTCACTCTAACACATTTAAACTCGAGTCCGCCTTCAAATCGTAAGTTCAAGTGAATTACGGTGTTAATTCATCTTTCTAAGTCAGCTTGTTTTGTTTGAACCATATTTGTCTAGATAAAGTATTCTTACTTTGATATTCTTTATCGAACTTGATCTTTCTCCGGATCGACTCGGATGGAATTTCGAGTATAATGAATATTAGACTCGAGAAAATTCCATGAAGACTTAGACTTTGCATGTATAACATTCTGCTACTATCAAGGAATCGGTACAAACTTCATATCTTGTAAGTTTTGATTTCTAGTCATTCTAAGTGCAATAGAAACTTTTACGAGTAGTATAGAACCTTTTCGAGTGTTACGTAAACTATTACATATGTTTTCATTTGATTCGACTAACTCATAAAGCATACTTTTGCTCATTATTTCACATTTGTAGCTCTGAATCACTCGGACAACACTCATATTTATCGCATGTTCAAACATTCGCTCTAACATGTTTAAACTCAGGTCGACTTCATATTCTAAGTTCAAGTGAATTACGATGTTAATTCATCTCTTTAAGTCGACTTGTTTTGTTTGAACTATATTTGTCTAGATCAAGTATTCTTACTTTGACATTCTTTATCTAACTTGATCCTTCTCTAGACTAACTTAGATGGAATTTGAGTATAATGGATATTAGACTCAAAAATTCCACTCTTCCGGGACTCGAATCATTATGCACTTAATTATCTTAATTAAATTACTATCCGTGTCTAATCTTGGACCAAAGTATTTTATACTTTGAGAACCAAAATTGATTTACTTTTGTAGGTTATCTAAAGGAGGTTATCTTATTTTTGAATTACAAAACTAACCGGCTTCAGTCGTCAATCACCAGCAGACAAGGCTTTTCTACTTCGACCAAGGCCCGAGACATCGTGTCATGGTTGTTTGTTTCCAAAACTAACAATCTTCAAATCTAAGCTCAACGGTGATTTCCACCCTACTTTTCGGACACCACCAGTGGATTAGGACATCCTAAGGAGTCAAGAGTCATTGCACAACGTTCACATCTCAATGGATCTTTTTCGAGCCACTTAGAAGAACCGTTACAAAGGTCACGAGAGGAGGTCTAATAAGAAGCTAGTCACAACGGCTAATCTGCTTGGTCATTTATAAATAAAAGCCAACTCTCAAGACTTGAAGATTGCTGGAACCATTGTCAATACATATACTTAAGCGAAAGTCTTTGTATTCATACTCAATCTTCTACTTACAACCCCAGACTCTGTACTTAACATCTTTCCGAGTTGTAAGTGAAGACTCGGACTCTACATTTACATTATTATGAGTTCCATCAAGGAATCAGGTATAAGACTTCATCTCTTGTGGTTTTGATTACAAGTCATTCTATGTGTCTTAGAAACTTTTCCGAGTGATCTAGCATTTGTTCCGAATGTTATAGAAACCATTGCATTTGCTCTTACTTGATTCCGATCGACTCGGAAAGCATACTCTTACTTAACTCATTCACACTCGGTTCGGGTCACTTAGATAACACTCGGATATATCGCATGTTCAAACACTTGCTCTTATGTGCATAAACTCATGGCTGAATTCATGATCCAAGTTTACTTGAAATTATTGCGTTAATTCATCTTTCTAAGTCAGCATGTTTGGCTTGAACATTGTTAGTCCGGATCAAGTTTTTCTACTCGATGCTCTTTATCGACTTGCGTCATTTCTAAACCGACTCATATGGAATTTGAGTATAATGAATATTAGACTCAGAAAATTCCACTCTCTTAGGATTCGAGATAATTTTGCACTTAATTATCTTAATTAAATTATTATATGTGTCTAATCGTGGACCAAAGTATTTTATACTTTGAGAACCAAAATTGATTTACTTTTGTAGGTTATTCAAACGAGGTCATCCTACTTTTTGAATCACAAAAGTAACCGACTTCAAGACGTTAAATCACTAGCGGACAAGGCTTTTCTTACTTTTGACCTACGCCCGGACACCGTGTCGAGCCGTTTGCTTCCAAAACGGGAAATCTACAACGCTAAGCTCAACGGTGGTTTCAACCCTACTTTTCGGATACCACCAGTGGATTGGGACTTCCAAAGGAGTCAAGAGCCATTGCCCAAACATTCACACTTCAACGAGATATTTTCCGAGTGGCTTAGAAAAGTCATTGCAACGGTCATAAAGGACTTCTAGTCGGAAGATAGTCACAACGGCTAATGTGCTTGGTTATCTATAAATAAAAGCCAACTCTCAAGACTTGAAGATGGTTGAACCAACTGTCAATACACGAACTTAAGCAAAAGTCATTGTATTCATACTTAATCTTCTACTTACAACTCCAACTTTGTATTTAACATCCTTCGAGTTGTAAGGTCTAGTAATCGATTACGAATACTCATTCTTACTTTCTAAGTAAGGTCCTTGACTGAGCTGTAAGGGTTAACTCAGCTCGGTTGTCCCTAGCTGTAAACGATACCTCGGTTAGGAAGTACTAGATCGAAAAGGGAACTTCGAGTCTAGGAAAAACTTGTAAGGAATTGTCTAAGGGAACAGCTCGATTGAGTCTCGTCTACTGTATTTTGTGGATTCAAAATAATGGATTTGATTTGGTGCTTGGACTAGCACTGTCCATGGTTTTCTCGCCCCAGGAGGGTTTTCACGTATTTTCTAAGTTGATACTTTTCTAAGTCCAATTTACACTTAGACAACCTTAAAGTTTAATTTAAACTTTAACCCTTGATTTACTTGTGTTCTAAGTTAGTACTTTCCAAAGCTAATCTAGACTCGGACACGTCTCGAAGTTAGATTTAGTTTTCATTCTTCCATTAAAAGATCAAATTTCCTCATCACCCTATTCACCCCCTTTAGGGTGCCTTAGTCTCTCTAAGAGCAAACCTTCCGTAAGGTCTTGTAATTAGTCACAAACTTTCATTCTTACTTTCGAGTAGGGTCCTTGATTAAGCGAGTAAGGGTGAACTCAGCTCGGTTGTCGTCATCTGTAAAGGTTATCTCGGTTAGGAAGTACTAGATCGGATAAGGGAACTTCGAGTCCAGGAAAATATTGTAAGGAATTGTCTAAGCGAGCAATTCCGGTTAAGTCTTTCTGCTTTATTTTGTGGATTCAAAATAGTGGATTTGACTTGGTGCTTAGATTAACACTGGCCGTGGTTTTCCGCCCTAAGAGGGTTTCCAAGTAAATTCGGGTTCATACCTTTCTAAGTCCAATCTAGACCGAGACAGTCTGAAAGTTTGTTTTTAAACTTTAATCTTCCATTCATTCTTAAAATTTCCTCATCACCCTATTCACCCCCTTATAGGGTGACTAAGTCTCTCCAAGAGCAAACCTTCATTCCATTCTCTTCGACTCGGATAATTATGCACTTAATTGTCTTCATTAAATTATTATTTGTGCCTAATCTTAGACCAAAGTATTTTATACTTTGAGAACCAAAATTGATTTACTTTTGGTAGGTTATCTAAACGAGGTTGTCTTACTTTCGAATTAAAAAGTAATCGGCTTCAAGATGTCAAATCGCCGACAGACAAGGCTTTTTGTACTTCGAAAAATGCCTAAACACTTTGTTAGGGTTGTTTGTTTCCAAAGCTGGAAATCGTCAACGCTAAGCCAAACGGTGATTTCCACCTTGCTTTTCGGACACCACCAGTGGATTGAGACATTCGAAGGAGTCAAGAGCCGCTGTATAACGTTCACATCTCAACGGATCTTTTCGAGCAACTCAAAAAGCCATTACAACGGTCACAGAGGAGTTCTATTCAAAAGCTAGTCACAATGGCTAATCTGCTTTGTCATTTATGTATAGAAGCCAACTCTCGTGACTTGAAGATCTGCTGGAATGATTGTCAATACACATACTTGAGCGAAAGTCTTTGTATTCATATTCAATCTTCTACTTACAACTCCAACTCTGTACTTTACATCTTTATGAGTTATAAGGTCTTGTAATCAGTTACAAATCTTCTTTCTTACTTTTTGAGTAAGGTCCCTTGACTGAGCTGTAAGGGTTAACTCAGCTCGGTTATCCCTAGCTGTAAAGGTTATCTCGGTTAGGAAGTACTAGATCGGATAAGGGAACTTCGAGTCTAGGAAAATCTTGTAAAGAATTGTCTAAGGGAGCAATTCTGGTTGAGTCTCTCTACTTTATTTTGTGGATTCAAAATAGTGGATTTGACTTAGTGCTTGGATTAGCACTAGTCGTGGTTTTCTGCCCGAGGTGGGTTTCCACGTAATTTACGAGTTAGCACTTTTGTAAGTCGAATCGAGACTCAAACAGTCTCAAAGTCTGTTTTAGATTTTAATCTTCCATTTCTTGTTCAAATTTCCTCTTCACCCTATTCACCCCCTCTAGGGTGACTAAGCCTCTCCAAGACCAAACCTTTAGTCAGAATATCCTCCTTGTCTACCTCCGGAAATTCGACAATCTTTGAACCCCGCAATTTTGTGACAATGAAGAATCGGGTATAACTCTCTATCTCTCTTAGATTTTGATTCTATGTCATTCTGAGCTTTATAGAAACTCATACCTAAGTTTTCATTCCGTTACTGAATAATTGAGAAAGTGCTTTACTACATAATCTTTTACTTGTGTTTCGACTCACTCGGAACCATCGCGTACTCAAATAATTTTTCTAACACACTTATTCCGAGTATTGACTTTGTATTCTAAGGCAAAATTAATTACAACGTTATTTATTCCAAGTCGGTTTATATCCTTAAGAATTATTTGATTATATCAAGTTCATGCTTCTTAATAATTTAATATCTAGCTTGATTGCGTTTAAGATTGACTTAAGATGGAATTTGAACCTATTGTATATTACACTTAGAAAATTCCATTCTTTTAGGCCTAAGATAATTATGCTCTTAATTACTTTAATTTAATTATTATCTGTTCCTAATCTTGGACCAAAGTATTTTATACTTTGAGAACCAATGTGGTTTGCTTTTGTAGGTTATTCAAACAAGGCCAATCTGTTTTTGAATTACAAAAGCAACCGGCTTCTAGCGATTAAACACCAATAGACAAGTTTTAGCTACTTCGGAAATGGCTCAAATAACGTCTCAAGGTTATTTGTTTACAAAGCTGGAAAACTCCAACTCTAGGCCTAACGGTTGTTTTCACCTCTGTTTTCGAGTCACCACCAAGTGATTGGACCATCTTTTGGAGCCAAAAGCCGTTGCACAACGTTCATATCCCAACGGACCTTTTCTAAGCAATTCAAAATAGTGGTAACAACGGCTAGTGAAGATTACAGATCCAGCACCAAGCCTCAACGGTCACTCTTCGTGGTGACTATAAATAGAAGCAACTCCATGAGACTTGAAGATTGCTTGAATAGATTGTCGGAACTAATTTTATTGTTGAACTAATTACTATTCTCATCCTTATTCAATCTTTTACTGACAACTCCAACTTTGTATTTAATATTCTTTGGGTTGTAAAGAAAGTCTTGTAATCAGTTACATACTTCTCTTACTTTCTTAGTAAGTCCCTTGACCGAGCTATAAGGGTTAACTCGGTTCGGTTATCTCGATTGTAAAGTTTACCTCGGTCGAGAAGTACTGTATCGAGATAAGGGAACTTTTGAGTCTAGGAAAACTTTGTAAGGAATTGTTTAAGGGAGCAATTCTGGTTGAGTCAATTCTGTGCATTTTGTGGATTTAAAATAGTGGATTTGACTTGGTGCTTGGATTAGCATTGTCCGTGGTTTTTTTCCCCAAGAGGGTTGTCCATTTATATCTGTGTATTTATCTTTCTAAGTTCAATCTAGACTCAAAATCTGATTTTATCTAAGTGTTTATGCAAAAAGTGTTTAAATTTCCTCATGACCCTATTCACCCCCATAGGGTGACTTAGACTCTCCAAGAGAAAACTTTCAATTGGTATCAAAGCCTAGCCTTTCAAGAGGATGTCACCATCCAAAGGTCTAAAGATCAGATGGCTCAAAATAATGGAAAGTTCGATGAAGGAAAATCATCCACCGTAACACCAAAGATCAAAGGGTCAAACGTTTCCCATTGGAAGAAGATGATGGAATGCTTCCTGATGGATAACGATGAAGAAGTTTGGGATATCATCCAAGGAGGCAACTACATCCCAATGAAGACAGAGAGTCGAACTACCGTGCTTAAGGCCAAATTTGAGTTCACCACTAAAGAGACTGATAAGTTCGAAACAACATCAAAGGTATGAACACACTAATGTGTGCCGTTAGCACGGAAGAATACAATAGTCTTAGCTTGTGACATAGCCAAAGAGGTGTGGGACACCCTTGTCAACACCTACGAAGGACCAAGTCAAGTGAAGCTGGCAAAGATAAGTTAATATCTTCATAAGTACAACTTATTCAAGATGGAGCCAGAAGAGAACATCACTCGGATGTATCTACGGTTTACAAAGATTACTAACAATCTTAAATCTCTAGGTATAAAGATCTTTCACGAGGAAATGTCTAGAAAAATTCCGAGAAGTCTACCAAAGAGAAAGTCGGGTCCCAAGGTGACAACCATCGAAGAAGCTCGGAACCTCTTACAACTAAGGCTAGACGAGCTTATTGGGAAGTTACTCACTCATGAGATTCATCTAGAAGAAGAGGATGCCAAGGTCAGCACCGGAGAGAACATTGCGCCAAAGGCCTTAGAAAATAGATGTGAAAGTTTGAGCTCGTCATAATTACAAGAGGATCCTATGGCACTCATTGCCCGCGGCTTTAAGAGAATGATGAAGTACAAAAAGTGGGAAAAGAGGCCGAAGGAAGAGTCCTACAAGAAAGATAAGGACAGAAAAGGTAAATTCTCATCCCCTTTAAAGTTATCTTTAACTAAGAACTCTAGTTGCTTTGAATATGGTAGCAAGGAGCACATCGTCAAAGATTGTCCTAAAAGAAAGAAGGATAGAAAGAAGAAGGCTATGATGGTTACCTGGAGTGATGATTACTCATTAAAAGAAGACGATTCGACCACTCAAAGTGTTTTATGGCACTAACAAACTCGGAAGTCTGAATAAGAGTCGGACATTGAGAGCTCGAGATATTGAGGAGGTAATTAAATACTTTCTTAAATTCTCCAAAGTTGATTTAGCCAGATATATTTATACTTTGGAAGAAAAGTCCAATTATGACAATTTACAGTTCAAAGAAAAACTTGACTCTCTCACTACTGAGAGCAATGCTTTGAAAAATGAGTTAGAAAACCTAAGACAAAATCGACGGTACTTAAGACCGAGTGCTCAAGAAAATGAGACTGTGTTTGAGTCACTCGTAACGAGAGAATGAGCAACCGAAAAGGAAGCTCAATAAGGCTCAAGAGCTTATAAACTTACTCAAGGTCGGAAAAACCTTGATCTTTTACTTGGCTCTCGGTGTGTCTCATTCAGGAAAGAAGGACTTGGTTACAATGTCTGAAAAGGAATCTTATTCCTATTCTAGTTTTTTCAAAACCGATTCCGAACTCGTAATTTTCGGGAAGGCTGAGCATGGTCCTATTCATAAGAATGAAAAGAGGACTGAACCTAGATAAGTTTACATGAAAAAGCCTTCTCTATCTGTCTAAAAAAAGGATTTTCAAAAGAAATAGGCACTGGACTCGGTTTTTAGGAAAAGACTGAGGATCAAACCATACCCAAAATCATTCAAATCTCGGTTCTCCAGATTGCTCTTCCTCGGAGAAAGACCATAGTCAAGACAGTTATTGGGTTTGTAACAAGAAGTGACAAGAGTTAGTTCGTTTTTGTTTTGAAGGTAACTTAGAAGAAGAAAGTTCATTGTTACATGGACAATGGATGCTTACGCCACATGTCGAGTGATCGAAGACTCTTTTCTTAGTTGGAAGATATGAAATGAGGCAAAGTCACATTTGGATATAATAGCAAAGGCAAGATTATAGGGATTGGCAAAATTGGTGAAGGAAACAACCGAGTCGAGGCCAGTCTACCTTCTCAAAGGGCTGAAATACAATCTCTCAACATCTCTCAGCTGTGTGATAATGGGCAAGAGGTAAGGTTAACTCGGACCAATAGCTACATTTATGATGTAGTCACCGGAGAGACTAAGCTCTTAGGTCCGAGGTCGGGTAACACCTGTACTATCCCTTTCTCAAATTCAAGTCGGAATTTATCTTGTTTATAAGCATCTTTGAATAATGGTTCATGGACTTGGCATTGTAGACTAGGTCATATTAGCATGCATAATATCATGAAACTTACATCTCATTGACTGGTTAGGGGATTACCTAACTGTGCATTTAAGAAAGGTAAAATCGTGAAGCATCCAAAAAGGGAAGCAAGTCGGATCATTTTTCAAATCACTTAAAACCGTGTCTACGTACAAAGTGCTTGAATTGGTTCATATGAATTTGTGTGGTGAAATTCTGTGAAAAACCTTGGAGGTAAATCATATGTGCTTGTCATTGTTGATGATTTTTCACGATTTACCTGGGTTTGTTTTCTCAAGAACAAGTAATGAAGCTTTCAAAGAGTTCATTAATATCTGAAGGAAAATTCAAGTAGAGTCTTAGGCTCGGATCAAAAGGATTCGAACTCACCATGGAAGGGAGTTCGACTACTTAGAATTTGCAGATTTATATGACAAGAATGGCAGCTCCCACAACTTCTTTGCACCAAGAACTCATAAAAAAATAGAGAAGTGGACAAAAAGAACAGAACTCTTGAAGAAATAGGAAGGACCATGATGATTGAAAATGATCTACCTTACTATTTACGGGCCAAGGCGATCAACATAGCAAATTACACACTCAACGGATGCCTCATCAGAACCATCTTGAAGAAGACTCCTACAAGGTATACAAGGGAAAGAAACTCCACAGCTCCTACTTGCGACCACTTGGGTGTAAGTGCTATGTTCACAACAATGCTAAGGAGCATCCGACTATGTTTAATGCTAGGTCGGATGAAGGTATATTTATGGGTTACTCATCTCATAACAAAGCTTATCGTGTTTTTAAGAAGAGAACTAACAAAGTGGAAGAAAGTATCCATGTTGTCTTTGATGAGATTGATCTTGGCGGGGTAAGTGAATCCACATACTTAGATCTCGGGCATAACAAAGATGAAGACAACCTTATCGAAGCCGAGCTCGGAAAGACTCAAAATAGATGAACTAAGGAAACTTAGAATGTTGTGACTCGGATCGAATAAGTACACAGCTGGCTCGGAATGTTGTAGAACAAGTCAATATAGAGAATCAGCAAGATCAATCATCCGAAGATTAGCCTGCTCAACCAACAAACTTAGTAAATCGGAGGACAGGTGAAGCTTTCAAATATGCATCCGAGTCACCCACCGGAAAACATACTCTCTAGCATAAATAGTGGGGAGTTCTAAAAGAGTATGATGGGAGAACTCAACTTCTTTCTTGGTCTACAAATCAAACAAGACGAGGATGGCATTTATGTTCATCCATCTAAGTAAACCAAGGAGTTGTTAAAGAAGTACAAGCTACAAGATGTGAAGCATGCAACAACACATATGAGTAGTAGTTTGAAATTGGACTCGGATGAGAAAGGTAAAGTCAGTAGATCGAAACTCTACAGAGGTATGATTAGATCTCTACTCTACTTGAGATCTAGTAGGCCAGATATCATGTTCAATATTTTCCTTTGTGCAAGATTTCAAGCTAATCCAAAAGAATCACATCTCATCTGCGGTGAAGAGAATTTTCGAGATATCTTGCGGGGACTTAGAATTCGAGTCTATGGTTTTTAAAAGACTCAAAACTTACTCTCACTTGGATACTTAGATGTTGATTATACTAGATACAAAGTTGATAGAAAGAGCACATCAGGAGCATCTTAATTTCTGGATCAATCCCGCATCTCCGGGCATTCAAAGAAACAAAACTCGGTTGCTCTATCAACTGCCGAGGCTCGATACACTGCAGTTGGAGCTTGCTTGTGCTAAGATTATGTGGATCAAGCAACACTTGAAGGATCTTGGGTTATCATTCACATCTATCCCAATCAAGTGTGATAATTAAAGTGCAATCGAGTATCACTAAGAATCCAATCCAGCACTCAAAGACAAAGCATATTGAGCTTGAATTCATTCCTAGAAAATTTCAATTAGTCGATAATTTCACTAAGCCTCTTCGTGAGGATCGGTTTTGCTTTATGAGGAATAAGTTGGCATGATTAACACATGATTATGTGAGTTATTACCTGAATTATCTTTACATGATTATGTGTTATATGTTTTAATAACAAATGGATCAATTGATTCAAAATGAGACTCAGCTATGAGTTATTAGTTGTTTGAGTATTCTTAGCCACTTAGAATCAATATTGAGTCAGACTTAGTTTATGATCAAAATGGACATTAAACTTTTGAGATCATCTCTAGAAAAATGGAGAATTTCAAAATTCTTTTCGAAAACTCTTTCTTCTCTCTCTCTCCTACGCGTTTCAATAAGAAGAAAGCGGTTGGAATACTAGTCGTTGGAATGCGGAATGACACACCGGTCCGAGAGTGTTGATTGGTGTTTCGATCGGAACGAAGGTTGAAGGCCATTCCTTTTCTCTATAAATAGCACCCCTTTACGTTCTTTTCTTTACTTTGCCCATTGATTACTTGCTCTCGTTTTTCTCGATACTTCGCTCGCTTGTATTCTCTCTCTCTCTCTCTCGAATTCTCTATTCTCTTTACTCACTATACTTTTGCTTTCTCTCTCTCTCTCAATCTCAATCTTCTCACCATGCCTAAGCGAGGAACCGTTGAAGAATTTGGTTCAGCCACTAAAAAGCCTCGCACCAAAAACACTCGAGGAGGTACTTTAAACACTCCTCATCACTTCATCGTCCAACACCTAACGTTGGATGATAAATTCTTTCCAACCACCTCTTTCTCGTGGTTGCACAATATCCAAACTACAGGGGTATATAATTATTTGTGCTTCGTGAGCATATCTATCATGTACTCAATGCCGAGTTCTATGCTAACATGACTTTCTCTTAGGGTGTAACAACCTCAAAAGTGAAGGGTACGGTCGTACGATTCAACCTTACCCTTCTCCACAAACTCTTCAAAGTCACTTCTCTCTTTGTCAACTCCAACCCTATACCTTTCATGAAAGTTGCATATGACTTCTTTGAAAAGTATGCAAAAGAAGTGTCCGAGTCACGAAAGAACCTTCTTTTCTCACCATTCTAGCAAGGAGAATCCGAACTCCAAGATTCTCAAAGCCTTGTTCGACATTCCGGAGGGCTACGACGTAGACCTCTTCCCAGCTATTTTTGAGTAGATCGCTTTTGTGCCAACTCACTCAAAGAAATCCACTCCTTATCCTTTTAGAGTCTGTCTTGAATGTTATCTTCAAACAGTTCAAAGTTCCCCCACCCATAAATCCAAACGCTGTCTCTAAAGCTGCCATTTGTATTGCCGGAAAAGTGCTTTTGGGGTACAGGGTACCACGAGGTCAAGACTAATGTCTAGGTTCACGGGTCCGAGTTGACACCTCCTCCTCCTCCATCCGCTCGGACTCGGACCGCATCAACTTTTCCACCCCCTACTGTGGGTCCTTTTACTTCTCAACGTTCTCTCTCTATTGCTTTGTTTACGGATATGGTAAACAAATTTTCTTATGTGTCTTAAGAGTTTCATATTGCTCTCCGCTCCTATCAAAAATGTTCTTCAAAATCGGGTTATTCACCGGAAAACCGTACAGTCTCGGATCCAGGAGAACCAGGATCTCATGTTTGAGCCTAAGGAGATTATCAAAGAACAGGGCGAGTAGCTTTGTCTCCTCCAAGAACACAGATCAAAAGTGGTTGAGGACTCGGACACATCCGATACTTCTAAAGAGTCCTCTAGCCCAGCCTAAGTCAACTCGAGCCGAGGTTGAAGAAGCAGTGATGAAGAAGCTTAAGCTACAAAAGGAGAAGGCGAGGAGAAGGAAGAAGTAGAAAAAGAAGAAGAAGTTGCTGCTCCACCTGAGGGCCAGGGAGCAAAGGAACTAAAACTTATCCGTTACGATCATGTTTTAAGTGGCTCGGAAGAAGCTCGGTGATGTGCGTCGGTCAAAAGCTCCCGCATCACAAGCTCTGCTCGCATTTGTCTTGGAGAAAGAAGAGCTCGAGGATAATGTGTCCTTAGTTCATAGAACCAAGACTGAGCGGATACCCGATATTCCAGTCGCTGCAACCTCCCCGTTCATCCACTTCCACACAAGCATACGAGCGCGGACACACCGCTCATCTCTCCTCCTGCATACCACCGACCTCCTTCTCTTAGTTTATTTTTTTCTCTTTTTAAGATTTTATTTCGTTTGTCCAACACCTGTTGCACTTTTATGCTATTTTCTTCCCTACTTTTGATGAAATGCATAGGGGAAGAAAAATAGAAAATGTGGATGTTTGGTTTAAGGGAGTCTCCTCCTTGTTGTCTAAGTTTTTTCTTTAGTTACTGTACATATTTCTTTTCTAAGTAATGAATAAATTCTCTTTCTATGAGACTACCTGTTTCTAAGTTACATATTTTTATTTCTTTTGCTCGATATTCAACTCTTTAACATATCTCGCTCTAGTTACAATTTCTTTCTTTCTTTGGTCCGATAAAATATCCGTCAATTTGTTCCGAGTTATGTTATCATCCGAGTCTGTACTTTATAAGTATCTCAAGTCTTACTTCAAAGAACATTATTTCCTACTCTAATCATTTGCAATGAAATATTTTTTAACTAACAAGTTTGTATCTTAAGTATGGATTGCCTTTCATCAAAAAGGGTGACATTGAAGATTGAGGTATAACTCTCTATCTCTCTTAGGTTTTGATTCTAAGTCATTCTGAGCTTTATAAAAACTCATATCTAAGTTTTCATTCCGTTCCGAATAACCGAGAAAGCGCTTTACTTGCATAATCTCTTACTTGTGTTTCTAACTCACTCGGACATCACTCGGAACCATCGCATACTCAAATAATTTTTCTAACACACTTATTCCGAGTATTGACTTTGTATTCTAAGGAAAAATTAATTACAACGTTAATTCTTTATTCCAAGTCATCCTTAAGAATTATTTGATTGTATCAAGTTCATGCTTCTTGATAATTTAATATCTAGCTTGATTGCGTTTAAGATTGACTCAAGATGGAATTTGAACCTATTGTATATTAGACTTATAAAATTCCATTATTTTAGGCCTAAGATAATTATGCTCTTAATTACTTTAATTTAATTATTATCTGTTCCTAATCTTGGACCAAAGTATTTTATACTTTGTGAACCAATGTGGTTTGCTTTTCTAGGTTATTCAAACAAGGCCAATCTGTTTTTGAATTACAAAAGTAACCAGACTTCTAACAGATTAAACACCAATAGACAAGTTTTAGCTACTTCGAAATGGCTCAAATAACGTCTCAAGGTTATTTGTTTACAAAACTTGAAAACTCCAACTCTAGGGCTAACTGTTGTTTCTACCTTATTTTTCAGTCACCACCAAATTATTGGACCTTCTTTTAGAACCAAGAGCCGTTGTACAACGTTCACATCCCAACGGATCTTTTTAAGTGACTTAGAATAGCCGTTACAACGGCTAGTGAAGATTTTAGTCTAGAACCAATACTCAACGGTCACTCTGCTTAGTTGACTATGAATAGAAGCCGCACCACAAGACTTATACATTGCTGAATAGATTGTTGGAACTGATTTTTTGTTGAACTAATTATTGTTCTCATCCTTATTTGATCTTCCACTTACATCTCGAACTTTGTATTTAATATTTTTTGAGTTGTAAAGAAATTCTTGTAATCAATTACATACTTCTCTTACTTTGTTAGTAAGTCCCTTGACTGAGCTGTAAGGGTTAACTAAGCTCTGTTGTCGCTGATTGTAAAGGTTACCTCAATCAGGAAGTACTAGATCGGATAAGGAAATTTCTAAGTCTACGAAAACTTTGTAAGGAATTGTTTAAGGAAACAATTCTAGTTGAGTCAGTCCTATGTATTTTGTGGATTCAAAATAGTGGATTTGACTTGGTTCTTGGATTAACATTGTCCATGGGTTTTTGCCCCGGGAGGGTTTCCACGTATATCTGCGCATTTATCTTTCCGAGTTCAATATAGACTCGGGTTCCGCTTTATCTAAGTGTTTAAATTTCCTCATCACCCTATTCACCCCCTCTAGGGTGACTTAGACTCTCCAAGAGACAACTTTCGGATAACAAAGGTCTTTATTTTCATAGGTAAATCACATGTCTTTACCCAAAAATGAGCCATATTGAATTGAATGTCGGAGGGTGAAACATCTCCTTCCATCTGTTTAGCATTAGGATGCAACCATCAAAGGCCCAAGGGTCATCGTTGAATACCGCTTGTTTGTCGGCTTGGCGGAAATACTTGGAAAGCAAATAGGTTCGATCTAGGTCTTTGGTAATCGAGTCCTTTAGCGGGCTTCCATATGTTTTTGAAAGTTGTTTTCATCGCTTACGGATTGAAGTGGTTCTTTGTCAATAATTTCCAAACCAAGAACAATGCTATTTGAGCATTGTTTTCATAGATTCTTGTTCTTCAAAATTAATTATCTTTTCCACTTCAGTTGTTAGTTACAACGTAGTTTGCATCGAGATAAGTTCAATAGAGATCATGGCTAGAACTTGGTTAACTTGCCCCCATGGAAGCTAGCGGCACAATAAAGGGAGAGTGATTAGAGTTTGAGCTCCCACACCGGGGACAGAAGACATCTACTGGGAGATGGAAGTATGGTCACGAGAGGTGCTACATCGATGACCAAGACTCTGCACTGCAATGGTGGTAATGTGCAAATGCTAGGGTTTTGATAGCATCGCGATAGATAAGAGATATCTATTTTTAAAAAAAGCAGAGATTTGTTATCTATTGAACTTTTTGCCACCCTAAAATAATTTATTTTAATATTTTATTTATTTTTGTTTCAAACTAAATTATCTAATTTAGCAAAACAGACATTTCGATTTCAATAAAAAAATTCATTTTAAAATTTATAGTCGATTTTAACTCTTTTGGCCTATAATTATCCAATATTTCTAATTGTTTGGCCTCCGATTATCCAATATTTTTAATTTTTTGGCATGTGATTATCCAATATCTCTAAATTTTTGACCTACTATACTTGAATATTTTCAATTGTTTAGCAGAAGAGGAGGGCAGTTGTAGAGACGAAATCTGTTGTCCTTATCTGTTTATTTCGAGTCATTTATTTCGGTTAGCCCGCTGATGAAATTTCAGTCCTCCTTTGTGAACTTGGATCATGATCGGATTTTAATTGGCATGATGGAAGCCGGTAATTCACAAAAACCCCCATGAACATCACAAAAATCAACCTTTTTGCTTGGATCGGCCCACAAACCATCTTTTATTTGGCGGAACCAAGACAACTTCGGGTTCCCCAACTAGGAAGCCTCAAACCCGCGCCGTGTTACTCCAAACTACGAAAAGAACATTTTACTTTACATTCAATGACCAAGTAAGACACACAACCTAAGGCTTCAGAATAACGTCATTTAAACAGTGGCTGCATTTTTGGACTCTCCAAACAGTGTCATTTGGTCCAGGCATAAGCTGGCGCCGCTTTCGTATTGTGGTTTTCGAGATGTAATCGTTTTAATTCCACCTCGCGCGCTGTAACTTTTTATATTATTTTCGCTTTGTTTTCACTTTCTTTTTGTTTTTTTACAATTTGCGTTATTGCTTTACTAATTTCTTGTTTATCACTTTTCTAGATTTTTTGGTTGCTTTAATTTTCGTATGTCATATGCTTATTGCTTTACTATTAAACACAATTTTCAAAGTCATGATTTTGATTAGTAAAGGTCCTGTACTTGATGAGTGGAGCAGAGAGTATCCCTTTTCGTTTCGTACCTTCAACCCCGAACATCGGATTCTCGGTTTAAAGACAATTGGAGTCTCCTTCAAAACCTATTTCAAGCTTAGTCTTTGCATAATAAGATTGGAAGAATATTTTTTTTGTTTTTGTTACTTTTTACTCCCTAAAGCTGACTATTGACTCCTTATTTTCTGCTTTCGTTTCTTCTCATTTGCTTCTCAGCATTTAAGGCTATAAAATTGTAAAATTAGGTTACGTTTTGAAAGCTAAAGCTATAAGGCTGAGACTAAGTCCTCAATCACATCCTTATAGTTGACGCTGGTTTTCCGTCAATGCTAGCTAACGTCGGTGTCCGGTGGAGGCTGAGCTAAACTCTCGGCCCAACCGGATTTCTTTCTTTGGTCCGAGAGCCTTACGACAAAACCAAATTTTAATTTTTCTGTTTCCTTTGGCATCAAAATAACATCCCGGGACTTCTCTAAAATCAATTCCTAATATAAAACGGGTGTTCCCAGCGTCCAGTATCATGGGTTAGTATAAATCTTGAGCGAACTAAAATACATGAGATAGGCTTCTTAAGGTTAAACCTTAACCGCATAGACTTGGTATGTTACTTTTACTCTCAAAATTTGCTCCAAAATAGGCCTAAACGAGCTTTTCAACAAATTTTGAACATTACTGGTCATGCCCACGGCCTAAATCATCGCTCGTGTGACCCCTCGTGGTGCGAGTCCAACCCCTTATATCCACGATTGTTGTCCATTTTTTTTATTGTTTTTCATTCTTGCTAATTTCTCGATAATTTTTGTGTGTAGGGCAACTTCCATCCTTGGGCGCAACTCCAACTTCCCCAAAATGTCCTTGTGGCTCGGGAATTGAGAGAGAGAAGGATCTTATTTGAAGGTCATTTTAGATTTTGGTGGTGTCTAGAGGGTTACTCCTCAAATTCTCGTTTAACACATGGCCTTCATTTGTTCCTGTCAAACCTCGTTCAACAATGTTCTATTTTCGTTCTCTTTCTCCGGCCGAGCAAGCAACGGCCTAGGTGGGATATCCGTTTACCTCACTTTTGAATTTACAATCCTCCCGTGCTCATCATGCATCAACCATCATGACCCAACTAGTAAGTGCTCAAATCCTTTCTTATAACCTTGAATTTCTTGTACGAAAAATAATCGTCCTCTTTCTTTTGCAGCTCACTCCTGCGACATTCACATCCCGACTTGTCATTGTGGATGTTACTATGCCTGGGGACCTCCTCGCTTTGTCACGATCCTCGAAATCCCGGAAGAGGAATGTGTTGGGCATCCCTTTCCTATAAATTGGCGAGGGTAAGAGTTATGTGCTATTTTCCTTTTCGTTATGTGCTAAAAGTATCTTCCTCATTGATAACCTCAAATAAACTTTGCGGTATGACCAGGGAACAATCTAGGTCCATATCTATCAGATTGTAGTAAGCTCTTCGTGGAATCCAAAATTTCTTTACCGATCAATCTTTCTCTACATCTCGAGTAAGTCCTCAATTAGTGTAGCACTAAATTCTTTAAGATTTTAGTGATTTGTTAATCGCTTCCCTGATCTTATAGAGTCGTCGATCGAGAGCTACTCCTCGTAGTCTACCCACCTGCGCCCGACACATCATCCTAAACTCATGAGCAACAAATGCTTTCTAGTAGTAATACTAGACAAGGCTCGTCACGACGTTCTTTGCGGCGTACTCATCATAGGAGTGCGTCCGAGGCGGGATCTAGTGCTTCCGGGCCTAGTACCTCCAATGCGGGACAAGGTTTCTCCGAGGAGCTTGGATATCATACCCTTGCAAGCCTTTGATCAACACTGGGAACTCTCTTTTCTTCCCATAATCTTCTTATAACGGACCATCACATGGCGTTTCTCAATCTTGGGACCATGGAGGTGGTTCATACCAAGGTGATGCAGGTGGCCGATTCTCTACGTCTGTCTTGGATGACTTCGGGAATTATATCTTCAAGGATGACTCGATAACGATGGGTAGATGATCGGCTGCTCGCTTGCTGCATTGTTGATCAATGGACGTCTTATAAGGTGCTTGTGTTAGATATTATTTATTTTGTAATGAAGACTCGATAACGATTGGGTTAGTTTAATCAATCTAATGAAGCTTTACCATAACGTGTATGCTTAACCAATCGATGAAGCATTATTATCCCGAGACGGCGAGCAATAATTACTTGCTCGATAGGGGATCCCTGTTAGTGGGAGGTCTAAAGGATTTGGCACTAGCGTCTCTGCTAAGTCTAGTGGAACAGTTAGAGAATTACTGTTCCCTAACTCCATTAATAGGTGCTTGAAACAATTATTGGCTTAGACCTAGTTGAAGCCAATGC
The DNA here is from genome assembly GCA_021018815.1 of Talinum fruticosum. Lineage (NCBI taxonomy): Eukaryota > Viridiplantae > Streptophyta > Magnoliopsida > Caryophyllales > Talinaceae > Talinum > Talinum fruticosum. The sequence goes on from JAITYX010000040.1 coordinate 4,090,260, forward strand.
CGAACGAATTTCCATGGTAGCCCCTGTTATTGCGGGTAAGCACCAAAACAAACGGAAGCAAACAACGATGAACCGGGCGACGGCGCTGGCCATAAGGTGGCAATCCTGCACCGGCTAGAGGTCAAGGTGCCTTCGGCTTAATCCGAAAACCTAACTTTTGTTCTTGTTTCGTTGACGCTGTTATTATTATTTTGATTTTGCTCTCGTTGGGCTTAAAAAGTCGGACATTGATCATGCATGACAATAATTTTCGATTTTGCATCCGTGATGTGCATATCTAGCTAATGGAACATCTCGAAACTCATCGAAGCACCTCCTAGATCGGACACGTACCCAGCAACCCATTTTTGCCAGCGGAAACAAACATCGGCGATAGTCGATCGTCCTACTTCCCGATGGAAAGAATATCTCAAAAATCACACTCATGAGCTGCTATGGTCCGTTAAGCATTGGAAAGTGTCCCAAATCACACACTACACAACATCTATATGTTCGTCTATTGGGATGGAGGAGAGCATGTATTACTTTCCAAGCTTGTGGTGCGGCAAATGGGTAAAGTAATACCGATTCTTGGATTACATCCGGCCCTCTCGCCTTTCACTTGAGTAGCTCTAGACGGATTGGGTCATGGCCCAAATACTGGAAACTCTTCCAAAGCTGTTAACCCCTACGACCCTAGTGACACCGGACACGATTACAAATAATGTTGTTTCTCTCTATTATCTAAAGTGGATAATTGAAGTCGACCCCGAGCAACGAAAAGCAAGTGAGACTTAGAGAACTAAACCCCGAAGAAGTCATTCCCGATGCTGCCCCTCTACTAATCCGTGAAGTAAACCCTCGGATGATCGCAAGCGCTCGTGGAAAAGAACTTGAAGCTAAAGAAAATGATGAAAGGAGAGCCCCACGAATTCAAGAGCTAAAGGAACGCACCCGAGACAAGGAAGCTGAGTTTAATAATCCTAAAGGAATGAAAATAAAGATAGACTAGGACTCGAATTCTCGGGAGTTTGAGATAGAATAAAAGGACGATTAGTTTTGCCTCTTTAGAACAGTGTGTTTTTTTTTTTTTTTTTGCAAGTAGTATGCTAGCAAGTAAATTCCTTTTATTAGCTATGTATTCGGGTAAGTAGTAGGCTTACCCTTATTGAATAAAAGTAAGTGTTATGTTATACTTTTCATATTTGTATCCCCGACTTAGAGGTAGAATAATAATAGTACGGAAAAGCCAACATACATACAAGACCGTCGAGTTGGAGTGTCTAGCAAATAAATGAACCAAAGAAAAACAGAAGAAAGACTACTGAAGGTTTGCTCCTGGAGACTTTAGGTCACCCTAGAAGGGGGATGAATAGGGTAATGAAGAAAATTAAACAATTTTTTATAGCAATACAGACACAACACCGGAATCCGAGTTTAGACTGGACTTAGAAAATTAATAACATAGATATACGTGAAAACCCTCCTGGGGCAGAAAACCACGGACAGTGCTAATCCAAGCACTAAGTCAAATTCACTCATTTGAATCCACAAAATACGAGAGGACTCGACTCAACCAGAATTGCTCCCTTAAACAATTCCTTACAATGTTTTCATAGACTCAAAAGTTCCCTTATCCGATCTAGTAGTTCCTGACTGAGGTAACCTTTACAATTAGGGACAACCGAGCTGAGTTAACCCTTACAGCTCAATCAAGGGACCTTGCATAGAAAGTAAGAAAAGAGTGTAACTGATTACAAGACTTTCTTTATAACTCAAAAAATATTAAATACGGACTTGGAGTTGTAAATAGAAGATTGAGTAAGAATGAGAACAATAATTAGTTCAGTAATAAATAGAGTTCCAACAATATGTTCAACAATCTTCTAGTCTTATAAAATGGCTTCTATTTATAGCCAACCAGGCAGAGTGTCGTTGAGTCTTGGTTTTGGACAGAAGTCGTCACCGGCCGTTATAACGACTATTCTCGGTTGCTCAAAAAGATCCGTTGGGATGTGAACGTTGTGCAACGGCTCTTGGCTCCAAAAGATGGTCCAATCACTTGGTGGTGACTGAATATTATGGTGGAAACAACCGTTACGCCTAGAATTTGAGTTTTCTAGTTTTGGAAAAAAGCAACCCTAACACGATGTCCGAGTCATGTGCGAAGTAGCTCAAACTTGTCTTCTAGTGTTTAACAGCTAGAAGCCGAGTTATATTGTATTTCAAAAATAAGTTAACCTCGTTTGAATAACCTACAAAAGCAAACCACATTGGTTCACAAAGTATAAAAATACTTTGGTCCAAGATTAGGCACAAATAATATTTAAATCCAAGTAATTAAATGCTTAATTATCTTTGGCCTAAAGGAATGCAATTTTCGAGTCTAATATTTAATATACTCAAATTCCATCTTGAGTCGAGTCCTAAGCTAATCAAGTAGAGAGAGTAAAAATATTAGAGTACAACAACTTGATCCGGTCAAATAATTCTCAAGGAAATAAACTAATTTAGAATAAGGAATTAATGTTATAATTCATTTTGCGTTGAAATATACGATTAGTACTCGGGATAAGAGTGTTAGAGAAATTATTTGAGCATGCGATAGTTTTGAGTGAAGTCCGAGTGAGTCGAAACATCGATAAAGGAGATATGCAATAAGGCGTTTTCGAGTTAGTCGGAAACAAATGAAAACTTAGATAAGAGTTTTTATGGTGCTCGGAATGTCTCGGAATAAAAACTTAAGAGAAATAGGATTTATACCTGAGTCTTCATGTAATACTCATAGTAACATATGGTCAAAACCTGAGTCTTTAATCTCCCCTTTTTTATGAAAGGCATTCCATACTTAAGATAGAAACTTGTTAATACGAAACATGAGTTTTCATTTTCAATGATAAAAGCATATCGAGAGAAGAGAGTGGCAGTTGATACTTATAAAATATAGGTCGAGATCATATCATAACTTAGAACAGTTATGTGGATAATAAATCGAGCAAAGAAATGAACAGATTGTATCGAGTAGGAAAGAAAAGAAAACTATAACTCACAAACAAGTTTGTTCGAAAATATTCATTCATTGCTTGAAAGAGGGTGAACTCCCTCTAAACACAACATCAAGTTTTCTATATTTTCTCCCCTAGCATTGCATCAAAAGGAGGAAAGAAAATAACCAATGAGTACAATTGATGTTGGACAAAAAAAAAAAATGAACTAAGAAGAGGGGGCTTATTGTTAAGAGGAGGAGGGATGAGCAGTGCTCCTGCGCTTGTATGCTTATGTAGAAGTGCGAGGAACGGGGGCTGCAGCATTGGGATATCTAGAATCTACTCTGTCCTGGTTTTAGGAACCAAGGGCACATCATCCTCGGGCTCGTCTTCCTCGAAGATACCAGTGGGCCGTGCTTCGGGATAGCTTCTTTAGACTAACCAAATTTGCCAACCTCTACTAAGCCACTTAGAGCATGATCCGAGGAGATCAGCTCTAGTTCTGGTTGTTTGGCACCTTGGCCCTCAGGTTGAGTGACCTCTTCTTTTTCTTTGTCCTCGTCTTCCTTGTTCTCAACTTCTTCTTCCTCAACTGCTTCCTTAGCTTCCTCTTCTACCATAGCTAAGGTGGACTTAGTGAGTTAAGAGGATTCCTCATAAGTATCGGTGGTATCCGAGTCCTCAGCAGCTTTCCATCTTCCTTCCTAAAGGAGTTGGAGCTGCTCGTGGTGTTCCTTGATCATGGCCTTGAGCTTAAGCATCAGATCTTGGTTCCTTCGGATGCGGGATTGTCCGGTATTTTGGTTGATAACCAGGCTTTGAAGGAAATTTTCTAGAGAGCGGAGAGTGGTATGAAATTCTTCGAGACACGAAGTAATTTTGTTTACCAACTCGATAAACACAACAATAGAGGGTGGAGAAGGTGGTAGAGAAGTAAAGGGACAAGTAAAAGGAGGTGGAAGTACTAGAGGAGTCCTAGTCTAAGTGGGAGGGGGTGAGGGAGGTTTCAACTTAGACTCATGTACCCGGACACCAGGTTGAACTTCCTAGTATCCGTATCCGAGAAGCTCTTTTCCGCCAAGCACAATGGCAACCTCAAAAACAGACATTTGGATATGAGGGAGGGGAACTTTAAACTATTTGAAAATAGAGCAGATTTCTTTGATTGTGGTTTCACAGAAGGCATCCGCTCAATGATAGAAGGAAAGAGGTCTATGTCGTACCCCTCTAAGATATCGAACAAAGCTTTAAGAATCTTAGAGTTTGGATTCTCTTTGTTAGAATGATGAGCAAAAAGGTCCTTATCAAAATGAAACAGACCAATCTTGCCTCAATCTTCATCCGAGTCATTGAGAAATTCTTTCGTGACTTAGGAACTTCCTTGACAAACTTTTCAAAGAATTTATCAGTAATCTCCATAAACGGTATGGGATTGTAATTGAGAAAAAGGGAAGAGACTTTGAAAATTCTATGAAGAAGAGAGGGGTTGACACGAACAACCTTCTCTTGAACCCTTGAGGTAATGATTCCCTAAGAGTAGGACATGTTTGAATAGAACTCAGTAACCAGTTCTGGGTAAATGAATTCACCGAAGCACGGATAATTGTACACCCCAATGGTTTTGATGTGCTTGCAACCACGAGAAAGAAGTAGTTGGGAAGAATTTATCATCCAACGTGAAATATTGGGTGACAAAAACTTTTAGAAGGATGGGAGGTTCCTTCTTGAGCGTTTTTGACATGGGGCTTTTGGTAGCCGACCCCAACAACTCAGGTTTTGAACATTGATTAAGCATGATGATTTTCGAGAAACAGAGAGAAAGAGAGAGAACGCTTATAATTCAGAATGAGAAAGAATAGGAGTGAGCAGAAATGCTTAGAGTAGAGAGCAAGAAGTAGTGAGTAAAGTAAAAAATGAAGGTAAAGGGATGTTACTTATAGCGAAAAGAAATGACCTTCAGCCTTTGTTCGACTAGAACACCAAACAGTACCCTTAGACCGGTGTAACATTCTTCTCTCCAACGGCTAGCATTCCAGTAGGTTTCTTTCAACGACTAGTCTTCTCCGATCGAAAGCCGTGGCAAGAGAGAGAGAGAGAGAGAAGAAAGACTTTTCGAAAAACATTTCTAAAATTCTCTATTTATTTAGAGATAATCCCGAAGTTTGATGTCTATTTTGCTTAAAAACAGAGTCTAACTCAATACGTTATTCGGAGCAGCTCAAAAACTCAAAAAACCAATAACTCATAGCTTAGTCTCGATCTGTCAACTTATCCATTTTTCATTAAAAGCACATAACACATAATTATGCAAGGATAAATCATGTAATAAATCACATAATCATGCATTAATCATACCAAGCTCATTCTTAATAAAGCAAAGCTGATCCTCACTAAGTGGCTTAGTGAAAATATCGACTCACTCGAAATTTCGTAGGAATGAATTCAAGTTCAATATCACCTTTCTCGAGTGGTCTCTTAGAATATGATACCCGACCTAAATATGCTTTCTTTTTAGTGTTGAACCGGATTCTTTGTAATGCTGATTACACACTGATTGTCACACTTGATTGGGATAGATTTGAATGATAGCCCCGGATCCTTCAAGTGCTTGCTTGATCCACAGAATCTGTGCATAGCGAGCTCTAGCTGCAATGTACTCAGCCTTGGCAGTTGATAGAGCAATAGATTTTTGTTTCTTCGAGTGCTAGGAGATGAGAGATTGACCCAAAATTGACATGCTCCTGATGTGCTCTTTCTATCAACTTGATATCCGGCATAATCGGCATCTAAGTACCCGAGTGAGAGTAAGTTCTAAGTCTTTTGAAAACCATAGACAAAGATTACGAGTCCGTGCAAGATATATGAAAATTCTCTTCATCGTAGTGAGATGTGATTCTTTTGGATTAGCTTGGAATCTTGCACAAGGCAGACTTTGAACATGATATCCGGCCTAGATGTGAGATACAATAGAGATCCAATCATACCTCTGTAGAGTTTCGATCTACGACTTTACCATTTTCGTCTAAGTCTAGCTTCAAACTATTACTCATAGGTGTTGCTTGCATGCTTCATATCTTGTAGTTTGTACTTTTTCAAAAGCTCCTGGGTATACTTGGATTAATGTACATAAATGCCATCCTTGTCTTGTTTGATTTGTAGACCAAGAAAAAAGTTGAGTTATCCCATCATACTCATTTAGATCTCCTTCCTCATCAACTCAAAAAACTCTTGACATAGAGTTTTATTAGTAGCTCTAAAAATGATATTATTAACATAAATCTAAGCAATAAGAAAATCTTTGCCCTTGGTTTTTATGAAAAGAGTTTTGTTAATCTGACCTTTTTAAAATTGTTTGCAACCAAGAAATTGCTTAGTCTTTCATACCAAGCTCCGGGAGCTTGTTTAAGACCATATAAAGCGTTTTGCGGTTTGAAAACATGATTTGGACATACAGAGTTTTCAAATCCTGGGACTTGCTCAACATAAACATCTTCTTGAATGAACCTATTCAAAGAGGCACATATGACATCCATTTGATAAAGTTTAATATTCATGCTAGATGCAAATGCCAACAAGATTCCGATTGCCTCAATCATAACAACGAGTGCAAAGGTTTCCCCACAATTAATTCCTTCTTCTTGATTGTTACCCTGGGCAACAAGTCTAGCTTTATTTCTAACTACCAACCCTTCCTCATCCAATTTGTTCTTGAAAACCCACTTGGTTCCTATGACTTGGTGGTTAGATGGTCATTTGGTCGAGTCCAAACTTAGTTTCTTTCAAATTGATTGAGCTCTTCTTGCATGGCCTCTACCCATTTAGGCTTATTTAGGGCGTCTAGTGTATTTTTGGGTTACTGTTAATGATATGAATGCAGAAAATGCACACAGATTATGCAAAGAAGATCGAGTTCTTACCCCATTGTTGATATCAAATAATATGTTTTCAGGTGGGTGGTTGGATGCATATTTGAAATAATTACCTGTCCTTTGGCTTACCAAGTTTGTTAGTTGAATAGGCTAATCTTCGGTTGGTTGATCTTCCTGAGTCTCATTGACTTGCTCTTCGACATTTTGAGCTGGCTCTTGAGTTTGTTCGGTCTAAGTCATAACATTATGAGTTGCTCCATTCTAAGTTGCCTTAATAAATCTGTTTTGACTTTTTCTATGTTCGAGCTTTAGCAAGGTCGTCTTCATCTCTGTTGAGTGTGAGATCTTACAATGTGGACTCACTTATCATGCGAAGATCAATCTCATAAAAACAACGGGGATATTTTCTTTCACTTTGTTAGTTCTTTTGGTAAAAACACGATAAGCTTTGCTCTGAGATGAATAACCCGAAATATACCTTAATCGACCTAGCATCAAACTTAGTCGGATGCTCCTTACAATTGTTGTGAACAAAGCACTTACATCCAAATGGTCTGAAGTAGGAGATGTTGGGTTTCTTTCCTTTGTATAGCTCGTAGGGTGTTTTCTAGATAGGTCCGATTAGGCATATGTTGAGTGTATAATTTGCTATGTTGATCGCCTTAGCCTAGAAACAGTAAGTTAGATCATTTTCAATCATCATAGTCCTTCATATTTCTTCAAGAGTTCTATTCTTTCTCTCCTCTACTTCATTATGTTGAGGAGTTCTTGGTGTAGAGAAGTTGTGAGAGATGTCATTCTAGTCATAGAAGTCTCGCAAATTCCGAGTACTCGAACTCCCTTCCATGGTCAGTTTGAATCCTTCTAATCTAAGTCTAAGACTCCACTTGAATTTTTGTGTAGAGATTAGTGAACTCTTTGAAGGCTTCATTCTTGTTCTTAAGAAAACACACCCAAGTAAATCGTGAGAAATCATCAACAAAACGTTCATACGATTTACCTCCAAGACTTTTCACAGGAATTTCACCTCACGGATCCATATGAAGCAATTCAAGCACTTTGGATGTAGATATAGTTTTGAGTGGCTTGAAAGATGATCTAACCCCCTTACCCTTTGTGCATGCCTCACAGATTTTATCTTTCTTAAAGGCACATTTAGGTAAACCCCTAACCAGTCTATGAGATGCAAGTTTCTTGATTGTATGCATGCTGATATGACCTAATCTACAATGCCGAGTCCATGAATCATCATTCATAGATGCATTAAAACAAGATAAATTCTGACTAGAATCGAGAGAGGAACGGTGTAGGAGTTAGTGTTACCTGAGCTCGGACACGATAACTTAATCTCTTTAGTAACTACATCAAAGATGTAGCAGTTGGTCCGAGTGAACATTACCTCTTGACCTTTGTCACACAGCTGAGAAATGCTAAGGAGATTGTACTTTAGTCCTTTGACAAGGTAGACTGGGTTGACTTGTGTTGTTTCATTCACCAATTTTGCTAATCCCTACTATCTTGCCTTTGCTTGTTATCTCCAAAAGTGTCTTTTCTTCCTTTTAGATCTTCTAGCTCAAAGAAGAGTCTTGAATATCCTTACATGTGGCATGAGCAACCACTGTCTAATTACCAATGTCATTTCTTCTTTTTCGAGTTCTTTGAAAGATAGAGACAAACTAACCATTCTCACTTCCTTTTACGAAGCCGGTAACTTCCTTTACTTGTGGTCCTTCTCTAAAGAAGACCACTTTTGGGAACCCGGATTTGAATAATTTTGGGTCCGGTCCGATTCTTAGTCTTCCTTCAAAAAAATTGAGTCTATGTCTCTTTCTTTAGAAAATCTTTTCTTTTGTAAACTGGAGGAGAGGGCTTTTTCTTCTAAACTGGTCTAGGCTTAGTCCTCTATTCATTTGTATGAATAGGACCATGCTCAGCCTTCCTGAACATTATAGTTCTGGAATCATTTTTGAAAAGATTAGAATAGGATTTTGATTCCTTTTTTCATTGAAACCAAGTCGTTCTTTCTGAAAGAGACACATTGAGAGTCTAATAGCATACCAAGGTTTTCTAACCTTGGGTGAATTTCAAAACAAGCTCTTGAGACTCATTGAGCTTTCTTTTCAGTTGCTCATTCTCTATTCTGAGTGACTCGAGACAAAGTCTCATTTACTTGAGTACTGGTCTTAAGTTCTTTCGAATTTTGTCTCGGTTTTCCAAATCATTTTTGAAAGCATTGCATTCATCGGTAAGAGACTCAAGTTGTTCTTTGAACTGGAACAAGTCGAATTGGACTTTTCTTCCAAAGTGAAAATATATCATATTAGATCAACTTTTAAAAATTTGAGAATGTATTCGACTACCTCATCAATATCCGAGTCCTCGTTGTCGACTCGGATTCAGCTTCCGAGTCCGTAAGTGCCATAAGACACTTTGAGTCATCTAAGTCATCTTCTTGAGATGAGTCATAATCACTCCAGGTAGCCATCATAGCCTTTTACTTTCTGTCCTTCTTTCTCTTGGGACGAGTATCGATTATGTGCTCCTTGCTACCACAGTCATAGCAACCCGAGTTCTTAGATGAGGATAACTTTGATGGAGAAGAATATTTACCTTTTACGTCGTTCTTATCTTTCTTGTAGAACTCATCCATTGGCCTCTTTCCCATTTCTGGTATTTCATCACTCTCTTGAAGCCATGGGCAATGAGTGCCATAGGATCCTCTTCCGAATCTAATGAGCTCAAACTTTCACGTCCGCTTTCTAAGGCCTTGAGCACAATATTATTTTTGGTGTTGACTCGACATCCTCTTCCTCGAGGTGAATCTCATGAGTGAGTAGCTTGCCAATAAGCTTGTCCGACCTTAGTTGAGATGGGTTATGAGCTTCTTCAATGGCTATCACCATAGGACCTCATCTCTTCTTCGGTAGACTTCTCAAAATCTTTCTGGACATTTCTTTATGAGAAATCCTTCTACCTAGAGATTTGAGATTATTGGTAATCTCGGTGAACCGAACATACATCCGAGTGATGTTTTCTTACGGCTCCATCCTGAACAACTCATACTTATGAAAATATTGACTTATCATAGTTTGCTTCACTTAGCCTATTCCTTCATAGGTGTTGACAAGAAAATCCCATACCACTTTAGGCGTGTCACGAGCGAGAGACTCGTTGTATTCTTTGTGCTAATGGCACACATCGAGTGTGTTCATATCTTTGAAATTCTTTACGAATTTCTCGGTCTCCTCAGTGGTGAACTCGATTTGGCTTTACGTAAAAGAATTGCATTCTTCATCTTCATTGGAATGCGGTTGTCGGCTTGGATGATGTTCCAAACATCTTCATGGTTGTCCATTAAGAAACATTCCATCATCTTCTTCCAATGGCAAATATTTAACCATTTGAACTTTGGTGGTTTGGTAGATGATCTTCCTTCATCAAACTCTCAATTATTCTGAGCCATATGATCCTCTAGAAAGGTTAGGCTCGATACCAATTGAAGGTTTGCTCCTAGAGAGTCTAAGTCACCCTAGAAGGGAGGTTGAAGGTTTGCTCTTAGAGAAGGTAAGTCACCATAGAGGGGGTGAATAGAGTGATAATGAAATTTGCTTGAAATTTAAAATAGATGTGAATTTGAGGTGAGCAAGAGTCGGAGATGAGCTCGGAAAAGCACTAACTCGGAATTCGAGTGAAGAGTGAAGAAACAGATTAAACAGAGACTTTAAGCCTGTCTGAGTCTAGAATTCACTCGGAAAAGTAATAACACGAAAGTACGTGGAAACCCTCAGGGCGAGAAAACCACGGACCGTGCTAATCCAAGCACGAAGTCAAATCCACTATTTTGAGTCTATAAAATACAGTAGGCTGACTGAACTGGAGTTACTCCCTTAGATAACTCTTTATAAGTTTTTCCTAGACTTAGAAATTACCTTATCTGATCTAGTACTTCCTAACCGAGATCACCATTACGAGTTAGGGACAAGCTGAGCTAAGTTAACCTTTACAGCTCAGTCAAGGGACCTTACTTAGAGAGTAAGAAGAGAGTTTGTAACTAAGTACAAGACCTTACAACTCAGAATATTATGACATACAAAATTGGAGTTGTAAGTGGAAGATTCAGAATGAAGACAATGACTTTTGATCAAGTATGTATATTAACAATAGATTCGGCAATCTTCAAGTCTTGAAAGTTTGCTTCTAATTATAGATGACCAAGCGAGTATAGCCGTTGTGTCCATCTTCCGACTAGAAGTCATTTGAGACCGTTGTAGATGATTTTCTAAGTCACTCGGAAAATATCCGTTGAGATATGAACGTTAGGCAACGGTTCTTGACTCCTTTGGAAGTCCCAAAACCACTGGTGGTGTCTTCAAAAATAAGGTGGAAACCACCGTTGAGCTTAGTGTTACTGATTTCCAGTTTTGGAAACACACGACCTTGACACGATGTACTGGGGCTAGGTCGGAGGTGGAAAAAGCCTTGTCTGCTTGGTGATTTGATGTTTTGAAGCCCGTTACTTTTGTATTTCAAATTAGGATAGCCTCATTTGAATAACCTACAAAAGTAAATCAATTTGGTTCTCAAAGTATAAAATACTTTGGTCCAAGATTAGACACGAGATAATATTAAAATTAAGATAATTAAGAGATAATTATACGGGTCGGAAAAGAAAAGGAATTTTCGAGTCTAATATCCATGAAACTCAAATTCCATCTTTGTCGAGTCTAGTAGGTAATTAAGTCGGATAAAGAATATCGAGTAAATAGACTTGATCTAGACTAAACGAAATTCGGACCTGAGTTTATGTGTATGAACACAAATGTTTGAACATGCGATAAATCTAAGCGTTGGGTGACTCGGAGCGAGTGTGAAATGACATGTAAAAATATGCTTTCGAGTCGATCGAGTCGGGCGAAAACATTAAAATAGTTTCTTTAACACTCGGAAGAAATGTTATGGAATGACTTGAAGTCAAAACCCTATAAGAGATGATGTCTTATACCGATTCGTTGATGGAACTCAAAAACGAGTAAGTAAAAGTCCGAATCTTCGAGAGGTGAATAGGTTGATGAAGAAAATTAAACAATTTTTATAGCAATGCAGCGAGAACATTATAATATGAGTCTAGATTGGACTCGGAAAAATAATAACATAGATATACGCGGAAACCCTCCCGGGCGAGAAAACCACGAGATAGTGCTAATCCAAGCACTAAGTTAAATCCGCTCTTTCGAATCTATAAAATATAGAGGATCGACTCAACCAGAATTGCTCCCTTAAACAATTCCTTATAATGTTTCCTAGACTCGAAGTTCCCTAATTTGATCTAGTACTTCTTGATTCGGGTAATCTTTACAATCACGGATAACTAAGCTGATTTAACCCTTAGAGCTCAGTCAAGGGACCTTACTTATATAGTAAGAAAAGAGTGTAACTTATTACAAGACATTCTTTACAACTCGAAAATATTAAATAAAAACTTAGAGTTGTAAATAGAAGATTGAGTAAGAATGAGAACGAGTAATTAGTTCAACAATAAATATAGTTCCAATAATCTCTTCAACAATCTTCTAGTCTTGTGAAGTGACTTCTATTTATAGCAAATCAGGCAGAGTGACCATTGAGTCTTGGCTCCGAACGAAGTCTTCACCGGTCGTTATAACGGCTACTCGAGTCGCTCGAAAAGATCCGTTGGGATGTGAACATTGTGCAACGACTCTTAGCTCCAAAAGATGGTCCAATAACTTGGTGGTGACTAAAAACCGAGGTGGAAACAACCGTTAGGCCTAAAGTTGGAGCTTTCTAGGTTTGGAAACAAACAACCACGACACAGATGTCTAAGCCATGTCTACAATTAGCTAAAGCTGTCTCGCTGGTGTTTAACGGCTAGAAGCTGGTTGCTTTTGTATTTCAAAACTAAGTTAACCTCGTTTGAATAACCTACAAAAGAAACTACATTGGTTCTCAAACTATAACAATGCTTTGGTCCTAGATTAGGCACGAGATAATAATTAAATCCAAGTAATTAAATGCTTAATTATCTTTGGCCTAAAGGAATGGAATTTTCTAAGTCTAATATTTAATATATACTCAAATTCCATCTTGAGTCGAGTCCTAAGTTGATCAAGTAGAGAGTGTAAAAATATCACAAGTATAACAACTTTATCCGGTCAAATAATTCTCAAGGAAATAAAGCTGACTTAGAATAAGGAATTAACGTTGTAATTTTTTTTACATTTAAATACGAGTCAGTACTCATAATAAGAGTGTTAGAGAAATTATTTGAGCATGTGATAGTTCTGAGTGATGTCCGCGTGATTCGAAAAATCAATGAAGGAGATATGCGATAAGGCACTCGTCCGAGTTTGTCGAAGCGAATGAAAACTTAGATAAAAGTTTGTATAGTGATCGGAATGTCTTGGAATCAAAGCGAAGAGAGATAAGATTTATACTTGAGTCTTCATGTAATACTCGGAATGACTTAGAGTCAAAACCTGATTCTTCAAGAAGGAAAACTGTGGCCCGACCAGTCCACCGTTGACCAAGTGGTGGCCGGCGTCCGCCTTGGCCAAACCTAGTTGGGTTGGGCTCGGCCTACTACCGAGGGATATGCTAAGCGTAGTACTTCTTCAACCGATCGAGATTAGTATACTGAAAAATCTATTCTCCTTCCAAATTAGTTAATTTTACTGATCCGCCAAGTAAAATTTGATTAAGTGTGCCGATTGGGCTTAAATTTCCTTCGTGGATTCTAAATTGGAGCTCGACCTCTCCAAGGACCAAATCCCCAATTTGTAAGTTGGGAGGCTTAACCTTCTTATTGAAAGCCCTAGATATACGTGCTTGGTATATTTTGACATTATACAGGGCATTGAGGCGCCTCTTGTCCAGCAACACTAATTCCTCATAACGTGCTTTAGCCCACTCGACTTCAGAATCGGCTCTCAGCAATTATCCTTAACGAAGGAATTTCAATCTCAACAGGAAGGACTACTTCCATGCTATAGACTAGAGAGTAAGGCGTCGCTCCGAGTGGAGGATCTAATGGAAGTTCTATAACCCCACAAAGCGAAAGGTAATTTATCTAGCCAATCCTTGTGAGTAATCGCCATTTTCTCCACTATTCTCCGAATGTTCTTATTAGTTGCTTTAATCGCTTTGTTGGTTTGAGGATGATATGGAGAAGATTTGTAATGTTGGATTTTATACTTATCCAATAAATTCGCTACTTCCTTCTTGAAATGACTACCATGGTCACTTATAAGCTCGTGAGGCACTCCATAATGACAACTAATATTCCGGGTGATGAATTTTGTTACTGTTTTGATGTCGAGGTCGCACAAGAAGCTGCTTCTACCCATTTGGTGAACTAGTCGATTGCTAGTAATACAAATTTGTGACCACCTGTCCCTTTAGGAGTCACCTTGCCAATAATGTCTATTCCCCAAACTGAAAACGACCAAGGTGAGGATAATGTAGTGAGAAATGATGGGGTTGGTGTTGTAAGTATGTATATGCCTGACATTTATGGCATCTTCTAAAAAACTCATGACAATCTGCTGCCATGATGTGCTTCGCTTTATATTGATTGACATAAAGTAAGTTGATCCCATAATTAGTTTTCTTGAAAACTGTCCTTGATTGCGGAAAAATTATGCAGCCAACATCCCGATGGCTTATTAGGCTCTAGGTGTGGAGTCCAAAGGATATTCTTCCATATCCAAAGACTGATAAATATCATGATACTAGCTAGTACCGTCGAGATTAGATACTTCTAAGGCGCGAGACGTGTGCGAGCCGACTCCACCTCTCGATGTGAACAAGCATTGAGTGAATGCCAACACGGATATTGATTATTAGGTAAGTGAAGGAAATCTTGTCGAAGTGTTTAGATAATTATGTGAAATATGCTTGGTAGGGTACCAAGGCTTAACTACGTATCTTCAACCTTTGCGAAATTTGGTTGATGATCAAACTGGAATCACCAAAAATCGTGACGTTCTTGACCCCGATCTTTGTTACGGCTTCAAGTCTTGTGATACAAGCTTCGTACTCTACAACATGATTAGTGACCTCGAAGTCTAGCCTAATAGAAATAGGAGTATGTGCTCCCTCCGGTGAGACTAAAAGAATCCCTACTCCAAAGCCCTTCGAAGACTCGGACTTTACTCCGCACATTTCGAGTACTATCAAGGGAATCAGGTATACGACTCTCTTACTTATAGAGCTTTGATTCCAAGTCATTCTCTGTACCTTAGAAACTTTTCCGAGTGATATTGTATTTCCTCTATGTGATATAGCAATTATTTCATGTATTTATGCATGACTCTGTCCGACTTAGAAAGCATATCTATACTCACTTGTGTACACTCGGTTCCGAGTCTCTCATCACTTAGAATTATCGCATGTTCAAATGACTAGTATTTGTATAACCGCACTCAGGTCCGACTTCATGTTACAGGTCTTATTCTGTTAGAGTCAGCACTTCTAGTCCGAACCATGCTTAGTCTAGATCAAGTTTGTTTCACTCGATATTCTTTATTTAACTTAATTCTCGCTTAGACTAACTCGGATGGAATTTCGAGTTTCATGGATGTTAGACTCGGAAAATTCCATTCCTTTTCGACTCGAGATAATTAGGCACTTAATTATCTCGTGTCTAATCTTGGACCAAAGTATTTTATACTTTGAGAACCAATTTGATTTACTTTTGTAGGTTATTCAAACGAGGCTACACTTTTGAAATACAAAAGTAACCGAGCTTCAAAACGTCAAATCACCAGCGAGACAAGGCTTTTTCCACCTCCGACCTAGCCCTAGAAGATCGTGTCGAGGATGTTTGTTTCCAAAGCTGGAAATCTGCAAGACCAAGGTAAACGGTGGTTTCCACCTTATCTTTCAAGACACCACCAGTGGTTTTGGGACTTCCAAAGGAGACAAGAACCGTTGTCCAACGTTCATATCTCAACGGATATTTTCCGAGTGACTCGGAAAACCCTTAACAACGGTCACAAAGGACTCCCGATCGGAAGATGGACTCAACGGCTAAGCTGCTTGGTCATCTATAAATAGAAGCCAACTCTCAAGACTTGAAGATTGCCGAATCTATTGTTAATATACATACTTGATATTAAGTGATTGTATTCATTCCCAATCTTCTACTTACACCCCCACTCTGTAATTCATTATATTTTGAGTTGTAAGGTCTTGTACTTAGTTACAAACACTTTCTTTCTTAGTCTCTAAGTAAGGTACCTTGATTGAGTCGTAAGGGTTAATTCAACTCAATTGTCCCTCGCTGTAAGGGTTATCTCGGCTAGGAAGTACTAGATCGAGATAAGGGAATTTCGAGTCTAGGAAAAACATGTAAAGAGTTGTCTAAGGGAGCAACTCGGGGTCGATCGATCTACTATATTTTGTGGACTCAAAATAGTGGATTTGACTTCGTGCTTGGATTAGCACGGTCCGTGGTTTTCTGCCCAGGAGGGTTTCCACATACTTTCTATATCTTCACTTTCCGAGTACATTCTAGACTTAGACAGACTCAAAGTTTTAGTTTTATCTCGCTTCTTGACTCCTCACTGTAATTCCGATTTCATACTTTTTTGACCCCATTATAGACTCGGAATCTATTTCTATCTGTCCCTTGCTCAAAAGAGTTTGATTTTCGGAAAAATCTTCCATCACCCTATTTACCCCCTCTAGGGTGACTTAGTCTCTCCCTGAGCAAACCATCAATTGGTATCGAGCCTAGCATTTCGAAATTATCTAACAATCCAAAGGTCTAAAAATCAAATGGCTCGGAACAACGGAGAGTTCGAGGAAGGAAGATCTTCCAGCAGACCACCAAAGTTCAAAGGATCCCACTTCGTGCACTCGGAAGAAACTCATGGAATGTTTCCTCCTGGATCATGATGAAGATGTTTGGAACATCATAGAACAAGGAAACTACACTCCCATGAAGACTGTAGAAACAAGACTCGTGCCCAAGATCAAGGCGAGTTCACGAGTGATGAAGCTGAAAATTTCAAAAAGAACTTCAAGCTATGAACATTCTTATGTGCGCCATCAGCTCGAAGAATACAACCAAGTTTCTACATGTGACACGGCCAAAGAAGTGTGGGACACACTTGGTCAACACTTATGAAGGTACAAGCTAGGTCGGACAAGCGAAGATCAACCAATATCTTCAAAAATATGAGCTATTTAAGATGGAGCCGGAAGAAAATATCACTCGGATGTTTATTCGATTTACAGAGATTACCAATAATCTCAAATCTCCGGGTAAAAGATCTCCCACGAAGAAATGTGCAGAAAGATACTCGAAGCCTACCCAAGAAGAGATGTGGTACCAAGGTGACTGCCATAGAGGAGGCTCGGAACTTATCTCTACTAAAGCCGGACGAACTCATTGGGAAACTTCTCACCCATGAGATTCACTCGGATGAGGAGGATGCAGAGGTCAGCACCAACAAGAACATTGCGGCTGAAAGCCTCGAAACCGGAGAAGAAAATCTGAGTTGCTCGACTCGGAAGAGGATCGCATGGCACTAATTGCTAGAGGCTTCAAGAGAACGATGAAGCACAAAAGATGGGGTAAGAAGCCAAAAGAAGAGTTCTATAAGAAAGACAAGAAGGATAGAAAAGGTAAATACTCTTCTCCTTAAAAGTTATCTTTGACTAAGAACTCTGGATGCTTTGAATATGGCAGAAAGGAACACATAGTCAAAGACTGTCCAAAGAGAAAACAGGACAGAAAGAAGAAAAGGGCTACGATGGCCACATGGAGTTACGAGGACTCATCGGAAGATAACGAGGACTCGGATGACTCAAAGTGTCCGATGGCCCTCTCTAACTCGGATGCGAAGCGAGTCGGACTCGGATCAATCGGACAATGAGGAATCTAATCCTCAAGAGGTAATTGAGTACTTTCTCAAATTCTCCAAAGTTGATTTGGCTAAGTATATTTTTACTTTGGAAGAAAAGTCTAATTCCGATTCCTCTCGTTTCAAAGAACTTGAGTCAATTTCTTCGAGAGCATCTCTTTGAAAAATGAATTGGAAAAGCTGAGACTAACACTCGAGAGAACTCAAGACTAATGCTCAATCCAATGAGGCCGAGTCCGAGTTACTCGAAGAGAAAATGAGCGACTAAAGCAAAAGCTCAATGAGTCCGAAGATCTTGTTTTAAAATGTACTCAAGGTCGGAAAAACCTTGGCATGCTCTTAGGTTCTCAATGTGTCTCTTTCGAAAAGAAGGTCTTGGTTTCAACAAAGAGGAGGAATCTAATTCCTCCTCGGAGCTTTCAAAAGGATTCCGGAACTGTAAAGTTCGGGAAAGCCGAGAATGGTCCCATTTATAAAAATGAAAGGAGGACTAAGCCCGGATCGGTTTACAAGAAGAAACTATCTCCTCCAGCTCTCAAAAGAAAAGTTTTTCAAAAGAAAGAGATACGGACTCGGTTCTCTACACGGAAGACTCGGAATCGGACTCAGCCCAAAGTCATTCAAATCGGGTTCCGAAAAACCTTCTTCCTCATAAAAGGACCACGAGTAAAGAGTGTTACTTGGGTTTGTTAGAGGAAGTGAAAAGGGTTAGATTGTCTCTGTTTTGCAGGTTACTCGGAAGAGATCAAAAGGACACTGGTATCTTGACAGGTGGATGCTCATGTCACATGTCGGGAGAGTCGGGACTCTTTTCGAGTTAGAAGAGCATAAAGGAGGAAAAGTCACTTTTGGAGATGACAAGCAAAGGCAAGATAATTGGGATAGGCAAGATTGGAAAGGGAAGCAATCTGGTCAACCCAGTTTACCTTGTCAAAGGACTGAAGTACAATCTGCTTAGCATCTCTCAATTATGTGATAAAGGTCAAGAGGTAAGATTCACTCAAACCAAATGTTACATTTCGATGACACCACCAAGGAGATCAAACTCTCGGGTAAGAGATCGGGTAACACTTACATTATTCCTCTCTCGACTCTAGCTAGAACTTATCTTGTTTAAAAGCTTCTCTTCATGATGATTCATGGACATGGCATCATAGATTAGGCCATGTTAGCATGCATACTATTTAGAAATTAACATCTCATGGTTTAGTTAGAGGTTTGCCTAATCGTGCTTTCAAGAAAAATAGAGTTTGTGAAGCTTGCACAAGAGGGAAACAAGTCAGGTCATCATTCAAATCACTGAAGACAGTTTCCACATCCAAAGTGCTTGAGCTGCTGCATATGGATTTATGTGGTGAAATCCCGGTTAAAAGCCTCGGAGGTAAATCATATGTACTTGTTATTATTGATGATTATTCACAATTTACCTAGGTGTGTTTTCTTAAGCACAAAAATGAAGCATTCAAGGAGTTTAGCAAGCTCTGCAAAAAATTGAAGTTAAGTCTCGGACTCGGATTTAGAGAATTCAAACCGACCATGGAAGGGAGTTC
The DNA here is from genome assembly GCA_021018815.1 of Talinum fruticosum. NCBI lineage: Eukaryota > Viridiplantae > Streptophyta > Magnoliopsida > Caryophyllales > Talinaceae > Talinum > Talinum fruticosum. The sequence goes on from JAITYX010000040.1 coordinate 4,109,531, forward strand.
GACTACTCGGAATTCTCGAGTTTTGTGACAAGAATGGAATCTCTCACAACTTCTCAGCACCAAGAACTCCTCAACAAAATGAAGTAGTGGAGAGAAAGAACAGAATTCTTGAAGAAATAGCAAGGACAATGATGATTGAGAACAATCTACCTTACTATTTACGGGCTGAGGCGATCAACACGACCAACTACACTTTGAACAGATGCCTCATCGGACCCATACTGAAGAAAACACCTTATGAGCTCTACAAAGGGAAGAAACCCAATATTTCCTATTTCAAGCCTTTTGGATGCAAATGTTTTGTTCATAACAATGGTAAGGATCACGTGACCAAGTTTGATGCTCGGTCGAGATGAAGGTATTTTCCTAGGTTATTCATCTCATAGTAAAGCCGATCGCATCTTCAATAAGAGAACTAACAAAGTGGAAGAAAGCATCCACGTTGTGTTTGATGAGATTAAACAGGAAAAACCTAGCGAGTCATCATTCTCGGATCCGAAGCTCAGCAGAGAAGACGATGATAAAGCCGAATCCATCCGGATTCAAACTCAACCAGCTCGGAATGAAGCAACTCGGAATAATGTGACTCGAACGAGACAACTCAAGAGTCCGCCTGAATGACCAAGCTTCGAAGATCGGGCGGTTCAACCTACGGATCCGATGAATCGGAGAACAAGTAGAGCATTCAAGTATGCTTCTAGTCACCCACTAGAAAACATATTATCCGATATCAACAGTGGGGTAAGAACTCATTCCTCTCTTTAAAATCTATGTGCATTCACTACATTCATTTCATTAATCGAACCCAAAAATGCACTAGAGGCCCTAAATGAACCTGAATGGGTAGAGGCCATGCAAGAGGAACTCAATCAATTCGAAAGAAACCAAGTCCGGACTCGACCAAACGACCTTCGACCACCCAGTCATAGGAACCAAATGGGTTTTCAAGAACAAACTAGATGAAGGTGGGTTAGTCGTCGAAACAAGGCTAGACTTGTGGCTCATGGTTACAATCGGGAAGAAGGGATTGATTGTGGGGAAACCTTTACACTGTTACTAGAATTGAAGCCATTAGAATCATGTTGGCATTTGCATCTAGCATGAATATTAAATTATATCAAATGGATGTTAAGTGTGCGTTTCTCAATGGTTTTATTGAAGAGGAAGTCTATGTCGAGAAACCTCCTGGATTTGAAAACTCGGAATTTCCAGATTATGTTTTCAAACTTCAAAAAGCAATAGATCGAAACTCTATCGAGGTATGATTGGATCTTTGCTATGTCTTACTTCCAGCAGGCTAGATATAATGTTCGGTGTATGTTTATGCGCAGGATTCCAAGCTAATCCAAAAGAATCACATCTCACTTCGGTGAAGAGAATATTCGAGATATCTTGCAAGGACTCGGAACTTAGGTCTATGGTACTCAAGAGACTCGGAACTAACTCGATCTGGATACTCGGATGCTGATTATGCTCGATATAAATTTGATAGAAAGAGCACTTCAGGAGCGTGCCAATTTCTGGGTCAATCCTTAATATCCTGGCACTCAAAGAAGCAAAACTCGGTAGCTCTATGAACTGCCGAAGTTGAGTATATTGCGGCCGTAGCATGTCTGTGCTCAGATTTTATGGATAAAGCAACACTTGAGAGATCTTGGACTTTCTTTCAAATCATTCTTTTGACAAGTGTGATAATCAAAGTGCAATCGGCATCACCGAAAATCCGGTTCAAGCAATCAAAAACAAAACACATTGAGGTCATGTATCATTTTTTGAGAGACCACTCTAAGAAAGGCGATATTCAACTTGAATTCATTCCTACTAATCTTCAATTAGCTAATATTTTTAGTAAGCCTCTTAGTAAAGATCGGTTTTGTTTTATTAGGAATGAGCTTGGAATGCTAAATGCATAATTATGTGCTTTCTTTAAGAAAAGCTCATTACATGATTATGTGTTATGTGCGTTCAAATCGTTAATAACCTTTTGTTCGAGTTGATTTAGTGATACTGAGCTGATAGTTATTATTTATTTCTAGCTTCGAGTTACTCGGAATTTTATCTCGAGTCGAGACTTAGACATTTGAGAAAAATGGACATCAAATCTCCGAAATCATCTCTAGATAAGTGGAGAATTTCAGAATTTATTTTCAAAATCTTCTTCTCTCTCTCGCGCTGTGATCGAGACAACTAGTTGCTGCAAGACAAACCGCTAGAATTCTAATTGTTGAGAAGAGAATCGTCACACCGGTCCGAGGTGACTGTTGAAAGAGCTGAGTCGAACGGATATTAAAGGACGATTATTTTCCTATAAATAGCGCCTATTCTCCTTCATCTCGCTACTTTACATTTCACTTACTCTCTCTCTCTCTCTCAATCAAAACTTCGCGCACAAGCTTCGTGAAGATCATCTCAAGTAAGCTCGATTGCTCTCAACTCTTTCTTCTACTTTTTTTCTTTCACTCTCTTTAATCTATTCTCTTCTACGTTTCACTCCTATCTCTTTTCTCATTCAAAATGCCTAAAAGAGGTTCTCACCCTGACTTTCTTGGCTCTTCCTCAAAGAAGCCTCGCACAAAAAGCCAAGAAGGCTCCTCCAACTCAAAACCTCTCGTCACCCAGACATCTTGTGCTGGATGATAAGTTCTTTCCAACCACAAAATTCTCATGGTTACCCCACATCCAAACAACTAGGGTTTATAACTTTCTTTGCTTCAGCGAGTTCATATATCCTGAACTCGTATATGAGTTTTACACTCATCTCACAAGCTCTAAAGGTGTTCTAACCTCCGGGGTTCAAAATATAACTGTTCGTATAAACACTTCCCTTCTCTATCGCTTGTTCGAGGTCTCCTCTCTCTTCTTGAACAGTAACCCAATTCCTTTCACCGAGGTCGTTAAACACTTCTTTGAAAAGTACGAAAAGAGTTTCCTCGGTTACACAAATTTATGTGACTCAGCTGAGGTCGAAGCACGTCTTCCGTGTTTCTTGCTGATGAGAACTTTCTTCTCTCAACATTCTAGCAAAGATAACCCCAACTCCAAGCATTTAAAAGCTCTTTTTGACATTCTTGAGGGCTACGAAGTAGACCTCTTTCCCTCCATCATCGAGTAAATAGCAGTTTGTGCCAGCTCAACTCCAAAATAAGAAGAACACCCCTCTTCCTTTTGGTGCTCTTCTCACACTTGTCTTCAAACAATTTAAAGTTCCTCTTCCCTCGGACCCAAACGCTATTTACGAAGTCTGCCGTTGTTGTCGGCAAAAGGAACTCCGAGGGTACGGGTATCGGGAGACTCAACCTAGTATCCGGGTATACGGCTCGAGTTGAGGCCACCTTCTCCGCCTCGAGTCGGAAAGAAGCCCCCTTTCTCTCCTTGCCCTACCTGGTGGTGCTTCCACCTCAGGTGCTTCTAAGTCTCTCTCCTCCATTTTGTCCTCCGCTTTCTGGACAAAATCAACTCTGTGTCCTTGGAATTCAAGGACATGCTCCGGTCATTCAAGATTGTCTATTAGTCTATGACCATCAACCAAAAAATAGCCCAATCTCAAATCCGAGAGCAGCAAGAACTACTTCTTGAGATGAAGGCTCTGGTGAAGGAGCGGAAGGAGCTCATCGAGCTCCTCCAGGAGAAGAAGGTCCAAGGCGGCTCGGGACCATGGCGACTCAAACACATGTGAAGAGTCCTCGAGCCCGGCCAAGACCTCCTCGAGATAGCGGGGAGGACGGAGAAGAAGACCAAGAAGAAGCGAAGCCGAGGAGCCTGTGGTCGAGGCGGCTCTTTTCGGGCAAGGGGAGGAACAAAAAGACGATGCATGAGGGACAGGCTGAGGGTCTAAATGCTCTTGAAGCTCAATCCGAAATGATCGGCTCGGACGGCGGTTTGAGTGGGTCGGAAGACCTAGGCTGCGCAAGGACAAGCTGCGGCGGGTCGGACTAAGCGGACCCCTCCAGCTACAGAGCTCCAAGTGGAGGAACCTCTGGATCTTCTCATTCTGGGTTAGCCACTTAGAGCTGAGCCCTTGACGGTGATTCTGTCCTCCCTCCGCCGCGCTCAAGCACATCGTCAAGATCCTACCAGCACCGGCGTACCACTCGTCCTTCCTCTTCTACTCGGACAACTCCTTCTCCCTCTTAGACAGCATGCACTTTGTGTCACAATTCCAAAGTCTGTCAGATTCTTTCTCTTCCTGGAACCTTTTTCATTTCTTCATCTTTTACTTATCTCTTTTGTCCGGACATCAAATATGTATTACTTATTGTATTCTTCCCTTTTTTTTTTTTGTTGTTTTTGCTGAAAGGCAAGGGGAGAATATAGATAGAAAAATTTGTTGTCTTGTTTAGGGGAGTTTCTCACACTCTCTCTCTCTGTATATATTTTTCTTTAACTTCAATGAATTAATGCATTTCTTTCAATTCTTTGAGTTTAATGTTTAATGCAAGCATTTCGAGTTTCAATCAAATATGCTCTCTTGCTTAGCATCTTCATCAACATAAATGCATTTCATTGACTATTCTTTATACTCGATACTTCAAGTATACAAAAACAAATCTATATCACTAACAAAGTTTCTTTCTAAGTATGGAATGACTTTCATCAAAAAGGGAAGATTGAAGACTCGGACTTTACTCCCCACATTTCGAGTACTACCAAGGGACTTAGGTATACAACTCCCTTACTTATAGACTTTTAATTCCAAGTCATTCTCCGTACCTTAGAAACTTTTCTGAGTGATATAGTATTTCCTCTAAGTGATATAGCAATTATTTCATGTATTTATGCGTGACTATGTCCGACTCGGAAAGCATATCTATACTCACTTGTGTACACTCGGTTCGAGTCTCTCATCACTTAGAATTATCGTATGTTCAAATGACTAGTATTTGCATAACCGCACTCAGTGTCGACTTTATGTTACAGGTCTTATTCGTTAGAGTCGGCACTTCTAGTCTTAACCATGTTTAGTCTAGATCAAGTCCGTTTCACTTTGATATTCTTTATTTAACTTGATTCTCGCTTAGACTAACTCGGATGGAATTTCGAGTTTCATAGATGTTAGACTCGGAAAATTCCATTCCTTTTCCGACTCGGATAATTAGTCACTTAATTATCCGTGTCTAATCTTGGACCAAAGTATTTTATACTTTAAGAACTAATTTGATTTACTTTTGTAGGTTATTCAAACGAGGCTACACTTTTGAAATACAAACGTAACCGGCTTCAAAACGTCAAATCACCAGCGAGACAAGGCTTTTTCCACCTCCGACCTAGCCCTAGAAGGCTGTGTCGAGGCTGTCTGTTTCCAAAATTGGAAATCTGCAAGACCAAGCTAAATGGTAGTTTCCACCTTATCTTTCAAGACACCACCAGTGGTTTTGGGACTTCCAAAGGAGACAAGAACCGTTGTTCAACGTTCATATCTCATCGCATATTTTCGAGTGACTCGAAAACCCTTAACAACGATCACAAAGGACTCCCGGTCAGAAGATGGACTCAATGGCTAAGCTGCTTGGTCATCTATAAAAAGAAGCCAACTCTCAAGACTTGAAGATTACCGAATCTATTGTTAATATATATACTTGATATTAAGTTATTGTATTCATTCTCAATCTTCTACTTACAACTCCCACTCTGTAATTCATTATATTCTGAGTTGTAAGGTCTTGTACTTAGTTACAAACACTCTCTTTCTTACTCTCTAAGTAAGGTCCCTTAACCGAGCTATAAGGGTTAACTCGGCTCGGTTGTCCCTCGCTGTAAGGGTTATCTCGGCTAGGAAGTACTAGATCAAATAAGGGAATTTCTAAGTCTAAGAAAAACTTGTAAAGAGTTGTAAGGGTTATCTCGGCTAGCAATTCGGGGTCGGTCGGTCTATTGGATTTTGTGCACTCAAAATAGTGGATTTGACTTGGTGCTTGGACTAGCACGGTTCGTGGTTTTCTGCCCTAGGAGGGTTTCCACATACTTTACGTGTCTTCACTTTCTTAGTACATTCTAGACTCGGACAGGACTCAAAGTTTCGGTTTTATCCGCTTCTTTACTCCTCACTGCAATTACGAGTTCATACTTTTCTTACCCCATTATAGACTCGGAATCTATTTCTGTTTGTCCCTTGCTCAAAAGAGTTTGATTTTCGGAAAAATCTTCCATCACCCTATTCACCCCCTCTTGGGTGACTTAGTCACGTCCCTGAGCAAACCTTCACCTTCGATTGGAAGCACCATCAAGGTACATTGTCGAAATGTCCACCTCTTCTTGTAAAATATCTTCATCCGGGAAATCAAGGTGTCCGAGTTGCGATTCGGGTACGGGTAGATCTACCAAGAATTCCGATGCTACTCTTCCTTTGAATGCTTTTCGAGGAAGAAACTTGAGTTCGAATTTCGATAGCATGACAGTCCATCGCGCTATCTTACTGCTAATAATCGATTGCTTAAGCATTACTAAAAATCATCAAATTTTCCACTGAAAAATCATAGTAGACTGTTTTTCCACTACTTCAATTTTTCATCGATTTCCCACCATTATATTTTCAATGAAAAATATCGCACTAGATTCCCTCCGATTTTCCACTACCAAATATTTTCACAATTTTAAAATTTATTTAAAATTTATTTCCTACTAATTTCCCACTAACATTTATTTATTTGAATTTCCCCTTTTTTTTATTTTCATAGCAACTATTTCTCCCGAAATATTTCACTAGTAAATTAAATTTTTCAATTCCCACCAAATAAAAATTTTGGTGAAAGTGTATCTTAAAAAAACATGTAGCGACAAGTGAGAATCGAATACAAGGCGTGTATACTTGCCAAGTGGCAAATAATTAACCCAAATGTGTACTCTCTCTCCTCTCACACCCTCTCTCATGCCTCTCCGTCCTGCACACCCCTGGACCTGAACCCTAGCTCACGCCCGCCGGGATCCAAGCCTCTAACCTCTCCGCAACCCCGCCCCCATCTCCGGGAACTCATTGCCGCCGTCACTCCGGTGGCCGACAATCGACGGCTCTCGGGTCTCTCCGAGGAAGACTCGAAGACTTACGCTCGCTGCTTTTAGAAGTGTTTCTATTCTGGGTTTTGGGTTCCATCGTCTCCGCAACCCCACCATCGTCTCCGGGAGCTCATCGCCGCCGTCACTGCGGTGGCCAACGATCGACGACTCTCGGGGTGTCTCCAAGGAAGACTCGAACACTTACGCTCGCTACTTTTAGAAGTTCGGGTGTTTCAATTCAAGGTTTTGGGTTCCACCGTCCCCGCAACGCCGCCACCGTCTCCAGAAATTCATCGCCGCTGTTACACTAGTGGCGAAAGATCAACGGCTCTTTGGATCTCTCCAAGGAAGACTCGGACACATACGCCGACCGCGTTTACAAGTGTTTCGATTCCGGGTTTTGGGTTCCACCGTCTCCACAACCCCGCCACGATCTCCAGGAACTCATCGCCGTCGTCACTCCGGTGGCCTTTTTTGACAGACTCTCTAGATGTCTTCGAGGTTTTGAAGCTTTTGCTTCGGTAAGTTTTGGTATTTCAACTCTTTTTCAATAGAAACACACATAATTGTATCTTTTCTATACGTTTGCGGTTGTTTCTATTTCTCTTTCTATTTCTATGTGTTTTTACACAACTTCGAACAAACCAAACTAGTTTAGAGTTAGCAGTTTTTCGCTTCAATGGTCCTCTAGGAAACAGACTTCATGAGAAAAATTATGATATCTTGTTACCTAAAAAGAAAGGAAAAGCGAGAAGGTGGAATTTATTATTTTCATTGATTGCCAGCTCAACTTTTTGGCAATCATTGTGATTATCTGTAATCATAGACTTTTAGTTCATTTTTATGGAAAGATATATTTTAGTTGTTCAAAATATAAGCGTATTGGATTTGACCTTTGCTACCTGTTGTCTTAAACGAAATGAAAGAAAAAAAGAAAATACAAGGGAAGAATTGGATCCTTACCATTGCAATTGTTGTTGTCAAATGAACCAACATCATTTGATGAATATCTCGTCTTATGTCGGGTCATTGTCGAGTAACTTTATTTATAATTTGTGTCCAACAGGACATGTTTTCGAGTTACAAGGAAGAAACAAGCAACAGCTATAGGTGCGACCATTGGAGTAGCTTTGGCGATAGCATTTCTATTTGATGTGGAGGTGTGTATTTTCAAGAGAAAGTCCAAGAAAACACCTGTTGGTGAGACAGCGATCAACACTTTCTTGCTTGGGTTGATTTTAATTTCCCTTGCCTTTTCATACTAATTAGTAATTACTGACACAACACCACCAATCTATATGTAAATCATGTTTTTACCAACAATCCGTAATGGTGATTGTTCTAGTGAGTTTTTGTCCTTTCAAAGAATAAATAGGATCGTTTGAACTCTATCTCGCTTGTCCTTCTAAAGAATAATAAAATATTATAAATTTAAAGATTATTGGATCGGAATAATACACACTTTGGGGGTGTTGGCCAAATTTAATACGAACAATTTCCTTTGATGCGAACAAAACCAACTTTGGGGGTTTTTCCAATATCGAACGCCACCAAGTTTTATGGGCGGCGACTCGTCGGAAATCGACGTGGCGATACTTTTTGCCACGTGTACGGCGGAGTCAATTTTTTACTAAATTTATGAGGATTTTATTTTTAAAAAACAAAAACTGAAAATCTCTCTCTTTTTCTCCTCCTTCTCTCTCGCTTTCCTCCCTCTCTCTGTCTCTCTCGCTCTTGCTCGTCTCCCTCACTCTCTTAAGTGTTAAGACACTCACATTTTCCTTTGGATCTTGGAAAGGTTGAGATTGCATTTGGGCTTGAAGGTTACTAAGCATGGTATAATTGACGATCTGTCTCTCTTGAACATGCTTAATGGTCATCTATAAGCTTTGGAACCTAAGGTTAGTCTCCTTTTTCTGGTCATCCATCTTCTTAATGATTTGCTCTCAAAGATAATTAGTTTTTCTTGAGCAATGGATTGATCAAATTCTAGGGGGTGGTCTTCAAATCCATACCTAAGGTTAGAGTAACTACTCCATTCTTCATAAGTGTTGGAGAATGTGTTGTAATTCATTCGACCTTGGTTGGAAAAAATCGCATTCACATGCCCTCTTTGTTGAGTAGGGCATGCATCGGTAGGGTGCCCCTCTAAACAACAAATTTTACAAGCTACTGTTTCTCCTTTATTGACCAATTTGTTCAACATAACAGTAATTTGGGACTATTGTGATGGAAAGTGGACCATCTTAGACTTTGAGCTGAAAACTATTCATTTTGAAGGACCAAGCACACCCGGAAATCAACCAAAATGGCTTGAATTTGTTTTAGTTGTTTTTGATCCGGGAGGATGCAAAGCCAAGAGTATGGTCTTTTATGAATTCATGTTCATAAATAATTATCTACCTAAAAAGTCAAGAGGTTAGCTAGGAAGAAATCTGCTAGCAATCAAACATCCTCCACGTTAATGCATGAAGAGTTCGGCCATGACAAACCTAGAAGAGTCAAGCCTTTTGTGCATAAATAACTTGGTGCATTCTTTTTGTCGGTCCAAGGTCCAAGAGCCATATGCTTAAACGTCTACCATGATGCATCAAAGGAGAAGAATGAAGGCCTTCTAGAACCCTCTTGGAATATGTTGTGTTGGCCAAATTGAAATGAAGCTTGCATAAGGGGAAAAGGCCTCACAACCACATGTTCCCAAATGCTCAAATGCTTGGCTAGAATTCACTCTAGCTTAACTTGGAGGAGGGAAAGAATCTTAGTAATTTTATTATCATTTTTGCTTTATTTTCCAGCTTAGTTTCAGCTTGTAAAATGCCATTGTTAGGCATTATATATTCAGCTAGCATAGCTCTTGTAAAAAACAACTTTGATGAATATATGAACTTTGAGCTTTGCTCTTTTGAGATGGATTTCTCAACCCTTTGAATTCTCATTGCTGTATCCGAGCCTTGGCAAGCTTGGTGGTGTCCTTTGAGTCTTTACAATCCCCGGTGGTGTTTCGTATCCGGCCAGATTGCAAAGTGCCCCTTGATTCAGCTTGGTGGTGTTTCTGTATCCAAGCCAGAATCCAGGTTCTATCCAGCGACTTCCATCAACCATATCTCCCAATCCACGAATCATCTCTTTCCCAAATTTCACACACTTCATCTTACATGAGTTGAGACCATCTCCACCAAATCTCAGCTTAAACCAAGAAGAACTCCGCCCTCCACCCTTGAAACAAACAAAGAGACTCATCCTGGACAGTCAGCATAGAACCCTGACTTTCAGCTCTGTGTTCAAGGCTTTCCCGACCTCCAAAAATTCCAATATTTTTACACAACCTTCTCGGCCCAGTTAATAACCATCCTGTCAAATTTCAGCTTCAAATTCATCCATTTGCCCCTCCTTTCACATTTTCTCCCACAACCGCACCTGCAGGACCTGTTCTGGCCAGCTTGCTTGTTTGCGGTTTTGCTTATCTTTTGCTTCCGCTCCCACTACACATCATATTGGGTCTCTACAGATAGACCTAAATTGAACTCATTAACATTCCTAAATTGGGTATCTCCAATTCCAAATTATTGAGTATTTTGGCCCATAATATTAAAGAGTTCTCTAACTTAAGCTGGAGTCTTATTAAACAAGGCCCCTCCACTAGCAACATCTACCATATTTCTTTCTATAGGCAATAAACCTTCATAAAAATATTGAGTCAATAAATGCTCAGAAATTTGATGTTGGGGACAACTAGCACATAATTTATTAAAACGCTCCCAACATTCAGAAAAAATCTCCCCAATCATCTGTTTAATACCACAAACTTCCTTTCTAATGAACCCTATCCTAGATGGAGGAAAACATTTCACTAAAAATGATTCATGAACTTCGGTCCATGCAGTGAATGTTGCATGTGGTAAGTAATAAAATCAATCTTTAGCCTTATCCTGAAGTGAAAAGGGGAAGGCTTTCAACTTAATTTGGTCTTGGGTGATTCCCTCTAGTTGCATAGTGGAACATGTAATAATAAACTCATTGATATGATGATATGGGTCCTCACTAGGCAGTCCATGAAATTTAGGTAACATATTTAAGAATCCGGAATTTAGTTTTAGTGATCGGTCCAATGCAGGATATAAGATAGGTAGAAGTTGTGTATCCAAGTTAGGCTGCAGCAAGTTCACGTAAAGTAGTCATCTCAATAATTTCGGAACTTACAAAAACAGAATTAGAAATACTTACTTTACTTTCAACTTCGTCAAATGTATACTCCTTGTCAAAAAAATTTTAAAAAACCATGAAAATAAACTATTAAAGTCACAAGAAGTAATGAAAGTAGTAAATCTAAATTAAATAAAACTAACAACTATTATTTTCATTCCCGGCAACGGCGCCCAAATTTGTTCCAAGGAGACCTCGATGGATGATAATAAGTGATATATATATGGTGAAGGAGGTAAAGGAGTTAGGTTATTCCTCTTTCTTCTCTTCCAACTTTCCTTTTCTCTTTCAATTAGGATTTCATAAAATAAAATATCATAAAATAAATATTTTATGACATATTATTTTTATGGACCGACTTCATATCTTTTCTTGGATGCTTGTCGGTAGCTAAAAATCTGCTTTTAACATCTTTTCTTTTCTTCCCCACTATATTCGATAATTACCTATAAATAGACAAAATAGGAGAAATTAGATAAAATAAACTATATAATATAAACTAAATAACTACTAAAATTACGTACAAAATATGACTTAACAATTATATATTGTGATTGTTATGTGGAAGAATTATTTAATGGCTCTCCTTGGTCTTGAATATGCCGTTTCTTTATAATCAACTCTTATATGCCCTATCTTGAAGTTATGAGTTAAGCAAAGCTATTATTTATTTCTTTATGTACATGGATTTTAATGGAAAATTTACTTATGTTCTCAACTTTTTCATTGTTTACCTATTATTTTTCTAGTTTTCCCATCTTGTCTTCCTTTTACTAATATAGGTACTTATGACCTAGTAATTGTATAAAGGTTATTATTGTCATTGTTGTTTTCTTAGAAAAATATTATCGGACTATTTATTTAATTATTTTGCACAGGATATGGAAATACCGGAACATCGTGAAGGTGAAGGTGGTCATTTAAATGATAGTGAAAATGATGGTGAAGGTGATCATTTAAATGATGATAATGTTAGTTAGGGTGTCACTACCTAACTTTTGGTTGTATTTCACAACTTTTGGTTCTAACATTAGTATGTATATACAAGCTTGTATATTTTGGTAAAAGTGTTTGTGGTTAAACCTATGGATGTATATGCATGGATGTTAAACATTATTGGTTGCTTGGCAATATAGTTTGTTAGTTTTGGGTTATTTTTGTTGTATGTGGAGATATGTACAACTATTATGGAGCAATCCATCGAATTGTTTAATGTTGGATAGGTCTGTATACAAATTTTTGGTGCTACTACCAAGTAGGCTGTGTGGTTAAATTGTGGAAATTTTCCACTTGTTTTAACATTGAATTTACAATGGATTTTTTCCCACTTGTATGTAACACGGTGGAAAATTTTCCACTGAAAATTTTTAGTGGAAACTTTCCTACTGTATTCAAAGCAGTAGAAACTTTTCCACTGGAATAAGTTCAATGGGAAATTGTCCACCATATTATATCCGGTGGAAAATTTTCGTGGGAAGGAAACAGATGGATAAACGAGTGGAAAAATTTCCCACTCGAGAATGAAAACAGATCGGAAATTGCAATTACCCCCTTGCTTTTACTCACTTGTCATTCTCGGTGGCAAAATAGTGGAACTATCATTTTCCCACTGAATTTTTCATTTTGCCCACTTGGATTTATAGTGGAACATTTAATGATTTTTGGTAGTGAAGTACGTACTTAATAGGATTCATTGGTGCTACCACATGTACCATGTGGGTCAACATGTAGTGTCCGAGCTTCTTGGTAACCCAAACGAAAGCCAAAGATGTCTTCTCTAATGGTGTATACTTAGTCTATTAGTCCAGGAACTTCTTAATAAGATAGTAGATCGCGCGTTCTTCTTTTCCATCCTGCTGAGCTAACATGGCTCCCATAGCTGCATCTGTTGTAGTAAGATATAAGACCAAAGGTTTCCCTAATTGGGGTGGAACTAACACTAGAGGATTAGTCAGGTATTCCTTAACCTTCTCAAATGCTTATCGGCATTCGGTATCCCAAATGGGCTCATATCCTTTCTTTAACTTCTTGAAAATGGGTTGATAGACCATAGTCGGTTTTGATATGAAACGACCGGTGTATCTGCAAACATCCTTGGAAACCCCTTATCTCCTTCTTCATACTTGGTGGAGGGATTTCCTCATTAGCCTTGATCTTGGATGGATCAACTTCAATTCCTATAAGACTAACAACATAGCCTAATAGTTTACCCGAGGTCACTCCAAAGGCACACTTTTGAGGATTAAGGCACATGTTATACTTCCCGAGTCTAAAGAAGAATTTTCTCGAGTCGGGTAAGTGCCACCTGCCTGTCGTTAGATTTTATGATCATATCATCTACATATACTTCAACTTCCTTCCGGATCATATCATGCGAGTAGTGTTGTTGTTGTCCTATAATACGTTGTACCCACATTTTTTAGCCTAAATGGCATCACCACATAGCAATAAGTTCCCCATTGAGTGATGAAAGTTGTGTTTTCCATGTCTTTCTCAGCCATCTTCACTTGATTATATCCAGCGTAACCATCCATGAACGAGAGTAGAGCATGACTCACTCGTATTAGCTACTAGAAGATCGATATGAGGTAACGAGAAATCATCTTTAGGACTAGCCTTATTTAAATCCCCGAAGTGGACGCACATATGAAGCCTACCATCTTTCTTCGGGATGGGAATTATATTTGCTACCCACTAAGGATAGTGAACCATCGTAATAAACCCAACATCCAACTATTTCTTAACTTCCTCCTTAATCTTCAAGGCCCATTCCGGCTTCATCCTCCTCAACTTCGCTTAAGCGGCTTAGCATCTTCATGAAGTAGAATTTTGTGTTCTACTATACTTGGATCTATACCCGGCATGTCTTTCTAGGATCATGCAAAGACATCGATAAACTCGTGAGGAGTGAAGTGAATTTCTTCTACTCTTCTCCATCTAAAGTTTTTCCAATCTTAACCTCTTGGGGTTGATTGTTGACCCTAGATTGATTGTTATTATTTCCTATATTATTGGTGAGCGATTTTCATGATCTTCCATAACTTTCATTAATTTTTAGGACTTTCTTATTCATCATTAAGGTCAAACAATTAAGAGCAAGAGGAGGCAACGAGTAAGCGAAACATTTACTTTATTAAATGACGAAACGAGTACATCGGACTCGAAACCGAATTTAAAATGACGTAATTAGAACTAGAAACAATAGAAGAAGAGGAAATACAAGCCCTAACACTAGACTTCGAAGGAAGGTGAGCTCCTAGGATAATAGCAAATTCTTAGCCCTTCTTAGCATCAATCGAGGTATGCTTGGACCCTTACGTGTTAGCATCGGGGATGAACCTGGACGAATCGAAGCTGCGGATGCGACATATCTCCTGACAATACGAGACGAGTTATCTTCTAGATTACTCTCTTGACTGAACATAAAGCCGACAAGATTGTTTGTGACGAGATTGGTCCAATCTGATATGGATTGTCCTTTTTGAGGAGGTTAGGTGCGTCCTCTTCTAGAATATAGTAGTCATTGAAGATTTTCGGACTAGGTACTCGAATACCCTTGTTCTTGATGTAATAGGGCTCAGGAAAACCATAATAAGGGAAATTATCTCTTTCTCTTAGAAATTATCCCTTTAGGGTATAAGGAATGGGCTTAATAGAACGGACTATATGTGATGCGAGTCCTCTTTACTTAGATTTCCCACCGGCTTGAGCTATTTCCTTAGTATTAGAGAGATAGCCTAGCCCAAAGTTGTAGTTGTTAGTGGGTTCAAGGGGTGGAAAAATAGGATGGTATGCCCTTCGACTCGTAGCAAGACCTGAAAAATACCCCTTCTTCCTAAGCATCGATTGGACACTAGGGTTGCCATAAGGGTTAAAGGGAAAAGGTGCTTCATCCTTGTCTAATGTAGAAAGGGTTTCAAATCTGTATAGTTCTTCATCATTAGCATCGTGCTCGATCTCCACTACAAATTCTTAGGAAGTGATAGTAGCACAAAGATTATCCCCGTTAACGGTTATGAGCTGACCTTTGATGATCATTTTGACCTTCGATGCAGTGTAGAGGGCTCGCTCTATGATCATGCATCCAAGGGTGTCCTAGAAGCAAATTGAAAGTAGTTGGGATATCTAAGACTTGGAATTCAATGTTCCTCTCCACTGGCCCTGCATTGATTGGTAAGGTCACTCTTCCTAAGAAAGTTCTTATAGAATTATCATATGCTTGGAGATGAACCGTTTTCTTAAAGAGTTGTTGCTCTGTAATTCCTAACCTCTTATCGGTTCGCTACGGTCATACGTTAACTGTTGATCCATTGCCTACAAATGTTGAAGGTTTGTTGGTGGAGAGTCCGAGTCACCCTAAGGGGGTGAATAAGGTGATGAAGAAAATTAAACCATTTTCGCGTCAAAAACGAGTCTAACGAGCATATTCCGAGTTTATATTAGACTCGGAAAGGCAATAACATAGATATATGTGGAAACCCTCATGGGGTAGAAAACCGGGGACAGTGCTAATCCAAGCACCAAGTCAAATCCATTATTTTGAATCCACAAAATACAAAGGACGGACTAAACCAGAATTACTTCCTTAAATAATTCCTTATAATGTTTTCCTGGACTCAAAAGTTCCCTTATCCGATCTAGTACTTCCTGAGTGAGATAACCTTTACAATTAAGGACAACCGAACTTAGTTAACCCTTACAGCTCAATCAAAGAAGTTACTAAGAAAGTAAGAAAAGAATGTAGCGATTACAAGACTTTCTTTACAACTTAGAAAATATTAAATACGAGACTTGGAGTTGTAAATGGAAGATTTAGTAAGAATGAGAACAACAATTTGTTCAATAATAAATTCTGTTCCAGCAATCTTCTAGTCTTGTGAAGTGGCATCCATTTATAGTCAACCGAGCGAGAATGACCATTGAGTCTTTGTTACGGAATGAAATCTTCATTAAACGTTGGAATGGGTATTACGAGTCGCTCGGAAAAGATCTATTGTGCAACGGCTCTTGGCTCCAAAAGATGGTCTAATCACTTGGTGGTGACTAAAACTTGTTTTGGAAACAACCGTTAAGCCTAGAGTTGGAGTTTTCTAGTTTTGGAAACAAACAACCACGACACGGTTTTTGAGCCATGTCAAGAAATAGCTAAAACTTGTTCGTTGGTGGTTAATGGCCGGAAATCGGTTGCTTTTGATATTAAAAAGATACGTTAGCCTCGTTTGAATAACCTAAAAAACAAAACCACATGGTTCTCAAATTATAAAATAATTTGGTCCAAATTAAGCACGAGATAATAATTAAATCGGAGAAATTAAGTGCTTAATTATCTTTGGCCTAAAATAATGGAATTTACTTAGTCTAATGTTCGAGTATACTCGAACTGCATCTTCGATCAATCCTAAGATGATCAAGTTAAAAGAGTAAAACATAAGAGTATAACAACTTGATCTAGTTAAATAATTCTCGGGAAATAAGTTGACTTAGAATAGAGAATTAATGTTGTAATTCTCTTTGTGTTGAAATACACGATCGAGTGCTTAGAATAAATGTGTAAGAGAAATTATTTGAGCATGCGATTGTTCCGAGTGATGTCCGAGTGAGTCGAAACACCGAGTGTAGGAGATATGTAATAAGGCGCCTTTTGAGTCGAGTCCTAATGGAATGAAAACTTAGATAAGAGTTCCTATACTTGCTCGGAATGACTTGAAATCAAAACTTAAATGTGATAGGATATATACATGAGTCTTCATGTAATACTCGGAATGACATAGAGTTAAAACCTAAGTCTTCAAATGTTAAGGGGACAAACTTGTAAATGCATGTTATGGTTAAATAAAGAGCAATGTTGTGTGTAACGCCTTCTTACGGGAGATCCTTCTCATCAAAAGTAATCATTCGATCCCCAATGTTAACCAATCCTACTACTTTCTCGGGCGTGGCTTCGGGAGAAACTTTAATCTTACTGAGTGCATCAATTAACGCTTGTCTACGTTTATAGGAAGCAAATATTAATTACCAAATAGAAATGTCGACTTTTAATTTCTGGAGTTGCTTAAGGATTTGATATTCTTCCTTTGCGGCTTCAGGTTCTTTTGCGGCTTCCTTAGTCTGTTGTGGACCCAAGGCTGCATTGTGCCATCCTGATTTAGTAAGAAACTTAACAACGGGGCTCTTAGCGTTACCCCAAAAATCTTCTTCTAAAAGTGGTGTGTCCCAAAAGTGGTCACTATTGTTGTCATCATCTCTCATTTCATAAACATCTTCTTCATCACTTACCCATAGCCCCTGGACTTCGGATCTAATTACGGCAGATTGAGAAGTAGTCGTGACTCATTAACATCTTGGATAAAGATAGAAGGATCCCACTGACCTAGTGTGGGTTTAGTAAAGATGGCTAAGGTGCCTCTAAAAGGGTTTTTGTTATTACTTGGTTTCTAGGTAGCCTTAGGTAGTGGTAATGGGCCATTTTGAAACATATCTTCTAGTTTGTTCTTGAATGTCCAACACCGTTTAGTATATCCTCATGCACGATGGTATTTGTAAAATTTTCCCGCGTCCCAATTCTTAGACTATTTCACTTGTTTCGATTCTGTTGTAATAGTTGGCAACTCTATCTTCCTTGTCTCCAAGAGACGATAAAAGGCTTCAGCATAGGTAGTATCCATAGGAGTGTAATTAGTAGACTGTTGAGGGCATTAACATACTGCACCCCTGGTAGCATTACCGGTATTGGGGGTTTTCTTCTCTTTGGAATGATAATTACCTCTAAATCCGATTCACGACTTTTATGGTTGCGAGTGGACAATTCTTCTTCTATTAATAAGCCAACATCTTTGAGGGTCGAAAAGTTCATCATGGGTAGGAATTTGAGGTGCTGATTATAATTGGGCTGATGGTTGTTCATAATAATGCTGACTTGATCTTTCTTAGAGGGTTAGTCAACCATGTGGGCTGCATTTGCTCTCCATCCGGTCGGGAAATCGGTGAAGCTCTCCTTCTCACCTTGCTTGATTAACATCATGTCTCTAAGAGTAACGGGTAGATCTATGTTATAGGAGTATTGATGGAGGAACTCCTTGCACAAATCTATGTCCAATTGTCGACCTTGCGTGGGTTAAGCTGTGTTATACCACTTCATGACATCAGTATCAAATGCCCAAGGGAAGATAATGTGGTAAGTGTCTTCGGGAATGTTATTAAGTGTCATTGCTCCCAAAAAGTTGGAAGTGTAATGATGGGGATTTTCGGAACCTTTGAACTTAATATCGGGTATGGTAAACTTAGGAGGTAGTTTACCCTTAGGAATTGAAGTGAATCCCTTATGATCAAAATAATGATTGTTGAACATGGATGACTCCCTTAACATCCATTCTATTTGATCTATAGGGGAATCGGACCGAGTTTTGGATTCGGGTTCGGGAGATTAATGTTTTGGATTATCTAGAGAAAATTGGATGGGTGGAGGTGGTATAACCATAGCCATTTTCCTTTACACACATTTCGCTTCTTCGACCTCTTCTCTTTTCTTACATTCAGCTTCCTCATCTCTTTAACTAGCCTCCATAGCCCTTATGATGGTCTTAAGATCTCTTGATATGGAGGATATCTCTTCCTCCCGATCACTTAACCTAGTTTCCACCTTAGCTATATTCTCATTAAGCATACTGAGGCTTGTTGCATTGGTGTAGACCACAAAGTAAAAAGAAATGACGATGTGCCGGACTCGTTGGCTAGACGTTCTAATCTTTTAGAGTTTGGATTCTAACCATACTCGGTTGCCGTAGGCTTACATATTCTGCAAACCAAAGGATGAGGTTTAGGACCATGTGATAGATGATCGCTTTTAGGAGGAAGGGGCTCAAGCGCAAGACCAGAAGAGACTAAGGATGCTTTTATTTGGATGCAAATAAAGACTAATATTATAATTGATTTGATTAACACATGATCCTTAAAGAAAATATACTTCCTCTAAGATAATGCATTTTCCTATTTGTGATGAACTTTAAACTAAATGCAAAATGAGAATGACGAGACTTATCTATCCTAATATGAAATGATTTTATTTGGCTAATGCGAATGGACTCATCTAATATGAGATGATTTTATTTGGCTAATGCAAATGGACTAACCTTATATAAGATGATTTTATTTGGCTAATGCAAATGGATTCACCTAATATGAGGTGAAATGTGATAATGCAAAAGAAAAATAAAAGGACTGAACAATAAGAAAAGGGAGTTTTCGGTAAGACCCCTTTCACAAATAGCTACCACGTAGGCTATTAAAAAGATCATTTTGAGATGCCACGAAAAATGCAAATAATGAACAGGCCTTATTAGGCAAAAAGGCATTTTGACTTTTTGGCTAAATGCACATAATGGACTGATTGTAGCAAACTTATTAAAGTGTTTTATTTTCACCCATGCAAAGTTCTAAATCAAACGCTCCTCACCTATTCCTGAAGGTTCACGTGCAGCAGATTAAATCTAAGACAAACACACTCATTCAAGTATGCAAATGAAGTCAAGGTGACCTAGTCGTCTAAAAGTTCTATGACCCACGAGTTCAAGAGTCCGCAAACATAAGGATACCAACCGGAATTCCGGTGCCTCTCGTTGAACCAAATGGTTTAGCCCATGATGGTGTGCTATGCAGAAGGAGGTATTGTTTCCTTGGCAAATCAAGCCTAGTTGGGCATGTCGAGGAACTAGTTAGAGCCTCTCTCTAGAAAGGGTTAAACAATGGGTATAACAAAGTTTTCCTAGTGGTCCCAAAAAAATTTAAACTAATTTAAGGGTTGTTAAATGCGGGATGTTTATTGCAAGCACATTATTAAAAACACACTACTCAAATTTTGAAGTTTCGCCCTCTTAATAAAAAGGTTATGCCTAGTGGAATCGCAACTTGTAGAAACCACGGCTGGCTCGGGAGCTCTGCGCAGAGCTTCCCCACTCGTGTCTGGTCTTCTTTTCTTTTAGGATTGATTTTGAAGATGGTTTTTAAGATGCATTTTGGAATGTAGGAATGTGAAGGTTTGCTCTTAGAGAAGCTAAGTCACGCTTGAGGGGGTGAATAGGGCGATGAGGGAATTTTCTCGTATTTGAAACTAGATAGCACTCCGAGGAGAGTGTGTTTCGAGAATGAACTCGGATAAGTGCGGACTCAAAATATTAAGACTGAAGTGTTTAATAGTTTAACAATACTTATAGTCGATCCGAGTCTAGAATGCACTCGAGAATAATGGTAACTCGGAATATATGTGGAAACCCTCCTGGGGCGAGAAAACCACGGATCGTGCTATTCCAAGCACGAAGTCAAATCCACTATTTTGAATCCACAAAATACGGTAGAATGACTCAACCCTAGTTGATCCCTTAGACAACTCCTTACAAGTTCTTCCTAGACTCGAAATTCCCTTATCCGATCTAGTACTTCCTAACTGAGATAACCTTTACCGTTAGGGACAACCGAGCTGAGTTAACCCTTACGGCTCGGTCAAGGGACCTTACTCATAAAGTAAGAATAAGTGTTTGTAACTAAGTAAAAGACCATACAACTCGGAGAAGTATTAAATATGGAGTTGGAGTTGTAAGTAAAAGATTGAGAATGAATACAATGGCTTTTGCTCAAGTATGTGTATTATCAATTGGTTTAGCAATTCTTCATGTCTTGAAAGTTGGCTTCTATTTATAGATGACCAAGCAGATTAGCCATTGTGTCCATCTTCCGATCGGAAGTCCTTTGTGACCGTTGTAACGGATTTTCCGAGTCACTCGGAAAATATCCGTTGAGATGTGAACGATAGACAACGGTTCTTGACTCCTTTGGAAGTCCCAATTAACTTGTGGTATCCGAAAAGTAGGGTGGAAACCACCGTTGAGCTTAGTGTTATAGATTTCCCGTTTTGGAAGCAAACAGCTCGACACGGTGGTTGGGCATTAATCGGAACTAGGAAAAGCCTTGTCTGCTGGTGATTTAACATTTTGAAGCCGGTTACTTTTGTATCTCAAAAAATAGGATAGCCTCGTTTGAATAACCTACAAAAATAAATCAATTTGGCTCTCCAAGTATAAAATACTTTGGTCGAAGATAAGACACATATAATAAATTAATTAGGATAATTAAATGTATAATTATCCGAGTCGAGAAAAGGAATGGAATTTTCCGAATCAAATATCCATGAGACCCAAAATCCATCCGAGTCGGTGTAAACGAGAATCAAGTCAAATAACAAAAATCGAGTAGACGAGACTTGCTTTAGGCAATGTAAAGTTCAAACAAAATATGCTTACTTTGAGAAATGAATTATCATGGTAATTCTCGGAAAGAAGTCAGATCCGAGTTTATGCACGTTAGAGTAAAAGTTTGAACATGCGATATAGTTGAGTGTTGTCTAAGTGACTCGGAACTGAGTGTGAAGTGGCATGCAAGAGTATTCTTTACGAGTTAGTCGGAATCAAGCGAAAACATATATAATAATTTCTATAACAGTTAGAGAAGATGCTATATCAATCGGAAAAGTTTCTAAGGCAAATAGAATGACTTAAAATCAAAACCCTATAAGAGATGAAGTCTTATACCGATTCCTTGATGGAATTCAGAATGATGTAAGTATGAGGTCCGAGTCCGCAATCTCCCCTTTTTGATGAAAGGCATTCCATACTTAGGCAAAAACTTTGTTAGTGATATAGATCCGATTTTGCAAACTTGCTTGAGAAAATAACTTGAGATTTCATAGCAAGAGCTAAAGTATCGGAGCAAGAAGAGAAATAAATCCCGATAGACACAAGCAAAGATTGGAGGTCGATAGCGAGGATTATTTACAAACCAAATAAACAATATTAATGAAACACTTGCTTTGAGTAAAGACTTGAGAAGTCTTTAAGCATAGAGGCGAGGAATTATTAATGAAATGCATTTACTTCATTAATGTGAAAGGAAACTATTTACGAGAGGGTGAGAGAGACTCCCCCAAACATGACAACAAATTTTTCTATCTATTCTCCCTCTTGCCTTTCAGCAAAATAAAATGGGAAGAATAAGATAAGAAAGTACATATTTGATGTCTGCATAATAAGAAAAACATGAAATACTATAAATAATAAAAAAACTTAGAAAAATAAGAAAAGAAAGCTAAGAAGGAGGTGGAACAGATCTGGGTTGAAGATAAAGGACGAGTAGTGCGCCTATGCTGATAAGATCTTGAAGATGTAATGGAACGCGGTGGGGGCCACACTGGGATTTACGGCATCGGCTCGGTTCGAGTGGCTGACCCGGAACAAGGTCGTCCAGTGGCTCATCCTCCCGAAACTCGTCTCGCTGGAGGGGTGTGCTCGAGCTAACCGCCTGTCGACTTACTATGGTCGATAGGGTCTTTTTACTCACCGAGACTCCTTTACGAGCTAATCATTTACGGTTGCGCTCGAGAGCACCCGGACCCTCGGTTGTTGTTCATTGTCCTTCTTCGTCTTGCTCCCCTTGCTCGGAAGGAGCTACCTTAATCGCTGGCTCCACTGGTTCTCGCTCCTTCTTCTTCCTCTTCTCCTCGATCCGAGGAGGACTTGGCAGACTCGAAGATTCCTCGAAGTGTCCGAGTCAACCGGATCCTAAGCCGCCTTAGATCGCCTCTCTCGAAGGAGCTCGATCAACTCCCTCTGCTCCTTAACCAGAGCCTTCATCTTAAGTAGCACATCTTGCTACTCTCAAATTTGAGATTGGGTCTGTTTTCGGTTGATGGTCATAGACTCGGAAGACGAGTCTTGAATGACCGGAGAATGTCCTTGAGTTCCAAGGACATAAAAGAGATTTTGTCCATGAATGCGGTGGACAAAATAGAAGAAAAAGTTTGAGAAACACCCGAGGAGGAAGCACCACCACGTGGAGGAGGTAGAGGAAGAAGGGTTTCTTTACGAGTCCGAGGCGGAGAAGATGGCCTAAGTTACGAGTTATGGACCACGACACTCGGTTGGGTTTCCTGGTATCCATACCCAAGAAGTTCCTTTTTCCAACTACTAGGGCAGCCTTAGAAACCACGTTAAGATCCGAGAGAAGAGGAACTTTGAATTGTTTGAAAATGAGGGTGAGAAGAGCACTGAAAGGTAGAGGGGTGTTCTTCTTATTACGAGTCCGAGCTGGCACAGCGGCCATTTGCTCAATGATAGTGGGAAAGAGGTCTACTTTGTAGCCCTCTAAGATATCGAAAAGAGCTTTAAAATGCTTGGAGTTTAGGTTCTCCTGGCTTGAATGCTTGTGAGAAGAAGGTTCTCATCAGCAAGAAACACAGAAGATGAGCTTCGACTTTAGTTGGGTCATAGAAAAGTTCTTGCGTGACCCGGGGAATTCTTTGGCGTACTTCTCAAAGAAGTCGTCAGCAACCTTGTTGAAATGTATGGGGTTGCTGTTCAAGAAAAGAGAAGACACTTTGAACAAATGGTGGAGGAGAGAGGTATTGATGCGAACAGTGATGTTTTGAACGCGAGAAGTGAGGATACCCTCGGAACTAGAAAGATGAGTATAAAACTCGGAGACAAGTTCGGGGTAGATGAACTCGCTGAAACAAAGAAAATTGTAAACCCCAGTGGATTGGATGTGAGGAAACCACGAGAATTTTGTGGTTGGAAAGAATTTATCATCCAGCGCTAGATGCTTTGGGTGACAAGAGGTTTAGGACCTGGAGGGGCCTTCCCGGCTTTTTGTGTGGGGTTTCTTGGTGGCGAGCCAAGAAAATCGGGGTGAGAACCTTTTTCGGCATTTTGATGGAGAAAAGAGTAGATAAGCTTTAGAGAGAAAAAGGAGGGAAAGAGCTTGAAGAGAGTGAAAGAGAAAATAAAAGAGTAGAAGAAGAAAGAGTTTGAGCGCAATGAGCTTACTTGAGATGTTCTTCACTAAACTTGAGATCACCGAGCATTGCTTTGATCGTAGAGAGCTTGTTTACGAAGATTAGATTTCGAGAGAGAGAGTAAGCGGAGTGTAAAGTAACGAAATGAAGAAAAATAAGCACTATTTATAGAGAAATCAACGTCCTTTAGTATCCGTTCGACTTAGCTCTTCGGCGGTCACCTCGGACCAGTGTGATCTGTTCACGAGTGTGCGAGATAGAGAGAGAAAAGAGAGATTTTAAAATTAATTATGAAATTCTCCACTTATCTAAAGAGGATTTGAAGGTTTGCTTGGGGAGAGTCCGAGTCACCCTAGAGGGGGTGAATAGGGTGATAGAAGTTTTTCGTTGAAACGTTAGCTCTTTTGTTAACGAAAAGACAGAGACATGTTACGAGTCAAACAACGAGGGTCGGAAAAGCTTGGACTCGGAAATGTTATCACGAATAAACAAGCAAGTCAAGCGGGAGTAATATGACTGTCCGAGTCTAGAATGAACTCGGAAAGATAACACTTAGAAATTACGTGGAAACCCTCCTGGGGCGGAAAACCACGAGCCGTGTCAATCCGGACACGAAGTCAAATCCACTATTTTGAGTCCACAAAATAATGTGAAGCTGATTGAACCCGAGTTGCTCCCATAGACAACTCTATACAAGTTTTCCTAGACTCAGAAATTCCCTTATCCGATCTAGTACTTCCTAGCTGAGATAGCCCTTACAGCTAGGGACAACTAAGTCGAGTTAACCCTTACGGCTTAGTCAAGGGACCTTACAAAGAATGTAAGAAAGAGTTTGTAACTAAGTACAAGACCTTACAACTCGAAAGTAATAAATTACGAGTAGGAGTTGTAAGTAGAAGATTGAGAATGTATACAAAGACTTTGAGCAAGTATGTGTATTAACAATATGTTCGGCAATCTTCAAGTCTTGTGAAGTGGCTTCTATTTTTAGAAGACTAGGCGAGTAGCCGTTATCTTCATCTGCTGGCTGAGACTCCTCTGTGGCCATTGATAGAAGCTTTACGAGTCACTCGGATAGTATCCGTTATAATGTGAACGTTGGACAACGGTTTAACTCTCTTGGAAGTCCCAAAACCATTGGCGGTGTCTTGAAAGATAAGGTGGAAACCACCGTTAAGCTTAGCGTTCCAGTTTTCCAGATTTGGAAACAGACAGCCACGACACAATCTTCCGGGACTGGAGTAGTGAAGGTGAAAAGCCATGTCTGCTGGTGATTTGACGTTACGAAGTCGGTTACTTTTGTGGTTTGAAAAAGGTGTATCGTTGTTTGAATAACCTACAAAAGTAAAACAATTTTGGTTCTTAAAGTATAACATACTTTGGTCCAAGATTAAACACGAGATAATAAAATAATTATGATAATTAAATAGCTAATTATCCGAGTCGGAAGAGGAATGGAATTTTACGAGTCCAATATCAATGATACTTAGAATTCCATCCGATTTAGTCTAAGTGAAGGATCAAGTTCCGTAAAGAATATCGGAATGAAAAGACCTTGATATAGACTAAGTAATAATCATACTAAAAGTATTGACTATAACATAATAGAGCTTATAACCGGAAGTCGGATTCGAGTGAGAAAAGACGAAATACTAGTCTATTCAATCTGCGATAAATGCGAGTAATGAGGGACTCGGAACAGAGAACCGGTTTTCGAGTCACTTACGGATAAGCAAGAAATATAAGAGGTAAAAGCTGTATCACTTAGAGAAGATACCATTTTACTCAAAGAAGTTTCGAGATACGAGAGAATGCCTTGGAATCAAAACTCTATAAGTATGAGATGGTTATACCTGATTCATTTAATGCAACTCGAAATGCGTTGAGAAGTGTCCGAGTCTTCGGGATTTCTAAAGTTTGATGTCCATTTTTCTTAAAATTTGAGTCCGACTCAGTTAAGTTTCGAGTGACTCAAAAACCATAAGAAAAGAGATCTTAACTCAGTATCACTAGTTCAACTGAACTAATAACCTATTAACGTAAGTAAGCACACAACACATAATCATGCAAAGAATTTTCACACGGAAAAACACATAACTTTGCGTTTAACATACTAAGTTCATTCCTAATAAAGCGGAACTGATCCTCACTAAGTGGCTTAGTAAAGATATCAGCTAATTGAAGATTAGTAGGAATGAATTCAAGTTCAATATCACCTTTCTCGGAATGGTGTCTTAAGAAATGATACCGACCTCAATATGTTTTGTCTTTGAGTGCTTGAACTGGATTGTTGGTGATGCTGATTGCACTCGATTATCACACTTGATTGGAATAGATTTGAATGTAATTCCAAGATCTCTCAAGTGTTGCTTTATCCATAAAATCCGAGCACAGACATGCCCCAGCTGCAATATACTCAACTTCGGCGAGTTAATAGAGCTGTATAGTTTTGCGTCTTTGAGTGCCAAGATATCGAGGATTGACCTAGTAACTGGCGGGCTCCTGAGGTGCTCTTCCTATCAACTTTGTACCTAGCATATTCAGCATCTCAGTATCCAGTGAGAGTCAATTCGAGTCTCCGGAGTACCATAGACCTAAATTCCGAGTCCTTGCAAGATATCTGAATATTCTCTTCACCGTAGTGAGATGTGATTCTTTTGGATTAGCTTGAAATCTTGCACATAGACAGACACTAAACATTATGTCTGGCCTACTGGAAGTAAGATATAGCAAAGATCCAATCATACCTCGATAGAGTTTTTGATCTACTGCTTTACCTTTTTCGTCCGAGTCTAGTTTTAGGCTGCTACTCATGGGTGTTGTTACATGCTTTGCATCTTGAAGTTTATACTTCTTTAGTAACTCCTTGGTGTACTTTGATTGATGGACATAGATTCCATCTCTATCTTGCTTGATTTGTAGACCAAGGAAGAAATTGAGTTCTCCCATCATGCTCATTTGAAATTCTTGTCTCATTAACTCGGAAAACTCTTGACGCAAAATTTCATTAGTAGCTCTAAAGATTATATCATCAACATATATCCGAGCAATAAGAAAGTCTTTCCCCTTGGTTTTTATAAAAAGAGTCTTGTCAATCTGATGTCTCCTAAAATCATTTTGAACCAAGAAATTACTCGGTCTTTCATACCAAGGTCCGGGAGCTTGTTTAAGACCATAAAGAGCTTTTTCCGGTTTGAAAACATGATTTGGAAATTCTGAGTTTTCAAATCCAGGGGTTGCTCAACATAGACTTCCTCTTCAATAAAGCCATTGAGAAAGTCATTTGGTCGAGTCCGGACTTGGTTTGATATTCATGCTAGATGCAAATGCTAACGAGTATTCTAATAGTTCAATCCTAGCTACAGGTGCAAAGGTCTCCCCACAATCAATCCCTTATTCTTGATTATAACCTTGAGCCACAAGTCTAGCCTTATTTCTAAGTACCAACCCACCTTCATCCAGTTTGCTCTTGAAAACCCATTTGGTACCTATGAATGGGTGGTTAGAAAGTCATTTGGTCGAGTCCGGACTTGGTTTCTTTCGAATTGATTGAGTTCCTCTTGCATGGCCTCTACCCATTCAGGTTCATTAAGGGCTGTAGTACATTTTTGGGTTCGATTAATGAAATGAATGCAGTGAATGCACATAGATTCCGAAGAGAGGAACGAGTTCTTACCCCACTTGTTCATGTCGGATAGGATGTTTTCTAGTAGGTGACTAGAAGCATACTTGAAAGCTCTACCTGTTCTCCGGTTTACTAGATCCGTAGGTTTAATTGGTTGATCTGCGAAATCTCTTCTAAGTGACCTTGTTCATCAGATTGTCCTTCAACATTATGAGTTGGTTCTTGAGTCGTCTCATTCCGAGTTGCTTCGTTCGAGTGCCATGGATGTGATTCTTGATGAGCTCATTTTCATCACGATCATCATCTCTGCTGAGCTTTAGGTCCGAGAATGATGATTCACTTGGCTTTTCCTATTCAATCTCATCAAACACAACGTCGATGCTTTCTTCCACTTTGTTAGTTCTTTTATTGAAAATGTGATAGGCTTTACTATGAGATGAATAACCAAGAAAAATACCTTCATCCGATCGAGCATCAAACTTGGTCGGGTGATCCTTACTATTGTTGTGAACAAAACATTTACATCCAAAGGGTTTGAAATATAAATTATTGGGTTTCTTCCCTTTATAGAGCTCGTATGGTATTTTCTTCGAGGATGGGTCCGATGAGGCATCTATTCAATGTGTAGTTTCGTTGTGTTGACTCGCCTCGGCCCGAAATAGTAGGGTAGATTGTGTTCAATCATCATTGTCCTAGCTAGTTCCTTAAGAGTTCTGTTCTTTCTCTCCACCACTCCATTCTACTGAGGAGTTCTTGGAGATGAGAAATTGTGGGAGATGTCATTCTTGTCACAAAACTCTGCAAACTACGAGTAGTCGAACTCCCTTCTATGGTCGGTTGGAATTCTTTGGATCCGAGTCCGAGACTCAACTTCAATTTTCCTGCAGAGCTCTTTGAATGCTTCATTTTTGTGCTTAAGAAAACACACCCGGGTAGATCGTGAGTAATCATCAAGAATAACAAGTACATATGATTTACCTCCGAGGCCCTTAACGAGGATTTCACCACATAAGTCCATATGCGATATTTCAAGCACCTTGGATGTGGAAACTATCTTCAGAGATTTAAAAAATTATCGACTTGTTTTCATTTTGTGCATGCTTCACAGATTTTATCTTTCTTAAATGCACAATTAGGCAATCCTCCGACTAAACCATGAGATGCAAGTTTCTTAATAGTATGCATGCGAACATGACCTAGTCTACGATACCATGTCCATGACTCATCATGAAGAGATGCTTTTAAACATGATAAATTCTAACTCGGGTTAGAAAGAGGAATAATATACGTGATACCCGATCTCTTACCCGAGAGCTTGATCTCCTTGGTAGCATCATTAGAAATTTAACAATTAGTCTCGAGTGAATATTACCTCTTGACTTTGTCACACAGGTGAGAGATGCTTAGCAAGTTGTACTTTAACCCTTTGACAAGGTATACTTGGGCTGACCAGATTGCTTCCTTTCCCAATCTTGCCAATCCCGATTATCTTGCCTTTGCTGTCATCTCCAAATGTAACTTTTCCTCCCTTGTACTCTTCTAACTCATTAAAGAGTCTCGAATCTCCCGACATGTGTCGTGAACATCCACTGTCTAGGTACCAATGCCCTTTTGTTTTTTTCGAGTCACTCGCAGCGTGAAACAAACTAACCTTTCTCACTTCCTCTAACGAACCCAATAACACCCTTTACTGTGGTCCTTTTATGAGGAAGAAGGCTTTTCGGAACCTAGATTTGAATGACTTTGGGTTTGGTCGGATTCCGAGTCTTCCGTTTAGAAAACCGAGTCCGTGTCTCTTTCTTTTGAAAAGCTTTTCTTTTATAAACCGGTGGAGAAGGTTTTCTCCTGTAAGCTGGTCTAGGCTCAGTCCTCCTTTCATTCTTATGAATGTGACCGTGCTAAGCCTTTCCGAACTTCACGAGTTACGGAATCTTTTTGGAATGTTCTAAGTAGGAATTGGATTCCTCCTCTTTGTTCAAACCAACGCCTTCTTTTCGAAGAAGACATATTGAGATCCTAAGTGCATATCAAGGTTTTCTCACCTTTAGTAAACTTTTAAACAAGCTCTTGAGACTCGTTGAGTTTTTGCTTTAGTTGCTCATTTTCTCTTCGAGTAACTCGGACTCGGTCTCATTAGATTGAGCACTAGTCTTGAGTTCTCTCGAGAGTAAGTCTCGGTTTTCCAATTCATTTTTCGAGAAATGCTCTCGAAGTGATTGACTTAGATTGTTCTTTAAAATGAGAAGTGTCAAAATTGGACTTCTCTTCCAAAGTGAAAATATATTTAGCTAGATCAACTTTGGAGAACTTAAGAAAGTATTCGATTACCTCTTGAGGATTTGTTTCCTCGTTGTCGATAGATCCGAGTCCGACTCTGCTTCAACCTCTGAGTCATCCGAGTCCTCATCATCTTTTGATGAGCCCTCGTCACACCATGTGGCCATCATAGCCTTTTTCTTCTTTCTGTCCCTTTTTCTCCTGGGACAGTCCTTGACTATGTGTTCCTTGCTGCCACATTCAAACCAGCCGAGTTCTTAGTCAAAGATAACTTTGAAGGGGAAGAGTGTTTACCTTTTTTATCCTTCTTGTCTTTCTTGTAGAACTCTTCTGTTGGCTTCTTATCCCATTTCTTGTGCTTCATCATTCTCTTAAAGCCTCTCGCGATAAGTGCCATGGGATCCTCTTCGAGTCGGAGGATCTCGATTTGCTTCTCCGGTTTACGAGGCTTTCGGTGCAATGTTCTTTTTGGTGCTGACCTCTGCATCCTCCTCTTCCAGCTGGATGTCATGGGTGAGAAGCTTCCCAATGAGTTCGTCTAGCTTCGGTAGTGACGGAGTTCTTAGCCTCTTCGATAGCTGTCACCTTGGGACCCCACCTTCTCTTGGGTAGGCTTCGAGTATCTTTATGCACATTTCCTCGTGGGAAATCTTTCTACTTAGAGATTTGAGATTGTTGGTAATCTCGGTGAAACGGATGAACATCCGAGTGATGTTTTCTTCGGCTCCATCTTGAATAGCTCATACTTATGAAGATATTGGCTTATCTTCGCTTGCTCGACTTGACTTATTGCTTCATATGTGTTAACAAGTGTGTCCCACACTTCTTTGGGTGTGTGACGAGCAAACACTCGGTTGTATTCCTCCGAGTTGATGGCGCACATCGGAATGTTCATTGCCTTGAAGTTCTTTCGAACTTCTCTGTTTCTTCAGCCGTATACTCGGCCTTTACTTTAGGCACTAGCCTTGTTTCTTCCAAGCTTTGTTGGAAGGAAGTTGCCTTCTCGTATGATGTTCCATACATCTTCATCGTGATCCAATAGAAAGCATTCCATAAGCTTCTTCCGAGTGCACGAAGTTAGATCCTTTGAACTTTGGTGGTGCTGTTGGAAGATATTCCTTCATCGAACTCTCTGTTGCTCCGAGCCATTTGATCTTTAAACCTTTGGATGGTTAGATCTTTTCTTAAAGGCTAGGCTCGATACCAATTGAAGGTTTGCTCTCGGAGAAGCTAAGTCACCCTAAAGGGGCGAGTGAATAGGGTGATGAGGGAATTTTCTCTTATTTGAAACTAGACAGGCACTCGAGGAGAGTGTGTTTCGAGAATGAACTCGGATAAACGCAGACTCCAAGTATTAAGACTAAAGTGTTTAATAGTTAAACAATACTTGTAGTCGATCCGAGTCTAGAATGCACTCAGAAAAATGGTAACTAAGAATATACGTGGAAACCCTCCTGGGGCGAGAAAACCACGGACCGTGCTAATCCAAGCACGAAATCAAATCCACTATTTTGAATCCACAAAATACGGTAGAATGATTCAACCCGAGTTGCTCCCTTAGACAAATCCTTACAAGTTTTTCCTAGACTCTGCAATTCCCTTATCCGATCTAGTACTTCCTAACCGAGATAACCTTTACGAGTTAGGGATAATCGAGCTGAGTTAACCCTTACAACTCAGTCAAGGGACCTTACTCAGAAAGTAAGAATAAGTGTTTGTAACTAAGTACAAGACCTTACAACTCGGAGAAGTATTAAATACGGAGTTGGAGTTGTAAATAAAAGGTTGAGTATGAATATAATGACTTTTGCTCAAGTATGTGTATTATCAATTGGTTCAGCAATTCCTCATGTCTTGAAAGTTGGCTTCCATTTATAGATGACCAAGTAGATTAGCCGTTGTGTCCATCTTCCGACTGGATGTCCTTTGTGACCGTTGTAATGGATTTTTGAATCACTTAGAAAATATCCGCTGAGATGTGAACATTAGACAACAGTTCTTGACTCCTTTGGAAGTCCCAATTCACTAGTGATATCTGAAAAGTACGGTGGAAACCACCGTTGAGCTTAGCGTTGCAGATTTCCCGTTTTAGAAGCAAACAGCTCGACACGGTGGCTGGGTGTAGGTCGAACTAGGAAAAGCCTTATCTGCTTGGTGATTTGACATTTTGAAGCCGATTACTTTTGTATTTCAAAAAATTCAAAAAATAGGATAGCCTCATTTGAATAATCTACAAAAGTAAATCAATTTGGTTCTCAAAGTATAAAATACTTTGGTCGAAGATTAGACACATATAATAAATTAATTAGGATAATTAAATGCATAATTATTTGGGTTAGAAAAGGAATGAAATTTTCTGAGTCTAATATCCATGAGACCCAAAATCCATCCGAGTCGGTCTAAAAGAGAATCAAGTCAAATAACAAATATCGAGTAGACAGACATGATTTAGGTAACGTAAGCTTCAAACAAAAACCTCTTTTTAAGAAATGAATTATCATGGTAATTCTCGAAGGAAGTCGGATATGAGTTTATGCACGTTAGAGTAAAAGTTTGAACATGCGATATAATTAAGTGTTGTCCGAGTTTCTTAGAACCGAGTGTGAAGTGGCATGCAAGAGTATGCTTTCGAGTCGATCAGAATAAAGCGAAAACATATATAATAATTTCTATAACACTCGGAGAAGATGCTATATCAATCGGAAAAGCTTCGAAGGCACATAGAATGACTTAAAATCAAATCCCTATAAGAGATGAAGTCTTATACCCGATTCCTTGATGGAATTCAGAATGATGTAAGTATGAGGTCCGAGTCTTCAGAATGAACCTTCTATTAAGATTTTCGAATGTTACTAAATCAAGTCGAAATTAATTAAATCAGATTTGATTAGCGATTTTATTAATCATTTTATTTTAGCAATTATTTTAGAAGTCTCGGGATCTTATTTTCTAATTAAGGAACAAACGATGTTAGGGTTATGATTCTGCCATGGGGCTTTAGGGCAAGATTGGTTTGAAAACACCAATCCGAACCGAAGCCACCACCGCCACCCCACGGTGTAATGGTGACAATCAAAAGAAAAGCGTTAGTTTTGTGAATTGTGTCTAGGGTATGGTAATGATCAGTTGAATGAGTGCCCAGAGAGCATAATAATCGAATATTCATTAGCTCTTTGCACGAATTGAATGGTGAAAGATGAATGTTTATAGAAAATTAAAGTAGAGTAATGTTTAGATGAGAGCATTCAAGTTAGGTTTCGATAGCATGATGCAAAGGGAGGAAGACGTGTGGGAATGTGAGCTGAGGCTCTCTATTTATAGGAGAGGACATAGGTTGAAAGTTTGCTCTTGGAGAAGTTAAGTCACCTTAGAGGGGGTGAATAGGGTGATGGAAGATTTTTGACAAAATCAAACTCTTTTGCACGAGAATAGAGACGAAACAGATTATGAGTCTAGATTGGACTTAAAAGAGTATGAACTCGAATTACGTGAAAACCCTCCTGGGGCGGAAAACCACGGACAGTGCTAGTCCAAGCACCAAGTCAAATCCCCTATTTTAAATCCACAAAATACAGTACATATACTCAACCACAATTGCTCCCTTAGACAATTCCTTACAAGTTTTTCCTAGACTCAAAAGTTCCCTTATCTCGATCTAGCACTTCCTAACCGAGGTCGCCTTTAGAGCTAGGGACAACTCAGCAGAGTTAACCCTTACAGCTCAGTCAAGGGACCTTACTCAAAAAGTAAGAATAAGTGTTTGTAACTCGATTAGAAGACCTTACAACTCGGAAGAATGTAAAATACAGAGTTGGAGTTATAAGTAGAAGATTGAGAATGAATACAAAGACTGTTGCTTAAGTTCGTGTATTGACAATTGGTTCAGCAAGCTTCTTGTCTTAAGAGTTGGCTTCTATTTATAGATTACCGAGCAGATTAGCCGTTGTGACCATCTTTGGACTAGAAGTCCTTTGTTACCATTATACTTGGATTTTCTAAGTCACTCATAAAATATCCGTTGAGATGTGAACATTGGGCAACGGTTCTTGGCTCCTTTGGAAGTCCCAATTCACTAGTGGTATATGAAAAGTAGGGAGGAAACCACCCATCCGAGTCGAGTCTAAAAGAGAATCAAGTCAAATAAAGAATATCGAGTAGATAGACTTGATTTAAACAATGCAAAGTTCAAACAAAATATGCTGACTTGGAGGAATGAATTAACATGGTAATTCTTGGAAGGAAGTCGGATATGAGTTTATGCATGTTAGAGTAAATGTTTGAACATGCGATATAGTTGAGTGTTGTCTAAGTGACTCGGAATAGTGTATACGAGTGGCATGTAAGAGTATGCTTTACGTGTCGGTCGAAGTTGATGAAAACGAATGCGATAGATTCCGTTACACTTAGAAAAGACGCTATATCACTCACAAAAGTTTCTAAGGCACATAGAATGACTTGTAATCAAAACCTTATCGAGCTTAAGTGTTATACTTGATTCTTTGATGGAACTCGGAATGATGTATAAATAATGTCCGAGTCTTCAATCTCCCCTTTTTGATGAAAGGCATTCCATACCTAGACAAAACTTTGTTAATGATATATATCCGATTTTAAAATCTTGCTCGGAAAATAAGTAAGATGTGATAAAATTGAGTTACGTGAGAGCGCATTTATCTATAAGAGCAAATGAACCGAGATTGCATAGCAAGAGCTACGATATCGGAGCAAGAGATATACCGATAGACATATCAATGATTGGTCACTTACTGCAGAATTATTAATGAAATGCATTCATTCATTAAAGAAAAGAAAATTACATAAGAGAGGGTGAGAGGAAACCCCCTAAACAAGACAACAAATTTTTCTAACTATTCTCCCCTTGCCGTTCAGCAAGAATAAAAAGAGGGAAAATGTATCAATTACATACATATTTGATGTCCGGATAAAAAAACTTTAAAAAATGAGAAAAGAAAACTAAGAAGGACGTGGAGCGATCCGAGTGGATGATGAAGGACGAGTAGTGCTCCTACGCTGATAAGATCTTAAAGATGTAGTGGAACACGGCGGGGTAGCACTGGGATTTCGACATCGACTCGGTTCCGAGTAGGCGACCCGAACGAGGTCGTCCAGTGACTCATCTTCCCGGAACTCGTCGGCTAGAGGGGAGTGCTCAGGCTGACCAGGCCGCCGATCGACCAAGGTCGGCAGGTCTTCGACTCACTCGGACTAATGTCCGAGCTAATCATTTCGGTTGACGTTTGGGAGCACCCTGGCCCTCTGTTGCTTGTTGTTATTGCTGCTTGTTCTCCTTCTTCTTTGTCCCCTTCCTTAGATGGAGTTGCCTTAGCTGCAGGCTCCTCTTCTTTTTCTTCTCCTCTGTCCGAGGAGGACTTGGCCAAACTCGAGGATTCCTCAAAAGTGTCTAAGTCGACGGGATCCCGAGCTGCCTTAGATCACCTCTCTCGAAGGAGCTCGATCAACTCCTCTCGCTCCTTAACCAAAGCATTCATCTCGAGTAGCACATCCTGCTACTCTCAAAATTTGGGATTGGACTATTTTTCGGTTAATGGTCATAGACTGGAAGACAGTCTTCAATGACCGAGAGGATGTCCTTATGTTCGAGAGGACACCGAGGAGATTTTGTCCATAAAAGCGGATGACAAAACAGAAGAAAGAGTCGAGAAACACCTATGGTGGAGGCACCACCAGGTGGAGGAGGTAGAGAAAGAGGAGGTTCTTTACGAGTCCGATGCGAGAGAAGATGGCTTCGGTTTTGAGCTATGGACCCGGACACCCGGTTGGGTTTCCTGGTATCCATACCCAAGAAGTTCCTTTTTCCAACTACTACTGGCAGCCTCGAAACTGCGTTAGGATTTGAGGAAGAGGAACTTTGAATTGTTTGAAAATGAGAGTGAGAAGAGCCCCGAAAGGAAGTGGGGTGTTCTTCTTATTACGAGTCCGAGCCGACATAGCAGCCATTTACTCAATGATAGCGAGGATAGAGGTCTACTTCGTAGCCCTCCGGAATATCGAAAAGAGCTTTAAGGTGCTTGGAGTTGGGGTTCTCCTTGCTTGAATGCTTGTGAGAAGAAGGTTCTCATCGGAAGAAAACACGGAAGACGAGCTTCTAACTTTAGTTGGGTCACGAGAGAAGTTCTTGCGTGACCTAGGGAACTCTTTAGCGTACTTCTCAAAGAAGTCGTGAGCAACCTCGTTGAAAGGTGTGGGGTTGTTGTTCAAGAAAAGAGAAGATACTTTGAACAAACGGTGGAGGGAAATATTGATACGAATGGTGATGTTCAAAACGCGAGAAGTGAGGATACCCTCGGACCTAGAGAGATGAGTATAAAACTCGGAGACAAGTTAAGGGTAGATGAACTCGCTGAAACAAGAGGTTTGGAAGGATTGGAGGGGCCTTCCCGGCTTTTGGTGCGTGGTTTCTTGGTTGCAGAGCCAACAAAATCAGGGTGAGAACCTTTTTCGGGATTTTGATGTAAAAAGAGATAGAAGATGACCTTTTGAGAGAGAAAGAGAGAGAAACTCAAAGAAAGTGAGGGAAAAGGAGAATGAAAATGAATGAGTAGAAGATGAGAGAGCTGAGAGCAACGAGTGCTTACATGAGAAGTTCTTCACTAAGCTTGAGATCGTAGAGAGCTTGTTCACGAAGATTTAGTTTCGAGAGAGAGAGTAAGCGAAGTGTAAAGTAACGAAATGAAGGGAAATAAGCACTATTTATACAAAAATAAGCGTCCTTCGATATCCGTTCGACTCGGCTCTTCGGTGGTCACCTCGGACCGGTGTGACTGTTCTCTTCTCTAACGGTTAGAATTTTAGCGAGTTGTGTCCCAATGGCTCGTTGTCCGATCACAGCGTGCGAGATAGAGAGAGAAAAGAGATATTGTTAAAATAAATTATGAAATTCTCCACTTATCTTTAGATGATTTCAAAAGTTTAGTGTCCTTTTTCTCAAAATCTAAGTCTGACTCAGCTAAGTTTCGAGTGACTCGAAACCAGTAAACAAATAATAGTTCTTAGCTCAGTATCACTGGTTCAACTGAACTAATAACCTATTAACACAAGTAAGCACACAACACATAATCATGCAAAGAATTTTCACACGGAAAAGCACATAACTATGCGTTTAACATACCAAGCTCATTTCTAATAAAGCAAAACTGATCCTCACTAAGTAGCTCGAGTAAAGATATCAGCTAATTGAAAATTAGTAGGAATGAATTCAAGTTCAATATCAGCTTTCTCAGAATGGTCACTTAAGAAATGATACATGACCTCAATATGTTTTGTCTTTGAGTGCTAAAGCTGGATTCTTGGTGATGCTGATTGCACTTTGATTATCACACTTGATTAGAATAGATTTGAATGTGTAAGTCCATGATCTCTCAAGTGTTGCTTTATCCATAAAATGTGAGTACATCATGCCCCGGTTGCAATATACTCAGCTTGGGTAGTTGATAGAGCTACTGAGTTTTGCTTCTTCGATTGCCAAGATATCAAGGATTGACCTAGAAACTGCCAGGATCCTGAGGTGCTCTTCCTATCAACTTTGTACCCAGTGTAATCAGCATCCGAGTATCCAGTGAGAGTTAGTTCCGAGTCTCCGGAGTACTATAGACCTAAATTCCGAGTCTCTGCAAGATATCTCGAATATTCTCTTCACCGCGAGTGAGATGTGATTCTTTTGGATTAGGTTGAAATCTTGCACATAGACCGACACTAAACATTATGTCTAGCCTACTTGGAAGTAACATATAACAAAGCTGCAATCATACCTCGATAGAGTTTCGATTTCTTGCTTTACCTTTTTCGTCGGAGTCTAGTTTTAGGTCGCTACTCATGGGGGTTCGTTGCATGCTTTGCATCTTGAAGTTTATACTTCTTTAACGACTCCTTGGTGTACTTTGATTGATGGACATATATTCCATCTCTGTCTTGCTTGATTTGTAGACCAAGGAAGAAATTGAGTTCTCCCATCATACTCATTTGAAATTCTGTCTCATTAACTCGGAAAATTCTCGACATAGAATTTCATTAGTAGCTCCAAAAATTATGTCATCAACATATATCCGAGCAATCGAAAGTCTTTCCCCTTGGTTTTTATAAACAGAGTCTTATCAATCTGACCTCTCCTAAAATCATTTTGAACTAAGAAATTGCTTAGTCTTTCATACCAAGCTCTAGGAGCTTGTTTAAGACCATAGAGAGCTTTTTGCGGTTTGAAAACATGATTTGGAAATTCCGAGTTTTCAAATCCAGGGGTTGCTGAACATAGACTTCCTCTTTAATAAAACCATTGAGAAAAGCACATTTAACATTCATTTGATACACTTTGATATTCATGTTAGATGCAAATGCCAATAGTATTCTAATAGCTTCAATTCAGCTACGAGTGCAAAGGTTTCCCCACAATCAATCCCTTCTTCTTGATTGTAACCTTGAGCCACAAGTTTAGCCTTATTTCGACTATCACCACACCTTCATCTAGTTTATTTTTGAAAAACCCATTTCGTTCCTATGACTGGGTGGTCGGAAGGTCGTTTGGTCGAGTTGAAACTTGGTTTCTCTCGAATTGATTGTGTTCCTCTTACATGGCCTCTACCCATTTAGGTTCATTAAGAGCCTCTAGTGCATTTCGGGTTCGAGTTAATGAGATAAATGCGGTGAATGCACATAAGTTTTAAAGAGAGGAACGAGTTCTTACCCCACTTGTTGATGTCGGATAGGATATTTTCTAGTGGGTGACTAGAAGCATACTTGAAAGCTTTACCTGTTCTCTCGGTTCACTAGATCCGTAGGTTGAATTGGTTGATCTACGAAGTCTTTTACGAGTGAGCTTGTTCATCAGATTGTCCTTTAGCATTCCGAGTTGGTTCTTAAGTTGTCTCATTCCGAGTGACTTCGTTCCGAGTGACTTCATTCCGAGTGCCATGGATTTGATTTTTGATGAGCTCATTTTTATGATAATCATCATCTCTGGTGAGCTTTAGGTTTGAGAATGATGACTCACTTGGTTTTTCGTGTTCAATCTCATAAAATACAACGTGGATGCTTTCTTCCACTTTGTTAGTTCTTTTATTGAAAATGCGATAGGCTTTGCTATGAGATGAATAACCAAGAAAAATACCTTCATCCGACCGAGCATCAAACTTGGTCAGGTGATCCTTACCATTGTTATGAACAAAGCGAGTTACATCCAATGGGTCCGAAGTATGAAATATTAGGTCTCTTCCCTTTGTAGAGCTCGTATGGGGTTTTCTTCAGGATGGGTCCGATGAGGCATCTGTTCAAAGTGTAGTTAGGCTGTGTTGACTGCCTCGGCCCAGAAATAGTAGCGTTGATTGTGTTCAATCATCATAGTCCTTGATATTTCTTCAAGAGTTCTGTTCTTTCTCTCCACCACTCCATTTTGTTGAGGAGTTCTTGGTGCTGAGAAGTTGTGAGATATGTCATTCTTGTGACAAAACTCTGCAAATTCCGAGTAGTCGAACTCCCTTCCATGCTCACTTCGAATTCTCTCGGATCTCGAGTCCGAGACTCAACTTGGATTTTCCTACAGAGCTTGATGAACTCTTTAAATGCTTCATTTTTGTGCTTAAGAAAACACACCCAGGTAAATCTTGAGTAATCATCAACAATAATAAGCACATATGATTTACCTCCGAGACTCTTAATTAGGATTTCACCACATAAGTCCATATGCAACATTTCAAGCACTTTGGATGTGGAAACAATTTTCAGAGATTTGAAAGATGATCCGACTTGTTTCCCTTTTGTGCATGCTTCACAGATTTTATCTTTCTTAAATGCACAATTAGTCAAACCTCTAACTAAACCAT
Organism: Talinum fruticosum; assembly: GCA_021018815.1. Taxonomy (NCBI): domain Eukaryota; kingdom Viridiplantae; phylum Streptophyta; class Magnoliopsida; order Caryophyllales; family Talinaceae; genus Talinum; species Talinum fruticosum. The sequence goes on from JAITYX010000040.1 coordinate 4,149,318, forward strand.
GGGATGCAAGTTTCTTAATGGTATGCATGAGAACATGACCTAGTCTATGATGCCATGCCCATGAACCATCATGAAGAGATGCTTTTAAAAATGATAAGTTCGACTTGGGTCAGAATGAGGAATAGTGTAAGTGTTACCCGATCTCTTACCCGAGAGCTTAATCTCCTTGGTATCATCATCAAAGATATAGCAATTTGTCCGAGTGAATCTTATGTCTTTGAAGACTCGGACACTGCTCTATATCTTTCCGAGTCATGCAAAAGGAATCGGGTATAACGATGTCATTCATATAGAGTTTTGATTCCAAGGCATTCTCTCGTGACTTAGAAACATACTTGAATTAAATAGTGTCCTTCCTATGCGATTCGGCATTCACATATCTCTTTAATCGTTTTTAGTTAGCGACTCGGAAAAGTTGTTCTTTATTCCGAGTCCTTTCTCACTCAGAATCCGACTTGTGATTATTTACTCTATCGTTTGCATAGTCGGCATTCATAGTTCATTTCATGCTTAGTCTATATCAAGTTCTTTCTCACTTTGATATTTCTCTGTAGAACGTGTTTCTTTTCTTAAGACTAAGTCATATGGAATTCTGAGTATCATGGATATTAGACTCGAATATTCCATTTCCTTTCGACTCGGATAATCAATTGCGTAATTTCTCAAGATTATTTTGTTATCCGTGTCTAACCTTGGACCAAAGTATTTTATACTTTGAGAACCAAAGTTGTTTTACTTTTGTAGGGTATTCAATCGAGGATATCTTTTCAAAACTACAAAAATAGCCGGCTTTAGAACGTCAAATCACCAGCGAGATATGGCTTTTCACCTTCCCCGCTTTAGTCTCGGAAGATTGTGTCGAAGGCATGCGCTTCAATATCCGGAAAACTGGAACGCCAAGCCTAACAGGTGGTTTTCACCTCGGTTTCAAGACACAACCGATGGTTTTGGGACTTCCAAGAGAGTTAAACCGTTGTCCAACGTTCATATTTCAATGGATACTTTCCGAGTGACTCGTAAAGCCTTTCTCAACGGTCACGAGAGGACTCTCGGTCAGCGAGATGGAAATAACGGCTACTCTGCCTGGTCTTATCTATAAGAAGAAGCCACTTCACAAGACTTGAAGGTTGCGAGAACATATTGTCTATACACTTTGAAGGTTTGCTCGGGGAGAGTCCGAGTCACCCTAGAGGGGGTGAATAGGGTGATGAAAAATTCTTTGCGAAAGCACACACCTTTTGACAGAGAAGAGTCAAAGACAGATTCCGAGTCTAAGCAAGGGGTCAGAAAATATTAAACTCGGAATGTAATGAATCGGAATAAACACGTTCAGCGAGGTCGTCCGAGTCTAGAATGAACTCGAAATAGAACACGAGAGAATTTACGTGGAAACCCTCCCGGGGCAAAAACCACGGCCCGTGTCAATCCAGACACGAAGTCAAATCCACTATTTTGAGTCCACAAAATACCGTGAACTTGACGGAACCCGAGTTGCTCCCTTAGACAACTCTATACAAGTTTTCCTAGACTCGAAATTCCCTTATCCGATCTAGTACTTCCTAGCTGAGATAACCCTTACAGCTAGGGACAACTAAGCCGAGTTAACCCTTACAGCTTAGTCAAGGGACCTTACAAAGAATGTAAGAAGTGTTTGTAGTCGAGTACAAGACCTTACAACTCGAAAGTAATGAATTACAGAGTGGGAGTTGTAAGTTGAAGATTGAGAGTAAATACAATAACTTCTATCAAGTAAGTGTATAGACACTATGCTCGGCTCGTCTTCAAGTCTTGTGAAGTGGCTTCCTTTTATAGATGACCGGGCAGAGTAGCCGTTATCTTCATCTGCCGACCGAGAGTCCTCTCGTGACCGTTGTGAAAGGCTTTACGAGTCACTCGAAAGTATCCGTTGAAATATGGACGTTGGACAACGGTTTAACTCTCTTGGAAGTCCCAAAACCATCGGTTGTGTCTTGAAAAATGAGGTGGAAACCACCGTTAGGCTTAGCGCTCCAGTTTTCCGGATATGGAAGCGGACGGCTTCGACACAATCTTCGGGACTAGAGCGAGGGAAGGTGAAAAGCCATATCTCGCTGGTGATTTGACGTTCGAAGCCGGCTACTTTTGTAGTTTGAAAAGATATCCTCGATTGAATAACCTACAAAAGTAAAACACCTTCGGTTTTCAAAGTATAAAATACTTTGGTCCAAGGTTAGACACGAGATAATAGAATAATCATGATAATTAACCAACAGATTATTCGAGTCGAAAAGAAATGGAATATTCGAGTCTAATATCCATGATACTCGGAATTCCATATGACTTAGTCTTAGGTAAAGAATCAAGTTCCATAACGAATATCGAGTGGGAAACACTTGATGTAGACTAAGCATGAAATGAACTACGAATGCCGACTTTGCAAACAATAGAGTAAATAACCACAAGTCGGATTCCGAGTGAGAGTGGACTCGAGAATAAAGAACAAGTTTTCGAGTCGCTAATCGAAAGCGATTAAAGAGATTTGTGAAGGCCGAATCGCATAGAAAAATATACTTTTTAACTCAAGTAAGTTTCTAAGACATAGAGAATGCCTTGGAATCAAAACACTATATAAATGACAACGTTATACCCGATTCCTTTTGCATGACTCGAGAGAGATATAGAGCGAGTGTCCGAGTCTTCAATCTCCCCTTTTTGATGAAAGGCATTCCATACTTAAACAGAAACTTTGTTAGAGGAAAAATAGAGTGATTCCGAGTAGTTTGAGTAAAAGTAAGGCATATTGAATGGATCGAGCAATGTACAATATATCGGAGCAAAATAAAGTATGCTTGAACTCATTAACTCGAAATTAATAATGAAATGCATTCAGTTCATTAAAAAAGTATTACAAGGACGGAAAGAACTCCCCTAGACACGACAACCAGTTTCGACTACATTTTCTCCCCTTGCCTTTCAGCAAAAACAAGAAACAAAAAGAAGGGAGAAAAGTACAAGTAATACACATAAGTTGTCCGGACAAAAAGAAAATTTTGAAACAGAAATTCGGAGGCACCGAGGAATCGTGACTCGGTGCATGGCTCCAACTAGGAGGGAGGGGATTTCCGAGTGGAGGCGGAGGTGCGCCGACGCTAATAAGATCTTGACGATGTGCTTGAGCGCGGCGAAGGGAGAACCGGAACAATTCGCAGGGGCTCGGCTCCGAGTGGCCGACCGGAGAAAGTGGATCGAGAGGTTCTTCCCTTGGGACCTCGGGGCTGGAGGGGCTGCTCCGGCTGACTCGGCTGGAGGAGCGAGATCTTCGACCCACTCGGATCGCTGTCCGAGCCGAGTACAACAACTTGAGCTTGGGAGCATGCTGTCCCTCGGCAGTTGCCACGGCCTCTTCTTCCCTTGGCCCGGAAGGAGCTGCCTCGGCCGCGAGTTCCTCGGCGTCCTCTGCTGCATCTGCAGCTTCTTCCTCTCGCTTGCTCGGCTTCCTCGCTCTCCGAGGAGGTCGGGCTCGGGCTCGAAGACGTCTCGGATGTGTCCGAGTCATCCGGGTCCTGAGCCGCCTTGGACCGTCTCTCTCCGAGGAGCTCGGCCAGCTCCTTCGCTCCTTAACCAGCTCTCTCATCTCAAGAACGAGAGATTGCTGCTCTCGGATTTGGGACTGACCGGTCTTTTGGTTGATGGTCGGACCCCGAAGAACAGATTTGAAACCTCCGAGCATGTCTTTGAAATCGAAGACACCGAGGTGATCTTGTCCATGAAAATAGGGGACAAGAGGGCGAGAGAGAGTTTTGGAAGCACTCGGAGGTGGAGGCACCACCAGGTGAAGAGGGAAGAGGAAGAGGGGTTGATTTCGAGTCCGAGGTGGAGAAGGAGGCCTCGGCTCCGAGTTGTGAACCCGGACACCGGGGTTAGTTTCTCGGTATCCGTACCCCGGAGTTCCTTCTTGCCGACCACAATGGCCGCCTCGGACACCGTGTTAGGGTCGAGGGAAGAGGAACTTGGAATTATTTGAAGACAAGGGTGAGAAGAGCACCGAAAGGAAGGGAGGTGTTCTTCTTGGTTTGGAGTTGAGCCGGCACAGCTGCCATCCGCTCAATGATGGAGGGGAAGAGGTCGACTTCGTATCCCTCCGGGATATCGAAGAGGGCTTTGAGGTGCTTGGAGTTGGGGTTCTCCTTGCTAGAATGCTGTGAGAAGAAGGTTCTCATCGGCAGGAAACACGAAGCTCTGGCTTCGACTTCAACCGAGTCACGTAAAAGTTCTTTCCGGACCCGAGGAATTCTTTAGCATACTTTTCAAAGAAGTCGTCGGCGACTTCGAGTGAAGGGATAGGGTTGCTGTTCAAGAAGAGAGAAGAGACCTTGAACAGGACGGTGAAGGAGAGAGGTGTTGATACTGAACGGTAACGTTACGAACCCTAGAGGTTAGAACATTTTCAGAGTGAGAGAGGTGAGTATAAAACTCGAAACGAGTTCGGGGTAGATGAACTCAGCTGAAACACAAGAAATGGTAGACTCCGGTGGTTTGAATGTTGGACAACCAGGAGAATTTGGTTGTTGGGAAGAACTTGTCATCCAGCGCAAGATGCTTTGGGTGACAATGGGTTTTGAAGGGGTTGAGCTTTACGGCTTGTTGGAGCGAGGCTTTTTGGAGGAAGAAGAAACCCGAAAGTCGGGGTGGTTTCCTCTTTTAGGCATTGTGAGAGATGAAAAGATGAAACTTTTCGAAAGAGAAGGAGAAAAAGAAAGAGATGGAGGTGTAGAGGAGAAGAAAACGAAAATGGTAGAAGAAAATGAGAAGAGAGCAGTCGAAAACTTACGAGAGAGAGAGAGAGAGCTTCTTCAACACTTGCAGACGATCAAGAGTCACTGTTCACGTAGAAGACTTCCGCGAGAAGGTTTTCGTTTGAGAGGGAAGGAGTTTTAGAATACCGAGAGGAAGATAGATAAACGTTATATATAATGAGTACGTGCGCCCGTTCACTATCCGTTAAGTAACTCCGTTCCGTCTTACCCGTCCATCGATCATTAATGCCCGTGTGACAGTTCTTCTTCAACGGTTGAGATATCGGTAGTTTCAAATCTGCGGTTAAGATCCGATCGCAGCGCTCGAGAAAGAGAGAGAAAAAGAGTTTGAAATTATAATCCGAAACTCTCCATCTGTTCTAGAGATAGCTTTAGAAAATTTGATGTCCAATTTTCTCTACGTCTCGAGTTTGACTCGAAAAGTGTCCGAGTGACTCGAAACACGAAATAACTATCAGCCCAGATATCACATGATCAATCGAACTAATGGCTATAGACAACTAAAGCACATAGCATAGAAACATTCAAGAATCATAACGCGAAACTAAGCATTTAACATACCAAGCTCATTCCGAATAAAACGAATTGATCTTCACCAAGAGGCTTAGTAAAGATATCAGCTAATTGAAGATTAGTAGGAATGAATTCAAGTGTAATGTCACCCTTTTCCGAGTGATCGCGTAAGAAATGATACCGACTTCAATATGCTTTGTTTTTGAGTGCTTGGACAGGATTCTTAGTGATACCGATTGCGCTTTGATTGTCACACTTGATTGGGACAGAGTTGAGAGTTAGTCCAAGATCCTTCAAGTGTTGTTTTATCCAGAGAATCCGAGCGCAACAAGCTCCAGCTGCAATATATTCAGCTTCTGCAGTTGATAGAGCTACTGAGTTTTGCTTCTTTGAGTGCCAGGATATTAGGGATTGACCTGAAACCGGCAAGCTCCGGATGTGCTCTTTCGATCAACTTTGTATCCTGCGTAGTCCGCGTCTCGAATACCCGGTCGGACTCGGCTCCGAGTCTCCGGAGTACCATAGTCCCAGATTCCGAGTGCCTCGCAAGATATCTCGAATATTCTCTTCACCGCAGTGAGATGTGATTCCTTTGGATTAGCTTGAAATCGTGCGCATAAACAAACACCGAACATTATATCCGGTCCGCTTGAAGTAAGATATAGCAGTTGATCCAATCATACCTCGATAGAGTTTCGATCTACCGCTTTACCTCGTCTCATCCGAGTCGAGTTTTATACTGCTCGCTCATAGGAGTAGATGCGTGCTTTGCATCTTGAAGTTTGTATTTCTTCAGCAGTTCCTTGGTGTACTTTGATTGATGGACAAAGATTCCATCTTTGTCTTGTTTGATTTGCAGCCTCAAGGAAGAAGTTGAGTTCTCCCATCATGCTCATTTGGAACTCTTGACTCATCAACTCGGAAAATTCTCGGCACGTAAATTCATTAGTAGCACCGAAAATAATATCATCAACATATATTTGAACAATGAGAAAATCTTTCCCTTTGGTCTTTATAAATAGAGTCTTGTCTATCCGACCTCTTTTAAAATCATTTTGAACCGGAAAGTCGCTCGATCTTTCGTACCAAGCTCTAGGGGCTTGCTTAAGACCATAGAGAGCCTTTTGAAGTTTGAAAACATGATTTGGAAATTCCGAGTTTTCAAAACCAGGAGGCTCGCTCGACATAGACCTCTTCTTCAATAAAACCATTGAGAAAGGCACACTTAACATCCATTTGATATAATTTAATATGCATGCAGGATGCAAATGCCAACAGATATTCTAATGGCTTCAATTCTAGCTACTCGGTGCAAAGGTTTCCCCACAATCAATTCCTTCTTCTTGATTGTAACCCCGAGCTACAAGTCTAGCCTTGTTTCCGACTACTATTCCACCCTCATCCAGTTTGTTTTTGAAAACCCATTTGGTTCCTATAACTGGGTGATCGGAAGGTCGGTTGGTCGAGTCCGGACTTGGTTTCTCTCGAATTGATTCAGCTCTTCTTGCATGGCCTCTACCCATTCGGGTTCATTAAGGGCTTCTAGTGCATTTTTGGGTTCAGTTAGTGAAATGAATGCAGTGAATGCACATAGATTATGAAGAGAAGAACGAGTTCTTACCCCACTCGTTGATATCGAAATAATGTTTTCTTGGGGATGACTGGAAGTAAATTTGAATGCTTTACCAGTCCTTTGATTCACCAAGTTTGTGGGTTGAATTGCTTGATCTTCGGAGGCTTGTTCCGAGTGATCTTCTTCATTGACTTGCTCGTTCCGAGTGACCTCTTGAGTTGTCTCATTCCGAGCTTCCTCGTTCGAGTGGTCTCCTTCGAGTCTTTATAAACTCATCTTCGTCATCATCCTTTCGAGCTTCGGTTCGAGTATGTAGATTCACTTGGTTTTCCCTGTTCAAGCTCATCAAACACTACGTGGATACTTTCTTCCACTTTGTTAGTTCTCTTGTTGAATATACGATAAGCTTTGCTATGAGAAGAATAACCTAGAAAAATTCCTTCGTCTCGACCGAGCATCAAACTTGGTCGGATGATCCTTACCGTTGTTGTGGACAAAGCACTTACATCCGAAAGATCCGAAATAGGAAATATTTGGCTTCCTTCCTTTGTAGAGCTCATAAGGTGTTTTCTTCAGAATGGGTCCGATGAGGCAACGATTGAGAGTGTAGTTGGCCGTGTTTATCGCCTCGCCCGGAAATAGTAAGGCAAGTTGTGTTCAATCATCATCGTCCTTGCTATTTCTTCAAGGGTTCTGTTCTTTCTCTCAACTACTCCATTCTGCCGAGGAGTTCGGGTGCCGAGAAGTTATGAGAAATTCCGTTCTTGTCACAAAACTCGAGAATTCGAGTAGTCGAACTCCCTTCCATGGTCGGTTCGAATCTTTTGAATCTGAGTCCGAGACTCAACTTGAATCTTTCTACGGAGCTTGCTGAACTCCTTAAAAGCCTCATTCTTATGCTTCGAAAACACACCCAGGTAAATCTTGAAAAATCATCAATAATAACAAGTATGTAAGATTTACCTCCGAGACTCTTCACAGGGATTTCACCACATAAGTTAATGTGTAGTAATTCAAGCACGTTGGATGTGGAAACTGTCTTCGAGAGATTTGAATGAAGATCCGACTTGTTTCCCTTTGGTGCTTGCTCCACATACTTTGTCCTTCTCAAATGCACAGTTAGGTAATCCTCTAACCAGATGATGAGATGCAAGCTTTTTGAGAGTATGCATGCTAATATGACCTAATCTACGATGCCAAATCCAAGAATCATCTTGAAGATATGCTTTTAAACAGGATAAGTTCTGACTAGGGTCGAAAGAGGGATGATGTAGGTATTACCCGATCTCTTACCCGAGAGCTTTACCTCTTTGGTGGTCTCATCCGTGATGTAGCACTTGGATTGAGTGAATTTTACCTCTTGACCTTTGTCACAAAGCTGGGAGATGCTAAGTAGGTTGTACTTTAGTCCTTTGACCAGGTAGATCGGGCTCACCAGATTGTTTCCATTACCAATCTTCCCAATGCCCACTATCTTGCCCTTGCTATCATCACCAAAAGTCACCTTTCCTCCTTTATATGACTCCAGCTCGTAAAAGAGTCCTTGGTCACTCGACATATGTCGAGAACAACCGCTGTCCAGTACCAGTGTCCTTTTGATCTTTTCGAGTGACCTGCAAAACAGAGAGAATCTAACCCTTCTCACTTCCTCTAACGAACCCAGTAACATTCCTTATCGTGGTCCTTTTCGAGGAAGAAGGTGCTTCGGAACCCGATTTGAATGACTTTGGTTTTAGTCCGATTCCGAGTCTCCTTCTTTTCGGAGGACCGAGTCTCGTGTCTCTTTCCTTTTGAAACGAGAGGAAAATGGTTTCTTTTTGTAAATAGGTCCGGGTTTAGTCCTCCGTTCATTTTTGTGAATGGGACCATGCTCAACCTTTTTGAACTTAACAGCTTCGGAATCCTTTTTGAACAATTCCGAGTAAGAATTAGATTCTTCCTCTTTGTTGAAACCAAGACCTTCTTTTCGAAATGAGACACATTGTGATCCTAAGAGCATATCAAGGTTCTTCTGTCCTTGAGAAAACTTCAAAACCAGATCTTGATGATCAATGAGCTTCTATTTCAGCTTGCTCATTTTCTTTCTCGAGTAACTCGGACTCGGCCTCATTAGTTTGAGCACTTGTCTTGAGTTCTCTCGAGTGTGAGTCTCAGCTTTTCCAATTCATTTTTTAAAAAGGTGCTCTCAGTAGTGATTGACTCAAGTTGTTCCTTGAAATGAGAAGAATCGAATTGGACTTTTCTTCCAAAGTAAAGATGTATTTAGCTAAATCAACTTTGGAAAATTTGAGGAAGTAATTTATTACCTCTTGAGGATCAGCTTCCTCATTATCTCGAGTTCGTGTCCGAGTCCGACTCTTTTCGGCTTCGAGTCGGTGATTGCCATTAGACACTTTGAGTCATCTCGAATCCTCGTCGTCTTCGGATGAATCCTCGTCACTCCATGTTGCCATCATGGCCTTTTTCTTCTTCCTCGTCCCTTCTTCGTTTTGGACGAGTCCTTGACTATGTGGTCTTTGCTGCCACATTCAAAACATCCGGCATTCTTAGACAAAGATAACTTTGAAGGTGAAGAAAACTTACCTTTTCTGTCTCTCTTGTCCTTTTGTAGAATTCTTCTTTTGGCCTTTTATCCCATCTTTTGTGCTTCATCATTCTCTTGAAGCCTCTTGCAATGAGTGCCATGGGATCATCTTCGAGTCGAGATGAGCTTGGACTCGCTTCTTTGGATTCTCGAGGCTTTAAGCGCGATGTTCCTTTTGGAAGTACCCTCAGCATCTTCTTCTTCCGGATGTATCTCATGGGTCGAAGCTTTCCGATGAGCTCGTCCGGCTTCAAGAGTGAGAGGTTCCGAGCCTCTTCTATGGCAGTTACCTTAGGACCCCATCGTTTCTTGGGTAGGCTTCGAGAATTTTCCGGCACATTTCTTCATGGGAGATTTTCTTTCCCAGAGATTTGAGATTGTTGGTGATCTCGGCGAAGCGTATGAACATCCGAGTAATGTTCTCTTCGGCTCCATTTTGAAAAGCTCATATTTGTGAAGATACTCGGCTGATCTTCGCTTGTCTCACCCGACTTGTACCTTCGTAGGTGTTGACCGAGTGTCCCACACCTCTTTAGCAGAGTCACAGTGCAGAGACTCGATTATATTCTTCTCGAGCTTATAGCGCACATGAGGATGTTCATGGCTTTGAAGTTCTTTACGAACTTCTCCGCTTCGTCGGCGTGAACTCAGCCTTTGTCTTTGGAAGGATTCTGAATTCATCTGTCTTCGTTGGAATGTAGTTTCCTTGTTGTATGATTTCCCATACTTCTTCATCGTGATCCATAAGGAAACATTCCATAAGCTTCTTCCAAGTGACCGAAATTTGAACCTTTGAATTTTGGTGGCCTCGTTGGAAGATCTACCTTCGTCGAACTCTCCGGTGTTCTCGAGCCATCCGATCTTTAAACCTTTGGACTGTTAGATCCTTTCGAAAGGCTAGGCTCGATACCAATTGAAGGTTTGCTCGGGGAGAGTCCGAGTCACCCTAGAGGGGGTGAATAGGGTGATGAAAAATTCTTTGCGAAAGCACACACCTTTTGACGAGAAGAGTCAAAGACAGATTCCGAGTCTAAGCAAGGGGTCGAAAATATTAAACTCGTAATGTAATGAATCGGAATAAACACGTTCAGCGAGGTCATGCTCGAGTCTAGAATGAACTCGTAAATAGAACACAGAGAATTTACGTGGAAACCCTCCTGGGCAGAAAACCACGGCCCGTGTCAATCCAGACACGAAGTCAAATCCACTATTTTGAGTCTACAAAATACCGTGAACTTGACAGAACCCGAGTTGCTCCCTTAGACAACTCTATACAAGTTTTCCTAGACTCGAAATTCCCTTATCTCGATCTAGTACTTCCTAGCTGAGATAACCCTTACAGCTAGGGACAACTAAGCCGAGTTAACCCTTACAGCTTAGTCAAGGGACCTTACAAAGAATGTAAGAAGTGTTTGTAATCGAGTACAAGACCTTACAACTCGTAAAGTAATGAATTACAGAGTGGGAGTTGTAAGTTGAAGATTGAGAGTAAATACAATAACTTCTATCAAGTAAGTGTATAGACACTATGCTCGGCTCGTCTTCAAGTCTTGTGAAGTGGCTTCCTTTTATAGATGACCAGGCGAGTAGCCGTTATCTTCATCTCGCTGACCGAGAGTCCTCTCGTGACCGTTGTGAAAGGCTTTCGAGTCACTCGAAAGTATCCGTTGAAATATGGACGTTGGACAACGGTTTAACTCTCTTGGAAGTCCCAAAACCATCGGTTGTGTCTTGAAAAATGAGGTGGAAACCACCGTTAGGCTTGGCGCTCCAGTTTTCCGGATATGGAAGCGCATGCCTTCGACACAATCTTCTCGGGACTAGAGCGAGGAAGGTGAAAAGCCATATCTCGCTGGTGATTTGACGTTCGAGCCGGCTACTTTTGTAGTTTGAAAAGATATCCTCGATTGAATAACCTACAAAAGTAAAACACCTTTCGGTTTTCAAAGTATAAAATACTTTGGTCCAAGGTTAGACACGAGATAATAGAATAATCATGATAATTAACCAACAGATTATCTCGAGTCGAAAAGAAATGGAATATTCCGAGTCTAATATCCATGATACTCGGAATTCCATATGACTTAGTCTTAGGTAAAGAATCAAGTTCCATAACGAATATCGAGTGGGAAACACTTGATGTAGACTAAGCATGAAATGAACTACGAATGCCGACTTTGCAAACAATAGAGTAAATAACCACAAGTCGATTCTCGAGTGAGAGTGGACTCGGAATAAAGAACAAGTTTTCCGAGTCGCTAACCGAAAAGCAATTAAAGAGATATGTGAAGGCCGAATCGCATAGAAAAATATACTTTTTAACTCAAGTAAGTTTCTAAGACATAGAGAATGCCTTGGAATCAAAACACTATATAAATGACAACGTTATACCCGATTCCTTTTGCATGACTCGGAGAGATATAGAGCGAGTGTCTCGAGTCTTCACACTTACTTGTTCAAAGTTATTGTATTTTTACTCTCAATCATCAACTTACAACTCCCACTCGTAATTCATTACTTTCGAGTTGTAAGGTCTTGTACTCGTTACAAACACTCCTTACATTCTTTGTAAGGTCCCTTGACTAAGCCGTAAAGGTTAACTCAACTTAGTTGTCCCTAGCTGTAAGGGTTATCTCAGCTAGGAAGTACTAGATCGGATAAGGTAACTTCGAGTCTAGGAAAATCTGTATAGAGTTGTCTAAGGGAGCAACTCGGGTTCCGTCAAGTTCACGGTATTTTGTGGACTCAAAATAGTGGATTTGACTTCGTGTCCGGATTGACACGGGCCGTGGTTTTCTGCCCCAGGAGGGTTTCCACGTAAAAATTTCGTGTTCTCTTTACGAGTTCATTCTAGACTCGGCATGGCTTTAGTGCTCCTCGCTTCTTCGATTCATTGCTTTCGAGTCCAATCTTTTCGACCTCGTGTTTAGACTCGGATTCTATCTTGGTCACTTTTCCGCACAAAGGTGTGTGTTTTCGCAAAGATTTTTCCATCACCCTATTCACCCCCTCTAGGGTGACTCGGACTCTCCCGAGCAAATCTTCAATTGGTATCGAGCCTAGCCTTTCGGAAAGGATCTAACAGTCCAAAGGTTTAAAGATCGGATGGCTCGGAACACCGGAGAGTTCGACGAAGGTAGATCTTCCAACAGGCCACCAAAATTCAAAGGTTCAAATTTCGGTCACTGGAAGAAGCTCATGGAATGTTTCCTTATGGATCACGATGAAGAAGTTTGGGAAATCATACAACAAGGAAACTACATTCCAACAAAAACAGATGAATTCGAGAATCCTTCCAAAGACAAAGGCTGAGTTCACGCCAGCAGGCGAGAGAAGTTCGTAAAGAACTTCAAAGCCATGAACATCCTCATGTGCGCCATAAGCTCGGAAGAATATAATCGAGTCTCTGCTCGTGACTCGCTAAAGAGGTGTGGGACACTCGGTCAACACCTATGAAGGTACAAGTCGGGTGAGACAAGCAAAGATCAGCCAGTATCTTCACAAATATGAGCTTTTCAAAATGGAGCCGAAGAGAACATTACTCGGATGTTCATACGCTTCACCGAGATCACCAACAATCTCAAATCTCCGGGAAAGAAGATCTCCCATGAAGAAATGTGCCGAAAAATTCTCGAAGCCTACCCAAGAGACGATGGGGTCCTAAGGTGACTGCCATAGAAGAAGCTCGGAACCTCTCACTCTTGAAACCGGACGAGCTCATTGGAAAGCTTCGACTCATGAGATACATCCGGAAGAAGAAGATGCTGAGGGTACTTCCAAAAGGAACGTCGCACTTAAAGCCTCGTGAATCCAAAGAAGCAAGTCCAAGCTCCTCCGACTCGAAGATGATCCCATGGCACTCATTGCAAGAGGCTTCAAGAAAATGATGAAGCACAAAAGATGGGACAAAAGACCAAAAGAAGAATTCTACAAAAAGGACAAGAGAGACAGAAAAGGTAAGTTTTCTTCACCCTCAAAGTTATCTTTGTCTAAGAATTCTGGATGTTTTGAATGTGGCAGCAAAGACCACATAGTCAAGGACTCGTCCAAAACGAAGAAGGGACAGGAAGAAGAAAAAGGCCATGATGGCAACTTGGAGCGATGAGGAATCATCCGAAGACGACGAGGATTCGAGATGACTCAAAGTGTCTAATGGCAATCACCGACTCGTAAGCCGAAAAGAGTCGGACTCGCATACGGACTCGAATAATGAGGAAACCGATCCTCAAGAGGTAATAAACTACTTCCTCAAATTCTCCAAAGCTGATTTAGCTAAATACATCTTTACTTTGGAAGAAAAGTCCAATTCCGATTCTTCTCTTTTCAAGGAGCAACTTGAGTCAATCACCTCTAAGAGCACTTCTTTAAAAATGAATTGGAAAACCGAGACTCACACTCAGAGAACTCAAGACAAGTGCTCAAACTAATGAGACCGAGTCCGAGTTACTCGTAAAAGAAAATGAGCAACCGAAACGAAGCTTACCGAGTCTCAAGATCTCGGTTTTAAAATTTACTCAAGGACGTAAGAACCTTGATATGCTCTTAGGTTCACAATGTGTCTCTTTTAGAAAAGAAGGACTTGGGTTCAACAAGGAGGAAGAATCTAATTCTTACTCGGAATTGTTCAAAAAGGATTCCGAACTGTTAAGTTCAAAAAGGTCGAGCATGGTCCCATTCACAAAAATGAAAGGAGGACTAAACCCGCACCTATCTACAAAAGGAAACCATTTTCTCCTGTTTCAAAAGGAAAGGTTTTTAAAAGGAAAGAGACACGGACTCAGTTCTCTAAGAAGAAGACTCAGAATCAAACTAAACCCAAAGTCATTCAAATCTGGGTTCCAAAGCACCTTCTTCCTCGTAAAAGGACCACGAGTAAGAAATGTTACTGGGTTCGTTAGAGGAAGTGAGAAGGGTTAGATTATCTCTGTTTTGCGAGTCACTCGAAAAGAGCAAAAGGACATTGGTACCTGGACAGTGGATGCTCACGACATATGACAGGTGACCAAGGACTCTTTTCCGAGTTGGAGTCATATAAAGGAGGAAAGGTGACCTTTGGTGATGACAAGCAAGGGCAAGATAGTGGGCATTGGGAAGATTGGTAATGGAAACGATCCAGTGAGCCCAGTCTACCTTGTCAAAGGACTAAAGTACAACCTACTTAGCATCTCCCAGCTTTGTGACAAAGGACAAGAGGTAAAATTCACTCAATCCAAGTGCTACATCACGGATGAGATCACCAAAGAGATAAAACTTTCGGGTAAGAGATCGGGTAATACCTACATCATTCCTCTTTCGACCCAAGTCGAATTTATCCTGTTTGAAAGCATCTCTTCAAGATGATTCTTGGACTTGGCATCGTAGATTAGGTCATATTAGCATGCATACTATCAAAAGCTTGCATCTCATCATCTAGTTAGAGGATTACCTAACCGTACGTTTGAGAAGGATAAAGTATGTGTAGCATGCACCGGAGGGAAACAAGTCGGATCTTCATTCAAATCTCTAAAGATAGTTTCCACATCCAACGTGCTTGAATTACTGCATATGGATCTATGTGGCGAAATTCTCGTAAAGAGTCTCGGAGGTAAATCTTACATACTTGTTATCATTGATGATTTTTCAAGATTTACCTGGGTGTGTTTTCTCAAGCATAAAAATGAAGCCTTCAAGGAATTCAGTAAGCTCGTAGAAAGATTTAAGTGGAGTCCCGCACTCAGATTCAAAAGATTCGAACCGACCATGGAAGGGAGTTCGATTACTCGGAATTCTCGTAGTTTTGTGACAAGAATGGAATTTCTCACAACTTCTCAAGACCCGTAACTCCTCAACAGAATGGAGTAGTTGAGAGAAAGAACAGAACCCTTGAAGAAATAGCAAGGACGATGATGATTGAACACAACTTGCCTTACTATTTCTCGGCGTAAGCGAGAAACACAGCCTAACTACACTCTCAATCGATGCCTCATCGGACCCATTCCGAAGAAAACACCTTACGAACTCTACAAAGGGAGGAAGCCAAACATTTCCTATTTCGGACCTTTTGGATGTAAGTGTTTTGTCCACAACAATGGTAAGGATCATCCGACCAAGTTTGATGCTCGGTCGACGAAGGAATTTTTCTAGGTTACTCTTCTCATAGCAAAGCTTACCGTATCTTCAACAAGAGAACTAACAAAGTGGAAGAAAGTATCCACGTAGTGTTTGATGAGCTTGAACAGGAAAAACCAAGTGAATCTTCATACTTAGAACCGAAGCTCGAAAGGATGATGATGAAGATGAGCTTTCAAAGACTCGGAAGGAGATCACTCGGAACAAGGAAGTTCGGAATGAAATAACTCAAGAAGTCGCTCGGAGCGAGCAAGTCAATGGAGCCGATCACTCGTAACAAGCTTCGAAGATCAAGCTATTCAGCCCACAAACCTGGTGAATCAAAGAACCGGTAAAGCGTTCAAATTTACTTCCAGTCATCCCCAAGAAAACATAATTTCGATATCAACAGTTGGGTAAGAACTCGTTCTTCTCTTCATAATCTATGTGCATTCACCGCATTCATTTCTCTAATCGAACCCAAAAATGCACTAGAAGCACTTAATGAACCCGAATGGGTAGAGCCCATGCAAGAAGAGCTGAATCAATTTGAAAGAAACCAAGTCCGGACTCGACCAACCGACCTTCCGACCACCCAGTTATAGGAACCAAATGGGTTTTCAAAAACAAACTGGATGAGGGTGGAATAGTTGTCGAAACAAAGCTAGACTTGTAGCTCAAGGTTACAATCAAGAAGAAGGAATTGATTGTGGGGAAACCTTTGCCCCAAGTAGCTAGAATTGAAGCCATTAGAATACTCGTTGGCATTTGCATCCCGCATGCATATTAAATTATATCAAATGGATGTTAAGTGTGCCTTTCTCAATGGTTTTATTGAAGAAGAGGTCTATGTCGAGCAGCCTCCTGGTTTTGAAAACTCGTAATTTCCAAATCATGTTTTCAAACTTCAAAAGGCTCTCTATGGTCTTAAGCAAGCCCCTAGAGCTTGGTATGAAAGACTCGAGCAGACTTCCCGGTTCAAAATAATTTTAAAAGAGGTCGGATCGACAAGACTTTATTCATAAAGACCAAAGGGAAAGATTTTCTCATTGTTCAAATATATGTTGATGATATTATTTTCGGTGCTACTAATGAATTTCGTGTCGAGAATTTTCCGAGTTGATGAGTCAAGAGTTCCAAATGAGTATGATGGGAGAACTCAACTTCTTCCTTGGATTGCAAATCAAACAAGACAAAAATGGAATCTTTGTTCATCAATCAAAATACACCAAGGAACTCGCTGAAGAAATATAAGCTTCAAGATGCAAAGCACACATCTACTCCTATGAGCAAAGCAAGATAAAGCTCGACTCGGATGAGACAGTAAAGCAAGTAGATCGAAACTCTATCGGGGTATGATTGGATCACTGCTATATCTTACTTCAAGCGGACCGTATATAATGTTCGGTGTTTGCTTATGTGCACGATTTCAAGCTAATCCAAAAGAATCACATCTCACTGCGGTGAAGAGAATATTCGGATATCTTGCAGGCACTCGTAATCTAGGACTATGGTACTCCAGAGACTCGTAACCGACTCGACCGGGTACTCGGACGCGAGACTATGCAGATACAAAGTTGATCGAAAGAGCACATCCGGAGCTTGCCAATTTCGGGTCAATCCCTAGTATCCCGGCACTCAAAGAAGCAAAACTCGTAGCTCTATCAACTGCGTAAGCTGAATATATTGCCGCTGGAGCTTGTTGCGCTCGGATTCTCTAGATAAAACAACACTTGAAGGACCTTGGACTATCTCTCAACTCAGTCCCAATCAAGTGTGATAATCAAAGCGCAATCCGCATCACTAAGAATCCTGTCCAAAGACTCAAAAACAAAGCATATTGAAGTCAGTATCACTTCTTACGCGATCACTCGTAAAAGGGTGATATTACACTTGAGTTCATTCCTACTAATCTTCAATTAGCGGATATCTTTACTAAGCCTCTTGGTGAAGATCAATTCTGTTTTATTCGGAATGAGCTTGGTATGTTAAATGCTTAGTTTTGTGTTATGATTCGTGAATATTTCGTGCCTTGTGCTTTCATTGTTAATAACCATCGGTTCAGCTGACCACGTGATACTCGGGCTGATAGTTATTTCGTGTTTCGAGTCACTCGAAACTTTTCTCGAGTCAAACTCGGACGTAAGAGATATTTGGACATCAAATTTTCTCGAAGCTATCTCTAGAACAATGGAGAGTTTCGGATTATAATTTCAAACCCGTTTTCTCTCTCTTTCTCGAGCGCTGCGATCGGATCTTAACCGCAGATTTTAAACCACCGATATCTCAATCGTTGAAGAAAAACCGTCACACCGGGCATTAATTATCGATGGACGGGCTGAGTCGAACGGAGTTACTTAACGGATAGTGAACGGGCGCGCGTACTCACTATAAATAATGACTATCCGTCTTCATCTCGGTATTCTAAAACTCCTTCCCTCTCAAACGAAACCCTCTCGCGGAAGCATACTACGTGAATAGTATTCCCCGATTGTCCGCGACGTCATAGAAGCTCTCTCTCTCTCTCGTAAGTTTTCAACTCGCTCATCTCTCTTTCTTCTACCATTTTCGTTTTCTTCTCTTCTACACCTCCTTTTCTTTCCTTTTCTCTCGAAAAGTTTCATATTTTCATCTCTCACCATGCCTAAAAGAGGAAACCATCCCGACTTTCAGTGTTTCTTCATCCTCTAAGAAGCCTCGCACCAACAAGCCGGATAGCTCAACCCCTTCTAAACCCGTTGTCACCCGAAGCATCTTGCGCTGGACGACAAGTTCTTCCCAACAACCAAATTCTCCTGGTTGTCCAATATCCAAACCACCGAGTCTACCCTTTCTTGTGCTTCAGCGAGTTCATCTATCCCGAACTTGTTTCGAGTTTTATACTCATCTCACCCACTCCGAAAATGTTCTAACCTCTAGGGTTCGTAACATTACTGTTCAGTATCAACACCTCCCTCCTTCACCGTCCTGTTCAAAGTCTCTTCTCTCTTCTTGAACAGCAACCCTATCCCCTTCACTCGAAGTCGCCGACGACTTCTTTGAAAAGTACGCTAAAGAATTCCCCGGGTCCGGAAAGAACTTTTCGTGACTCGCTGAAGTCGAAGCCGGACTTCGTGTTTCCTGCCGATGAGAACCTTCTTCTCACAACGATTCTAGCAAGGAGAACCCCAACTCCAAGCACCTCAAAGCCCTCTTCGATATCCTGGAGGGATACGAAGTCGACCTCTTCCCCTCCATCATTGAGCAAATGGCCGCCGTGCCAGCTCAACTCAGAGCAAGAAGAACACCTCCCTTCCTTTCGGTGCTCTTCTCACCCTTGTATTCAAACAATTCCAAGTTCCTCTTCCTCTCGACCCTAACGCGGTGTCCGAGGCGGCCATTGTGGTCGGCAAGAAGGAACTCCAGGGTACGGATACCGGAAACTAACCCCGGTGTCCGGGTTCACAACTCGAGCCGAGGCCTCCTTCTCCACCTCGCACTCGAAATCCACCCCTCTTTCTCTTCCCTCTTCACCTGGTGGTGCCTCCACCTCCGGTGCTTCCAACACTCTCTCTCGCCCTCTTGTCTCCTCGTCTTCATGGACAAGATCACCTCTCGTGTCCTCTCGATTTCGTAGACATGCTCGGGGTTTCAAGTCCGTTCTTCGTGGTCCGACCATCAACCAAAAGACTAGTCGAGCCCCAAATCCGAGAGCAAGCAGCTCTCGTTCTTGAGATGAGAGAGCTGGTTAAGGAGCGAAGGAGCTGGCCGAGCTCCTCGAGAGCGACGGTCCAAGGCGGCTCAGACCCGGATGACTCGGACCCATCCGAGGCGTCTTCGAGCCCAGCCCGACCTCCTCGAGAGCGAGGAAGCCGAGGAAGCAGAGGAAGAAGCTACAGATGCAGCGGAGGACGCCGAGGAATCTGCGGCCGAGCAGCCCTTCCGGGCAAAGGGAAGAAGAGGCCGTGGCAACCGCTCCCCAAGCTCAAATTGTCTGTACTCGGCTCGGACAGCGAGCCTGAGTGGGTCGAAGATCTCGCTCCTCCAGCGAGTCGCCCGAGCAGCCCCTCCAGCCCCGAGGTCCCAAGGGAAGAACCTCTCGATCCACTATCTCCGGGTCAGCCCCTCGTAGCCGAGCCCCCGCGAACTATTCCGGTTCTCCTTCGGCGCGCTCAAGCACATCGTCAAGGTCTTATCAGCGCCGGCGCACCTCCGCCTCTACTCGAAATCCCCACCTTCCTAGTTGGAGCCATGCACCGAGTCACGATTCCTCGGTGTCACCGAATTTCCGCTTCAAAATTTTCTTTTGTCTAGACAACTTATGTGTATTACTTGTTCTTTTCTCCTTTCTTTTTGGTTCTTGTTTTTGCTGAAAGGCAAGGGGAGAAAATGTAGTCGAAACTGGTTGTCTTGTTTAGGGGAGTTTTTACTGCCCTTGTAAATTTTTAATGGATTAATGCATTTCATTATTTCGAGTTCTTTCTTTTCGAGTTAATGAGTTAAAGCATACTTTATCTTGCTCGATATATTGTATATCACTCGATCTATTCAATATGCCTTATCTTTTTATCAAACTACTCGGAATCAATCTATTTTCTTCTAACAAAGTTTCGTTTAAGTTTGGAATGCCTTTCATCAAAAGGGGAGATTGAAGACTCGGACACTACTCTATATCTTTCCGAGTCATGCAAAAGGAATCAGGTATAACGATGTCATTCATATAGAGTTTTGATTCCAAGGCATTCTCTCGTGTCTTAGAAACATACTTGAATTAAATAGTATCCTTCCTATGCGATTCGACATTCACATATCTCTTTAATCGTTTTTTAGTTAGCGACTCGTAAAAGTTGTTCTTTATTCCGAGTCCTTTCTCACTCGAATCGACTTGTGATTATTTACTCTATCGTTTGCATAGTCGGCATTCATAGTTCATTTCATGCTTAGTCTATATCAAGTTCTTTCTCACTTTGATATTTGTCTGTAGAACGTGTTTCTTTTCTTAAGACTAAGTCATATGGAATTCCGAGTATCATGGATATTAGACTCGAATATTCCATTTCCTTTCGACTCGGATAATCAATTGCGTAATTTCTCAAGATTATTTTGTTATCTCGTGTCTAACCTTGGACCAAAGTATTTTATACTTTGAGAACCAAAGTTGTTTTACTTTTGTAGGGTATTCAATCGAGGATATCTTTTCAAAACTACAAAAGTAGCCTGGCTTCGTAACGTCAAATCACCAGCGAGATATGGCTTTTCACCTTCCCTCGCTTTAGTCTCGTAAGATTGTGTCGAAGTCGTGCGCTTCAATATCCGGAAAGCTGAACGTCAAGCCTAACAAGTGGTTTTCACCTCGGTTTTCAAGACACAACCGATGGTTTTGGGACTTCCAAGAGAGTTAAACCGTTGTCCAACGTTCATATTTCAACGGATACTTTCCGAGTGACTCGTAAAGCCTTTCTCAACGGTCACGAGATGACTCTCGGTCGCGAGATGGAAATAACGGCTACTCGCCTGGTCTTATCTATAAGAAGAAGCCACTTCACAAGACTTGAAGGTTGCAGAACATATTGTCTATACACTTACTTGTTCAAAGTTATTGTATTTTTACTCTCAATCTTCAACTTACAACTCCCACTCGTAATTCATTACTTTCGAGTTGTAAGGTCTTGTACTCGTTACAAACACTCCTTACATTCTTTGTAAGGTCCCTTGACTAAGTCGTAAAGGTTAACTCAACTTAGTTGTCCCTAGCTGTAAGGGTTATCTCAGCTAGGAAGTACTAGATCGGATAAGGTAACTTCGAGTCTAGGAAAATCTGTATAGAGTTGTCTAAGGGAGCAACTCGGGTTCCGTCAAGTTCACGGTATTTTGTGGACTCAAAATAGTGGATTTGACTTCGTGTCTGGATTGACACGGGCCGTGGTTTTCTGCCCCGGGAGGGTTTCCACGTAAAAATTTACGTGTTCTCTTTCGAGTTCATTCTAGACTCGGACGGCTTTAGTGCTCCTCGCTTCTTCGATTCATTGCTTTCGAGTCCAATCTTTTCGACCCCGTGTTTAGACTCGGATTCTATCTTGGTCACTTTTCCGCACAAAAGTGTGTGTTTTCGCAAAGATTTTTCCATCACCCTATTCACCCCCTCTAGGGTGACTCGGACTCTCCCAGAGCAAATCTTCGGTCTTGACCTTTATCGCATAGTTGAGAGATGATTCGCAAGTTGTACTTTAGCCCTTTGACAAGGTATACTTGGGCTGACCAGATTGCTTCCTTTACCAATCTTGCAAATCCGAATTATCTTGCCTTTGCTTGTCATCCCCAAACGTGACTTTTCCTCCTTTTTAGTCTTTTAACTCGGAAAAGAGTCTTGAGTCTCCTGACATGTGGCGTGAGCATCCACTATCTAGGTACCAATGCCCTTTTGTTCTTTTCTCGAGCCACTTGCAAGTCGGAAACAAACTAACCTTTCTCACTTCCTCTAACGAACACAGTAACTCCCTTTACTCGTGGTCCTTTCTCGAGGAAGTAGACTCTTGGGAACCCAGATTTGAATAACATTGGGTTTGGTCTAATTATGAGTCTTTCGTTTAGAGAACCGAGCATGTCTCTTTCTTCGAAAAGTTTTTTCTTTTATAAACAGGTACAAAGGGTTTTTTCTTGTAAGTGGGTCTAGGCTCAGTCCTCCTTTCATTCTTATGAATGGGACCGTGCTTAGCCTTCCTGAACTTGACAGATTCTAGAATCCTTTTGAAAAGTTACGGAATCCTTTGTTAAAACCAAGACCTTCTTTTCCGAAGGAGACACATTTTGACCCTATGAGCATATCAAGGTTTTTCTGACCTTGAGTAAACTTTAAAACAAGCTCTTGAGACTCGTTGAGCTTTTTTTTAGTAGCTCATTTTCTCTTCGAGTGACTTAGACTCGGTCTCATTGGATTGAGCACTAGTCTTAAGTTCTCTTAGAGTAAGTCTCGGTTTTTTCAATTCGTTTTTCAATGAAATGCTCTCATAAGTTATTGACTCAAGTTGTTCTTTAAACCGAGAAGAATCAGAATTGGACTTTTCTTCCAAAGTAAAGATATATTTGGCTAATTCAGCTTTGGAGAATTTGAGGAAGTATTCAATTACCTCCCGAGGATTTGTTTCCTCACTGTCTCGAATGATCCGAGTCCGACTCGATTCAGACTTCTTAGTCGGAGAGTGCCATCGGACATTTTGAATCATCCGAGTCCTCATCATCTTCTTATGAGTCTTCATCACTCCAAGTGGCCAGCATAGCCTTTTTCTTCTTTTCGGTTCTCTTCCTTCTTGGACAGTCTTTGACAATGTGTTCCTTGCTGCCACATTCAAAACAACTGGAGTTCTTAGTTAAAGATAACTTTGAAGGAGAAGAATGTTTACCTTTTCTGTCCTTCTTGTCTTTCCTGTAGAACTCTTCTCTTGGCTTCTTATCCCATCTTTTGTGCTTTAACATTCTTTTGAAGCCTCCGGCGATAAGTGCCATGGGATCCTCTTCGAGTCGGATGAACTCGAGTTATTTCTCTGTTTTCCGAGGCCTTCAATGCAATGTTCTTTTTGGTGTTAACCTCTGCATCTTCCTCTTCTAGGTGGATCTCATGGGTAGGTAGCTTCCCAATGAGTTCATCCGGCTTCGATAAGGAAAGGTTTTGAGCCTCTTCGATAGCTGTCACCTTGGGACCCCTGTCTTCTCTTGGGTAGAATTCCGAGTATCTTTCTGCACATTTCCTCATGGGAAAAATCCTTCTACCCCGAGATTTGAGATTATTGGTAATCTCGGTGAAGCGGATGAACATCCGAGTGATGTTTTCTTCCGGCTCCATCTTCAATAGCTTGTACTTGTGAAGATATTGGCTTATCTTGGCTTGTCCGACCCGACTTCGCCTTTATACGTGTTGACAAGGGTGTCCCACACTTCTTTGGTTGTGTCACGAGCGGACACTCGGTTGTATTCCTCTAAGTTGATGGCGTACATCGGAATGTTCATTGCCTTGAAGTTCTTTCCGAAATTCTCTATTTCTTCGATCGTATACTTGGCCTTTGCTTTAGGCACGAGCCTTGTTTCTTCCAACTTTGTTGGAATGAAGTTGCCTTCTCGTATGATGTTCCATACATCTTCATCATGATCCAATAGAAAGCATTCTATAAGCTTCCTCTAGTACACAAAATTTGAACCTTTGAACTTAGGTGGTCTGCTGGATGATCTTCCTTCATTGAATTCTCCATTGTTACGAGCCATTTGATCTTTAAACCTTTGGATGATTAGATCCTTTCTGAAAGGTTAGGCTCTAATACCAATTGAATGTTTACTCTTGGAGAAGTTAAGTCACCCTAGAGGGGGTAAATAGGGTGATGGAAGATTTTTGACAAAATCAAACTCTTTTGCATAGAATAGACACAGAATGCAGTTCCGAGTCTAGATTGGACTCGGAAAAGTATGAACTCATAATTACGTGGAAACCCTCCTAGGGCAGAAAACCACGGACTGTCGATCGAAGCACCAAGTCAAATCCACTATTTTGAATCCACAAAATACAGTAGACAAACTCAACCAAAATTGCTCCCTTAGACAATTCCTTACAAGTTTTTCCTAGACTCGAAGTTTCCTTATATGATCTAGTACTTCCTAACCGAGGTAACCTTTATAGCCAGGGACAACCGAGCTGAGTTAACCCTTACAGCTCACTCAAGGGACCTTACTCGAAAGTAAGAATAAGTGTTTGTAACTAATTACAAGACCTTACAACTCGGAAGAATGTAAAAGACAGAGTTGGAGTTGTAAGTAGAAGATTGAGAATGAATACAAAGACTTTTGCTTATGTTCGTGTATTGACAATTAGTTCAGCAAGCTTCTTGTCTTAAGAGTTGGCTTCTATTTATAGATGACCTAGCAGATTAGCCGTTCGACCATCTTCTAACTCGAAGTCCTTTGTGACCATTGTAATGGACTTTTTGAGTCACTCGGAAAATATCCGTTGAGATGTAAACATTGGGCAACGGTTCTTGACTTCTTTGGAAGTCCCAATTCACTAATGGTATCCGAAAAGTAGGGTGGAAACCACCGTTGAGCTTAGCGTTGCCGATTTCTCGTTCGGGAAGCAAACGGCTCTAACACGATGGATCGTGCGTAGGTCGAAGTAGGAAAAAGTTTTGTCTCGTTGGTGATTTGACGTTTTAAAGCCGAGTTACTTTTGTAATTCAAAAATAGAATAGCCTTGTTTGAATAACCTATAAAAGTAAATCAATTTGTTTCTCAAAGTATAAAATACTTTGGTCCAAGATTAGACACAAATAATAAATTAATTAGGATAATTAAGTGCATAATTATCTAAGTCGGAAAAGGAATGGAATTTTCCGAGTCTAATATCAATGAGACTCAAAATCCATCTGGAGTTAGTCTAAAAGAGAATCAAGTGAAATAAAGAATATCGAGTAGATAGACTTGATTTAGACAATGCAAAGTTCAAACAAAATATGCTGACTTGGAGGAATGAATTAACATGGTAATTCTTGGAAGGAAGCCGGATCCGAGTTTATGCACGTTAGAGTAAATGTTTGAACATGCGATATAGTTGAGTGTTGCCTGAGTGACTCGTAACGGTATGTACAAGTGGCATGTAAGAGTATGCTTTCCGAGTTAGTCGAAGCAAATGAAAACGAATGGGATAGATTCTCGTTACACTCGTAAAAGATGTTATATTACTTAGAGAAGTTTCCAAGGCACATAGAATGACTTGTAATCAAAACCTTATAAGAGCTAAAGTGTTATATCCGATTCTTTGATGGAACTCAAAATGATGTATAAGTAAAGTCTCGAGTCTTCATAGGTCACAAAGGACCTAGGGTTTGCCTGCATCCAACCATCCAAACAGCTGAAAGAAAATCGAACAATTCCTTAAGAGATAGAGCCGGATCGGAAGATGATAAAACTGGATAGAACCGGTTAAAATGGAGAAGGTGGGCGCCGGCCAACCGAACCCTCCTAGGGTTTCGTGCGCTAGTTATGTCTATGAAGCCTCTCCAAGCTAAACATACAGCATTCCACTTTGCTTCTAGAAGGCAGGCTCCTTCGTCGCGACGTCGTTTAGAGGGGAAAGCTTCTAGCCTCGTGTGGGCTATCTCATAAAGCTCAAAACGCAGCACTTTGATGCTCCTCATCATGAAATGTAATACTTTAACTTCGTTTTCGGTCTTCACCTCCTTTTTGACTTGGACAAAAGTAGAATGCAGTAGTTTGCACTTGGAATTTTTCGGCACACATCACGAGACTCCATAATCTCTAAAGGCTCGGCCCGACTCTTGGACGATCCGAAAGAAAAGGGGATTTGTGGATCGACCCAAGCCAAAGGGCTATTTAAGTGGTGTTAGGGGTTCTTTGTTGTTTATTGGCTTACACTAAGCCGATTGATCACAATCCGAAATCCAAATATAGAAACAGGACTCGAAATTATCGTTATCGGGCAACAAAACAGAACACAAAAATAACGAGATAAAGGACGACACTTTTTAGGTGTTTAAAACAACATTGTCGAAGTGAATTTAGGGAGTACGCGATTTTTGCCAAACCACAAGGATGGAACCCAATTAAAATTAGGTTATGAAACGATTTAGAGACTTAATACATCAAACTTAGACTAACATCAACTCAAACCAAATTAACCGAGAGATCAAACCGAGCATCCGAAAAACAGAAAATCATAGCATCAATTTAGATAATAATAAATACCGATAAACGAAGTGCAACTATAACTAACATAGAACCAAACAAACCAGATTCGAAAAAACTAAACAAGTGTAACTATAACTAAATCAAAACAAAACTAATAGAATTGAAAGTGCAAAACAAAAATTAGGAAGAAAGAATCGGATAAGAATACCAACTATTCCAAATTTGAACAACACCAATCCACAACCCCAAAAATCCACAAATTCACAATTCACCAACCTAAAATCATAGCAATTTAGTAACAACATCAACTCACAATCTCGAATTTAGCCTACAAGAGAAATTTAACAAATCTAAACTAACATCTAAAATTAAAACTAAAACCTAAAGGTGAAATTTTGAAATCTAAACTATCACGCCATCGTCGTTTGTCGTTCGACCACCTTTTTGCTTTCGCCTCCTACCCTTTAAATTTCTTCCGTGCTCTTCTAGCCTTCTCACGTCTAAGAAATTTGGATGGAAGGAGATAGAGTTTGAGTATGGGAAGGGTTCTCCGTGCAGTAGCAAAGACCGAACAGGAGAGGTAGAATTGCAGGGGAAAAGGATTTTGGGTTTGTCTGGGTTACGGTTTCAGGAAGAGGAAGAAGAAGATGGGAGAGAGAAAGATTATTGAAGGTTAGGGTCGAGAGAGCCGAAAAGGGTTTGAGGAGTGTGCGGAGAGAGAGAGGGTTTGGGCTTTTGGATTTTCGGGTCTTGCTAGTTCAACCGAAGAAGGGAAATAGTTGAGGCACATGAGGAGGAGCAGCAAAAGGAAAAAGGAAAAGAAAAGAGGGAGATTAGGCTGGTGAAAGAATGGGAAATGAAATGGGCCGGAAATGTGTTTTGGAAAATTAAGTTTGCTTCTTCAATCTTTACTTCTATTTCTTTTTTATTTTCAATATTTCCTAAAAATAAGACAAATTAAATTAAAATTTCTAACTTAATAATTATCATGAACAAAATAAAATATAAAAAGGTATTGAAAATATCATATTTTTAGACTTAACCAATACCCATACACTTAGATTTTGCTCATCCTCGAGTAAAATAAACTACAAAAAGAAGATAAGAAAAGAAAATCCTAATTCACTTCTGTAGGAATCACGGTTGCTTTTATCATTTACAACAAGCCCTTTAAACCCCATGGTAGCCCAAGTAGACGGGTAAGGTTTTGTAAGGGTTTACAACGGATATACCCACGAAATATGGGGAAGAGAAGTAAGGAAGATGGAAAAATAAAAACCGAAGAGAGTTTTACAAAAATAATTACAATAGGGAGAACATATACATATCCCGGTGAAGCATATCACCTTTGGTACTCAGTTATTTACTTGTATCAAGGCGTATTATACATATAGAAGCTCTTACTCTCTTTTGACTGGCAACTACACATCACTATTTCCACCTCTTTATCCCATTGCGAATAGTGAATCTAACCTAGTGCGTGATGGCCAAGTATACCATTGCTCCCTTACTTTAAGCTTACACAATTGACTTAACTAACTTGACTAGTACTTTGTTTTCACTTCATTTAGGAAGCAAGTCATGCCCAAGTAGCAACTATTGCCTCAAAGGATAGCACCTAATACCGCATTGCCTCAAAGAGTTATTGTCATTCCCCACTTTATTCTTCTTTTTCTTCTTTTCTTTTTTTTCACTCGTGAAATTGAACATAACATTTATTTTTGTACAAAAGACAAGTGGGTAAATTAATCAATGACAACTTCGGACTTAAGAGCAAATGGCTTTTGTAAAATTAGGTGTAGATTTTACGAATTCTTATAGTATGCCAAGGTTAGAAAACAAAATGATGTTAGAATTGTTATACTAAGTGTAGACACCAAAAAAGTGTTGTCCTATTCTCTGGTTTTTTTTTTTTGGCCCGATGATGAAATATCGAGTCTTGTTTGAGGATTTGGATCATAGACTGTGTTGGATTGGTGCAACGGAAGCTAGTAAACCACAAAGAACCCCCAAGCACCACATAAATAGCCTTTTGCCTCAAGTCGATCTAAAAATACCCTTTTCTTTCGAGATGATCCAAAACCGGGCCAAGCCTCTAGAGACAATAGAGTCCAAGTGCCACGCACTCGGGAAATTCCAAGTTTAGAATATTGTGTTTCACTTTAGTCCAACCGGACAATTAGTCGAAGTCCTCAAGACGACTTTAGACACTACATTTTATGATCACAAGCATCAAAGTGCTGCGTTTTGGCTCCGGGACTGTCCACCCGAGACTAGAAGCACGCATCCCGCATCAAAATTTAAACCGCCAAAATAGAAACTTATCAAAAATGGAAACTTTCCATTTTTGGAAGGTCGTGGTGGCCGACGCTTACCATCCCAAAACCTTATGTGGAATGTTGCATTTTGCCCCGGAGACCCCCTTGGAAGCACGCTAGGGCACGAAACCCTGCGCAATACCCATGGAGGCCGACGCCGTGAACCGAATCTTGTCCTGGTTCTATCCTTTACTTTATTCGGTCTTATCACTTTGATCTTGGGCCGATTTTTTTGCTAGTTTTGGACGGCTGGCCGAGCTAACCGTAGGTCACTTTCTGGACCTAACCTCTCCCTATAAATGGAGAGCCTTGGCTCTCATTTCCACATCGCTTCCTGTCTTAACCTTACGTTGTTGAAATCTACCTAAGAGCTACCGAATACTCACTTTGGTATTCTAATCTCTTGTGGTCTTTTCACCATATTCTCATTCTACTCTCCAATCTCTCTATATCTTAACAAAAAGGCTCCATCACTCATCTTTCTACCTACCTATCTCCATAAAATTCTTACAAGAAGCCCCTTTAATTCACCACTCGTCACATCAAGAGATCTAGATCCGAGATCCAGATTAGCAGGCGGGACAACCTAAGGGTACAGATCCAGCTTTCACAATCGTTTATTTTATTTTATGTTTCTTTATTGCCTTTTGTATTATGGACAAACGATGTATCACTTTTAATTCCTCCCTGCTCGATATAATCATTTAGATTTCTCGGTTTCTTTTCTTTTTCGCTTTTCTTTCGTTTTTGCTTTTCGTTTTCCGCCTTTACCGCTTTCCTGTACTTTTTCTTTTATCACTTTCCTTAATTATATTCGGTTGCTTTTAATTCTCGTCACATGTTGCTTGCTTGCTTTTGTTGCATTATTTTAATTCACGACTCAAACTTGTAGTGGTTCAAAGATCGTTAGAGTCATTTTTAACCTTTTTACTAAGATTGAGAGAGCAAATCTTTAGTTTTATTATTGTTAGTTTTTCTTTTCTAAAACCGACTAGCGACTCCCTTTTATTTATTTCTTCTAAATTTGCATCTCGGCTATTTTTGACTATAGGCTGATCCCCTTAGCCACAACCTCCGATCGGCGCCAACCACCACTTGGTGTGGGTCGCTGCCCGCATCGAGTGGTGAGTAGGCGTGGCTTCAGCCCGGATTGGTGTTTTCATCCCGATCTGCGCTAAAGCCTCACGGTAGAAATAGAAACCCTAATTCATATTTTTTAGTTAAGAAATAATATCCCGTGACTTCTTAAAATAATTCCTAAAATAAATTAATTAATACAACTGCCACTTAAACTTTGCTTAATTCGCTTTAATTAAATTTTAAAAATTCGAAAATCTTAATAAAAGGTTCATCCCCACATTCCAAAATCGACTTTGAAAAACATATTCAGAATCAATCTTTAAAAAAGAGACCCAACGCAAGTGGGAAGCTCGGCGGGCCCGACCGACCGTGGTTTCTACACTAAGAGGTGAGTATCATCATGTATATTTCCTTTTACAACCTAATCACTAAGTCACAAGGGTTCTAAAATCAAGAAGAATATATAAAACCTTCCCAAAATAAGATTTAAAAAAATTTGGATTTTTGATCAATTTTTCATAAATAAAGGTTTAAAAAGATATGTTTCTCCACCCCCACATCGAAACTTGACAATGCCCTCATTATGAGTATAAAGATCCGCAAAGGAAAAGAAATGTTTACAAAATGAAAAGAAGCCTCAAAAACAAGTAAAGAAAATGACGTGACTCAAAAAGAAAAAGAGAATAAAGCATGAAATATGTACAAAAGAAAACAAAACAAAAGTAGAACAGAGAAGGGAACCATTATACTAGGTTAGGTGTTGGTTACGTCTAAGCTAAAGACTCTTGATAATCAGTTCAAATGGAGACTCATAGTGCATCGGCCACTCCATATCAACCGAAGTCGTTATCTCAAATCTCACTAAAGCACATAGCAATTTAGCAAATCTACATGAAGAGCTCTAAGCCAATAAAGGTAACAAAAACTAGAGAGTTGGTGCCAACGAGAGTACATTCATAACATCAATGTAACACTATTAAGGACCCATTTCAACTTGTCAAATTGTTGAGTCCAAATATCAAACAAGCGGACATATACATAATTAGCTAACAAATTGGTCCTCAACCTAGAAATTTTATCATTATGGATGAGTTGTCCAGGCAGACAAATGGGTTTTAATTTGTCTAATTTTCAACTCGCCAACATGTTCATGAGTTTGGTTTGAACCAACATTGTCACGTACAGAGGTGTTATACTCATGAAACATGGACTCGGAGGGTTCAACTTGATGGTTAGTCATGATAGCTCCAACAAAAAGGACTCGGAATCAACTAAGAAATTATCATGGTCAATGTGCTCAAATCAAACATCCTTTTCTAGTGAGGTCTTTGATTCAATAAGTACATCATGTTCATTCTCACAACTTACATGCATTTTAAGCCCATGAACCTGTATGGTAGAAGATGAAGAATTTATAGGAGGTGAAGGGTATAGTGTATCAGTAGTGTCTTTCTTCTTAGTTTCCTCTATTTCAAAAGAAGGAACAATAGAGGTCTCTCGACAAACACCATCAGTAGTGTCCTTAGCAATATTCGATGAACGAGTTTCTTGAGAAGAAGAGTGGGAAGATGAATTTTGCACCAAAGTGTGAGGATATAATCCTAGGTCACCGACATGGTTATCAATTTCTCATCCTAACCTAATGGGTATAATCAAGCTCACTTTCCTTATATTATCACTTACAGATACCGCCTCGAAGAAGAAGGGGCAATGCTCTCGGGGTTCACCTTCAGTTGACTAGGAAAAGTTCCTTTCTCTCTAAACTTAGAGGTAACACGTTGGGTCAACTATAACAACTACTCATCCACAGATCCTAATAATTTTCTCAAGGTTATTATGTCAGCTTTCAAGATTGATAAGACTCTTATTAACTTCAGTGTAACTAGGAGGAGGTTGGGTCTGAACAATGGGAGGTGGTGGTCTAGGTACATTAGGCATAGTTGGATAAGTTGGCCTCCGGTAAGAGCCGAAGGAAACGAAGTTGGTTGGGGGTGTTTTGACCTACTACATTAAGTCTACTACTCCACAAAAATTAGGGTGATGTTTCCACCCTCCATTAAAGGTAGGACAATAAGTGTCAAACTTAGGCCTTTAAAATGCAAAGCATTCACTTGCCCTTGCTCTTGGCCTCGTGATCCGGTAAGGACAAGTACTTAAGGGGTGATCTAAGCCTTAATAATGAGAACATGACACCAAAGAAGCCTAGGAACATAGGGGTTGAACAATTAATCCTTTCAAGTATATTTTTAAGTATAACTTTAGACTCAAGGTTACTTACATCATAAACATGTATGCCCCTACCCTACACCACTAATCTTAGAACTTAATCTCTCATCTCCAAGTGGTTTCCCATTCCATGGTCTTTTCTACTAAGTCCTCTAAAATTTACCAAGCAACTACAAGACTTTTAGAAAGAAAACCTATCTCGACACATAGACTCTAACACTATCCTAGTTTGTTGGTCAAGTCCTTCTTAAACAATTTGGCACATACGACATTGTTCTAAAACGTGGTAAGGACATTGGGCCAACAAAATTCTTAAATCTTTCAAAGTAATTCCAAAATGGTTCTTTATCCATTTGAAGATTAATTTATTTCATTCCTTAGCTTTACACTTTTGTCATTAAGAACTATTTTCTTCAAAATATTTTAACAAATTCATCTCAAGTAGAAATAGAGTTAGTAGTTAAGCTATACATCCATATTTGAGTAGCACCTTTTAAAGTAAAAGGAATTAATCTCATTTTTATTTCATCATCGGAGACACTAGGAAAATGCATCACAGGAATCACTTCATCAAAGTCCATCAAAAGCATATATGGATCTTCGTAACCATGAAATTTTAGGAGCATCCGAATATAATGAGGTTTGATCAAAAGAGTCACATCGGATCCTAAATCAGGCAACTTGAAACATGAAGAGCTAAAGCTCCTAATAGGATAAAAGATATTTCTTAAGATTCTCTTATGTGCTCA
Organism: Talinum fruticosum; assembly: GCA_021018815.1. Lineage (NCBI taxonomy): Eukaryota > Viridiplantae > Streptophyta > Magnoliopsida > Caryophyllales > Talinaceae > Talinum > Talinum fruticosum. The sequence goes on from JAITYX010000040.1 coordinate 4,181,909, forward strand.
AAATTCGATTCAGCCATTTTCCGTACTTTATGTTCGGGTTCCATTTGAATGGAAAGTTCAATCCTAACAAATTTTCTTCCTTTTTAGGTTCCTTAACCTAATAACTCATGCACCAAACCACCCACAATTTTATGTTTGTTCTTTTTTGTGTTTTCTATTTTTTTTAAGATTTTTAATTAAAACTAGAAAATAAAAAAATATAAAAAACTAGAACACTATAATCAAAATAGAAAACAAACTAAAAATAATAACTAAATCAGAAAAACATGAGCTAAAATTCAAGACAAACCCAAGGATTTAACACTACAATTTTTTCTCAATTTTTGTCCGAACTAATTAATGTTGAAAATTAAAATAGAACAATGCTCGAAAAAATAAAAACTACACTAATTAACTTCGAAAATTGCAGAAAATTCTAGAAATTTGAAAAATTCCATGAAACTTACCCTAGACCCTAAACAACCCTAAAAACATGTAGAAATTATCAAAACAAAAAACCAAAAGTAAATCGACTAAAGAAAAATCGGAACGAAATCCGAAAACCAAGAGAGAATTTCAAAATTTTTATTCCCCTCATTTTTTCCCTAAACCGAACAACAACAAGTTTTAATTTTTTTATTTTTCTTTTCTGGACAGCAACTAATCAAGGAAACATGAACCAAACTTAACCTAAATCAATCACAAAACAACCTAGAAAAAAATCAAAAATGAAATCAGATTTTATAAACAAACAAAAACAGAGATTGAAACTTAAATAAAAACAACTATAATTGGCAAAAACATGACTCAAATAAAAACCTAAAACTTAATCGAAACGTAGACTTATAATAAATTCATAACTTGATTTGCAACCTAATTTCCATTAACGCCATCCCCAACAAAGGCACCATTTTGTTCAAGTGAATTTCGTCGAACCCCGTGGACGGAACCAAATTAAAATCAGGTTGCTAAATGATTCAAAGACTTAATATATGAAACTTACACTAACCTAAACTAACATCAGCTCAAAACAACTTAATCGGAGATGAAACCGATCAATCGAAAATAAAAATCGGAGCATCAATTTTGACAATAGTAGATACCAGACAAACGAGGGGCAATTATAACTAACTCGGAGCCAAAAACTAGATTCGGAAAAAAACTTAACAAGTGCAACTATAACTAAATCAGAATCAAACTTACATAATTCAAAGTGCAAAACCAAAAATCAAGGAGCAACAATTAGAGAAGAATACCAACTATTCTAGATTCGAACAACACCAATCCACAATCCCAAAAATACACAAATTCGTAATTCACCAACCCAAATTCATAGCAATTTAGTAGCAAGGTCAACTCACAATCTCGAATTAAGCCTTCAAGAGAAATTCAACTAATCTAAAATGAAAATTAAAGCCAAAAACTGAAATTTTGAAAACTAAAAACTAAAATTTGAGAACTAAGAAGTAAAAATTGAAAAAGGAAAGCAAAAAACACGGACCTAACTTGCAGTTATGGCCTGTCACACCATCACCATTCGTCATTTGGCCCCCTTCTTTGCTCTCGCCTTTTCTTCTTTAAAGCTCTCCCATGTGTTTTTAGCCTCCTTAGGTCCTTGAAATTCGGATGGAAATAGATGGAGTTTGAGTGTGGGAAGGGTTCTTCGTGCAGCAACAAAGACCAAAGAGGAGATTTAGAGTTGGGGGAAAAGGATTTCGGGTTTGCTAGGTTAGGGTTTCAGGAAGTGGAAGAAGAAGAGGGCTGAAGAAGAAGAGGAATGTGACGGGTTCCGGCGTAAAAGAGAGTCGAAGAGGGTTGAAGAAGTATGAGGAGAGAGGGAGAGGGTTTGGGGCTTTGGGGTTTTTGAGTCTTACTGGGACAACCAAAGAAGGTAAATAGGTGAGGCATGAGAGGAGGAGCAGTAAAAAGGAAGAAGGAAAAAAGAAGAGGGTGATTAGGTCTGGTGAGAGAATGGGAAATAGAATAGGTCGGGAAATTAGTTTTGGAAAATTAAGTCTTCTTCAATCCTCACTTCTCTTTCTTCTTTTTTTCCGATTTTCAAATTTCTTACAAAATAAGACAAATTACATTAAAATTCCTAATTGAATAATTATTATGAACAAAATAAAATGTAAAAAGATATTAAAAATATCATATTTTGAGACTCAACACAAATCTCCTAGTTCAACACCTCGATCAACTCTAGTGCGACCAGCCTTGGTGCACTTAACACCGATCCAATCAATCTTCCACCGTCGGGCACTACCATAGACAACAAAAAAGAGTAATCCTTTTCTCTATTTTTTATTTGTTGGCCCGATGATGAGATCCTCGGTCTTGTTTGTGGATTGGATCACGATCGGGATTCGATTGGTGCGATGGAAGCCAGTAAACTACAAAGAACCCCCAAGCACCAAATAAATAGCCTTTTGCCTTGGATCAATCCAAAAATCCCCTTTTCTTTTGGACGATCCCGCACCGGGTCAAGCCTTCGGAGACAACGAAGTCCAAGTCGCTGCGTACGGGAATTTCCAAGCTAAGAACACTATGTTTCATTTCAGTCCAACTAGACAACGAGTCGAAGACCTCAAGACGACGTTAGATGCTGCATTTTGGCTCTAAGACAGTCTACCCGAGATTAAGAACATGTATCCCGAACCAAAAATAAAACATGCCAAAAATAGAAACTTGCCAAAAGTGGAAACCCGACAAAAATGAAAACTTTCCATTTTTAAAAATGTGATATGATCGGCGCCTTACACCACTTTTTCCACCTCAAAACAATGCGTTCTAGCTTGAAGAATCCTATGGCAACACGCTAGGGCAGGAAACCCTAGGCACACTCGCGTGGCTCGGGCTATGAACCGGGTCTTATCCCTTCTTTATCCTAGTTCTATCCGGTTCAATCTTCACAATATCCCGCCTAATTTTGTACCCTATTCTGGATGGCTAGCCGAGCATAAGCATCGGTCTTTCCTTGACCTAATCTTTCCCTATAAATAGAGAGCCTTGGCTCTTATTCTCATAATTGCTTATCCCTTACTATTATACTCGTTGAAACCTGATTAAGAGTTACTAAATACTCCTATCTTTATTTTGATCTCTTGGTCTCTTTCCGGACTATTCTCATTCTACATTCCAGTCTCATCATATCTCGAACCCACAAACTGCACCATTCGTTCGCACACCTACTATCTTCATAAAATACTCACAAAAGCCTTCCTCGATACACCACCATCGTATCAAGAGATCTAGATCGGAGATCTTGATCAACAAGTGGAACAATCTGAGGGCATAGATTCGATCCTCACAATGATTTATATTATTTTTATGCTTTCTTTATTACTTTCCGTATTGCGGACAAACGATGTATTGCTTTTTCTTAATTATGTTTAGTTGCTTTAATTTTGCTTAGCATGTTGTTGTATGCTTGTGTTTTTCGCATTATTTAGATTCACCGATTGAATTAGTAATGGTCGTCTTCGGATAGGCATAACGGAAGGGCCTATCCCTTCGTTTCGTACCCTCACCCTCGAATCCGATTCTCGGTTCAAAGATCGATGGAGTCATTTTTAGCCTTCTTTAGTCTTAGTTTTCCCGTACTAAGACTAGAAGAGCAAATTTTACTTTTGTTTTTTTAGTTTTTCTTTCCTAAAAACTAACTGGCGACTCCTTTTCGATTTACTTCTATTAATCTACTTCCGGCTATTTGTGATCGGACGAGTAAGAAAACAAGTTCGGATCTCGCAAGCCAGGTCATAGGTCGAGGCCGATTTCCTCGGCCTTGATCCTCGGCCGACCACGACCACTACTTGGTGCAGGCCGTTGCTTACACCATGTGGTCGGTAGGCGGGCTCAGTCCAAATCGGTGTCTTCACACCGGCTTGGCCTTAGAGCCTCACGACAAATACAAAAACCCTAATTCCTATTTTTTGGTTAAGAAATAATATCCTGGGATTTCTTAAAATAATTTCTAAAATAAAATAATTAATAAAACGGCCATTCAAACTTTGCTTAACTTTCTTTAAATCAGATTTAATAAAACTAGGAAATCTTAATAAAAGCTTCATCCCCACTTTCTAAAATGCATCTTCAAAAATCCTAAATCATTTTTTCCAACTTTCTAAAACCTACGCCAAAGCAATTCGTGGGGAAGCTCGGTTCGATCCCGTGGGCCCGACGCCGTGGTTCCTACAACTACCTAAAAACAAATGAAGAACCACAAACTTCTCCTATTATCTCTTTGCTTAATGAATTCTTAGCTAAAATGAAAGCCTAGATTGAGGCTCAAGATCAAAACATAGAATCCATATATAAAACTCTTACTCTTATCCTAAAGACTCGTAGAAAAATGAGGAAAATGAAAATGAGGAAAAGAAAAATGAGAACAAAGAGGGAGGTGGGGAAGAAGAAGCTCAACCAAGCACCAAATGGCTAACAACCTCCTCTAAAAATAGGCCTTGAACCTAAGTCTTGTCTACGAGTAGATTAGATAGAAAAGATGCTAAGAGAGTCCGCCATGGTCAAAAGTCACTATTTTGACCTCACGGGATCCACTTTAATGCATACCGCAAAATTTAACATGTCGGACATCAAGTGTCGTGGTTCGGAAATCCCCATCACCATGTTCGTAATTTTATAGGAGCATCGACTCTTAAGAATGTGCTCGAAGATACATACCATATCATTTTCCCTTGGACGTTCGATCAAGATTTTATGAAGTGGTATAATGCAATTGACCCATGCAAGGTCACTAATTGGACTAATCTCTTTAAGGCGTTCTTAGACAAATACTTCTACAACACCAACCTATGTGTCACCCTTCGTGATTTAGAATTGATGAAACAACGGGAGAAAGTAAGTTTCACCAACTTTTTAACTAGGTGGAGGGAAAAGGCTGCCAATATAGTAGACCAACCTTTCCAAAAAGATCAATTTAGGATCATGGTAAAGAACCTTTGACTTGGCTAGAATCAACATCTAATGTTCTTACCTTTCATGAGCTTTACAACCATTAGAGATGCGGGGATGTTGATTGAAGAAGAGTCTTTCGCGATGACCACAAAAGTCATGGAAAATTATAGAGGTAGTTACCAAAATAAGGATAACAAGACCTCCGGTATGGGCACTACTAGTAAGGGTTTTCATGTTCTTAAGAGGTATATTGACTAGACTCCAATAGATACTACATATGCTTAAGTACTTCACCATTTACTATCGAAGGGAATGATTGAGCTAGCTACCGTTAGAGCGAGAATCGAAACGACGAAACAAGAAAAAACTAGAACGCGGGAAAATTTTGCAAATATCATCATGCACGAGGAGGCGATACGGAATAGTGTTGGACCTTCGAAAACAAGTTAGAAAGCATGTTTCATAATGGTCAGCTTCCTCTTCCTATGGTAGTTCAAAAATCCACTAACAACAAAAACCCATTTAGTGGAGCCTTAGCCATTTTTTTTAAAGCCATTCCAGGTTGGTGAGATCCTTTTGTCTTCATTCAAGACATAGATGAACCCAAGTCACATATCAGCTTCCCTTCATTAGACTCAACGAGTGTATGCACTGTGGGCAAGTGTTAAAGATGTTTATGAGAATAAGGATGACAACAATAATCACTTTTGGGGCACACAAGCCTTATAAGATGATGACTTCTGGTGGAACTAAAGACTCCTGAAGTGCATTTCATAAGAATATTTAGGTGACATAACGCACTAACGGGTCCATAACAGATTTAAGAAGCCCCAAAAGAAAATGAAACTACCAAAGAAGAAGATCCAATCCTCAAATAGTTTGAAAAACTCAAATGTTGACATATCTATCTACAAACTAATATCACTTTGATAATAAAGATCGACTCAAGATGGAATTTGAACCTAATGAATATTAGACTCGGAAAATTCGATTCTTTTAGGGTGAAGATAGTAAAGTGCTTAGTTACATCTTATTAATTATTATCTTTACTTAATCATAGGCCAAAGTATTTTTGTACTTTGAGTACCACTTTGATATGCATTTGTAGGTTGATTAAACAAGCCTAATCTATTTTTGGAAAGCAAAAGAAGACGGTTCTAGCCATTAAATACCAGCAAGCAGAAATCAACCATTTTTGGACATGGCTCAAACACCGTGTCGTGGTTGTTTGTTTCCAATCCGATAATCTTCAAGTTTGTGTCTAACGGTTGTTTCAACCCTAGAATTTAGTCACAACCAGAGGGATGGAGTAATTTTTGAGCCAAGGACCACCACTCAACATTCATAATACAACGGATCGTTTTCCGAGTGACTCAAACTAACTGGTACAATGGCTATTAAAGCTCACCAGTCTAGAACAAGTCTCAACGGCTAATCTGCCCTACTATGTATAAATAAAAGGCACTCTACAAGACTTGAAGATTCCCGATCACATTGCCGATCACATTGCTTAACACTTACTTAGTGCTTACATACTCAATCTTTAGCTTAAAACTCCAATTCCGTAATTCTTACTTTCGAGTTGTAAAGGAAGGTCTTGTAATCACTTCAACTCTTTCTACTTTCTTCTAAGTCCCTTGACTGAGTTATAAGGTTAACTTAGCTCAGTTGTCCTTAACTCGTAAAGGTTATCTTAGTTACAAAGTACTAAATCAAATAAGGGAATTGCTGCATCTAGGAAAATCCGTAATTGATTTGTCTAAGGGAGCAATTCTGTAAAGATTCAGTCCTTGTATTTGTGGATTCAAAATAGTGGATTTGACTTGGTGCTTGGACTATCATTGTTTGTGGTTTTTTACCCTAGGAGGGTTTTCACATATTTGTACTCGCACTTTCTAAGTTCATTCTAAACTCGGAATTATTTATTAAGTCCGTTTAGTACAAAACAATTTGTATTTTCTAAAAAATGTTCCATCACCCTGTTTACCCACGTCTAAGGTGACTTAGTCTCTCCAAGAGAAAACCTTCAATTGGTATCGAGCCTACCCTTTCAAGAGGATCTCACAATCGAAAGGTCTAAAGATTAGATAGCTCAAAACAATGGGAAGTTCAAGGAAGATCTTCCACTGGACCACCAAGTTTAAGGGATCAAACTTTGCAAACTGGATGAAGATGGTGGAATGCTTCCTCCAAGACTATGATGAGGATGTTTGGAACATCATCAAACATGAAAACTTCATTCCTACAAAGATGGAAGGAGCAAGAGTTTTACTTAAAGAGATGTCAAAGTACGCTGCTGAGGAAAATAAAAAGTTCAGGAAGAACTTTAAAGCCATGAACGCTCTAATGTGCTCTATCAACTCGGAAGAATACAATAGAGTGTCAGCCTTTGACACAACCAAAGAGGTGTTGGACACATTGTTCAACACCTCTGAAGGAACTAGCTAGGTGAAATAGTTTCTTCACAAGTACGAGCTGTTCAAAATGGAGCCTAAGGAGAACATCACTTAGATGTACATTCGGTTCACTAAGATTGTCAAGAATCTCAAATCTCCGGGAAAAAGATCTCTCACGAAGAAGTTATTAGAAAAATTATGAGAAGTCTACCAAATAGAACATGGGGTCCCAAGGTGACAGCAATTGAAGAAGCTCAAGATCTTTCCAAGCTGAAACTAGATGAGCTTATTGGGAAGTTACTCATTTATGAGCTGCACGTAGAAGAAGAGAAAGTAGAGGTAAGCACCAAAAGGAACATTGCACTTTAGTCGTGAGAAAATAGATAACAATGTCTCGAGCTCCTTGGACACGGAAGAGGATCCCCTGGCACACATTGCCCGAGGCTTCAAGAAAATGATAAAGTACAAAAAGTGGCAAAAGAGGCCAAAGCAGGAGTTCTACAAGAAAGACAAGAAAGGTAAATACTCGTTCTCTTCCAATTTGCCTTTAACTACGGATTCTTGTTGTTTTGAGTGTGACAGACAAGGAGAATATAGTTAAGGGTTATCCAAAGAGAAAGAAGGGAAAACATAAGAAAAAGGCTATGGTGGCTACATGGAGCGATGATAACTCCTCCGAAGATGATAATTCGATGACTCAAAGTGTCTCATGGCACCGACATAATCGAAGTTGGATCTCGTGTCCGATAGTGAGGGTTCAAATGCCGAGGAGACAGATCCTCGGGAGGTAATTAACTACTTCCTTAAGTATTCCAAACATGATCTTGCTAGATATATCTTTACTTTAGAAGGAAAGTCTAATTTGACTCTTCCGATTTCAAAGAACATCTTGAGTCTCATACTACGCAAAGTACTTGTTTTGAAAAAGAGTTAGAAAACTTAAGACAAAATCCGAAAGTACTTGAGACTAATGCTCAAGACAATGAGACCGAGTCGAGTGCCTCGGAACAGTACAATGAGCAATTAAAATAAAAGCTCAATGAGTCTCAAAAGTTGGTTTTAAAACTTACTCAAGCTCAGAAAAACTTTGATCTTTTACTTGACCCTTAGTGTGTCTCGTTTTGAAAACAAGGTCTCGGTTATAATGTCTGAAGAAGAATCTAATTCTTATTCAAATCTTTTTAAAACCGATTCCAGGACTATTAAGTTCAGGAAGGATGAGCATGATCCCTTTCGTTCACGAGAGAAAGGGATCGAGCTCAAACCAGTTTTCATGGAAAAGCCTTCTTAAGTCTGTTTACAAAAGAAAAGGTTTTCGAGAGAAAAGAGACACGGACTCGGTTTTCTAGAAGAAAGATTTAGAATCCGACAAAACTTAAAATTATTTAAATCTAGGTTCCCAAAAGTGGTCTTCCTTAGAAATGAACCACAGTGAAAGACTGTTACTAGGTTTGTAAGAGGAATTGAGAAGAGTTACCTTATTTCTGTTTTGGAGGTGACTCATAAACGAAAGGGTCGATAGTACTTACACGGTGGATGTTCACGCCATATGTCTTGAGACTCAAGACTCTTCTATGAGCTTGAAGACATGAAGGGAGGAAAAGTCACATTTGGAGATAATAGCAAAGGCAAGATATGTGGGATTGGCATGATTGGTAAAGGAGACAATGTAGTCAGTCCATTCTACCTTGTCAAAGGGCTTAAGTACAACCTTCCGAGCATATCTTAGTTATGTAACAAAGGGCAAGAGGTAAGATTCACTAAGACCAACAACTTCATTTCCGATGCATCCACCAAAGAGACAAAACTCTCGGGCCTAAGGTCAGGTAACACCTATACAATTCATCTCTAAAATTCTAGTAAAAATTTATCATGTTTAAAGGCATCTTTGAATGATGGTTCATGGACATGACATCGTTGACTAGGTCATATCAGCATGCATACCATCAAGAAGCTTGCATCTTATGGATTAGTTAGGGGTTTACTTAACTGTGCATTTAAGAAAGATAAAATCCGTGAAGCATGTACAAAAGGAAAGCAAGTCGGATAATCTTTCAAACCACTCAAAACTATGACTACATCAAAAGTACTTGAATTGATTTATATGGATTTGTATGGTGAAATTCTTGTGAAAAGTTTACGAGGTAAATCATATGTGCTAGTTATTGTTGATGATTATTCAAGATTTACCTTGGTATGTTTTCGGAAGAACAAGAATGAAGCCTTCAAAGAGTTCACTAATATCCGTAGGAAAATTCAAGTGGAGTCCGAGACGCAGATTAGAAAAATTCAAACTCGACCATAAAAGGGAATTTGATTACTAAGAATTTATAGACTTCTCTAATAAGAATGACATCTCCCACAACTTCTCAGCACCAAGCACTCCTCAAGATAATGGAGTGGTGGAGAGAAAGAAAAAACTCTTGAAGAAATAGGAAGGACAATGATGATTGAAAATGATCTACCTTACTATTTCCAGGCGAAGCGATTAACACGACAAACTATAGACTCAACGGATGCCTCATTAGAGCCATTCTAAAAAAGACACCCTATGAGCTACACAAGGGAAAGAAGGCCAACATCTCCTACTTCAAACCATTTAGATGTAAATGCTATGTGCATAACAATGGTATGGAACATCCGACTAAGTTTGATGCAAGGTCGGATGAAGGTATATTTACGGGTTACTCATCTCATAGAAAAGCTTATAGAATTTTCAATAAGAGAACTAACAAAGTGGAAGAAACTATCCACGTTGTCTTTGATGAGATTGACCATGGCAGGACAAGTGAATCCACCTTCTTAGATCTTAAGCTCAACAGAGATGAAGTTGATATTGTTGAAACTGTGCTCAAAATGAGTCAAACTAAAAGAACTCGGGTAACTCGGAATGAGCGTACTCAGAATGAAATGACTCGGAATGAGCAAGTTCAAGAGCCAACTTAGAATATCGAAGAACAAGCCAATACCAAAGTACAACAAGAGCAACCAACTCTAGCTCAGGCCATTCAACCAACAAATCCGGTAAACCGGAGGACCAGTGAGAGCTTTCAAATATGCACCCAGTCACCCACTCGAGAACATACTTTCGATATCAATAGTGGGGTAAGAACTCATTTTTGTTTGCAAAATCTGTGTGCATTTTCAGCATTCATATCATTAACCTGAATATGTAGAGGCCATGCAAGAAGAATTAAATCAATTGGAAAGAAACCAAGTCCGGACTCCGATCAAATGACCTTTTGACCACCTAGTAATAGGAACCACATGGGTTTTCAAGAACAAACTAGACGAGGGCAGGTTAGTAGTTAGAAATAAGGCTAGATTAGTTGCTCAGGGATATAACCAAGAAGAGGCAGTTGATTGTGGGAAAACCTTTGCACGTGTTACTAGAATTGAGGCAATTAGAATTCTCTTAGCATTTGCATCTAGCATGAACATCAAGCTTTATCAAATGGATGTTAAGTGTGCATTTCTTAATGGTTATATTCAAAAAGAAGTTTACGTTGAGCGACCCCCTTGATTTGAAAACTCTCAAATTTCCAAATCATGTTTTAAAGTTGCAAAAGGCATTATATGGTCCGAAATAAGCTCCCAGAGCTTGGTATGAAAGACTAAGCAGTTTTTGGTTGCAAATGACTTAAAAGAGGTTAGACTGACACAAATCTTTTTACAAAAACCAAGGGGAATGATTTTCTTATCAGTCATATCTATATTGATGATGTTATATTTGGAGCTACTAATAAAATTATATGCCAAACATTTTCTAGTTAATGAGACAGGGAGTTGCAAATGAGTATGATGGGAGAACTCAATTTCTTCCTTGGATTGCAAATCAAGCAAGAAAAGGATGGGATCTATATACATTAATCAAAGTATATAAAGGAGTTATTGAAAAAGTACAAGCTACAAGATGTGAAGCATGGAGCAACACCTATGAGTAGCGAGTACAAAACTGGACTCATATAAGAAAGGTAAAGTTGTAGATCAAAAACTTTACAGAGGTATGATTGGATCTCTACTTTATCTCACATCTAGTAGGCCAGATATCATGTTTAGTGTTTGCCTTTGTGCAAGATTTCAAGTTAAACCAAAGGAATCACATCTCAATGCGGCGAAGAGAGCTTTTAGATATCTTGCGGGAGTTAGACACTTGGTCTCCGGTGCTCGAAAGACTTAGATCTAACCATCACTGGATGCTCAGATGTTGACTATGCTGGATACAAAGTTGATAAAAAGAGCACATCAAGAGCATACCAATTTATGGGTCAATCACTCATCTTCCGGCATTCAAAGAAGCAAAACTCGGTTGCTCTATAAATTGTTGAGGCTGAGTACATTGCATCCGGAGCTTGATGTGCTCAGATTCTTTGGATCAAACAACTCTTAAAGGATCTTGGATTGTTATTCACATCAATCCCAATCAAGTGTTACAATCAAAGAGCGATCAACATTACTAAGAATCCAGTTTAGCATTCAAAAACGAATCACTTTTGAGGTCGGTATCATTTTCTTTGAGACCATTCTAAGAAAGGTGATATTGAACTTAAGTTTATTCCTACAAAATTTCAATTAGTCGATATTTTCACAAAACCTCCGAGTAAAGATCGGTTTTGCTTTATTAGGAATGAGCTTGGTATGTTAATTGCATTATTATCTAAGTTGTTACATGAGTTTTTTCTACTCGATTCTTATATACTTTGAGTGAATAGCTAATGGATCACCTTCTTCTCCTATTACCCCTGAAAAGAGAACCCCACTTACAAGTTCTCAAGGTTCTCTTTGACATTCTGGAGGGATATGATGTTGATCTTTTTCCTTTTATCTTTGAATAGATTTCTTCTGTTCCATCTTATCGAAGAAGACTCTTTGTCCCTTTGGAGCTCTTTCTTTTAGTTGCTTTTACTCGGTTTGAACTCAAATTTCCTTCGACCCAAACATGTGCCTAGAGCCTACTCGTCTGTTTTGGCAAAGGTGAAATCATAGGCCTTGGATATAAGGAAATCCAACCTGGTGTCCGGGTTCACTCCTTAGAATTAGCTCCTCCTTCTCCACCTCAAACTCACACCGGTCGTGAGGTTCCACTTCTTACTACTTGGACCATTTATTTCTCTCGCCTGCCCCTTGTATATAACTTCTTTAGAAGGTGGCCACTCGGTTTGTCTCTTTGGTTAAAGAGTTACAAGTAACTCCGGGAATCTTCCAAGCTTTCTTGCCATTGATGACTCAAGATCGAAAGTCAAGCTCGGACTTAGATCGAGCAGAGTCAAGCCATGATTGCAGAGCTCATAAAGGTTATTAAGCAACAATAATAGCAAATCCCCCACCTCTAAGAGCAGAGGTCCAAGGTAGCAGAGGACTCAACATCCGAAGAAAAAGGAGAGTTTTTCTAAGTCCGAGTCGAAGAAGTTGCAGAAGAAAAAGAAGAAGGACAAGGAGAAGCTAAAGGAGAAGTCGAAGAAGAAGGAGAAGGAGAAGGTTTGCTCTTGGAGAGGTTAAGTCACCCTAGAGGGGAGGAGGTGAATAAGGTGATTGAAGATTTTTTGAAAAATACAAACTGTTTCACACACAACAAACTTAGAAACAGATTCGAGTCCGGATTGAACTCGGAAAGTGAAATAGACAAAGAAGTACGTGGAAACCCTCTAGGGGCTAAAAGCTATGGACAGTGCTAATCCAAGCACCAAGTTAAATCCACTAATTGAATCCATATTTACAAGGACTGACTCTTTACAAAATTGCTCCCTTAGACCATTCCCATACAAGTTTTCCTAGACTCGAAGTTCCCTTATCTCATTTAGTACTTTTTGACTAAGATATCCTTTATAGTTAGGGGCAATTGAGCTGAGTTAACTCTTACATATCAGTCAAGGGAGTTAGAAGAAAGTAGAAAGAGTGTAAGTAATTATAAGACTCTCTTTACAACTCAAAAAGTAAGAAATACAAAATTGAAGTTATAAAAGCTAGAAGATTCAGTAAGAATAGAAAATGTTAAGTTCCAGCAATCTTCAAGTCTTGTGGAGTGGCTTCTATTTATACACAGCAAGGCAGAATGACCGTTGAGACTTGTTATGGACCGGTGAGCTTCAATAGACATTGTAATAGCTAGTTTGAGTCACTCGTAAAACTATCCATTGAGATGTAATCGTTATGTGGTGATTCTTGGCTCAAAAGATGGTCCATCCCTCTCGGTGGTGACTGAAATCTGAGGTGAAACAACAGTTACACTCAATGTTGAGATTTGGAAATAAACAGCCACGATATGGTGTCCGAGCCATGTCCGGAAATAGTGCTTTTCTATCTCGCTGGTGTTTAACGGCTTGAAACCGGCTACTTTTGTATTTCAAAAGTAGATTAGGCTTGTTTAATCAACCTACAAAAGTAAATCAAAGTTATACTCAATGTATATAAATACTTTGGTCCAAGATTAGGTAAAGATAATAATTAATTCAGTGTAATTAAGCACTTAATTATCTTCAGAATTTTCCGATTGTAATATTGTTTAGGTTCAAATTCCATCTTGAGTCAATCTTGAAAATGATAAAGTTAAAAAGAATAAAATATCATAATACATAAACTTTATCAAGTAAATAATTCTCTACAAATAAACAAACTTAAAAATTAGAATTAACGTTGTAATTCATTTTCACTTGAAACATAAAGTCAATGCTCGGAATAAACGTGTTTGAGAATTTATTTACTCAGCTATTGTTCGAGTGGTGTCTAAGTGGGCCGAAACACAGTTAAGAATGTTATGCTCAATGAGTGGTTTCGAGTATGTCAAAACAAGATTAAAACTTAGATATAAGTTTTTAAAAGCTTAGAATGACTTAGAATCAAAACCATAAGGAGATAGAGAGTTATAGCTAAGTCTTCGGAGGCTTAAGCGAGTTCACTATGAGGTTAAGGGGGATAAAGAACCTACGGTGATCTCTTCCGATCACACTTAGTCCGCCTCGGAAGAGGCTGGTGATGTTGGCCAGTCTAATGCCCCTACCATAGAACCACAACTCTGTGGCGGCATTTGCTCACGATGAAGAAGAAGTTGAGGAGATCTCTTCCGAGTTAGTTATTGAGTCTCCGGACATATGGGGTTAATAGCCACCTGTCTAAATACCAGTGACCCTTTAATATCTAAGTCACCTGCAACACGTAAACAAATAGTAACTTGTCTTTACCGTGGTTGTTCTCCGAGGAAGAGCACTTTTGGGTACCCAAATTTAAATGATTTTAGGTTTGATCCGATTTAAGTCTTCCTTTTAGAAAACTAAGTCTATGTCTCTTTTCTTTGAAAACCTTTCTTTTGGTAAACAGGTTGAGATGGCTTTTTCCTATAAACCGGTCTATGCTCAGTCCCTTTTCCATGTGAATGAATGGGACCATGCTCAGCCTTTCGAACTTTACGGTTCTAGAATCAGCTTTGAAAAAATTTGAGTAGGAATTAGATTTATCTTTCGTATTATAACCAAGACCCTTTTTCCTTACAAGACACACTAAAAGCTAAGTAAAAGATTAAGGTTTTTCTGTCGTTGAGTGAGTTCTAAAACTAGCTCTTGAGACTCATTGAGCTTCGTTTCAGCTTGCTCATTTTCTATTCTAAGGCACTCAAACTCAGTCTCATTGTCTTGAGCACTCGGTCTCATTGTCTTCAAGCACTAGTCTTAAGTACTTTTAGATTTTGTCTTAACTTTTCTAAATCATTTTTCAAAACAAGTACTCTCAGTAGTAAGAGACTCAAGTTGTTCTTTGAAATCAAAAGAGTCAAAATTGGACTTTTCTTCCAAAGTAAAGATGTATCTAGCAAGATCAAGTTTGGAAAACATAAGGAAGTATTCAATAACCTCATGAGCACTTGTTTCCTTAGCATCCGAGTTGTCATTGTCTTACTCGGATCCAGCTTCCGAGTCTATCGAGTAGACACTTTGAGTCATTAGAATAATCATCCTCTCATGAGTCATCATCGCTCCAGGTAGCTACCATAGCTCGTTTCTTCTTTTTGTTCTTCTTTCGCTTTGGATAGTCCTTAACTATGTGCTCCTTGCTGCCACACTCAAAGCAACCAGAGTTCTTAGTAAAAGACAACTTAAAAGGGGATGAATATTTACCTTTCTTATCTTTCTTGTAGAACTCCGTCTTCGACCTCTTTTCCCACTTTTTGTACTTCATCATCTTCTTGAAGCCTCGGGCAATGAGTGCCATGGGATCCTCTTCTAAATCTGAGGAGCTCGGACTTTTTGTCTACTTTTGAGGCATTAAGTGCCATGTTTCTTTTAATGCTGACCTCGACATCCTCTTCGTCTAGGTGCAACTCATGAGTATGTAGCTTTCCAATAACCTCATCCGGCTTCGATCCGAGCTACTTCGATTGCTTGTCACATTGGGACCCCATCTCCTCTTTGGTGGACTTCTCAAAATTTTTCTGACCATTCTTCATGAGAGATCTTTCTACCTAGAGATTTGAGGTTGTTGGTAATCTTAGTGAAATGAGCATACATTTGAGTGATGTTCTCCTTAGGCTCCATTCTAAATAATCGATACTTGTGAAGATATTGACTTATCTTTGCTTGCTTCACTTGGCTAGTTCCTTCATAGGTGTTAACCAAGTGTATCCCACACATCTTTGGCTATGTCACAGGCTGATACTCTGTAGTATTCTTCGAGCCGATAACACACATCGAGTGTTCATATGAAGTTTTTCCTGAACTTCTCATTCTCTTCAACGGTGTACTTTGACTTTTCTTTAGGCACAAATCTTGCTCCTTCTGTCCTCAATGGTATAAAGTTTCCATTCTTGATGATGTTCATACTTCTTCATCATTGTCCAAGTAGAATGCATTCCATCATCTTCTTCCGAGTGTGCAAAGTTTGACCCCTTGAACTTGGGTGGTCCGGTGGATGATCTTCGTTCATTAAACTCTCAATTATTCTAAGGCATATGATCTTTACACCTTTGGATTGTGAGATCCTCTTGAAAGGCTAGTCTGTGATACCAATTGAAGGTTTTCTCTTGGAAAGGTTAAGTCATATTAGCGGCGGGTGAATAGGGTGATGGAAGATTTTTCTAAAAATACAAATTGTTTTGCACGAGAACAAACTTAGAAACAGATTATGAGTCTCTATTGAATTTAGAAAAGGAAATACACAAACAAGTACGTGGAAACCCTTATGGTGTAGAAAATAATGGACTGTGCTAATCACAGCACCAAGTTAAATCCACTAATTAAATCCATAATTACAAGGACTCGACTCTTGACATAATTGTTCCCTTAGACAATTCCCTTACACGTTTTCCTCGACTCAAAAGTTCCCTTATCTAATCTAGTACTTCGTAATCGTGATACCCTATACAATCAGATGCAACCGAGTTGAGTTAACCCTTACGGCTCGGTTAAGGGACTTTGAAAAAGTACAAAGAGTATAAGTAATTACAAGACTTTCTTTATAACTCGTAAAGTAAGAAGTATAGAGTTAAAGTTGTAAAAGCTAGAAGATTGAGTAAGAGTATAATATGTTCGGTTCCAGCAATCTTCAAGTCTTGTGGAGTTGCTTCTATTTATATATAGCAAGGGAGAATGACCGTTAAGACTTGTTCTAGACTGATGAGCTTTAATGGCCGTTGTAACGGCTAGTCTAAGTCACTAAAAAAGATTCGTTGAGAGGTGATCATTGTGTGGTGGTTCTTGGCTCAAAATATTGTCCATCCCTCTGGTGGTGATTGAAATATGGGATGGAAACAACCATTAGACTCAAAGTGATGTTTTCCAGATTTGGAAACAATCAACCATAACACGTTGTCCGAGCCATGTCTAGAAATAGTGCTTTTTCTCTGCTGGTGTTTAACAGCTAAAACCAGCTACTTTTGTATTTTAAAAGTAGATTAAGCTTGTTTAATCAACCTACAAAAGCAAATCAAAGTGATACTCAAAGTATAAAAATACTTTGGTCGCAGATTAGGTAAAGATAATAATTAATTCAAAGTAATTAAGAACTTAATTATCTTCAGTCTAAAAGAAAGGAATTTTTGAGTCTAATATTCATTAGGTTCAAATTTCATCTTCAATCAATCCTTAAAATGATCAAATCAAAAAGAATAAAATATTAGAATGCATAAACTTGGTCAAGTAAATTATTCTCAGTAAATAGACCCACTTAAAAATTAGAATTAATGATGTAATTTATTTTCACTTGAAACATGAAGTCGAGTGCTCATAATAAACATGTTTGAGAATTAATTTACTCAGCCATTGATCCGAGTCGTGTTTGAATGGATCGAAACACATTTAAGAATGTTATGCTTGATGAGTGGTTTCTGAGTGGCTCGAAACAGGATGAAAACTTAGATATGAGTTTTTATAAGCTTAGAATGACTTATAATTAAAAACCATAGAGAGATAGAGAGTTATACCTAAGTCTTCAAAGGCTGAAACAGTTCATTCGAGAGGGTAAAGGCAACAAAGAACCCGAGATGATCTCTTCGATCACACTTAGTTGTTAGGAATAACTACTACTATAGTTGAGTCACCCCACCCTTAGGCTAGGTTCCATCATTTGTTATCAAAGCTTAAAATATCCATAAAGCACTAAACTAAGCAATTTAAGTAAAAACCGAGCCCAGCCTAAACCAGGCGATAACCTAGCTAGCGCCGATCAATGCCCGATGAATGGCATGATGACCGGGCCTAGCTCGGTCATCAGCTCTCTCTCTTTTCCATGTTTGGTTATTTTTTTGGGCAGTCCATTATTCATAATTATGATGTTTTAAGTGAGCGGTGTAAAATAAAAATGAAGCATAAAAGTGAGCATAATAATTGCTTTTCACTTTATTGACAATAAAGGATAAGCCTACTACTTATTGGAGTACATAACTAAAGGGGAAATAACAAGTATAAAACTTTAAAAATTAAACATTTCAAAGGGGCACAACAATGATCCCGAAATAAATTCTTCCTAATCCTAAACCCTAGTCTATTTTTACTTTCTTCCCCTTTGACTCACTTGACTCAGTTGCATCTCCTTGGTTTGTTTCTTAAGTTCTTTAATCGTACGAGCCCTTTTCTCTTCTTCTTCTTTAGCCTCCTCTCCTCTTCTACGGACCCTTTCATCAACTAGCGGGACCATTTTATGGATTTGTAAAGGAGCAGCAATAGGAGCATCCCTTCTTTGGTCACGTTCTTGAGCCCTTAGTGTCTTATGCTTTGCGGGATCAAATTCTTTTATCCATTCTAGATAAAATTTAGAGACATCTTCGGATCGCTCTTATACAAGCTTGTTCAACCACAACAAGTTCATCTAGCATTTACTCTAGGACTTGACCCACCTAACGCTACCTAGCACATTAAATGAGGCAAGAGGTATGTAATGTACCGACCCATTTGCCACAAGAAACGATCCAGGATGTGCATACTAGTTTTAAATCCCACCAAACCTACATAAGGAGTAGCAATAACCGCATCCATTAGACAGTAAGGCATGAAAACATCTAAATGCCACATTTCATGAATTTGCTTCGATCCTCGTAATGTAAGGTTGGGTTTATGTATTGATGGCTTTTCACCATTTTGCCATTTTCGACAAACGTACTCCCGCTAGCCGGTTATTATGACGCCATACAATTTGCCACCATGGAAGTGCATCAAAAAATAGTTCATGTTCATTGCACTTCTAATTCCTGGTCCGAAGAATCCAAAACGGAATTTGGATATATACATGCAACCTCTTATAGAGGAACTAGTCCAATTGTGGGAGGATTGAATAATGACGTATGATGTGTCATTGAGGAAAAATTTCCTAATGAGGGTCTCCTTATTTGGAATGTGAGTGACTTCCCAGCGTATGACATTCTATCGGGTGGGATGACTGCTGGTAAATTACCATGTCCTTATTGTACGAAGAAAACAAAATCATCCAGGCTAACCCATGGAAACAAGCAACCATCGTTTCATTGCCATCGACGATTTCTACCAATGAATCACAAGTTCGGAGTAATAGAACTTCATTTTACAAAAATAGATAAGAACATGATTAGCCACCCCCATTATTAACGAGAGAGGATGTTTGGAATTGTATTTCATAATTGTCGAAGACCTTATATCACAAAGGCAAAGGGGACGGGTATGGAGAATGTCACAATTGGTCAAGATGTAACATATTCTAGGAACTTCCGTATTGGAAGAACTTATTAATTCGATATAACCTTGATGTCATGCACATTGAGAAGAGGTGTTCGAGCAAGTTTTGAACATAGCAATGAATGTTAAGAAAAAACAAAAGATAACTTGAATGCTATAAAGGACATGTCTATTCATTGTAAGCATAGGAAACTTGATGTCCGAGTGGTAGAGGTTGGTGGAGGAAGTCGAGAGAGGTCATGTTGAATACTGCATGTGTTGAGCAAAGAACAACGTAAAGTGTTATGTGAATGGGTGCGTAATTTGAAGTTCTCATATGGTTATGCCTCTAGCTTTAGTAGGTGTATGGATATGAAGAATCATAACATGAAAAACCATGATTGTCATGTTTTCATGCAATAACTGTTACCTATGGCTTTCGGGGCACTCTTACCTACCAACGTATGTAAAGTTCTACCTAAGTTGAGTCATTCTTTCGAGATTTGTGCTCCTCTAAGTTGCATGTTGAGGACATTGCCCGGTTAGAGAAAAATATTCTTGAAATACTATACAAGGTTGATGTAATTTAATACGGTGTAATGTAATTAATTATGTAATGTAATTAGGTATGCAATGTAATGGGACAATAATTACGAGTGTCATGTTTGGTTATATAAAAAGATTAATGTAATCACAAAGGTAATGGATTATTTCAATGGCAAAAAATATTAATTAAATTAGTGTGGTAGAGATAAATGTTATCTAAATAAAAATTTGAGCTACATTTTATGTTTTGAGTTTTTTAAATATTTTTTTATTAGATAATCAATTTTATTTTTTTCATTGTAAATATCAACTATATTATTGTAATGGCAATAAATGTCGTAATAAAGATAAATATCATCCACATGAAAGCATTCTGAATTCGAAATAATATTTGAGATGTTTTAATCTTTTATATCGTATTTTGTAATTTTAAAATTTTTGTGAAAAAAAGATCAACTGGATTATTC
This sequence comes from Talinum fruticosum, assembly GCA_021018815.1. Taxonomy (NCBI): domain Eukaryota; kingdom Viridiplantae; phylum Streptophyta; class Magnoliopsida; order Caryophyllales; family Talinaceae; genus Talinum; species Talinum fruticosum. The sequence goes on from JAITYX010000040.1 coordinate 4,202,318, forward strand.
TAATGGCGATAAATGTTTGTCGTAGTGAAAAGAAATGTTATCCAAATAAAAAAATTTGAAAATCTAAATTGATATTTGAGCTTTTTTATCTCTCTTCTATCATATAATTCAGTTTTGAATTTTTTCATTGATAAAAAATATAAATTTAAATAATTTTGTTGATGATAAATATTTATCGAATTAAAGATAAATGTTAACAAGTAAAACATTTTGATCTAAAAATTTTAATTTAAGCTTCTTTTATCTTTTTAATAGAATAATTAAATTTTGAATCCAAAATGTTGAAATTGAATTTTTTCTTAATGACCAACCAATCATATCATATATTAGGATAATAGAAAAAGGAAATCAAGTTCCTTCTCAAATGGATGAATTTTTGCTTGCCAAAAAGGAGGGAGAAAAAGATATGAAATAGAGAGAGAGAGAGAGAGAGAGAAGCATAATTATTGCATGTATATTAAAATTTAATTATAAGGATGAATGCAATCATGATTGTTTATTGAATATCTAATTAATTGTAATTGCATATATAGAGGTTAATGTGATTACAATGAAATTTTGATTGCGTTATAAAATTGTAACCAAATATGGTAATGTAATAATCATTATCAATTTGGTTACATTACCACTTTAATTACATCCAACCAAATATACCTTAGCTTTACGATTTTAGCGTTCTTAGATGTTGTCTGTCTTGCATACTAGGCTGTTAACTTTGATGTTGTCTGTCTTGCATACTAGGTTGTTGTGCCCCTTCTGACTTACTACTGTTTTTTTTTTTAAGCTAATGTTAATTGTTACTATGATTTAATACTTCTGCAATTATATTTGAAAATTTTCAACACACAAAAATATTTTTTAAAATTTTTTTGGTAGATCTCTTGAAATCGATATTTCTACTAGTAGAAATACTGGTAAGGGTAAAACTGTCTAGATCATAATATTTCTATGCCCCCGCAAAAGTGAGATTGACACTGAAAATTAAAATTTAAAAGGACACAATAACATTGAAAAATAAGAGGATTAAAATGTCACTATATTTTTGAAAATATCAAGAATGTCACTTAAGAGGTTTTGCTCCTATGAATGCCATTAATTTTTAAAGGTAAAAATTATCACTGCCATCGGGTACAACAGGTAAGTGAATAAAAACAGCTCTATCTTATTAAATTAAATCCAGCAAATGAATTTTGGATGAACAAATGAAAATGCAGCAAATAAAAATAAAAAAATTAAAGACACACTCTCTCTCTCTTTCGGAAAATTCTAATGTACTCTTGGATGTACAGACCGTCATGTACTCGTAGAGTTAATTAGTGTACAATTGTATACTTATTAGTATACAATTAAATATTAATTAATGTAAGATAGTACAAACTGTCACGTACTCGCAGAGTTAATTATTGTAAAATCATATACTGATGAATATACAATTACAATTGTATATTGATTAGTGTACAATAATACATACCTTCATGTACTCGAAAAGCTTATTATTGTACAATTGTATACTGATTAGTGTAAAATTGTACACTAATCAGTGTATAATTGTACACTAATCAGTATACAATTATACACTAATTAATTCTGGGAGTAAATAACGGTTTGTATTTCCGGGAGGACCATATACTAATTGGATTGGGCACAGAGGTAATCATTGCTGACAGTACTGGATAACACCTATAGTATGTTGGAGGAGCCGCAAGCGGTGTTCTCTGATGACCTTGGCGTTGGTGTTCATGGACTAGATGAGATTGAGAGGTCTATCTAGTGTGAGAGTCACCATTATTGAGGGTTTTGAGCACTAAATAACTTAGGGTTTCTGTGATTGTGAGGAGAAGGGGAATAGATGAATATTAGACTTGATTTTAGGCTTCGTAGAATCAATTTTGTGTGGTCTTTATAATTTTGAAGTAAATATAACATTCTCTCAAATTTTCCTATTTTGTTTTTTGAGATAAACCATAACTCTTCAATTCTAAAATCATAAAATTCTAAAATTAGAAAAGGAAGAGAGCAAAGTGTCACGGAACGCTTTGGAACATTGCGGAATTTTCTAAATTTCTCTCTACTATACCATAATGTTCTATAATCTTCTATAAAATTCTACACTTATGTGGAGATTTAGATATTTATGTCCACGATTCTAGAGAATAGATTTCGGCAGTAGGATTAAAAGATCTCCACCGTCCATTTATGAAGTGGGCAAGTATAAATACGCCCAAGGGGTCATTTGTAATGCATCCAAGATAGTAATTCATCCAAGAGGTCAAGAAACACACAAAGTATTCTCCTAAAGTCTCTCTCTCTCTCTCTCTCTCTCTCTCTCTCTCTCTCTCGTGTGTAAGTGTTGTCTTTCTAACTTAACTTTCTCCGATCTTAAGACAAATGTCTCTAAGTGTTATCTTCCTTACTTAGCTTTATGCAAGCTTAAGTCAAACATCTTTAGGCTTACTAATAAGGTTAAGAAAGATTTTGAGTGTAGTTTGCTAGCGCCACAAGGGAGTTAAGTGTGAGTAAATTATCGTCTAGTGATAGTTGGTATCGGAGGAAAAGTTTGGGAGAACCATGTCGAGCGTCACCAAATGGAGCCAATAATGAGGTGCTCGGAATTGGTGAAAGAGGTCAAGGGAAGTGTTTGCCGCTCTCGAGGAAAGATTCTGTCGAGGAGGTAGAATTCGAGGTGGAGGACCGAGAGCTCGAGGGAGAGATGCAAGGAGCCTTGAATTCGGTAATCACATACTTCTTCACGGAGGTGGCAACCCTTAAAACCACAGTTGTGGTCAAGGAGGATGAGCTCGAGGCACGTGAGGCTGCTCTCGAGGATTAATGAGAGGAAGTCCAAGATGTCAAGGAGGACCCTCTAAAGGTAGGCGACACTTCCCTATTTCTCAAAGATATCGCTCGTGTGGTCAACCGACGACGACAAAGATAGGGCAGAACGGGACAAGACCCCCAAGAAAGAAAAGCCTTATGAGTACAATGGGGAGATCTTGTTTTCTATGTGACAGACCTCATCGGGTCTTTGAGTGTCTCGAAATGGAGCATAACTCTCTTCTCTTATGCTGAGAGACGAGAGATAGGAGGATAAAAACAATACATACCTCTCTACATATATGGTATCAAAATACTATTTATGTAACAATTTATATATAATCACAATAATGGCTGATTTGACAAAAATATTTGCGAATCTTTTCATACCAATATAAGATTATGACAACAATAACAATAACTACGACAACAATAACAAATAATAATAATAGTAATAATAGTAATAATAAATTATTGCATCTATTGAAATATTCAGAGGACTATAGTATAACTTGGGGAAGCATGTATCTATTTGACACAATTGCTTATGTTTAGAAGGATCTCTATCATAAGACTTATTTGAAATTTAGATTATCTATTCACCTTCAATAGAAATAAGAGTCTCATAAAAGAGCAAACTATCTTCTACACTCTAATGTGGCGTTTGGTTGAAAGTAGTAGAATAAGGATGTAATGTAATTAGGTAAGTAATGTAATGGGACAATAATTACGTTGCAATGTTTAGTTATATAAAAATTGTAATGTAATCACAAAGGTATTGAATTATTTCAATGGTAAAAAATGGTAATTAAATAATCGTAGTGCAGATAAATGTTATATAAATAAAATTTTGAGCTAAATATTAGATTTAAGCTTTTTTAAATCTTTTCTATCAAATAATCAAGTTAAATTTTTTTTTGTGGTAACAAAAAACTAAGTTATTATAATGGCAATACATATTTGTCATAATAGAGATAAATGTTATTCAAATGAAATAATTTTAAATTCGAAATCATATTTTAGATTTTTTAAATATTTTCTATCATATTTCTGAATTTTAAATTTTTTATGGTAAAAAATATCAACTGGATTATTCTAGTGGCAATAAGTGTTTATCGTAGTGAAGATAAATGTTATCCAAATGAAAAAATTTTAAACATGAAATTTATATTTGAACTTGTTTTAATCTCTTCCATCATAAAATCAAGTTTTAAAATTTTTTATTGATAAAAAAATCAACTAAATTGTTTCAATGGTGATAAATGTTTGTCAAATTAAAGATAAATGTTAACAAGTAAAAGAATTTTGATCTCAAAATTTAAATTTAAACTTCTTTTATATTTTTAATCGAATCGTCGATTTCGAATCGAAACTGTTGAAGTTGAAATTTTTCTTTTAATGATCAACCTATCATATCATATATTAAGATAATACAAAAAAGGAAGTCAATTTCCTTGTCAAACGGATGAGTTTTTGTGCTTGTGAATGATCGGAGGGAAAAAGGACATGGAAGAGAGACAAAAAATTATTAAAAGTGTAGAAATTTGATCACAAGGATGGATGTAATCATGATTATTTAACAAATGTGTAAGCAATTATAATTGCATAGGTATAAGTCAATGTGATTGCAATATATTTTTAATTGCATTACAAAATTGTAACCAAACATGGTAATATAGTAACTATTACCAATTTAATTACATTACCACTTCAATTATATCCAACCTATACATTAAAAGAAGAAATAACTCTCACGAAATAGAAACTTTATTGTAAATAAATATAGAGGTATAAAACTAATAATAAATCTACTTTTAAACGAAATAGCACATTCAAGTGTGAGAAAATTAGTGTTTACCAGAAGTATTTATGACCAATGGAAATCTCTTACATTCGAACTAGCTAGAAAATATGAATGCGATTCGGATTTTTTGTTTCAATAAAGTAGTGGAGATGTAAGTTAAAGAGAATACTATATAGATTGCATTGTCTGATATTCTACATTGACTCTATTTTAATTGTTGTTGTTGTGTTGTTTTTGTTGTTAGGTCTTATAATACCGCAGTTTGGTAAAACATGGGTTAGTTGTATTTAGGATTGTGGTTTATAAGTTTTAAACTATCATCCTAAAATTCCGATTTTTTGAGTCAATCGAATGTATTAGAAGCATATTCTACCTTTTTTTCTCCTACAATATTAGGTATGAAAATAATTTTTCAAATAGAAAAAAAGGATGTAATCTCTAAAAGTTCAAACTCTAATATTTGAACCTTTTTCAATTGCAAGTACATAGGACCTAAGATTCATTGATCTTTTGGATCATATTTTTTCAAACAAAACTTAAAAAAGAAAAAAGAACCCTTATATAATTGACACTTTAATACCCTTAGATGCAACTGAACAAATTGGTCCAAAAATGTGAAAATAATGACTTAGTACCCTAAATTATGACCATTGAATGATGTAGTTTTTTTTTTTTTGTATGCTGGTTTAGAAATTATAGATTTTTGATATTATAGGTTTTTTTTTTCATTGGAAAATGGCGTATAATTTTGTATTTAACAATATTTTTGTTTTGTAAACGTTTTATGCTTTGTATAAGACATCAGCGATATCTTCCAATAATCTTCTATTATTATAAAAAGAGAACAAATGACCGCTTTCCCCTTAATTTTAGGGATAATTTTCATTGACAACTATTAATTTACTATATCTTTACGTCTTAGTAGTTTATTAATTACATTTATTTATTATTATTGAATGAAAGTTATAAATTCAGATTTACTTTATACTAAAATAACTGCTCCCGCGTCTTCCACTATCTCTCTCAGACTCCCTCTCTCACTCCACTCCTCCAAAACAAATAATTAACTCCTCCTGCACTTTCTCTCAGCTTACACATAATTAACCCCCAACCGTCTCTCTCTCCTCTGACCCCCTCTATCTCACGTCACCCCTCCCCTCAAATTTAGGAACTGCCTCTCTCTTTCTCTAGTTAACTCTCTCTCTGCAGTTAATAGATTAACCTCTATCCCCCTAAACGTCTCTCGCTCTCACTCCCCCATCTCCAAATAACTAATCTATCATTGTGAAATTTTATTATTTTAGAAAGGTTTATACCCCCTCAGTTCCCTAATGCATCCCTTCATTTTTGGCTTCTCTCTGTGATTACTCTATTTTTCTGAGTCTCTCGCGTTCCCTCAAGGAAGAGCTACTCTGCCTCTCCCTGCTCATATAAACATTTTCTCTCCCTCAAAATACTTCTTTCCTCTTCACTCATTTATAATTTAATTTGGCTTCTCACTATTACTTTCTCTCTTGACAGCGTTGGCTTGTTATCGGAGGAGGAAACAAATTCAGATTATTGAATGTACGATTTATACACGTTTTGCATTTTGTTTGAAACGAATTCATAAAACAACAACTTAGGAATTTTAGGTCTGGGTGGGTTAGGGAAGTGCCTCTTGAAAAAAAATAATGAGAGAGGCAAGGGCACATGAGCTATTTTAATTTGTAATCTCTATTAACGTTCATATGCTTGATGCAGTGATACCAATAACTCTAAATTATGCAAATCGTAATACAAACAATGGCAAAGAATTTTAGTACCTCATATTAATGCCAATTACTAACCACAGGCGCTTTGTACAGACACCCTGAGAGTGAGAAATGATTCAGACATTTCCACAAAGACATGGAGGGCACCATCAAATTCAATAAAAGATGCAACAAAAACCTAAATTCTAGAATAAATTTAACAACTAACCTCATCTTTCTCCTTAATCAAAAGCTTCAATTGTTCAACTCTATCATATCTTTAAGTTTTGTAGTTTTTCTTACCCACTCGGAAATCAAAACTTAAGTACAACGCACTTAACTAGATTTCTAAGCCACTCAAACATAACTCGGAAAGATGACATGAGTAAATAATTTCACAAACACTTCATATTATGAGCACCGACTTAATGTTCTAAATGAAAATGAATTACTGCGTTAATTCTTTCTTCTAAGTCAGTTTATTGAATGAAATTATTTACTTGATCAAGTTTACGCATTTTGACTATTCAATCTTAATAACTTCGATCATTTAAAGGATTGACTCAATATGGAATTTGAACCTAATGAATATTGGACTCAGAAAATTCCATTCTTTAAGGTTAAAGATAATTTAACACTTAGTTATATTGAATTAATCATTATTTTTGCCTAATCTTGGACCAAAGTATTTTCATACTTTGAGTACAACTTTGATTTGCTTTTGCAAGTTGATTAAAGTATTTTAATCTTATTTTGAAAAGCAAAAGTAACGGGCTTCTAACCGTTAAACACTAGCTGACACAAAGACACCTTTTCTAGACAAGGCTCGGACATCGTGTCGTGGCATGTTTGTTACAAAATTCGGTAAACTTCAACTTTGAGTCAAACGGTTGTTTCCACCACATATTTTAGTCACAACTAGTGAAATGGACTACTTTTCGAGCCAAGGACCAAAGTTCAATGTTCATCTTACAACGGCTCCTCTTCCGAGTGAGTTAGACTAGCCGTTACAACAGCTTAATGAAGCTCACAAGTCCAGAACAAGCCTCAACTTGAAGATTGACGAATACATTGCTAATCACTTACTCAGTGCATACTCACTCAATCTTTAGCTTATAACTCTAGTTCATAAGTTCTTACTTTCGAGTTGTAAAGAGAAAGTCTTGTAATCACTTCTACACTTTCAATTCCTTGCTAACTCCCTTGATTGAGTTGTAAGGGTTAACTCAGCTTAGTTGTTCCCTAGTCTGTAAAGGTTACGTTAGTTTGGAAGTACTAGATCAAATAAGAAATTTTTTTATACTACAAAAACTTGTAATTGAATTGTCTATGGGAGATTTTTTGTAAAAAGTTATTTCTTGTATTTTATGGATTCAAAATAGTAGATTTGACTAGGTGCTTGGATTAGCACTATCCATGGTTTTCTACCTTAGGAGGGTTTCCACGTATATTCCGTATTTTATCTCGTTTCGAGTCCAATCTAGATTTAGAATGGCTTCTAAGTGTTTGCTAAGCAGTATACCTTATTAATTCACAAAAATCTTCCATTACCCTATTCACCTCCCCTCCACATGGTGACTTAACCTCTCGAAGAGAAAACCTTCAATTGGTATAAGAGTCTAACCTTTCAAAAGTATCTCACAATCCAAAGGTCTATAGATTAGATGGCTTGGAACAATGGAGAGATCGATGAAGGAAGATCATTCACTAGACCACCCAAGTTCAAAGGTTTAAACTTCGCACACCGGAAGAAGATGATGGAGTGCTTCATCCAGGACTATGATGAGGAGGTTTGGAATATCATCCAACATTCGAACTTAACTCCCATGAAGATGGAAGGAACAAGCTTTGTACCCAAGGTGAAGTACAGGAAGAACTACAAAGCCATGAACACTCGATGTGTGCTATCAGCTCGAAGAATATTGATCTAGGAGCTAGGGAAGCAGCTAGGGGACTTGGTATGATTGAATAACTGGGAGGCAAAGTGACAAATTTATTTAACAAATTGATTTTCAAAACAGAAGATTAGAACTCAAATAGAAGTTACTAAAATAAAACTTGATTGAAATAACAAAGATGTTGAATCAAACTTACTTTGATTGATTGAATCAAAACTTGTACAAGAGAGTTTGGAATGTGAGCTCTCAAGAGAGAGTTTGGAATGAATTAGTAAGTGACACTTGGATGGTTGAAGATGCTTAATTGTAATGGAATCATAATCTTAAAAATATCTCCGACAATGTTGAATTATTGAAACAAGTATTGATTAGACCAAAAGCATGAATAGTAGCTAATGAATCATCTTATCTTGAATAGTAATCCGATGAATTATTTGCCGACAACTTTAATGTCCACTTCCTTGAATAGTACCACTTGAACAGTAATATTCTCCACTTTGTAATGTCCACTTTGAATAGTAATATTCTCGACTTTGAATAGTAAGTGAACAAGTAATGTCCACTTCCTTCCCGGGGATTTTGAGAAGTGAATTGTGAAATTTCACTTGCAAAAACCTGCATAAAAACGTTAGAAAAGTTAGTTTTTTTTTAATACCCTATAAGAGTTCAAATACTATATGGGTCTTGAGCACAAGGCCCATCAAAAGGATCATAATCGGATTTAATAGATGTTGAGGAATCGAATGAATTTGTGCATGTCATCGGGAATAATTGTTGTTGCTGCTTTTTGAGTAACTTGATTTCTTGCTTGAGCAATTGAATCTCTTCATCCTTAACCTTTTTTTTCCTTTTGAATTCTTCTCCTATTTTTGTGGGGTAGTAGGGGCTTGTTGAGTGGATGGAGCTGGCTTAATACCTAAGGCAAGCATGGAGATTAAACTTGTCCCACCATTTAATCTTTTACTCACGGATTAATGAATATGATGCTGGTGGTTTGTAATGTTGAGTAATTGAGAATGACCAATAGAAAATCCAAGGAAATCCATATTTTTTATGCAATGTTATTTGTTTGAGATCCGGGCTGATAGTTGAAGTGTTTGAATAGTCTGCTATAATATTTTTTGACTTCGTCTTACCATATGTCTTCAATAGATCCCATGGTTATCCACCATTCGTAATACCAAATGGGAAATTGAATTTTTGTTCTTGTGTCGAAACTAATAAACCATGAATGATTAAATGGTCTATATAATACCAAGCTTTTTCATAATTTATGCAATTATAGCCTAGTAAATTAAATGGTTCAGAAAATGGTTTGATTGAATATTGAAGACTCGGACACTCGCTCAATACTTTTCCGAGTTGTACAAATGGAATCGGGTATAACAATCTCATACCTATAGAGTTTTGATTCCAAGGCATTCTCCGTATCTCGAAACTTCTTTGAGTAAAATAGTATCTTTTCTAAGTGATGCAGATATTACTTATTATATTTCTTGCTTATAGGTAAGCGACTCGAAAACTGGTTCTTTGTTCCGAGTCCAAGCATCACTCGGCTTTATCGCAGATTGAATATACTAGTATTTCGTCTTTTCTCACTCAGAATCGACTTATGGTTATAAGTCCTATTTTGCTATAGTCGGTATTTTTAGCTTGTTTCATGCTTAGTCTATATCAAGTTAATCCTCTCCGATATTCTTTATTGAACTTGATTCTTCGCTTAGACTAAGTCGGATGGAATTCCGAGTATCATGGATATTGGACTCGGAAAATTCCATTCCGTTTCGACTCGGATAATCGGTTGGGTTAATTATCGTAATTATTTTATTATCTCGTGTCTAATCTTGGGCCAAAGTATTTTATACTTTGAGAACCAAAATTGATTTACTTTTGTAGGTTATTCAATTGAGGATACACTTTTCAAACTAGAAAAGTAACCGACTTCAGAAAGTCAAATCACCAGCAGACATGGCTCTTCATCTTCTCTCGCTCCAGTCCCAGTGAGATTGTGTCGTGGCTGTCTATTTCCAAATCTGGACAACTGGAACGCCAAGCTTAACGATGGTTTGCACCTTATCTTTCAAGACACCGCTAATGGTTTTGGGACTTCCAAGAAGAGTTAAACCGTTGTCCAACGTTCATATTACAACGGATACTTTCTAAGTGACTCGAAAGCTTCTATCAACGGTCACGAGAGGACTCTTAGTCAACGAGATGAAGATAACGGCTACTCGCCTGGTCATCTATAAATAGAAGTCATCTCACAAGACTTGAAGATTGGCCGAACATATTGATAATACACATACTTGCTCAAAGTTATTGTATTTACTTTCAATCTTCAACTTACAACTCCCACTCTGTAATTCATTACTTTTTGAGTTGTAAGGTCTTGTACTCGGTTACAAACTCTCTCTTACATTCTTTGTAAGGTCCCTTGACTAAGCCGTAAGGGTTAACTCAGCTTAGTTGTCCCTAGCTGTAAGGGTTATCTCAGCTAGGAAGTACTAGATCGGATAAGGGAATTTCGAGTCTAGGAAAACTTGTATAGAGTTGTCTAAGGGAACAACTCGGGTTCAATCAGTTCACGGTATTTTGTGGACTCAAAATAGTGAATTTGACTTCGTGTCCGGATTGACACGGTCCGTGGTTTTCTCGCCCCAGGAGGGTTTCCACGTAAATTCTAAGTGTTATCTTTCCGAGTTCATTCTAGACTCGGACAGCTTTACTGACTCTTGCTCATTCCGCTTAATAGCCTTCCGAGTTAAATCTTTTCGACCCTATTGATAGACTCGGAATCTGTCTCTGTCTTGTTTTTAACGTAAGATCTAAAGTTTCCAAGAAAACTTCTATCACCTTATTCACCCCCTCTAGGGTGACTCGGACTCTCCCCGAGCAAACCTTCAAATATCTACTAGGAAAATCTTTCCCAAGTAAGTATTTTGAGAATTCTAAGTTTTGAGTAGGCTATTTGATTAGGATTGGTGCGATCTCGAATATGCTGAATTTCTGCAGATTTTTAATCAACCATAATAAATTCATAAAAAGTTCTGGATTTTAGAGGGTTATCATTAATGAAGTAGCACTCGGGTATGAAAACAGTTTTGACGAATTCATTGAGTTGGGATAGGGATTGAGATGCCTAAATTTTATATAGATAACATGTTCTCTATTGGGTTTTGTAAAATATTTGGAATCAAAAGAGGAATCTAGATTTCGGGTTTTTGAAATTTTGTAGAGGCTTAAGCATAGGTTAAAGAGGGAAATTCTTAATTGGGTAGGGCTTGAAATGAATTTGACACAGGGATTGAATATTGAGAAGGAGTTAATGCAGTTGATTTTACTACATAATGCTGAGGAGTTTGAATAATTCTTTCGTTCGAAGACTCGGACACTATTCTCGCCCAATTCTGAGTTCTAACAAAGGAATTAGGTATAAAAACTTCTTACTTATAGAGTTTTGATTCCAAGGCATTCTTTGTACCTTAGAAACTTTTCTGAGTGATATGGTATCTTTTCTAAGTGATATAACATGTATTTCTTGCTTGTCTCTAAGTGACTCGGAAAATAGATCCGCATGTCTCACTCGGTTCCGAGTCCCTCATCGCTTAGATATATTGCATGTTGAATTGACTAGTATTTCGCTTAATCGCACTCGGATCTGACTTCATGTTATAAGTTCTATTTTGTTGGAGTCGGTGCTTCTAGTCTAAATCATGCTTAGTCTAGATCAAGTTTGTTTCACTCGATATTCGTTGTATAACTTGATTCTCGCTTAGACTAACTCACATGGAATTTTGAGTTTCATGGATGTTAGACTCGTAAAATTCCATTCCTTTTCCGACTCGGATAACTAGTTGCTTAATTATCCTAATTATATTATTATCTGTGTCTAATCTTAGACTAAAGTATTTTATACTTTGAGAACCAAAATTGATTTACTTTTGTAGGTTATTCAAACGAGGATACACTTTTGAAATACAAAAGTAACCGGCTTCAAACGTTCAAATCACCAGCAGACATGGCTTTTCCCCTTTTCTCGTCCCGAGTCCTAGAAGATTGTGTCAAGGCTGTCTGTTTCAAAATCTGGAAAATTGAAACGCTAAGCTTAACGGTGGTTTCCACCTTATCCTTCAAGACACCGCCAGTGGTTTTGGGACTTCCAAGAGAGTTAAACCGTTGTCCAACGTTCATATCACAACGGATACTTTCCGAGTGACTCGAAAGCCCTTATCAACGGTTATAAAGGACTCTCGGACAACAGATGGAGATAACGGCTATGTTGCCTGGACATCTATAAATAGAAGCCAACTTTCAAGACTTGAAGATTGCCGAACCTATTGTTAATACACGTACTTGAGCAAAGTCATTGTATTCATTCTCAATCTTCTACTTACAACTCCCACTCGTAATTCATTACTTTCGAGTTGTAAGGTCTTGTACTTAGTTACAAACACTTTCTTAATTTCTAGGTAAGGTCCCTTGACTAAGCTGTAAAGGTTAACTCAGCTTAGTTGTCCTTAGCTGTAACGGTTATCTCAGCTAGGAAGTACTAGATCGGATAAGGGAATTTCGAGTCTAGGAAAACTTGTAAAGAGTTGTTTAAGGGAGCAACTTGGGTTAAGTTAGTCTACTATATTTTGTGGACTTAAAATAGTGGATTTGACTTCGTGCTTGGATTAGCACGGTCCGTGGTTTTCTCGCCCCAGGAGGGTTTCCAAGTAACTTCTTTGTTTTTACTTTCGAGTACATTCTAGACTCGGACAGTCTCAAAACTTCAGATTTATCTGCCTCTCTACTCTTTATAGCAATTCCGAGTTCATACTTTTCGACTCCACTTTTGACTCGAGAATCTGTTTCCGCCTTCACTTTGGCAAAAGAGTTTGATTTTTAAAGAAAATCCTCCATCACCCTATTCACCCCCTCTAGGGTGACTCGGACTCTCCCGAGCAAACCTTCAATTGGTATCGAGCCTAGCCTTTCGAAAGGATCTAACCATCCAAAGGTATAAAGATCAAATGGCTCGGAACAACGGAGAGTTCGATGAAGGAAGATCTTCCAGCAGACCACCAAAATTCAAAGGGTCAAACTTCGGGCACTTGGAAGAAACTTATGGAATGTTTTCTCATGGATCATGATGAAGATGTCTAAGACATCATACAAAATGGAAATTACATTCCCATGAAGACAGAAGAATTCGGACTCATTCCCAAGACAAAGGCCGAGTTCACTCTAGCGGAAGCATAGAAGTTCGTAAAGAACTTCAAGGCAATGAACATTTTGATGTGCGCCATTAGCTCGGAAGAATACCATCGAGTGTCCGCTCGTGATTCAGCAAAAGAAGTGTGGGATACCTTAGTCAACACTTACGAAGACACTAGCTAGGTTAGACAAGCGAAGATCAACCAGTATCTTCATAGATATGAGCTATTTAAGATGGAGCCGAAGAAAACATCACTCGGATGTTTATTCAATTTACTGAGATTACCAATAATCTCAAATCTCTGGGTAAGAAGATTTCACATGAGGAAATGTGCGGAAAGATACTCGAAGCCTGCCAAAGAGAAGATGGGGTCCCAAGGTGACTGGTATAGAGGAGGCTCGGAACCTATCACTTCTAAAGCCGGACGAGCTCATCGGGAAGCTTCTCACTCATGAAATCCACCTGAAAGAGGAGGATGCTGAGGGCAGCACCAAAAAGAACATAGCACCGAAAGCCTCGAAACCCGAGAGGCAAATCCGAGTTCCTCCGACTCGAAGAGGATCCCATGGCACTGATTGCTAGAGGCTTCAAGAGAATGATGAAGCACAAAAGATGGGATAAACGGCCAAAAGAAGAATTCTACAAGAAAGATAAGAGGGACAGAAAAGGTAAGTATTCTTCTCCTTCAAAGTTATCTTTAACTAAAAATTCTGGAGGTTTTGAGTGTGGCAACAAAGACCATATAGTCAAAGACTGTCCAAAGAGAAAAAGGGACAGAAAGAAGAAAAAGGCTATGATGGCAACATGAAACGATGAGGACTCATCGGAAGATGATGAGGAGTCGGATGACTCAAAATGTCTCGATGGCAATCTCCGACTCGGAAGGTGAAAGAGAGTCGGACTCGAGACTTAGACAGATGAGGAAACAAATCCTCATGAGGTAATTGAATACTTCCACAAATTCTCCAAAGTTAACTTAGCTAAATACATTTTTTATTTTGGAAGAAAAGTCCAATTCGACTCTTCTCATTTCAAAGAACAACTTGAGTCAATTTCTTCCGAGAGCATTTCTTTGAAAAATGAATTGGAAAACCTAAGACTTACACTCAGAGAACTCAAGACTAGTGCTCAATCCAATGAGACTGAGTCCGAGTTACTCAGAAAAGAAAATGAGCAGCTAAAGCAAAAGCTCATTGAGTCCCAAGATCTGGTTTTAAAGTTTACTCAAGGTCAGAAAAACCTTGACATGCTCTTAGGATCTCAATGTGTCTCCTTCGTAAAAGAATGTCTTGGTTTCAACAAAGAGGAGGAATCCAATTCCTACTCGAACTATTTAAAAAGGATTCTAGAACTATAAAGTTTAGGAAAGCTGAGCATGGTCCCATTCATAGAAATGAAGGGAGGACTAAGCCCAGAGCTGTTTACAAGAAGAAACCATCTTCTTTAGTTTCCAAAGGAAATGTTTTCAAAAGAAAGAGATAGACTCAATTCTCTGCAAGAAAGACTCTAAATCGGACTAAACCCAAAGTCATGCAAATCTGGGTTCCGAAAAACCTTCTTCCTCGTAAAAGGACCATAGTAAAGAATGTTACTCGGGTTCGTTAGAGGAAGTGAGAAGGGTTAGATTTTCTCTGTTTTGCAGATCACTCGAAGAGATCAAAAGGACATTGGTACGTTGATAGTGGATGTTCACGCAACATGTCAGGAGACGCAGGACTCTTCTCCGAGTTGGAAAAACATAAAGGAGGAAATGTCACATTTGGAGATGACAAGCAAAGGCAAGATAGTTGGGATATGCAAGATTGGAAGCGGATGCAATCTGGTCGATCCAGCTTTATTTTGTCAAAGGATTAAAGTACAATCGCTCAAGCATCTCTCAATCGTGCGATAAAGGTCAAGAGGTAAGATTCACTCGGACCAACTGTTACATTTCTGATGTTACCACCAAAGGGATCAAGCTTTCAGGAAAAGATCAGGTAACACTTATATTATTCCTCTCTCGACCCTAGTCGAATTTATCTTGCTTAAAAGCATCTCTTCATGATGACTCATGGACATGGCATCGTAGATTAGGCCATATTAGCATGCACACAATCAAGAAATTGGCATCTCATGGTCTGCTTAGGGGTTTACCTAACTGTGCTTTTGAAAAAGATAAAATTTGTGAAGTATGCACAAGAGGGAAACAAGTCGGATCATCATTCAAATCTCTCGAAGACAGTTTCCACATCTAACATACCAAGCTCATTCCGAATAAAACTAAACTGATCTTCACCAAGAGGCTTAGTAAAGATATTAGCTAATTGAAGGTTAGTAGGAATGAACTCAAGTTCAATATCACCTTTTTCAGAATGGTCTCGTAAGAAGTGATATTTGACCTCGATATGCTTTGTCTGTGAGTGCTTGGACTGGGTTCTTGGTGATGCTGATTGCACTCGATTGTCACACTTGATTGGAACTGATTTGAAAGAAAGTTCAAGATCTCTCAAGTGTTGCTTTATCCATAAAATCCGAGCGCAACAGGCTTCAGCTGCAATATACTCGGCTTCAGCGAGTTAATAGAGCTACTGAGTTTTGCTTCTTTGAGTGCCAGGATATTAGGGATTGACCCAGAAATTGGCAAGCTCCAGAAGTGCTCTTTCGATCAACTTTATATCCAACATAGTCCGCGTTCGAGTATCCAGTGAGAGTCGGTTCGAGTCTCCGGAATACCATAGACCTAAGTTACGAGTACCTGCAAGATATCTAAATATTCTCTTCATCACGAGTGAGATGTGATTCTTTTGGATTAGCTTGAAATCTTACGCATAAGCAAACACTGAACATTATATCGGGCCGGCTGGAAGTAAGATATAGCAAAGATACAATCATACCTCGATAGAGTTTCGATCTATTGCTTTACCTTTTTCGTCCGAGTCAAGTTTTATACTGCTTGCTCATGGGTGTAGATGCGTGTTTTGCATCTTGAAGTTTATATTTCTTTAGCAGCTCCTTGGTATACTTGGATTGATGGACGTAGATCCCATCTTCGTCTTGTTTGATTTGTAAACCAAGGAAGAAATTGAGTTCTCCCATCATACTCATTTGGAACTCTTGACTCATCAACTCGGAAAATTCTCGGCACGAAATTCATTAGTAGCACCAAAGATAATATCATCAACATAGATTTGAACAATAAGGAAATCCTTCCCTTTGGTTTTTATAAAGAGAGCCTTATCGATCTGACCTCTTTTAAAATCATTTTGGACCAAGAAGCTATTCGAGTCTTTCATACCAAGCTCGAGGGGCTTGTTTAAGACCATAGAGTGCCTTTTGAAGTTTGAAAACATGATTTGGAAATTCTGAGTTTTCAAAACCAGGAGGCTGCTCGACATAGACTTCCTCTTCAATAAAACCATTGAGAAATGCACACTTAACATCCATTTGATATAATTTAATATGCATGCTGGATGCAAATGCTAACCAGATTCTAATAGCTTCGATTACGGCAACGAGTTCAAATGTTTCCCCACAATCAATTCCTTCTTCTTGCTTGTAACCTTGAGCCACAAGTCTAGCCTCATTTCTTACTACCACTCCACCCTCATCTAGTTTGTTCTTGAATACCCATTTGGTTCCTATAACTGGGTGGTCGGAAGGTCGGTTGGTCGAGTCCGAGACTTGGTTTCTTTCAAATTGATTGAGTTCCTCTTGCATGGCCTCTACTCATTCAGGCTCATTAAGGGCCTTTAGTGCATTTCTGGGTTCGAGTTAATGAGATGAATGCAGTGAATGCACATAGATTTTGAAGAGAGGAATGAGTTCTTTCCCCACTTGTTGATATCGAAATTATATTTTCTAGTGGATGACTAGAAGTAAACTTGAACGCTTTACCAATTCTCCGATTCACGAGATTTGTGGGCTAAACTGCTTGATCTTCGAAGCTTGTTCTGAGTGATCTTCTTCATTGGCTTGTTCGTTCTAAGCAAGCTCTTGAGTTGTCTCATTCCGAGTCACTTCGTTACGAGTGACCTCATTTTGAGCCGGTTGAGTCCGAGTCTTTGTGGGTTCGGCTTCGTCATCATCTCTACTGAGCTTCAATTCCGAGTATGAAGACTCGCTTGGTTTCTCCTGTTCAAGCCCATCAAATACAACGTGGATGCTCTCTTCCACTTTGTTAGTTCTCTTATTGAAAATTCGATAAGCTTTGCTTGTGAGAAGAATAACCCAGAAAAATACCTTCATCTCGACCGAGCATCAAACTTGGTCGGGTGATCCTTACCATTGTTGTGAACGAAGCACTTACATCCAAATGGTCTGAAGTAGGAAATATTTGGTTTCTTCCTTTGTAGAGCTCATAAGGTGTTTTCTTCAATATGGGTCTGATGAGGCATCTATTCAAAGTATAGTTGGCTTGTTGATTGCCTCGGCCCAGAAATAGTAAGGTAAGTTGTGCTTAATCATCATAGTCTTTGCTATCTCTTCAAGGGTTCTGTTCTTTCTCTCCACTACTCCATTTTGTTGAGGAGTCCTTGGTGCTGAGAAGTTGTGAGAGATGTCATTTTTATCACAAAACTTTGAGAATTCCGAGTAGTCGAACTCCCTTCCATGGTCGGTTCGAATTCTCCGGATCCGAGCCCGAGACTCAACTTGGATTCTTCTACGGAGCTTGCTGAACTCCTTGAATGCTTCATTTTTGTGCTTAAGAAAACACACCCAGGTAAATCGAGAATAATCATCAATAACTACAAATATATATGATTTACCTCCGAGGCTCTTAATAGAGATTTCACCACATAAGTCCATATGCAGTAGCTCAAGCACTTTGGATGTGGAAACTGTCTTCAGGGATTTGAATGAAGATCCGACTTGTTTCCCTCGGTGCATGCTTCACAAACTTTATCTTTCTCAAAAATACAGTTAGGTAAATCCCTAACCGGACCATGAGATGCCAACTTTTTGATAGTATGCATACTAATATGGCCTAATCTACGATGCCAAGACCATGATTCATCATGAAGAGATGCTTTTAAGCAAGACAAATTCTGACTAAGGTCGGAAAGAGGAATGATATAGGTGTTACCTTATCTCTTCCCTGAAAGCTTGGTCTCTTTGGTATTGACATCGAAATGTAGCAGTTGGTCCGAGTGAATCTTACCTCTTGACCTTTATCACATAGTTGAGAGATGCTGAGGAGATTGTACTTTAATCCTTTGACAAGATAGACTGGACTGACCAGATTGCTTCCTTTTCCAATCTTGCCTATCCCTACTATCTTGCCTTTGCTATCATCTCCAAATGTGACCTTTCCTCCTTTATGTTTTTATAACTCAGAAAAGAGTCCTGTATCTCCTGACATATGGCGGGAACATCCACTGTCAAGGTACCAGGTGTCCTTTTGATCTTTTCCGAGTGACCCGCAAAACAGAGAGAATCTAACCCTTCTCACTTCCTCTAACGAACCCAA
Organism: Talinum fruticosum; assembly: GCA_021018815.1. Taxonomy (NCBI): domain Eukaryota; kingdom Viridiplantae; phylum Streptophyta; class Magnoliopsida; order Caryophyllales; family Talinaceae; genus Talinum; species Talinum fruticosum. The sequence goes on from JAITYX010000040.1 coordinate 4,221,213, forward strand.
GTAACATTCTTTACTGTGGTCCTTTTCGAGGAAGAAGGTTTTTCGGAACCCAGATTTGAATGACTTTGGGTTTTGTCCGATTCTCGAGTCTTCCTCTATGGCGGTCACCTTAGGACCCCATCTTCTCTTGGGTAGACTTCGAGTATCTTTCCGCACATTTCCTCGTGGGAAATCTTCTTACCCAAGTGATTTGAGATTGTTGGTAATCTCAGTAAATCGAATGAACATCCGAGTGATGTCCTCTTCTGGCTCCATCTTGAAAAGCTCATATTTGTGAGAGATGCTGAGCTAATGGCGTACATCGGAATGTTCATTGCCTTGAAGTTCTTCCCGAACTTCTGCTTCGCCAGGAGTAAATTCGGCCTTTGTCTTTGGAATGATTTTGAATTCCTCTGTCTTCATTGGAATGTAGTTTCCTTGTTATATGATTTCCCATACATCTTCATCATGATCCATGAGGAAATATTCCATAAGTTTCTTCCAAGTGCCCGAAGTTTGATCCTTTGAATTTTGGTGGTCTCGCTGGAAGATCTTCCTTCACCGAACTCTCCGTTGTTCCGAGCCATTTGATCTTTAGACCTTTGGATGGTTAGATCCTTTCCGAAAGGCTAGGCTCGATACCAATTGAAGGTTTGCTCGGGGAGAGTCCGAGTTACCCTAGAGGGGGTGAATAGGGTGATGCAAGTTTTTCCAGGAAACTTTAGCTCTTTTGCCAAAGACAAGACAGAGACGAGTTATGAGTCAACAAGAAAGTCGAAAGGTATGGACTTAGAAAAGTCGTCAAGGGTCAAGAAGCGATTAAGCGAAGCTTTGAGACTTTCCGAGTTTAGAATGAACTCGAAAGAAAACACTTAGAGATTACATGGAAACCCTCCCGGGGCAGAAAACCACGGACCGTGCTAATCCAAGCACGAAGTCAAATCCACTATTTTGAGTCAACAAAATACCGTGAACTGACCGAACCTAAGTTGCTGCCTTAGACAACTCTTTACAAGTTTTCCTAGACTCAGAAATTCCCTTATCTCGATCTAGTACTTCCTAGCTGAGATAACCCTTACAGACTAGGGACAACTAACCGAGTTAACCCTTACAGCTTAGTCAAGGGACCTTACAGAGAAAGTAAGAAAGTGTTTGTAATTGGGTACAAGACCTTACAACTCGAAAGTAAAGATTTACAGAATAGGAGTTGTAAGTAGAAGATTGAGAATAAATACAATGACTTTGTTCAAGTACGTGTATAAACAATATGTTCGGCAATCTTCAAGTCTTGTGAGGTAGCTTCTATTTATAGATGACCAGGCAGAGTAGCCGTTATGTTCATTTGCTAACCGAGAGTCCTTTGTGACCGTTGATAAGGACTTTCCGAGTCACTCAAAAGTATCCGTTGTGATACTGAACGTTAAACAATAGTTTAACTCTCTTGGAAGTCCCAAAACCATTGGCGGTGTCTTGAAGGATAAGGTGGAAACCACCGTTAAGCTTGGCGTTTCAGTTTTCCGGATTTGGAAACAGACAGCCCCGACACAATCTTCCGGAACCGAGACAGAGAAGATGAAAAGCCATGTTTGCTGGTGATTTGATGTTTTGAAGCTCGGTTACTTTTGTATTTCGAAAACGTATCCTCGTTTGAATAACCTACAAAAGTATATCAATTTTGGTCCTCAAAGTATAAAATACTTTGGTCCAAGATTAGACACGGATAATAAAATAATTGAGACACATAAACAACTAATTATCCGAATCAGAAAGAGAATGGAATTTTCGAGTCTAATATACATGTAACTCAAAATTCCATCGAGCTGAGTCCGAGCAAAGAATCAAGTTATATAAAGAATATCGAGTGAGATAACTTGATATAGACTAAGCACGATTTATAATAAAAGCACCGACTCCAATAGAATAGGACATATATCATGAAGTCGAGTCTTGAGCGGAAAGCTAGTCTAATCAAGCATGCGATAAATCGAGCAATGAGAGACTCGTAAATGAGTAAGACACTCATATCCCTTTTCCGAGTCACTAAGAAATAGGCAAGAAATTCATGAAGTAAATGTCTGTAATACTTAGAGTAGATATATCATATCACTCAGAAAAGTTTCTAAAAAGCAGAGAATGCCTTAGAATCAAAACTCTATGAATAAGAGATTCGTATACCCGATTCTTTTAATACAACTCGAAACACGTTGAGCGTAGTCCGAGTCTTCAAACCAAATATTTCCTACTTCAGACCATTTGGATGTAAGTGTTTCGTTCACAACAATGGTAAGGAACACCCGACCAAGTTTGATGCTCGGTCGGACGAAGGTATTTTTCTAGGTTATTCTTCTCATAGCAAAGCTTATCGCATTTTCAATAAGAGAACTAATAAAGTGGAAGAAAGCATCCACGTTGTATTTGATGAGCTTGAACAGGAAAAACCAAGTGAGTCTTCATACTCGGATCTGAAACTCAGCAGAGAAGACGATGAAACCGAGTGTACAAAGACTCAAGCTCAACCGGCTCAAAATGAAGTCACTCGGAACGAAGTGACTCGGAATGAGACAACTCAAGAGCCCGCTCGGAATGAACAAGTCAATGAAGAAGCTCACTCGGAACAAGCTTCGAAGATCAGTAGTTCAGTCCACAAATCTTGTGAATCAAAGAACAGTAGAGCATTCAAGTTTACTTCTAGTCACCCACTAGAAAACATAATATCGGATATCAACAATGGGGTAAGAACTCTTTCCTTTCTTCAAAATCTATGTGCATTCACTGCATTCATTTCATTAATCGAACCCGAAATGCATTAGAGGCCCTAAATGAACCTGAATGGGTAGAGGCCATGTTAGAGGAACTCAATCAATTTGAAAGAAACCAAGTCTCGGACTCGACCAAACGGCCTTCTAACCACCCAGTCATAGGAACCAAATGGGTTTTCAAGAACAGACTGGATGAAGGAGGGCTGGTAGTCGAAACAAGGCTAGACTTGTGGCTCAAGGTTACAATCAAGAAGAAGGAATTGATTGTGGGGAAACCTTTGCACTCGTTGCCGAATCGAAGCTATTAGAATTCTGTTGGCATTTGCATCCAAGCATGCATATTAAATTATATCAAATGGATGTTAAGTGAGCATTTCTCAATGGTTTTATTGAAGGGGAAGTCTATGTCGAGCAGCCTCCTGGTTTTGAAAACTCAGAATTTCCAGATCATGTTTTCAAACTTCAAAAGACTCTCTATGGTCTTAAACAAGCTCCCGAGCTTGGTATGAAAGATCGAGCAATTTCTTGGTTCAAAATGATTTTAAAAGAGGTCAGATTGACAAGACACTCTTTATAAAAACCAAAGGGAAAGATTTCCTTATTGTTCAATTCTATGTTGATGATATTATCTTTGGAGCTACTAATGAATATCTCGTGCCAAGAATTTTCCGAGTTGATGAGTCAGGAATTTCAAATGAGTATGATGGGAGAACTCAATTTCTTCCTTGGTCTACAAATCAAACAAGACAAAGATGGAATATGCCCATCAATCAAAGTATACCAAGGAACTGCTGAAGAAATACAAACTTCAAGATGCAAAGCACGCATCTACACCCATGAACAAGCAAGTATAAAGCTTGACTCGGACGAGAAAGTTAAAGCAATAGACCGAAACTCTATCGAGGTATGATTGGATCTTTGCTATATCTTACTTCAAGCCGGCCAGATATAATGTTCAAGTGTTTGTTTATGCGCGAGATTTCAAGCTAATCCAAAAGAATCACATCTCACCGTGGTGAAGAGAATATTCAAATATCTTGCAGGAACTCGTAACTTAGGTCTCTGGTACTCAAGAGACTCGTAACTAACTCTCACTGGATACTCGGATGCGGACTACGCTGGATACAAAGTTGATAGAAAAAGCACTTCCGGAGCTCGCCAATTTCGGGTCAATCCCTAATATCTTGGCACTCAAAGAAGCAAAATTCGAGTGGCTCTATCAACTCGCCGAAGCCGAGTGTATTGCAGCTGGAGCATGTTGCGCTCAGATTTTATGGATAAAGCAACACTTGAGAGATCTTGGACTTACTTTCAAATCGGTTCCAATCAAGTGTGACAATCGAGTGCAATCAGCATCACGAAGAATCTAGTTCAAGCACTCAAAGACAAAACACATTGAGGTCGGATATCATTTCTTAAGAGACCACTCGAGAAAGGTGATATTGAACTTGAGTTCATTCCTAATAATCTTCAATTAGCTGATATCTTTACTATGCCTCCTGGTGAAGATCGGCTTTTCTTTATTCGAAATGAGCTTGGTATGTTAAATGCATAACTATTTTCCATTGCATGATTTTGTATTATGTGTTTTCAAATTGTTAATAACCATTAGTTCAGTTGATCCGGTGATACTAAGCTAGTAGTTATTAGTTATTTGTAGTTTCGAGTCACTCGTAAACTTATCGATCGAGACTCGGATGTCGAGAAAAATTGGACTTCAAATTTTCTGGAATTATCTCTAGATGAGTGGAGAATTTCGAAAATTTTTTTCAAATTTTTTCTCTCTCCCGCTCTCTCACGATCTCGTGATGAAACGCTAGCCATTGGATTTCAAACTGCGCTGAATCCTAATCGTCAAAGAAGAGAACCATCACACCGGTTAAAGATGACTAATGGACGAGCCGAGTCGAACGGAAAGTTAACGGACGTTTTTCCTTCTATATATAGCGCCTATTCATCTTTGTCTCGTTACTTCACATTCCATTCTCTATCTCTCTCATACGTAAAACTTCTCGCGAAGCTTTCTACATCTACAAGTGGTCTATGGACATTTTCAAACGACGCAAAGCTCATCTCGAGTAAGTGCGATCGCTCTCAATCTCTTTCTTGTACTCTTTTTCTTTCATTCTCGTGAACCTTCTCTTTTCTTTTCCTCCTCAAAAGTTTCATCTTTCTTTCCTTATTCTCACAAAATGCCTAAGAGAGGTAATCATCCCGACTTTCAGGCCTCCTCCTCCAAAAAGCCTCGCACCAAAAACTCGAAGGCTCAACCCCTTCAAAGCCCGTTGTCACCCAAAGATCTCACGCCTGGACGACAAGTTTTTCCCAACCACGAAATTTTCGTGATTGCCCCATATTCAAACCACCGGAGCATATAACTTTCTTTGCTTCAGCGAGTTTATTTGCCCGAACTCGTTTCTGAGTTTTACACTCACCTCACTCACTCGAAGGTGTCCTAACCTCCAGAGTTCAAAATCTGACTCGTCCGAATAAACACCTCTCTCCTCCACCGCCTGTTCAAGGTTTCTCTCTCTTCTTGAACAGCAACCCCATTCCTTTCACTCGAAGTCGCCGACGACTTCTTTGAAAAGTACGCTAAAGAGTTCCCCGAGTCACGAACAATTTTTTCAGGGACTCGCTTGAAGTCGAAGCACGCCTTCGTGCTTCCTGCCGATGAGAACCTTTTTCTCTCAAGCATTCCAACAAGGAGAACCCCAACTCCAAGCATTTGAAATCTCTTTTTGACATTCTTGAGGGCTACGAAGTAAACCTCTTCCCCTCCATCATTGAGCGGATGGCAGCTGTGCCAGCTCAACTCCAAACCAAGAAGAACACCCTCTTCCCTCGGGTGCTCTTCTCACCCTTGTTTTTAAACAATTCAAGGTTCCTCTCCCTCGGACCCCAATTCCGTGTCTCAAAATCTCTCTCTATTTTGTCCTCCGCTTTCCTGCACAAAATCAACTCCGTGTCCTCTAAATTTAAGGACATGCTCCTCGTCATTCAGGATCGTCTATCGACCTATGACCATCAACCAAAAAGCAGCCCAATCCCAAATTCGAGAGCAAGTAATCACTAGCTCTTGAGATGAGGGAGTTGGTGAAGGAGCAGCAGGAGTTGGTGAAGGAGCAAAGGGAGCTGGTCGAGCTCCTCCAAGAGAGAAGGTCTAAGGCGGCTCGAGACCGTGGCGACTCAAACACTTCGAAGCGTCCTCGAGCCTGGGCCCGACCTCCTAAGAAAGTGGGGAGGAAGAACAAGCTGCAGACAAAGAAGAAGTAGCCGTCGAGGAGACTGCGGCTGAGGCAGCTCCGACAGGGCAAGGGGTGGACAACCAAGAAGAGGCAGCGGGAACCGTTTAGGGTCAAACTGTTCCTCAAGCTCAAGTGGCAGTACTCAGCTTAGACAACGATCCGAGTGGGTCGAAGACCTCGCCGTGCCACGACAACATGCAGCAGAGTCGGTTAGAGCGGTCCCCTCCGGCTATCGAGGTCCACAGGAGGAACCCCTAGATCCTCTTGTTCGGGTCAGCCACTCGGAGCCGAGCCCTTAACAGCGATCCCGATTCTCCCTCCGCCGTGCTCAAGCACATCGTCAAGATCTTACCAACGCCAGCGTACCTCTCATCCCTCCGCTTCTACTCGGACATCCTCCCTCGTAGGCGCCATGTACTGTGTCACAATTCCACGATCCGCCGATTCTTCTTCTTCCCGAGAGATTTCTACTTTTTCTTTTGTCCGGACATCAAAGTTGTACTAACTGTTGTCTTCTTCCCTTTTGTTGTTGTTTTTGCTGAAAGGCAAGGGGAGAATATAGATGAAAAACTTGTTCTCTTGTTTAGGGGAGATTCTTCTTCGTGTACTCTCTTTAATTTCAATGAATTAATACTTTCACTTCAATTTTCTCTCCGATTATTGAATATTGCAACCATTTATGAGTTTATATACATTTCATTAACAATTGCTTGTGTATCTCGTTACTTTAAGGATGCTTTACTCTGCGCATCGTGTACAAAAACCGATCGATGTCACTAACAAAATTTCTGTCTAAGTATGGAATGCCTTTCATCAAAAGGGGAGATTGAAGACTCGATACATCGTTCGCCCAATTCGAGTTCTAACAAAGGAATCGGTATAAAAACTTCTCACTTATAGAGTTTTGATTCCAAGGTATTCTTTGTACCTTAGAAACTTTTCCGAGTGATATGATATTTTTCTATGTGATATAGCATGTATTTCTTGCTTGTCTCTAAGTGACTCGGAAAATAGATCTCGCATGTCTCACTTAGTTTTCAGTCCCTCATCACTTAGATATCTCGCATGTTGAATTGACTAGTATTTCGCTTAATCTCGCTCGGATCCGACTTCATGTTATAAGTTCTATTTTGTTGGAGTCAGTGCTTCTAATCTAAATCATGCTTAGTCTAGATCAAGTTTGTTTCACTCGATATTCGTTGTATAACTTGATTCTCGCTTAGACTAACTCGGATGAAATTTTGAGTTTCATGGATATTAGACTCGTGAAAATTCCATTCCATTTCTAACTCGGATAATTAGTTGCTTAATTATCCTAATTATATTATTATCCGTGTCTAATCTTGGACCAAAGTATTTTATACTTTGAGAACCAAAATTGATTTACTTTTTTAGGTTATTCAAATGAGGATACACTTTTTGAAATACAAAAGTAACCAGACTTCAAAATGTCAAATCATCGGCAGACATGGTTTTTCCCCTTCTCTCGTCCCGGTTCCAGTAAGATTGTGCCGTGGTCATGTCGTTTCCAAATCTGGAAAACTGAAACGCCAAGCTTAACAAGTGGTTTCCACCTTATCCTTCAAGACACCGCCAATGGTTTTAGGACTTCCTAGAGAGTTAAACCGTTGTCCAACGTTCATATCACAACGGATACTTTCGAGTGACTCATAAAGCCCTTATCAACGATCACAAAGGACTCTCGGACAGCGAGATGGAGATAACGGCTATGTTGCTCGGACATCTATAAATAGAAGCCAACTTTCAAGACTTGAAGATTGCTGAACCTATTGTTAATACACGTACTTGAGCAAAGTCATTGTATTCATTCTCAATCTTCTCCTTACATCTCCCACTCTGTAATTCATTACTTTCGAATTGTAAGGTCTTGTACTTAGTTACAAACACTTTCTTACTTTCTGGGTAAGGTCCCTTGACTAAGTCTGTAAGGTTAACTCAGCTTAGTTGTCCCTAACTGTAAGGGTTATCTCAGGTAGGAAGTACTAGATCGGATAAGGGAATTTTTGAGTCTTGGAAAACTTGTAAAGAGTTGTTTAAGGGAGCAACTTGGGTTGAATCAGTCTACTGTATTTTGTGGACTCAAAATAGTGGATTTGACTTCGTGCTTGGATTAGCACGGTTCGTGGTTTTCTGCCCCAGGAGGGTTTCCACGTAACTTCTTTGTTTTTACTTTTTGAGTACATTCTAGACTTAGACAGCCTCAAAGCTTCAGATTTATCTCGCCTCTTTACTCTTTATAGCAATTCCGAGTTCATACTTTTCCGACTCCACTTTTGACTCGGAATCTGTTTCGCCTTCACTTTGGCAAAAGAGTTTGATTTTTAAAGAAAATCCTCCATCACCCTATTCACCCCCTCTAGGGTGACTTACACTCTCCCCGACCAAACCTTCACTTTCTTTTCGTCTTGATTCATATTGAGAGCATGAAAGGAAAAAATCCTTGTCAAAAATAAGATTGATTATAGAATGCTTTTTAAGAGATAAATCTTTTGAAATTATTGAAGATATAAATTTGAAAGAAATACATTTTCCAAGAATTTCTGTATGAACACCAAATTGATCGACTTTGAAAGGATAAATTTGAGTAATGAAAGGGATTCCTAAAATGACTTCTTGACCTATGTCTCTAACAAGGACAAAAGTATTCTTGAAACAATAACCTTGATTGCGAATATAAGCATTTGATAATTTATATTTAATTTGTAGTGCCGTTCCATTAGCACTATGTAGACGTTCTTTAATTTTTTCATAAAATATAGATGAAATTAATCCTTCTTTAATACAATTTTGATCTGCACCGCTGTCAAGTAGAGCAATCGTATTGAATTCAAAGTTATCATTAATCTTTAAAGTAATATAAATATACCATTTTTTATAATTAATATGATTAATTGTGGAAATAAATTGTTGATTACTAGAGGAACTTGGGGTATCATCATTGATATTTGAAGAACTTGATTTATTTTCAATTAATGATATTCTTGTTTCTAATTCTAAGTCTTTAATTTGAAGAAAACATAAATTTTGATTAATCTCTTTAATTTGTTCTTTTAGATTATTGACTTCCATTTTTAAGTCTTGAATATTAACTACCTTTAAAATATTTGGAGTATCATATTTCTCAAATATTTTATTAATATTGAAATTAGGAGGAGTAGCTTTTAATAAATCTTATTTTATTAAAATACTTTTGAGTGTCTCTGAATAATTTTTTTTAATTCTGAATCTTGAATTTGTTCAATTAGATCTAATAAAAATTCTTTTTCACTTTTAGTAGTAGTAATCATATTGATACATTCGTAACAAATTCCAGTTGATTTATTTCCGATGAATAATCACTTTGTATTACTTTCTAATTCGTAAAGACCATTGTCTTCAGAATCGGAGGACGAATTTTCGGAATGAACTGGAGTATCTTTGAGTTCGAGTAAAGAAATAATCTTTTCTTGAATTTCTTGATTATTACCACAAATTTCATTTAATTTTTCTTTAACTTTGCAATCTTTTACATAATGACCTTGTTTACCACATTTAAAACAAATAACTTTATTAGTAGTTTTCTTTTTTGAAATACTTTTCTTAGGAGCTGTATTTGCTTTATTGTTATTAGTACGATTGAATTGTTTCTTTTTATTGACTTCATTTGCTCTTCTTTTTTGAACATAAGGAGCTTTAATTTTTGGCAGACGTAAAGCTTCACAAAAAGAACCTAACTCTTTTCCTATAGCAACTTTATCTGTTGAATATCTTGCTTGTAATTTTAGTTCATTGCATAAAGAAATACCTTCATTTTTAAGAAATCCTAATAATTGTCCGAATGTAACTTGATCATAAGGAATTGGATCTTTGCTCGTGACTTCTTTTAATTTGTTGAATATCCTTTGAGAAAATAAATTTGGCAATCCCGAAATGAATTTTTCTTTCCAATATGGTTGACGATAGGGATGGCAATGGGTCCTGGACCCGACCTGCACCCGACCCATTTAATCGGGTTTGGGTCTCAAAAATAAGACCCAGACCCGACCCAAGACCCGTTTAAGACCCAAATACTAATTTTATTTTCTTAAAAAATTCTAACAACAAGTATTCATGCAAATTTGGACTCAGTACAATTTGGAAACCCTTCCTACAATTTGTTATTAAACTTTGATGGACTTTGAACTTTGTGTTGTCAAACTTTGATGAACTTTGTGTTTAATATATTGGTGTATTTGATTTGTATGAACTAAGTTTTTGGTTTGTATAATAGATTGGTTAATAGATAGGTTAGTATAATGCTATAGAGGTTATATGTAACAAAATTGCTTGTAAATTTACAATAATATTAAAATAGGGCACAAAATATTGATTTTTAAACTCATTTATGATAAAAATATAGTAGACCCGTTTAAGACCCGTGGACCCGTGGACCCGTGAACCCACCGGGTCCGGATCCGGGTCCAAATTTTACAGAACTGTCAGGTCCGGGTCGGGTTTGGGTCCAGTCGGACCCGACCTGCATCCGACCCATTGCCATCCCTAGTTGATGACAATCTTGTCTTTTTAATAGATTTGTGAAATAAGTATCTTTATACCAATTGTAATCTTCTAGAGTAGGACATCTTAAATTTATTAATAAAATTTCTTGACCGCTTAACATATCTTTTGGAGTTCCTAAAAGATTGACAACTATCGTATGGACTAAAGTATAGACAGACTTCTTTATGGTTTTTGATACTCGGACGTTCTTCGTCTTTCATGTAATTATCCCACCAAGATTTTAATGATCCGATGAAACCCGAAACTAGTAAATCAAAAGCTTGAGTTTCTGGAGCACCTTTGGATGTGTAGGCAGCATATGCCATCATCATCCTATGGAGAATAAGTAACACTTCATGTTCGGATTTCCCATCTATATTCCATTCATAGATGGAAGTACCGTCAAAGGCTTCGTAATAATTGATTTTATTGATTCTAGTTGAAGATCCGGAGGAGTTCTTCTAGAGTAATAAGGAATTTCTTTCTTATTACTGATTTTATTGATCTTTCTTATTTCTTGATCTTCTTGAGAAATATCTAAAATATTAACAAGTACTACTTGAATTAGCTGCTTGTTTTAGTTTCTCATCTATCTTTTTAATTAATGGGTTATCTAGAATTTCTAAATTTTTATTCCTATTAAATTTAATGAGAGGAGATGAAATATCATCCAGAATCCTAGTTTCATTGATTCTCTATTTAAATCTAAACTTTCTAATTTTTTAGATAATATGTCAATATATTCCTTTTTGGATATTGCTTCTATTTCAAGTAGAAACCTTATTAACTTGTTGAGATACTATATGCAAGACTTGATTAGTATAATTATTTTCATGATAAACCTTTTTAATATCTTCTAAAGCTACTTGAGAATTATCTCGGATCGTTTCTTCCTACTTTGAATGGAGTAGCATGAATATGACCTTGATCCGCATAGATTAAAATTTCTTGTAAAGGAGGAGTTATGGAAGTAAATATATTTCCATTTAATAACGTCCGTTTCTTATTAAGATTTTGATTAGTATTAATTTGTTTAATACCTAAAAGATCTGGTAGATTATTTTCGAAGCAAATATGGTCCACTGAGTCAAGAATAGAATATGACATTCAATTCTTTCCATTAATGAATACCATTCTTGCCTTATAAATGCTTGAGCTTTCAAATCAAAATGAGATAAAAACCATTCTTTTTTATCTTTATTCTTAATTGAATTGAAATCTTCTCTTAAATATTCTTTATTAATTTCATGACATTAATAGAAGAGTATGTAGGAGGTTGCATAGTTGAATGAGTAGGAGAACCTATTGATGAATTATCTTCGTCAATTGGTTTTCCTATAGGTGCTTTACAATAGATTTTTGAGGAAGAAGAATCTTCTTCTTGATTATCTTTCGAATAATCATAATTAGTAGACCTTAATCATAATTAGTAGACCTTGAAGGAATTGAAAAGAAGATCGAGAAAGATCCATTTTTTCCGAAAGTCTTGAAGAAAAAGTTCTTTCATTAATAGAATTAAATCTTATTAATATTCTACCATCTGATTTTTCAATTACTTGTTGAATATTCTTTTGAGCAATATTTTTAGGTTGTTTAATATGTTGAATAATAAATTATTGACGAATAGTTATCTCATTCCATTGTAGTTACTTAGGAGTAAAGGTTGAAATATTTTCAGACTCTAATTTTAATAAAATTGTCTCATCAAAAGAAGGCTTTAGTAAACATTTTGGATTAAGTTGAGAAGATAGTAGTTTGAAATAAACTCTGTAAGTAATAGCAAAATTTCTTGAAAGTTCTCTAAATTGTACTTTTAAATCATTTTGTAAATGAATATCTAAGATTAATGTATCCATGATCCAGGGTTCATTTAAATCTATCGAATAATTTGGACAACAGATTGAAATAAAGAGGACCATTACATATATTAGTTTTAATCATTGCTAGTAATGAATCTTTCTAGCTAATTAATCTATTATCTCTAGAGCCATGAATATAGGACTATCTAATCCTAATCTTGCTAAAGGTTTGAGGGCTATTTGAATCATACCGAAATGAATATATCTCGTATTTTTCTTTATATTTTTTAATAGAGATATTTGAATGTAACTTGAGAGTTTGAAATTCTTCATCTAAACTAAACGTTTCTTCATGATCTTTTATTGAGAAAGCAGTATTGAAATCAAACTTTCCTATTTGATATATTGTTTCTATTTTCTGTTTTGGAATAGACCAATTTGAGAAGTCAACTTGACAACTAACTTCCTTGCTATTGACCACACTAGTACTCTTACCACTACCTAGACTTAGACAATCTCTAAACCAAGAGGCCATCCGAGTTACGATTGAATACTTAGTTAAGAATTATGCATATACTATCGAGACCACCCACACCGGGACCACCTCACACGGCTGACCAACGGATAACACGGGGCTGACCAACGGCTGACCAAAGCTAGCTATGGCGTAAAACCAACCAAAATATATAAACTTGGCTCGATACCAGTTAAAGATAGGATCGATCTAGGAGTTAGGGAAGCAGCTAGGGACTGGGCATGGTAGAATAACAGGGAGGCAGAGTGACAAATTAATTTAACAAATTGATTTTCAAAACAGAAGATTATAACTTAAATAGAAATTACTATAATAAAACTTGATTGAAATAACAAAGATGTTGAATCAAACTTACTTTCATTGATTGAATCAATTGCCTGTGAGATAGCTAAAGATATACGGGATACACTAGTCAACAATTAAGAAGGAACCAGTCAAGTAAAGTAAGCGAAGATAAGTCGGTTTATCCACAAGTACGAGCTATTCAAAATGGCACCCGAGGAGAACGTCCTCGGATGTACATTCACTTCACTAAGATTGTTAACAATCTCAAGTCTCTTGGAAGAAAGATCTCTCATGAAGAAGTTGTTAGAAAAATTTTAAGAAGTCTACTCAAGAGAAGATGGGGTCCTAAGGTGATAGCAATCAAGGAAGCTAAAGATCTCTTTCAATTGAAGCCGGATGAGCTCATTGGGAAAATACTCACTCATGAGCTGCACCTAGAAGAAGAGGAAGTTGAGATCAGTACCAAAAGGAACATTGCACTCAAGGCCTTAGAAGACAGATGAAAAAGTTTGATTTTATAAAATTATGAAGAAGATCCCATGGCACTCATTGCCCGAGGTTTTAAGAAGATGATGAAATAAAAAAGGTGGCAAAAGAGGCCAAAGCAGGAGTTCTACAAGAAAGATAAGAAAGGTAAATACTCATCCTCTTCCAATTTGTCTTTCACTAAGAACTCTGGTTGTTTTGAGTGTGGCAACAACGAGCACATAGTCAAGGACTCGTCCAAAGGGAAAGAAGGATAGAAAGAAGAAAAAGGCTATGGTGGCTACCTAAAGTGATGTTGATTCGAAGAAGATGATATTTCGATGACTCAAATTGTTTAATGGCACTATCGGACTCGAAGTTCGATCCGAGTCGGAATAAGTGATGGTTTAGATGCTCGAAGAGACATATCCTCAGGAGGTAATTAACTATTTCCTCAAGTTTTACAAACTTGATCTTGCTAGATATATTTTTACTTTGGAAGAAAAGTCCAATTCTGATTATTTTGAATTCAAAGAGCAACTAGAGTCTCGACTACTGAGAGCATCACATTGAAAAAGGAATTAGAAAATTTGAGACAAAATCTAAAAGTGCTTGAGACCGAGTACTCAAGATAATGAGATTGAGTTTGAGTGCCTCAAACAGAGAATGAGTAACTAAAATAGAATCTTAATGAGTCTCAAGAGTTGGTTTTAAAACTTAATCAAGGTTAGAAAAACCTTGATTTATTACTTGGCTCTCAGTGTGTCACATTTCGAAAAGAAGGTCTTGGCTACAATGCTCAAGAGAAAGATAATTGTTATAACAATCTTTTCAAAACTGAAACAAGAATTATTAAGTTCAGGAAGGTTGAGCATGGTCCCATTCATTCACAAAGAAAAGGGACTTAGCCCAAACCAGTTTTCAAGAAAAAGCCTTCGAACCTCGTTCACAAAAGGAAAGTTTTTCAAAGAAAAGAGACATAGACTAAATTCTCTAGAAGGAAAACTCATAATCAAACCAAACCCAAAATTATTCAAATCTAGGTTCCCAAAAGTGATCGTCCTTATAAAAGGACCATAGTAAAAATAGGACAAGTAAGTAAGATAATTTGTTAAGCCACTCAAGACAATATCTACATCTAAAGTGCTTGAATTGATTCATATGGATTTGTGTGGTGAAATTCTGTCAAAAGCTTAGGAGGTAAATCATATGTGCTAGTTATTATTGATAATTACTAAGGATTTACCTGGGTTTGTTTCCTGAAGAACAAGAATGAAGCATTCAAAGAGTTCAGGAAGATCCGTAGGGAAATTCAAGTGGAGTCTCGAGACTTAGATAAGGAGAATTCAAACTGACCATGGGAGGGAGTTCGATTACTCAAAATTGTAGACTTTTGTCACAAGAATGACATCTCCCACAACTTCTCAGCACCAAGAACTCCTTAACCGAATAGAGCAATGGAGAGAAAGAACATAACACTTGATGAAATAGGAAGGACAATGATGATTGAAAATGATCTATGTCACTATGTTTGATCCATGGTCAGATGAAGATATATTTTTTGGTTATTCATCTCATAGTAAAACATATAGAATTGTTAACAAGACAACTAACAAATTGGAAGAAAATATCCATGTTGTCTTTGATGAGATTGATCATGGCAGGACAAGTGAATCCACTTTCTCAAATATCAAGCTCAATAGAGATGAAGATGATATAGCTGAAGTTTAGCTCAAAATGAATCAAAACAAAGGAACTAAGGCCACTCGTAATGATCCAACTTAGAATAAACCAACTCAGTAATGAGCCAGTTCAAGAGGTGCTCAAACTATCGAAGATCCAACTGGAGATGTTCAACAAGCTAAAACAGCTAAAGAATAAATCATTCAACCAACAAACCTGGTAAATAAGAGGACAGGTAAAGCTTTCAAATATGCATCCAATCACCCACCCGAGAATATTCTTTCCGATATCAACAATGGGGTAAGAACTCATTCTTCTTTACAAAATCTATGTGCATTTCAACATTCATTTCATTAATTGAACCTGAAAATGAATTAGAAGGCCTACTTAAATCTGAATGGGTAGAGGCCATGCAAGAGGAATTAACTTAATTTGAAAGAAACAAAATATGGACTCCGAACAAACGACCTTCCGACCACCTAATAATAGGAACCAAATGGGTTTTCAAGAACAAACTGGATGAGGGAGGGTTGGTGGTTAGAAAGAAGGCCAGATTAGTTGCTCAAAGATAGAACTAAGAAGAGGGAAGTAATTGTGGGGAAACCTTCGCACTTGTTGCTAGGATTTAGGCAATCATAATTCTCTTAGCATTTGCATCTAGCATGAACATTAAGCTTTATCAAATGTATGTTAAATGTGCATTTCTCAATGGTTATATTTAAGAAGAAGTTTATGTTAAGAAACCCTTGGATTTAAAAACCCTCAATTTCAAATCATGTTTTAAAACTGCAAAAAGCTTTGTATAGTCCGAAACAAGCTCCCGGAGCTTGGTGTGAAAGACTAAGTAGTTTCTTGGTTGAAAATGACTTCAAAAGAGGTCTCATTAACAAAACCCTTTTTACAAAAACCAAGGAGAATAATGTTCTTATCATTCAGATTTATATTGATCACATTATATTTGGAGCTACTAATGAAACTCTATGCCAAGAGTTTTCCGAGTTAATGAGACAGGAGTTCCAATTGAGTATGATGGAAGAACTTAATTTCTTCCTTAGACTGCAAATCAAGTAAAAGAAGGAAGGCATCCATGTTCATCAATCCAAATACACCAAGGAATTGCTGAAGAAGTATAAGCTACAAGATGTGAAGCATACAAGCAACACCAATAAACAACAATACTAAAATGGACTCGGATGAGAAAGGTAAAACAAGTAGATCGAAACTCTACAGAGGTATGATTGGATCTCTACTTTATCTTACATCTAGTAGGCCAGATATCATATTTAGTGTTTTCTTTTTGCAAGATTTCAAGCTAATATCGAGGAATCACATTTCACTACGGTGAAGAGAATTTTTAGATATCTTGTTGGGAACTATGCTGAATACAAAGTTGATAGAAAGAGCACATCAAGAATATGCCAATTTCTGGGTCAATCACTCATCTCCTGGCATTCAAAGAAGCAAACTCAGTTGCTCTACCAATCGCTAACGCCGAGTGCATAGCAGCTTGTAGCTTGTCTGTGCTTAGATTCTCTAGATCAAGCAATGCTTGAAGGATCTAGGACTATCATTCACATCTGTCCCAATCAAGTTTGATAATCAAAGTGCCATCAACATCACCAAGAATCCAATTCAACACTAAAAACAGAACACATTGAGGTTAGGTATCATTTTCCGAGAGACCACTCTAAGAAAGGCGATATTGAACTTGATTTTATTCGTACTGTAGACACCTAAAAGGGTCATCTCTTATCTCTTTATTTTTGTGTTTTGTTTTGTTGGCCCGATGATGATAAATCCCGAGTCCTATTTGTGGATTTGGATCTCAAACTATGATCGATTGTTGCAACATAAGTTAGTAAACCACAAAAACTCTCTACATAAAATAAATAGCCTTTTGCCTTGGATCGGTCCACAAATCCTCTTTTCTTTCGTATCTGTCAAAGAACCAGGCCAAGCCTTTAGAGATTATGGAGTCCTATGTTGTGTGCTGAGAAATTCAAAATGCAGCGTACCGCATTCTACTTTTTCCAAATCGGATAAGGAGTCGAAGACCGAAGATGGCATTAAAGTGTTGCATTTGATGATTAGGAGCATCAAAGTGTTGTGTTTGAGCTTCACAAGACAGCCCACATAAGGCAAGAAGCACTAAATGGAACGCTGCGTTTTCGCTTGAAGAGTCCCTTAGAGGCACAACTAGAGTAGGAAACCCTAGGGTGCCCGGTTGGCTAGCGCCTGCCTTCCTGGTTCTATCCAATTTTATCCCTTTTGATTCAGTTTTATCTCTTAGGATTTGGCCCGGTTTATTTTTAGTTGCTTGGACGGTTGGATGGAGGCAAACCCTAGGTCATTTCTGACCTATGTCCTCTCTAATAAATAGAGAGCCTTGGCTCTTATTCTAAGGACGACTTCTGCTTTACCAGAGATGTCGTTGAAAGCTAACCGGAGTACCCTCATTTAAATGTTACTCTATTGAAATTTCTATGAGACATTCATCTTTTACTTGCTACCGTTGAATATGTGCAAAGAGCGAAAGAATATTAACTTATTATGATATATGGGCGCTTATTCAACTGATCATTACTACACCTCGCACACACCTAACAAAACAAGCCATTTTCTTTGGATTGTCGTCGTTGCAACGAGAGATCTAGTGTGGAGATCCGGATCAGCAAGGTGGGACAACCCGAGGGCAATTATTCAGCCTTCAAACGGTTCCATTTATTTCTATTTGTACTGCTTTCAGTACTCGTGGTTTAAGAGACGTAATCGCTTTAAATTCATCCCCGACCGATGTAATTCTTTCATTTCTCGCTTTTTATTTCTTAATTGCTTTCTTAATCGCTTTTCTTTATTACTTTCTTTATTATGTTTTGGTTGCTTTAATTTCTCTTAGCATGTCATTGTGTGCTTGTGTTTTTGCATCATTCTAATACACTACTTCAACTAGTAATGGTTGTCTTCGGATAGGCGGAGTGGAAGGGTTTTCCCTATGTTTCGTACTCTCACCCCGAATTCGATTCTCGGTTCAAAGACCGATGAAGTCATTTTAGCCTCTTTTAGTTATAGTTTTCTCATACTAAGATTGGAAGAGTAAATTTTGTTTTTGTTAGTTTTTCTTTCCTAAAACTCGGCGACTCCTTCATTTTATGCTTTGTTCTATTCAAATTTGCATCTCGTTGTTTTCTCGGTTGCAAGAATGGTAATGTTAGGTTTTGGATTTGCCAGCTGGGTAGAGACCGAGGCTAGTTCCACCAGCCACCGCCTCTAGCCGGCGTCGACCATCCTTAGGTGCAGGCCACCGCCACCACCAGGAATGTTAAAAATAATTCCTAAAATAAAATAATTAATAAAACCACCATTCTAACTTTGACTAATTAGATTTACTAAAATTTGAAAATCTCAATAAAAGGTTCATCCCCACATTTCAAAATCGACTTTCTAAAACCATTGTCAAAATCAATCCTTAAAAGAAAAAAGAGGAGACCCGAAACATTAGTGAGGAAGCTCATGGGCCCCAACCGACCGTGGTTCCCGGAGTGGCGACTCCACTGGTGATAAATCATTTATTAAGAAGGTGAAACGTGAAAATTTGAGTAGTGTGTTTTAATGATGTGCTTGCATTAGGCACCCTGTATTTAGCAACTTTTGAACTAGTTTAAATATTGTTTTGGACCTTAGAAAAACTTTATTGTACCCCTGCGTACCCTTTTTGGAGAGAGGCCACCACTGGTTCCTTTAGGCGGGCCCAACTAGGCTTGATTACGCAAGGAAACAGTACCTCCTCCCTCGTAGCACTCCATCTTAGGCTAACCCTTTTGGTTCATCAAGAGGCACCGAGAATTCTTGTTGGTATCCTTATCCTTGTAACCCATGGGGACCAAATTCTCTTACTATGTGTCACCATGTATCTAAAGTCTTGAACTCTTGGGCCATAGGACTTTTGGACTTTTAGGTGTCACCCATACATCACGTGCATGCTTAAATAGATGTGTATGTTTTCTTTCTATTCTGCGGTATAATCGGTGCAACAAGCTTCGATGCGTACTACACCATCACAATCTACTCCTTGTTCTATGATAGTACCTAAAAAGAGTTCCCTTCTAATAGATCCCAACCAAGAGCAATATCTTAACCTTAGTTTGCTTAATGAGAATATAGCTAAGGTAGAAACCAGGTTCGAGTGATTAAGAAGACAAGATATCGTCTACATCAAGGGATCTTAAGGAAATTATCAGTGGCTATCGAGGCTAGTACGAGAGATGAGGGAAGAGAACGTTTTAAAAGGGAAGAGGCCGAAGAAGTCGAACGTTTGAGAAGGGAAACAACTTTGGTTCTACCACCTCTGCCTATCCAGTCTCCTCTAGGCAGTCCTAAATGTGAATCCCCTAAGCTCTGAATCCAAATCCGAGTCCGATTCCCTTATAGATCAGATAGAACGGATGCTAAGGGAGTCATCCACATTCGAGTAATCAATATGTCGATTATAAGGGATTCACTTCAATGCCTAAGGGTAAAGTACCTCTTAAGTTTACCATGCCCGATATTAAGTTCAAAGGTTCCGAAATTCCCCATCATCATGTACACAATTTCTTGGGAGCAATGACTCTTAAGAACATTCTTGTACACATTTACCACATCATCTTCCCTGGACATTTGACACCGATGTAATAAAGTCGTATAATATGGTTGACCCTTGTAAGGTTGCCAATTGGACAGATTTGTGCAAGGAGTTCCTCCGTCCATACTCCTATAACACTAATCTACATGTCACTCTTAGAGACTTGGAGTTAATCAAGCAAGGTGAGAAGGAGAGCTTCATAGATTTCCTTACCGGATGGAGAGCAAAGGCAGCCCATATGGTTGATCGACCCTTCGAGAAGGATCAAGTTCAAATCATGGTAAAGAACCTTCAACCCAATTATAATCAACACCTCAAATTCCTATCCATGATTAACTTTCCAACCCTCGGAGATGCTGGTTTGTTGATAGAAGAAGAGTTGTCCACCGCGACCACAAAAGTCGCGACCGGATATAGAGGAAATGATCATTCCAAAGATAAGAAAAACCTCCAATGTTGGCAATGGTACTAGGGGTGCAGATGTCAATGCCCTCAACGAGTATACTGAGTACACTCCTATTGATACTACATAAACCAAAGCCCTTGATCGTCTCTTAGAAATAGGGAAGATAGAATTGCCACCTATTAGAGCAAAATCGAAACCGCGAAATAGTCCAAAAATTAAGGCGCGAGAAAATTTTGCAAATACCATCGAGGACGAGGACATGATACTCGAATAGTGTTGGAGATTCAAGAACAAACTAGAAAGCATGTTTCGAAATGGCCAATTACCCTTGCCTAAGGCTCCCTAGAAACTAAGCAACAATAAAAACCCTTTTAGTGGCACCTTAGCCATCTTCACCGAACCTACACCAGGTCGAGTGGGATCCGTCTATTTTTATTCGAGATATTATCGAGTCAAAACCACTTCTTAACCTATCTCCATTAGATCTAGAAGTCTAGGGGTTGTGGGTAAGTGATGAAGAAGATGTCTACGAAACAAAAGGTGATAGTGATAATAATAGTGGCAACTTCTAAGGCACACCACCCTTAGAAGAAGAAGACTTTTGGGGAGATACCAAAAGCCCTACAATTCAGTTTCTTACTAGATCGAGGATGACATAATGCACCCTTAGGTCTACAACAAACTCAGGAAGCCCCAAAAGAGCCTCGAAGCAACAAAGGAAGAAGACCTAATCCTTAAGCAACTCAAGAAATTAAAAGTCGACATTTTAATCGGCAATTAATATCTCGCTTCCCGAAACATAGACAACCCTTGATTGATGCACTTAGCAAGATCGAAGTTTCCCTTGACACCACGCCGGAATAAGTAGTAGGATTGGTCAAGAATGGGGACGGAACCATTACCTTTGATCGAAGGATCTCCCGGAAAAGACATTGCACACAACAATGCCCTTTATCTAATCGTAACTTGCATTAACAAGTTTATTTGCCTAACTTTTGTAGACAATGGATTAGCAATAAACGTATGTCCCTAGAGAACTACTAAAAGGTTAGGAATTAGGGAGCAACAACTCTCTAAGAAGACTGTTCATCTTCGAGCTTATGATAATTCTAGAAGAACAGTCTTGAGAACACCGACGTTGCCAATCAATAAACGCTAGTGGAGAGGAATATCGAATTCCAAGTCTTAGATATCCCAGCTACTTTCAATTTGCTTCTAGGTCACCTTTGGTTGCATGATCATTGAGAAGTGCCCTCTTCACTACATCGGAAGGTCAAGATGATCATTAAAGATGAAGTCATAATTGTCAACGGGGATAATCTTTGTGCTACTATCACTTCCAAAGAGTCCGTAATGAAGATCGAGCATGATGCTAATGATGAGGAACTATATAGATTTGAAACCGTCACCGCCTTAGAAAGGGACGAAGCACGTTTTATCTTCAACCCTTATGGCAACCCTAGTATCCATTCGATACTTAGGAAGAAGGGGTATTTTCCTGGTCTTCCTGTAGGCCGAAGGATATACCACCCTATTTTTCCACCCCTTGAACCCACTAATAATTACAACTTTAGACTAGGCCATCAACCTACTACTAATGAAGTAGCTTGAATGTTTGCTTGTGGAGTCTACGTCACCCTAAAGGGAGGTGAATAGGGTGATGGAGAAAATTAAATGATTTTTGTAATAGATAAGCTAAATAGTAGATTCCGAGTCTAGATTTGACACGAAAAAGTGATAACACGATTTACGTGGAAACCCTCCCGGGACAGAAAACCACGGGTAGTGCTAATCCAAGCACCAAGTCAAATCCACTATTTTGAATCCACAAAATACAAGGACTGACTCTACCGTAATTGCTCTCTTAAATTATTCCTTACAATGTTTTCCTAAACTCGAAGTTACCTTATCTAATCTAGTACTTCTTAACCGAGGTAACCTTTACAATCGGGGACAACCGAGCTGAGTTCACCCTTACAGCCTTAGTTAAGGGACCTTACTCGGAAAATAACAAAAGAATGTGACTGATTACAACACTTTCTTTACAACTCGTAAAATATGAAATACGGACTTGGAGTTGTAAAATAGAAGATTGAATAAGAATGAATCCTATAATAGGTTTTTTAAAAATAATTCGGCAACCTTCAAGTCTTCTAAAGAGGCTTCTATTTATCAACACCCAAGCAAAGTGACCATTAAGGCTCGTTTCTCGATCGAAGTCTTCACTAGCCATTGTAACGGCTCTTCTAAGTAACTCGGAAAAATCCGTTGGAGTGAACATTGTGTAATGGCACTTGGCTCCAAGAGATGGTCCAATCACTTGGTGGTGACCGAAAGATGTGGTGGAAATAACCATTAAGCTTAGAGTTGGAGTTTTCCAATTTTGGAAACAGATAACCCCGACATAGTGTCCGAGCCATGTCCGAAGTAGGTAAAACCCGTCTACCGGTGTTTGACAACTAGAAGCCGCTTGCTTTTGTATTTTAAAACCGAGTTAGCCTCGTTTGGATAACCTACAAAAAGAAAACCGCATTGGTTCTCAAAGTATTGGTCCAAGATTAGGCACTAATAATAATTAAATTAGAACAATTAAATGCTTAATTAACTTTAGCTTAGAAGAATAGAATTTTCCGAGTCTAATATTCAATATACTCAAATTCCATCCGAGTCAATCCTAAGAATGTAGAATATCGGAGTTTAACAACTTGATCTGGTCAAATATTTCTCAAAGAAATAAACTAACTTAGAATAAGGAATTAACACTCGTAGTTCTCTTTGCATTGGAATATACGATCAGTACTCGAATAAGAGTGTCGGAGAAATTATTTGAGCATGCGATAGTTCCGAGTGATGTCCGAGTGAGTCGAAACATCAGCGTAGAAGATATGCAATAAGGTGTTGTCCGAGTCGATCGGAATTTAATGAAAACAACACATGAGTTTCTATAGTACTCATAATGTCTTGAAATCAAAACTTAAAGAGATAGGATTTATACTTAAGTCTTCATGTAATACTCGGAATGACTTAGAGTTAGAAACCGAGTCTTCATAGCCGAAGCCAAGTGGGAAATCCAAGTGAAGAAGACCGCACCAAACACAGTCCGTTCTATTAAGGGCTTACCGTTTCGACCAGTGTTGCACCATAGATAATTCGTTGAGCGAGCCCATCCAACTAGCTTGGTCTGTAGGAATTACTTAAGTTGTGGAGAATAAGGAACTAGAGGGTGATGTGAGGTATTGAACTACCTTAGTACCAAGTATTTGAGTGGAGACACTAAGATCCAATTTTAAAACAAGTGGTGCGATTGTTCAAAGCCAACTTTTGCCCTTTTCTAGTACGATTTGCTCCTTGGCACTTTGTAATTAAGTGAGCAGACGCAATGAAATGATGGTAGAGAGGAGGCTGGAACTCTTTAACCCATAAAGACTCCCCGAGAATTCTAGTAACCGTGGTTGTCCGATTGAGTTTCCTTCCGTATTGAGTGTGTGAGTGTGCTCTAGGTGTATATGCCTACATCTTGGCCATTTCAGGGTACTACCTAATTGTTCCCAATTTTGGGGACAAAATTCTTCTAAGGGGGAAGAAATGTAAGATCCGTAATTTTGGGGTTAGGTAGTCTTACGGGGTAGCGCTAATTATTTAGCCTTGGTTAAATAGAGTAGGTCGAGAGACCAAGTTATACGCAGCTTAGATATTCGTAAATTTACTTGAGTGAGTTATTATTAGTTCGCGTAACTAAAAACTAATAGCGCATATTAATTCCTTCCTGCGAACCGTCCGCCCGGATTAGCTAAATAAAAACCCGAGACCATGTATGCTACTTATTTGGGCCTACTTTAGTTATGGCTTAACAAAAAAAAAAAAAAAAAAAGAGAGGGGACTAAAAGGGGATAAGGAAGGATGAGTTGGGCCCAAGGGGAGGGGAGACCGACAATTAGTCGGTGGAGAAAGAGGGAAGCAAAGAAGAAGGCTCGGGGCTCGAGTAGAGGAAAAGAAAAGGGAAAAGCGAGAGAGGGAACGGGGAAAGAGAGGGAAGGCGCGCGGAACCGAAGCGGAGGCCGGAGGCCGGCGAGTGGAGCGACGAACGCGGGCGGGTGGCGGACGAAGGCAAAGGAAAGAAGCAAAGCGAGAGGAAAGGGAAATAAGGAACACCGGACGGGGAAGAGAGAGACAAAGGAGGCGAGCGGGGCAGGAGACCGGGAGGGTGCCGACTACCAACGCAGACCCGTAAAACAACGGCGGCGGCGCGAGTTAGCGGTAAGGGAGAGGAGAAAGCTAGAGACCGAGGTAGAGCGAAGGGCGAAGGAGAGACCGGAAACAGAGACAGACGAGCGAAAGTTCGGGAGGCCGGAACCGGGAAAAGGAACGGCGGCAAAGGAGGAGAACCGGAGGGCGAGCCAAGGAGGGCCGGACCGAGAGGTGGTGAGGGTCAAAACGTCGAACCAAAAGCAAAAGTAAACGAGAGTCCCGTAACCGACCTGAAATCGACCGCAGAACACCGGCAAGCAAGCAATTCAATCGATTCCAAACCCTAGAATTCAAGGTGGGTAGTCTTATCCTCTAAACTATTAGTAATTTCGAAACCCAAATGTATTTATTGTGAAGGTTGAATGTGTACTGTGAATATTGAATTTATTGTGAACTTTGAATATCCGTATTGTAGAACAGATCCTAGTCGTTGTTTAAGGTTGAAATAAGGGCTTAGAATAGGTTTAGAGAATTGATAGGGCTGACTCGGGACATGAAAGGAGTTACTTGGGTTAAATATTAGAATTAAATTGGGAACTTTAAAGAGATTAGTAGTTACTTAAGGTTGAACTGGGACTCCGAAGAGGTTGGATTGCATAGGTCAAATGAGTGGTATGGAAGTTTCGGTTAACTATTAAGGATGAAGGGGTGGGACATGGATACGAATTATGAGTTAATTAAGTCATAGAGATTTCTTGAACTTGCGGTGTTAAGAGCTAATTACGAACATTGGGGAATGATAGGTCAAAGTATAAGGAGGAGTGTGAGCTCAGTATCGAGGGATGCACAATGGAGGCATGGGAGTGAGAAGTGAGTGAGTATTAGGATAATTGAGTTCAACAGATAATTTAATCCTTGAGGTTGAACTAAATTCAAAGATAAGCGGAGCTAGCGGAAGCGGAGCGGTGAAAAGCGATTAAGAGTTATATGATTGAGTATAAGCAAAAGAAGTTTATTTATAAAGTAGAGTCATAAAATGAAGAATTGAGATAAAGACAATGAATTGTGAGAAGTTGAGACGTCCGAAGTAAGTGGCATCTACTCGTGGTTATTATGGCTCGGAAAATAAACTAATCTTACTAAAGTAGTAGATTGAGAAAGGTTTAGTTAGAGAGAAGCCGAGAATGACTATTTGTGTTGACGTGTGGCTATATGCGCAAGTGATTGTGGTAAGCATTGTTTGAAAGTCTGGTTTTGAAAGAAGGTCAATGTTTTACGCAAAATGATACTTGAATGTGATTTGTGTGATATATGCTTTTCAAACGTGAAAGCGTGCTTTTAAGAAGTGAAAGTGATTTGAAAATTTGTTTGAAACCAGCTTGATGAGTGAACGTGTTAAAGAAACTGTTGTGAATCGACTTTGCTCGGATCGTTTAGCACAAGGAAGGATTCTAGCTAGGGGTGGCTAGCTAGGGGTCCTGTGTAGCAGACGCCCGATTGGAATCTTCCTAGATAGGTCCCGGAGCCTTCTATTTGGGGTCGCGCCCTAGAGAAACCAGTGAAATCAAAGAAACTATGAGAAATTGCGAAGTGCTAGTTCGAGTCCGCAACCCGGGAAGTGATTCACCAAATGAGATTTATTGAAAATGATTTATGAGCAAGTGATTTAGTAGAAATGATTCAGTTTCGATTGAAAGTATTGGAAAGAAAGTGCATGCGACACCTTGTTTGAAGTGATTCAATTCCCAAAATGATTACAATCCGTGCTTTTGAATGATTGTAGTATTATGAGTTTTATGTTGCAATGATTTCAAGTGATTTCATTGGAAAAGTATATAGGTTTGTATTATATTATTACGCTTTCGCCCAGTTCATTATGATGAGTAATATGCGTAAAGAATTTCCATTTTAAGGGTATAAGACTCCGATGAGCCCCGTGGATCATTCCTCGCCCCACAAATTTTCCCCCACTCCCAGCTTTGCAAGTACATTTCCGAAAGTATGATCTACACCTAGCATATTTCGAACTCCGCCGATTGTCGTTTGTTGCGTGCTCGAATGATTTGAGTCAAAAATATGCATTTCTTATATTTCCTAGTATTATACTTTGTAATTCAGTTCATATAGTTTGTACCCAATGTACCATGAACCATCTAGATTGTTTTAAGTTTATCGCATGATTGGTTGGACTTTGGCGTGTAGCCGTTGAGTTGTATACTCCGAGCGTGTGGCTCGATGAGTTTTATTATGCATTGTATGCAGGGTTTTAGGGCTTTAGGCCTATGGGATAGTCCACATTACAAACAGAACTCTGCCAAAATTTTTAGAAAAATCTCAATTCTTTTGGAGAACCACCTTTACTACCTCTAAGTTGAACTTAGAAAACCGAACCGACACTCGACAAAGCCTTGGGAGTTCCTGCAAGGAACTCGGCGATATAATACTCCTAGGGGGTGTTTTGGGGTGTTACACCCCTCTCATCATATCAATGAGTTTATTATTACATATTCCACCATGCAACACGAGGGAATCACCCAAGACCAACTAAATTTCGAGCTTTCCCATTTTCGGTTCAGGATAAGGCTAAAGATTGGTTCTATTACCTACCTCTCGCAATATTCACTATATGGACCCAAGTTCACACAGCATTGTTAGAGAAATTTTTTCCTACATCTAGGATTGGATCCATTAGAAAGGAAATTTATGGTATTAAACGTATGACTAGGGAGACTTTTTCTTAATATTGAGAGCGTTTTAATAAATTATGTGCTACTTGTCGCCAACATCAAATTTCCGAGCATTTATTGATTCAATATTTTCATGAAGGTTTATTGTCAATAGATAAAAATGTGGTAGATGCTGCTAGTGGAGGGGCTCTGTTTAAGAAGACTCAAGCTCAAACTAGAGTACTATTTATTATTATGGCCCAAAATACTCAACAATTTGATGAGTTCAATTTAAGTCCGTCTTTAGAGACCCAATTGTCCCAAATTATTGTTATGCTTGAACAAACTGGTCAATAAAGAAGAAGTAGTAGTTTTTAGTATTTACTGTTTAGAGGGTCATGTTGCTGATGTATGCCTTACTCAACAAAGAGGGGATGTGAACGCTACTTTTTTAACGAAGGTCAAATGAACTATAACCCATTCTCCAACACTTATGAAGAATGGAAAGACTACCCTAACATTAGGAATGGATTTGAAGAAAATCCCTAGAATTTGATCAATCCATTGCTCAGGCTAGAACTAATTATCTTTTAGAGCAAATCATTAAAAATATGAATGACTAGAAAAAGAAATTGACCTTAGGTTCGAAGTTTAAAGATGACCATTAAGTAGATTTAAGAGAGACAGATTGTCAATGACACCATAGTTAGCAACCTGCAATCTCAACCTTTCCAGGATCCAAAAGAACATGTGAGTGTTATAACACTTAATAGTGGGAAAGAGTTAGAGGAACCTAGCAAAAACATAGAGGTAGAGCCTGAAATAAAGGTCAAGGAGTTTGAACCTGGCCAAAACAAAGAGAAGACCTCTAATGCTAAGGAAATAGGTAATAAGAAAGATCTTTACAAGCCTATCCCACCTTTTCCTAATAGATTGATAAGAACAACTCCTAAGATAGACGAGGCGATTGAATATATCATAGAAATATCTAGGAAGGTAGAAACAAGCATTCATCTTCCGGATACCATGAAAGGGAAACCTCGTTATGCTAAATTCGTTAAAGATCTACTCATGAACAAATTAAAATTAAAAAGGAACAAAAAGATTAGTATGGGGGAGAATACATGTTAAGTCGTATTTTATACATATTTTTAGTAGTTATTTAGTTTATATTATATAGTTTATTTTATCTAATTTATCCTATTTTGTCTATTTATAGGTAATTATCGAATAACTTGGGGAAGAGAAGAAAAATCGTTAAAAGCGGATTTTTAGCTACAGACAAGCATCCAAAAAATATATGAAGTCGGTCCATAAATATAATATGTCATAAAATATTTATTTTATGATGTTATATTTTATGAAATCCTAATTGGAAGAGAAAAGGAAACTTAGAAGAGAAGAAAGAGGAATAACTCTAGTTCCTTCACCATATATATACTACTTGTAATCATCATGAAAGAGGAGCCCCGGAGAAGCCCCTTATGCAGCCCTTGCTGCTGCCCTCGCTGCCCACCTTCTATCACAGTAACCCTTGCCCACCACGTTCCCTTGCTGCCGGACACACCAAGCGGACAGCCTAGCTGCTGCAGCCTATCGCTTGCTCTGCTGCCGCTGCTCTTTGCTGCTGCTACATGTTGCTTGTGCTGCTGCCCAGCCACCTTAATCACCCATCATCATCTCTAATCATCAACCACATCATCATCCCGTGGCCAAAGAAACTAATATCAGTAGTATAATTTAGTTTTGTAATTTTTACTAGTAAAGATTGAATTTTTATTGTTAGATTAATATTAAAGATGCTAGTTTTATTTAGTTGACATGTTTTAAATTACATTATGTTTGAGTAGTCTTTTTATACTTAGTATAATCTACTTGAAACCATGTTAAATTATTTATTTTGAAACAAATTTTCGATCTTTATTGTCTTAGTGATTAAATCCATGATTCTATGATAATTTGATTTTAATGTTTATGATTTTATGTCTAATTAATTAGAGTGCACATTAATTAGTTTTATATAAATTCATATGATAGTTTAAAAGGGTTTAAGTATGATCTTTTAGACATAAGTATCACCCTAGTTAATCATGGATGGCTCATACCCATCTCTTTTAATTAGGAAATTATCATAGATCCTTCTTAAATCAATTTGCTAGTAGATTGGTTATTAGGTGCTAGATGATGTTTTTCTAATACTTAATGCTCTAATTTGATTAAATTCTAGTGCTAGTGTTAGTGCTAGGGTTATCAATATTAGTAGGGTTTATATTAGGGCTAGGCCTAAGTAAACTATTAACTAAGGAAAAACGGGGAAGATCCGCTAGTGGTTGTCTTCTACAGTTTAGCTCATGGGTAGATCAATTTGTGTGTTAATGATAAATAATAATTTGCATGGTGGATATAGATTAGACTAAGTGTTTTTATAAATTTGATATCTTTGATAATTACTTGCTTGCCTTTTAGTTATTTTCTTGAGTTTATTAATTTTTATTCATAAAGTTATAGTCTTTTATTATCAATTTCATTAAACCCCTAAAGATCAGTATTTTAGGTTAGTTTTAGTAATTTTATTTTAATTTCACTTTGAGTCATTATATATTTTAATTTTCAGATTTAATTTTCTATTAGTTTTTATTATTTTTTAGTCAGTTTGTTAGAACTTAGTTTAAAAATAGTTTCTTTGTTATTTTTCGTGTTTTATTTTCTTTTAGGGTTTAGATAGAGTCCTACTTTGCTGTGATTAAATTTTAGAATTTTTGGAATTAATTTGATATTTTTTCAGATTTAATTCTTGAATTTAATTATCTGCAGGTTTTTAATAAAATAAATTTGTCAATTAGATTTTAAATTTTTTTTTATATTTTTAGGGTCTGGTTAGGTTTAGAAAATTAGTATTATTATTCTGGGTAGTTTTAGTATTTATTTTCGTAATTATTTTAGTGCAGAATTTTACTTATTTAATTTTCTGTTTTAGAATTTGTTTATTTTCTGCTTTAGTTTTCTGTTTTAATTATTCTAAAAAATATACAAAAATATTTCTGGGTTATTGTAGTTTTATTATTCTATATAAACTATTTATTTAGTTATTAGATAATTTTCTATGAATTTTAGTTATTGATTTTAATTTATATTTTCTGTTTTGTTTTTAAGAGTAGTAAATTTAATTAGATTAAAACTTGCATGTTATTATATCTTTCCTCGTGGATTCGATCCCTACTTGCCCTTGCTATATTGTTTATTATAAGTTTAAGTAGTGGTTTAATTTGTTGTTGTACGACAAGCTCAACAATACATCTCGCTATTTTCCAAAATAAATTTTCCGCTAATTGTAAGTATGCAGGAGACCGGATCTATTTAGTGTGTGAAATACAATTAAATGATCCTTGAGCTGCAGAGGGATCGGGCCAAAGACAGTAAACAAAGGCACATATTGGGAGGCAACCCAACATTTTTCAGGGAAGTTTCTATCATTTTTGCTTTTTTATTTTAGTTTGCATGCATTAGGGACAATGCATGATTTAAGTTTGGGGAGTGCATCCTACATCTTAATTTTATGCATTTATCTTTTTATCTTATTTTTTGAATAAACAAATTTAGTGACTTTCTTGTGAAAAAGGGCATGAACATGAATATATGGTAGGTTAACTTGCTTAAAATTTTCTACTTATAGTTTTTTTTTGTAAGCGAGAAATTTGAGTATGTTAATTGTCATTCGGAGTTATTTAAGTTGATCCTCATATATTTCTTTAATTAGTGACAATCATAATTTTTCATTTTTATTTGATCATGTTATATGACTATGATAGAGGCAATAAATTGACTGAAATCATTCACCGGACTCATCGAATTCATTCACCGGACTCATCGAATTTAGCGAGATAACTCATTAAAAATTTGATTTTTCTTGTCTTGGCTATTAAAGCTAAGAATATATTGGTTTAGCAACACAAGTTGGTTCAGGTGGTACGGCACTTGTTCCCCTTAAGTAGCTTGTGTATGGAAAAGACCTGTGTCTGGAAGACTTAACCCCGTTAAGGGCTGTTTACAACTCAAAACATGCCAACCACAAAACAAAAAAAAAAAAGGAAAATGTTAGTATACCAACATGGGTCGGAGTTGGTGGCTCGGCACCATTTTCCCCTTAGGGTCTCAAGTTGAGCCTTTATGAATGGAGTAACCCATGATGGGAGAGTCATGCCCCTTTTGAGCCGATCAATGACTTGATCCATACTAGCGAGAGGAAAAAAAAGGAAAAAGAAAAATAATAAAGTGTTAACTCCAAGCACCTCTATTTGGATGAGTGTGAGACCGTGAGTATTATGTTTTTAAGACCCTATATGGGCCTCGACTATGTGCTTAAATGGAGTTAGAAAAAAAATAAAAAAAGAGAAAAAGAAAATGTGTTGGAATAAAAGTTTGCAAGAAAAATTTATTATCAATTTTTAGTGAATTATTTGTTGATTCAATTGATCGTATAACCATACTACATCTTAATTTTTCCTATCCTAAAACTTTTTATACGTCTTGACCGGTATGTACATGTTTTAATAAAATGGAGAAGTTTTTATTATTGCTTAATGAAAAGAGATATTGTGAGGCTGATGAATACATTCTCCGATGACAACGCAATGTTTGGGTTTTTACTTGCTTAAGAAAGACAACTTTTCATCGGACTATTTTTGAAGTAAGGCAAACCTAATGTATACTTTATGTTTTATTTGTGTATTTATGAGAAAATGAAGGTTTGCTCTGGGAGAGTCCGAGTCACCCTAGAGGGGTGTGAATAGGGTGATAGAAAATTCTTTGCGAAAACACACTCTTTTTGACGAAAAGAGGCAAAGACAGTTTCGAGTCTAAGCACGGGGTCGAAAAGACTGGACTCGAAAGCAATGAATCGGAATAAACAAGTGCGAGTAAGACTGTCCGAGTCTAGAATGAACTCGGAAAAGAACACAGAGATTTTACGTGGAAACCCTCCCGGGCGGAAAACCACGGCCCGTGTCAATCCGGACACGAAGTCAAATCGACTATTTTGAGTCCGCAAAATACCGTGAACCGATCGAACCCGAGTTGCTCCCTTGGACAACTCTATACAAGTTTTCCTAGACTCGAAGTTACCTTATCCGATCTAGTATTTCCTAGTCGAGATAACCCTTACAGCTAGGGACAACTAAAGCTGAGTTAACCTTTACGACTTAGTCAAGGGACCTTACAAAGAATGTAAGAAGAGTTTGTAACTAAGTACAAGACCTTACAACTCGGAGAGTAAAGAATTACAGAATGGGAGTTGTAAGTAGAAGATTGAAAGTAAATACAATGACTTTTCTCAAGTATGTGTATTAATAATAGATTCGGCAATCTTCAAGTCTTGTGAAGTGGCTTCTATTTATAGATAACCAAGCGAGTAGCCGTTATCTTTATCTGCTGACCGAGAGTCCTCTCGTGACCGTTGATAAGGGCTTTCCGAGTCACTCGGAAAGTATCCGTTGAAATATGGACGTTGGACAACGGTTTAACTCTCTTGGAAGTCCCAAAACCATCGGTTGTGTCTTGAAAAATGAGGTGGAAACCACCGTTAGGCTTAGCGTTCCAGTTTTCCGGATATGGAAGCGGACGACTTCGACACAATCTTCCGGGACTAAAGTAGGGAAGGTGAAAAGCCATATCTGCTGGTGATTTGACGTTCGAAGCCGGCTACTTTTATAGTTTGAAAAAGGTGTATCCTCGAATGAATAACCTACAAAAGTAAATCAATTCTGGTCCTCAAAGTATAAAATACTTTGGTCCGAAGTTAGACACGAGATAATAAAATAATTATGATAATTACGCAATTGATTATCCGAGTAAGAAACGAAGTGGAATTTTACGAGTCTAATATCCATGATACTCGGAATTCCATCGGACTTAGTCTAAGCGATAGAGCAGAGTGCTATAACGAATATCGAGTGGGAAAAGCTTGATATAGACTAACCATGAAATGAACTACGAATACGACTATGCAAACAATAGAGCGAGATAACCGAAGTCAGATTCGAATGAGAAACAGCGGAATATTGGTATATTCAAAATGCGATTAATCCGAGTGGGAGTGGACTCGGAATAAAGAACCGGTTTTCGAGTCGCTAACCGAAAAGGGATAAAAGAGTTAAGTGAGGGCCGAAACACTTAGAGAAAATACTATTTTACTCAAGTAAGTTTCTAAGGCACGAGAGAATGCCTTGGAATCAAAACTCTATATGTATAGAATCGTTATACCGATTCCTTTTGCATGACTCGGAAGAATATTGAGCGATGTCCGAGTCTTCAATCTCCCTTTTTTGATGAAAGGCATTCCATACTTTAAACAGAAACTTTGTTAGAGGAAAATAGATTGATTACGAGTAGTTTGCTCATGAGTAATGCATATTGAATAAATCGAGCAATATATAATATATCGAGTAAGATAAAGTAAAGTATGCTTTAACATTAACTCGAAAAATAGAGAACTCGAAATTAATAATGAAATGCATCACTTCATTAAAAAGAAATTACAAGGGCGGAAAAACTCCCCTAAACAAGACAACCAGTTTCGACTACATTTCTCCCCCTTGCCTTTCAGCAAAAACAAAGTAACAAAAAGAAGGGAGAAAAATACAAGGAATAAACATTAGTTGTCTAGACAAAAAGAAAATTTGAAAGAAGAAAATCCGGAGACACCGAGGAATTGTGACTCGGTGCATGGCTCCAACTAGGGAGGAGGGATTTCGAGTGGAGGCGGAGGTGCGCCGGCGCGATACGATCTTGACGATGTGCTTGAGCGCGGCGAAGGGAGAACCGGAATTGTTCTCGGGGCTCGGCTACGAGTGGGCGACCGGAGAGAGTGGATTGAGGGGTTCTTCCCTTGGGATCTCGAGGGCTGGAGGGGTCGCTCCGGCGACTCGCTGGAGGAGCGAGATCTTCGACCCACTCGAGCGCTGTCTCGAGCCGAGTACGACGATTTGAGCTTGGGGAGCAGGCTGACCCTCGGCGGTTGCCACGGCCTCTTCTTCCCTTTGCCCGGAAGGGCTGCCTCGGCCGCAAGTTCCTCGAGCATCCTCTGCTGCATCTGCGGCTTCTTCCTTTTCTTCCTCAACTTCCTCGCTGTCCGAGGAGGTCGGGCCTGGGCTCGAAGACACCTCGGACACGTCCGAGTCATCCCGGTCTCGAGCCGCCTTGGACCGTCTCTCTCCGAGGAGCTCGGCCGGCTCCTTCTGCTCCTTAACCAGCTGTCTCATCTCAAGAACGAGAGGCTGCTGCTCTCGGATTTGGGACTGACCGGTCTTTTGGTTGATGGTCGAGACCACGAAGGACAGAACTTGAAAGTCCCGAGCATGTCTCCGATTTCAAAAGACACAGAGCTGATCTTGTCCAGGAAAGCAGGGGACAAGAGGGCAGAGAGAGTTTTGGAAGCACCGGAGGTGGAGGCACCACCAGGTGTAGAGGGAAGAGGGAGAGGGGTTGATTTCGAGTCCGAGGTGGAGAAGGAGGCCTCGGCTCGAGTTGTGAACCCGGACACCGGGGTTAGTTTCTCGGTATCCGTACCTCGAAGTTCCTTCTTGCCGACCACAATGGCCGCCTCGGACACCGCGTTAGGGTCGAGAGGAAGAGGAACTTGAAATTGTTTGAAGACAAGGGTGAGAAGAGCACCGAAAGGAAGGGAGGTGTTCTTCTTGGTTTGAAGTTGAGCTGGCACAGCGGCCATCCGCTTAATGATGGAGGGGAAGAGGTCGACTTCGTATCCCTCCGAGGATATCGAAGAGGGCTTTGAGATGCTTGGAGTTGGGGTTCTCCTTGCTAGAATGCTTGTGAGAAGAAGGTTCTCATCGGCAGAAAGCACTGAAGCCTGGCTTCGACTTCAAGCGAGTCACGAAAAGTTCTTTCTAGACCCGGGGAGTTCTTTAGCGTACTTTTCAAAGAAGTCGTCGGCGACTTCGAGTGAAAGGGATAGGGTTGCTTGTTCAAGAAAAGAGAAGAAACTTTGAACAGTCGGTGAAGGAGGGAGGTGTTGATACTGAACAGTAATGTTACGAACCCAAGAGGTTAGAACATTTTCGGAGTGGGAGAGATGAGTATAAAACTCAAAAACGAGTTCGGGATAGATGAACTCGCTGAAACACAAGAAATGATAGACTCCGGTGGTTTGGATGTTGGACAACCAGGAGAATTTGGTTGTTGGGAAGAATTTGTCGTCCAGCGCAAGGTGCTTGGGTGACAACGGGTTTAGAAGGGGTTGAGCTTTCTAGCTTGTTGGTGCGGGGCTTTTTGGAAGAGGGGAATCCGGAAATTGGGATGGTTTCCGCGTTTAGGCATTGTGAGAGTTGGAGAGAAAAGATGAAGCTTTTCGAGTGAAAGAGAGAAGGAGGTGTAGATGAGAAGAAAACGAAAATGGTAGAAGAAAAGAGAATAGAGCGATCGAGACTTACGAGAGAGAGAGCTTCTTCAACGCTTGTAGACGATCAAGAGTCACTTGTTCACGTAGAAAACTTCCGCGAGAAGATTTTCGTTTGAGAGGGAAGGAGTTTTAGAATACCGAGATGAAGATGGATAGTCGTTATTTATAGAAAATAACGGCGCCCGTCCACTATCCGTTAAGTAACTTCGTTCGACTCGGCTTGTCCATCGAGTCACCAAAGATCGGTGTGACGGTTCTCCTTCAACGGTTGAGAAACAAGCGGTTTGAAATCTACGGTTACGATCGATCGCAGCGCTCGAGAAAGAGAGAGAAAAGATTTTTAAAATATAATCCGAAACTCTCCACTGTTCTAGAGATAGCTTCAAAAATTTGATGTCCAAATTTCTCTACGTCCGAGTTTGACTCGGAAAGATTTACGAGTGACTCGAAACACGAAATAACTATTAGCCCGAGTATCACGGAATCAACTCGAACTAATGGTTATTAACAAAGAGAGCACATAGCACGAAATATGCAATAAACGTAACACGTAATTAAGCATTTAACATGCCAAGCTCATTCGAATAAAGCAAAATTGATCTTCACCAAGAGGCTTAGTAAAGGTATCGGCTAATTGAAGATTAGTAGGAATGAACTCAAGTGCAATATCACCCTTTTACGAGTGATCGCGTAAGAAGTGATACCGACCTCAATATGCTTTGTTTTTTAGTGCTAGATAGGATTCTTAGTGATACCGATTGCGCTTTGATTGTCACACTTGATTGGAGCCGAGTTGAGAAATAGTCCAAGATCCTTCAAGTGTTGTTTTATCCAAAGGATCCGAGCGCAACAAGCTCCAGCGGCAATGTATTCAGCTTCCGCGGTTGATAAAGCTACCGAGTTTTGTTTCTTTGAGTGCCAGGATATTAGGGATTGACCCGAAATTGGCAAGCTCCGGATGTGCTCTTTCGATCAACTTTGTATCCTGCGTAGTCTGCGTCCGAGTACCCGGTCGAGTCGGTTCGAGTCTCCGGAGTACCACGAGTCCTAGATTCCGAGTGCCTGCAAGATATCCGAATATTCTCTTCATCGCAGTGATATGTGATTCTTTTGGATTAGCTTGAAATCGTGCGCATAACCAAACACTAAACATTATATCGGCTCTGCTTGAAGTAAGATATAACAGTGATCCAATCATACCTCGATAGAGTTTCGATCTACTTGCTTTACCTTTCTCATCCGAGTCGAGCTTTATCTTCGCTTGCTCATGGGTGTAGATGCATGCTTTACATTTTGAAGTTTATATTTGTTCAGCAGTTCCTTGGTGTATTTTGATTGATGAATAAAGATTCCATCTTTGTCTTGTTTGATTTGCAACCCAAGGAAGAAATTGAGTTCTCCCATCATACTCATTTGGAACTCTTGGCTCATCAACTCAGAAAATTCTCGGCACGTAAACTTCGTTAGTAGCACCGAAAATAATATCATCAACATAAATTTGAACAATAGGAAAATCTTTCCCTTTGGTCTTGATGAATAGGGTCTTGTCGATCTCGATTGGTTGAACCGGGAGAGAGATGTGGGAAATATTCATACAACCATGGCTACATTTTGACAAATCAAGTAAGGCTTTTTATCCACACAAGATGAAAAGGAGATATTGAAGAAAGGAGAATTTGAGC
The DNA here is from genome assembly GCA_021018815.1 of Talinum fruticosum. Classification (NCBI taxonomy): domain Eukaryota; kingdom Viridiplantae; phylum Streptophyta; class Magnoliopsida; order Caryophyllales; family Talinaceae; genus Talinum; species Talinum fruticosum. Next base: position 4,258,481 of record JAITYX010000040.1, read on the forward strand.
ATACCTCAATGATCTTCCATAAGCCATTCAAAGGAAGATAGTTGATGGAGTCCAGTTCCGGTTTTGTGTGTCGCACACCGGCATGGAGGCCCCTAATGAGGCAAGTGTCTGCGGAAACACCTCAGTTGAGCTCCTTCATTTTATCAAGGTCGATTAAGTTCACCAAATAATGAACATGAATCTTAGCAGGCTGGTTGAAAAAGAGGACCTAACTCAAGAGAAGGGCAAGTACAATCCTAATTTGTTGTTAAGGAGAATGTTGAGGCTATAAAACAACATCCTCAAAAGTCTCAAAGAGAACAAGTATACTTAAAGTGATTGCTATATAGAAATCTATCTACTACAGGATCGAAAAAGTGATTGAGATAGTCACGATTCTTTTACAAATTTTAGTCATAGGCTAAAGGTTCCCCGAAAAGCTTAAAGCTGGATAAAACAAGTAAAATCAAAGGGAGTTATTGTCATCTCACCAAACGGAAGGTGGAACATGTTGGTAGTGTCCCAAAAGCACTCACTGATGGCTCCAATGGGATCTCTCTCCCTCCTACCAGTAAAATGACTTAATGTAACGTAGAGAGGTCCGAACCCGACATGGTACATGATATTCTCAAGAGGAAATTACATCCTCTCGCATGTCTCTATAAATTTAGGAATGGCTACACTACTTCGAATAGAGCCTTTCTACAAGACAAAATCCAACAAGATTTTGGTAAAGAGTTAGTCTAACTGAGCAAATGAAGAGTATTAAGCCAATTAGCTTACTGAAGAGGAAATAGCAAGTGAAGAAACGTGGTTTTCAGCTTCAACCGGAAGATGGCTTGGGTTCTATTCACATTGAGGATGCCATTCTTGCTCAAGGAAAGAGTCTTGAGTAAGATTCTCTGCTCTAGTTCTTCCTACAAGATGAGCCTCTCTTCTAGGCATTTTAAAGACAAGGAATTCTTGAGAACCAACTAGTTTTCAAGGAGCAAAATAACAAAACAACGAGAGAATAACAAGAGTAAGAAGAAGAGTTGGTGTGCAAAATGAAACACACCATGCACCTCCTTTTATAGGCAAATTCGATCAAGCCATCCAAGCACATAAGCCAAGAGTCAAGCAATTAGTGGGAAACCAAAAGAATCTAGCCGGACTCGCCGGGGCCACGCCTACTAAAGGTTGGCCGGCGTCGACCACAAGGTGCCGAGGAGTTCAATCGGTGGTAGCCTTTGCAGCTTAACACATCTCCCTAGTCTATGCAACTTTGTCCAATCAAGGCATGTGCTCCTTATCCCCTTGTACATGCAAGTGGGAGTTCCCGGGCCCACTCTTCATCTTTTCTATAACAGTTTATCGATCTGTTTTCGACTAAATTACTCGGGTAAAACACCGAACTTTTTCAATTCAATTATACACTAACAAGTATGTTAGTATAGTAGATTATTTAGCCAAGCTTCGGATCAAAGAACGATTAAAATATTAGCATCAAAACATACAAAGCTTCAAGCCCCGATCAAGCCAAGCTTCGGATCAAGGGACGACCGAAGTTTCGAGCACCAAAATATGCCAAGCTTTAGACTCGATTAAGCCAAGCTTAGGATCCCTTTATCGAACTTTAGAACGCATGCATCGCAAACAAGTTCACGTCCCGCTTTGGAGTTCGGGTTTGATTATAACCGATTCCAAGCATCACACAATAGCTTATAGATAAAAAAAATTGAGGTAAGTACCTTTTATTGTCTACTTTGACCCTTCGTCTTTTTAGACTCGGTCAAAGTGGGGGCTAACTCGTAAACACCTAAAAAGTCTCGTCTCTTATGTCTTTATTTCTTTATTTTGTTTTGTTGGCCTAGTGATGATAACCTTAAGTCCTATTTGTGGATTTGGATCTCGGACTATGATCGATTGGTACAAAATAAGCCAATAAACCACAAAAACCCCCGAGCACCAAATAAATAGTATTTTGCCGTGGGTTGATCCACAAATCCTCTTTTCTTTTGGACCGACAAGAAATAAGCCGAGCCTTGAGAGATTGTGGAGTCCCATGCTTTGTGCCGGAAATTCCACGTTCGAGTACTTGGATTCTACTTTTGTCCAAATCGGACAATGAGTCGAAGACCTAAAGTGTTGCATTTCATAAGTAGGAGCATCAAAGTGTAGCGTTTAAGCTTCACAAGACAGCCCACACGAGGCTAGAAGCTTCTCCCTTAAAACGACGTCGTGGCCGGTGCTTGCCTTCTAGAAGCACTAAGTGGAACGCTACGTTTTGGCTTGAAGAGCCCCTTAGAGACACAACTAGGGCATGAAATAGGGCACCCGGTTGGCCGACGCTTGCCTTCCTGGTTCTATCTCGGTTTTATGCCTTTCTAATCCAATTCTATCTCTTAGGATTTGGCTCGGTTTATTTTCATCTGCTTGGATAGATGGATGGAGGCAAACCCTAGATCATTTGTGACCTAGGTCCTCTGCTATAAATAGAGAGCCTTGGCTCTCATTATAAGGATGCCTTCCTGCCTTAGCATCACGCTGCTAAAAGTTAACTAGAGTACCCTCATCTAAACATTACTCTGCTGAAATTTCTATAAGATATTCATCTTTACTTACTACTATTGAATCCGTTCAAAGAGCTAAAGAATATTTAGTTATTCTAATCTCCGGGTGCGCATTCAGCTGATTATTACTATACCCTAAATACAACTCACAAAAAGCCCCTTTTTCTTTGGATTGTCCCCGTTGCCTCAAGAGATCTAGTGTGGAGATCTAAATCAGCAAGGTGGGACAACCCGAGGGCAATTATTCAGCCTTCAAACGGTTCTGTTCATTTATATTTTTATTGCATTCCGTATTGTCGTTTAAGAGATGTAGTCGCTTTAAATTCCTCCTCGACCGATGTACTTCTTTCATTTCTCGCTTTTCTTTTCTTATCGCTTTCTTCGCTTTTCTTTATTGTTTTCTTTATTATATTTTGGTTGCTTTAATTTCTCTTAGCATGTCGCTATGTGCTTCTATTTTTCACATCATTCTAATACACTACTTGAACTAGTAATGGTCGTCTTCGAAGGGCGGAACATAAGGGTTTTCCCTACATTTCGTACCCTCGTGCCCCAAAATTCGATTCTCCGTTCAAAGACCGATGGAGTCATTTTAGACTATTTTAGTCTTAGTTTTCTCACACTAAGATTGGAAGAGTAAATTTTTTTTTATAGTTTTTCTTTCCTAAACACTTATTAGCGACTCCTTTAATTTATGCTTTGTTCGATTCAAATTTGCATCTCGGTGTTTCCTGGTTGCGGGAATGGTAATGTTCTAAGTTTTGGATCTACCCACTGGGTAGAGATCGAGGCTGGTTGCACCATCCACAAGCTCGGCCAGCGCCTACTACCCTTAGGTGCAGGCCACTGCACAGCACCGTGGGGTTAGCTAGTAAGGCTTTGGTGCGGATTGGTGTTTTTACACCAATCGGCCTTAAAGCCTCACTGCAGAACAAAAACCCTAATGTTATTTGCTACTTAATTAGGAAATAAGATCCCGGGAATAATTAAAATAATTCCTAAAATAAAATAATTAATAAATTCCTAATTTAAACTTTGACTAATTAAATTTAATAAAATACAAAAATATTAATAAAAGGTTCATCCCTACATTCCAAAATCGACTTTCTAAAACCATCTTTAAATCAATCCTTAAAACAAAAAAAAAAGAGGAGACCATACACATTACTAGGGAAGCTCGACGAGCCCCGGCGGATCGTGGTTCCGACGTTACCAAATTTTAATTAGATGATATTTTCACAAAATCTCTATGTGAAAATCGGTTTTGCTTTATTAGGAATGAACTTGGCATGTTAATTGCATGATTATTTGAATTATTGCATGAGCTATTGAGGATTTGATTGATTATTTTGTTGTTAGTGAATAACAAATGGATCAGTTGAATCAAGATGGGACTAAGCTATGAGTTATTAGTTTTCCGAGTGTGTTACGAGTCACTCGGACACATCACCGATAAAGGTTTTCTCTTGGAGAGTCTAAGTCACCCTAGAGGGAGTGAATAAAGTGATGAAGAAAATTAAACAATTTTTGTAGCAATACAGCTCAAACAAGATTCTTAGTCTAGATTGGACTCAAAAAGTAATAACAAAGATATACGTGGAACTCCTGGGGCGAGAAAACCATGGAAAGTGCTAATCTAAGCACACGGTCAAATCCACTTTTTGAATCCACAAAATACAAAGGACTGACTCAACCATAATTGTTCCCTTAAACAATTCCTTATAATGTTCCCTATAATCACAAGTTCCCTTATCCGGTCTAGTATTTCCTCACTAAGGTAACCTTTACAATCGGGGACAACTGAGATGAGTTAACCCTTACAGCTCAGTCAAGGGACCATAATTAGAAAGTAAGAAAAGATTGTAACTAATTACAAGACTTTCTTTACAACACAAAAAATATGAAATACAGATTAGGAGTTGTAAGTAGAAGATTGAGTAAGAATGCACTAAGCAAGTTTTAGGCAATATGTTCAAACATAATTCCAACAATATTTTTAGTAATCATCTCGTCTTGCGAGGTGGCTTTTATTTATATCCAACCAGGCAGAGTGATCTGTTGAGTCTTGGTTCTTGACATTAGTCTTCACTAGCCGTTTTAATAGCTCTTATGAGTCACTCGAAAAGATCCTTTAGGATGTGAACGTTGTGCAATAACTCATGGTTCCAAAAGATGTTCCAATCACTTGGCGGTGACTGAAAGTTGTGGTGGAAACAACCGTTAAGCCTAGAGTTAGAGTTTTCCAATTTTGGTAACAAACAACCCTAACACGGTGTTTGAGGCATGTCTAAAAGTAGCTAAACCTTATCTCGCTGGTGTTTAACAATTAGAAGTTGGTTGCTTTTGTATTTCAAAATAAGTTAGCCTCGTTCGAATAAACTACAAAAGCAAACGACATTGGTTCTCAAAGTATAAAATACTTTGGTCTAAGATTAGGGGTAGATCATAATTAAATCCAAGTAATTAAATACTTAATTATCTTTTGCCTAAAGGAATGAAATTTTCCGAGTCTAATATTTAATATAGTCAAATTCCATCTGAGTCAATCCTAAGGATGATCAAGTAGAGAAAGTAAAATATTAGAGTATAACAACTTGATTTGGTTAAATAATTTTTAGTGAAATAAACTGACTTAGAATAAGGAATTAAAGTTGTAATTCTTTTGTGTTGAAATACACAGTCAATACTCAGAATAAGAGTGTTAGAGAAATTATTTGAGCATGCTATAGTTCCGAGTGATGTGTGAGTGAGCCAGAAACATTAGTGTAGGAGATATGCAATAAGGCGCTTTACGAGTTAGTCCGAAATGAATGAAACTTATATAAGAGTTTCTATGGTGCTCAGAATGACTTGGAATTAAAACTTAAGAGAGATATACATGAGTCTTCATGTAATACTTAGAATGACTTAGAGTTAAAACCCGAGTCTTCAATCTCCCCTTTTTTATGAAAGTCATTCCATACTTAAGATAGAAACTTGTCAGCGTAAAACATGAGTTTTTATTTTCAATGATCGAACGTATCGAGCCAAGAGTGACGGATGAAAGACATTCCGTACTTATAAAATGCATTGTCGATCATATCATCACTCATAACAGCTTATGCGGATAATAAATTAGAGCAAAGAAATAAACAGATTGAATCGGAGCGAGAAAAGTAAGAAGAAACATATAGCTTAGAAGCATATAACTCGGAAATAAATATGTTTAGAATAGTAGAAAAACTTCATTCATTAATCGAAAGAGGCTGAGCTCCCCTAAACACAACATCAAGTTTTCTATATTCTCTCCCTCTAGCATTTCATTAAAAAATAGGGAAGAAAATAGCAAAAGAGTATAATTGATGTTGGACAAAAATAAATAAATAAATGAACTAAGAAGAGGGGGCTTGTCTGTCCAGGACGAGGAGGGATGAGCGAGTGTGCTTGTGCTTGTACAATTGTGTAGAAGTGGAGGAACGGGCGGCTGCAGCACGAGAGATGTCCGGAAGTTACTCCATCCTAGTTCTTTGAGCCAGGGGTATATCTTCCTCAGGCTTATCCTCCGAGAAAGACAATAGAGGGTGGTGCTTCGACGCAGCGGCTTTGGATTGACCAACGTCCCTATCTTCTTCTAACCCACTCAGATTGAGATTTGAGGAGATCGGTTACAGTACAGGATCTGCTGTACCTTGACCCTTAGGTTGAACGACCTCTTCTTTTTCTTTCTCCTCTTTCTTCTTCTTTTCAGTCTCTTCTTCGAGTCGAGCTGCTCCTTCTTCAGCTACGGCTTTAGCTTCTTCTTCCACCTTAGCAGAGGTAGACTTGGTCGGGCTGGATGAATCCTCCGAAGTATCTAAAGTTTCGAGTCTTGAGTAGCCTTGGATCGACGTTCTTGAAAAAGTTCGAGCTGCTCGTGTTGCTCATTAATGATGCCCTTAAGCTCGATCAACGGATCCTAGTTCTCTCGGATCCGAGACTGCCTGGTCTTCTAGTTTATAACTAGGCCTTGAAGGACATTTTTGACAGAGCGGAGAGTGTCTCCAAGTTCTTTGGACACGAAGCAATTTTGTCTACTAACATGGTAAACATAGCACTTGAGGTCTGTAGGAGGTGGTAGAGAAGTAAATGGACCAGCATAGGGAGGAGGGAGTGATAAAGGAGTCCGAGTCCGAGTGGGAAGGGGTGAAGGAGGTTTCAACTCGGACCCATGTACCCGGACACCAGGTTGAACTTCCCGGAATCCGTACCCAAGAAACTCTGTTCGCCAATGACAATGGCAGCCTCGTAAACGGCGTTTGGATCTAAAGGGAGGGGAACTTTGAACTGTTTGAAAATAACGATCAAAAAGGCTCCGAAGGGGAATGGAGCAAATTTCTTCGATTGAGGTGGCATAGAAGCCATCTGCTGAATGATAGAGGGGAAGAGGTCTACGTCATAGCCCTATAAGATATCGAATAAAGTTGTGAGAATCTTTGAGTTATGATTCTCTTTCTTTGGAATGATGAGAGAAGAAGATTCTCATCAAAATGAAATAGAGTGATCTTGCCTTAGTCTTCATCCGATTCACTAAGAAATTCTTCCGTAACTCAGGAACTTCCTTGGCATACTTCTTGAAGAATTCATCGAGCAATCTCTATAAATGGTATGGGATTACGGTTAAGAAAAGAGAAGAGACTTTGAAAAGTCTATGAAGAAGAGAGAGGTTGACACGAACAACCTTGTCTTAAACCCATGAGGTGATGATTCCCTCAAAGTAGGACATGTTTGAATATAACTCGGCGACGAGTTTCGAGTAAATGAATTCATTGAAGCACAAAAATTGTATACCCTAGTGCTTTTGATGTGCTGCAACCACAAGAAAGAAATGGTTGGGAAGAAATTTATCATCCAACGTCAAATGTTGGGTGCCAAAAATTTTAGAGGGGTTGGAGGTACCCTCTTGAGGAGTTTTGGTGTGGGGCTTTTGGTAGCGAGACCCCAACAACTCAGGTCCCGAGCCTCGCTTAGGCATGTTGATTTTCGAGAAACAGAGAGAGAGGAAAAATGCTTAGAATTAAGAGAGAGAAAGAGAGTACGAGTGAGTAAGAGTGCTTAGAGTAAAGAGCAAGAAGGCGATGAGTAAAGTAAAGAAATAAAGGTAAAGAGATGCTATTTATAGCGAAAAGAAATGATCTTCAACCTCCGTTCTTGCCAGAATACCAAACAGTACTCTTAGACCGGTGTGATGTTCTGCTCTCCAACGACTACAATTTCAGCAGCTTTCTTCCAACGGCTAGTTTTCTTGGATCGAAACGCGTGGCGAAAGAGAGAGACAGAGATAGAGAGAAGAGAGAAGCCTTTTTGAAAAACATTTATGAAATTCTCTAGTTATTTAGAGATAATCCTAGAAGTTTGATGTCCATTTTGCTCAAAAGCTAAATCGACTCAGTATGTTTTCTAAGTAATTGAGAACACTCGGAAAATCAATAACTCATAGCTCGGTCTCACTCGTCAACTGATCCATTTGTTATTAAAAGCACATATCACATAATTATTCAAGGATAAAACACGTAATGAATCACATAATCATGCATTAATCATACCAAGCTCATTCCTAATAAAGAAAAACCGATCCTCACTAAGTGGCAGAGTGAAAATATCAGCTAAGTGAAATTTTGTGGGAAGAATTCAAGTTCAATATCACCCTTCTCGGAGTGATCTCATAGAAAATGATACCGACCTCAATATGCTTTGTTTTTAGTGCTGAACAGGATTCTTTATAATGCTGATTGCACTCGATTGTCCAACTTGATTGGGATAGATTTGAATAATAGCCCTTGATCCTTCAAGTGCTACTTGATCCACACAATCCGAGCACAGTAGGCTCCAGCTGCAATGTACTCGGCCTCGGCGGTTTATAAAGCAATAGAATTTTGTTTCTTTGAGTGTTAGGAGATGAGAGATTGACCCATAAATTAACATGCTCCTGATCTGCTCTTTCTATCAACTTTGTATCCAGCATAATCCGTATCCGAGTACCCAATGAAAGTCAATTCCGAGTCTTTTGAAAACCATAGACCGAGATTCTCGGTCCCTACAAGATATCCAAGAATTCTCTTCACCACGGTGAAATGTGTTTCTTTTGGATTAGCTTGGAATCTTGCACAAAGAAAGACACCGAACATGATATCCGGCTTACTTGGATGTGAGATACAATATTGATCCGATCATACCTCGTAGAGTTTCGATCTACAAGTTTACCTTTTTCGTGTCAACCCAACTTCAAACTGTTCCTCATAGGTGTTGTTGCATGCTTCACATCTTGTAATTTGTATTTTTCAAAAGTTCCTTGGTATACTTAGATTGATGGACATGAATGCCATCCTTGTCTTGTTTGATTTGTAGACGAAGAAAGAAGTTGAGTTTGAAGACTCGGACTTTACTTATACATCATTCTGAGTTCCATCAAAGAATCGGGTATAACACTTTAGCTCTCATAAGGTTTTGATTACAAGTCATTCTATGTGCCTTAGAAACTTTTCGATCGATATAGCATCGTTTATGAGTGTAACAGAATCTATCGCATTCATTTTCATCCGCTTCGACTAACTCAGGAAGCATACTCGACATGCCACTGTACACACTTGTTTTGAGTCACTCGGACAATACTCAACTATATCGCATGTTCAAACATTTACTCTAACGTGTATAAACTCATATCGACTTCCTTCTAAGAATTACCCTGTTAATTCATTCCTCCAAGTTAGCATATTTTGTTTGAACTTTGCATTGTCTAAATCAAGTATGTCTACTTTAATATTCTTTATTTGACTTGATTCACTTTTAGATCGACTTAGATGGATTTTGAGTCTCATGGATATTAGACTAACAAAATTCCATTCCTTTTCGACTCACATAATTATGCACTTAATTATCCTAATTAACATATTAGCTGTGTCTAATCTTGGACTAAAGTATTTTATACTTTAAGAACCAAATTGATTTACTTTTGTAGGTTATTCAAACAAGGCTATCCTATTATTGAATTACAAAATTCACCAGGCTTTAAAACGTCAAATCACCAGCGAGACAAGGCTTTTTCCTACTTCGACCTACGCCCGATCCATCGTGTCATAGCTGTTTGCTTCCAAAATGGGAAATCTGCAATGCTAAGCTCAACGGTGGTTTCCACACTACTTTTCGAGATACCACTAGTGAATTGGGACTTCCAAAGGAGTCAAGAACCGTTGCCCAACATTCACATCTCAACGGATATTTTCCGAGTGACTCGGAAAATCCATTACAATGGTCACAAAGGACTTCTAGTCGGAAGATGGTCACAATGGCTAATATGCTTGGTCATCTATAAATAGAAGCCAACTGTCAAGATAAGAAGCTTGTTGAACCAATTGTCAATACACGAACTTAAGCAAAAGTCTTTGTATTCATTCTCAATCTTCTACTTACAACTCCAACTCTGTATTTTACATTCTTTGAGTTGTAAGGTCTTGTAATCAATTACAAACACTTATTCTTACTTTACGAGTAAGGTCCCTTGACTAAGCTGTAAGGGTTAACTCAGCTCGGTTGTCCCTAACTCGTAAAGGTTACCTCGGTTAGGAAGTACTATATCGAGATAAGGGAACTTCTAGGTCTAGGAAAAGTTGTAAGGAATTGTCTAAGGGAGCAATTCTGGTTGAGTCCGTCTCACTGTATTTTGTGGATTCAAAATAGTGGATTTGACTTGGTGCTTCGACTAGCACTGTCCAGTGGTTTTCCGCCCCAGGAGGGTTTCCACGTAATTCTAAGTTCATACTTTTCGAGTCAAATCTAGATTCAGAATGCGTTTCTGTCTCTATTATGTGCAAAAGAGTTTGATTTTGTCAAAAATCTTCCATCACCCTATGCACCCCCTCTAGGGTGACTTAACTTATCCAAGAGCAAACTTTCGAGTTCTCCTATCATATTCATTTGGAACTCCTAGCTCATTAACTCAGAAAACTCTTGACATAGAGTTTATTAGTAGATCCGAAAATGATATCATCATAGATCCGAGCAATAAGAAAATCTTTCCCCTTGGTTTTTATGAAAAGTGTTTTGTCAATCTAATCCCCTTTGAAGTCATTTTCAACCAAGAAATTGCTTAGTCTTTCATACCAAGCTGTGGGAGCTTGTTTACGACCATTTGAAGCCTATACAGTAACTTGAAATACTTGATTTGGAAATTCTGAGTTTTCAAATCCAGGGGGTTGCTCAACATAAACTTCGTCTTGAATGAAGCCTTTTTGAAAGGCACATTTGACATCCATTTGAAAAAGCTTAATATTCATGCTTGATGCAAATGCCAACAAGATTCCGATTATCTCGGTCCTAGCAATAGGTGCAAAGGTTTCCCCACAATCAATTCCTTCTTCTTGATTATAACCTTGGGCAACAAGTCTAGCCTCATTTCGACTACTAACCCTTCCTCATCCAGTGTGTTCTTGAAAACCTATTCGGTCCCTATGACTGGGTGGTTAGATAGTCGTTTGATCGGAGTCCGGACATGGTTTTTTCAAATTGATTGAGCTCTTCTTGCATGGCCTCTACCCATTCAGGCTCATTTAGGGCTTCTAGTGCATTTTTAGGTTACTGTTAATGATATGAATGTAGAAAATGTGCACAGATTATGCAAAGAAGATCGAGTTCTTACCCCACGATTGATATCGAGATAATATGTTTTCAGCTTGGTAGTTGGATGCATATTTGAAGGCTTTACCTTTCCTTTGGTTTACCAAGTTTATTGGTTGAATCGGCTAATCTTCGGTTGATTGATCTTGCTGAGTCTCATTGACTTGTTCTTCGATGATTCGAGCTAGCTCTTGAGCTTGTTCATCCGAGTAGCTCCATTCCGAGTTCTGTTTTGACTTTTTCGAGCTCGGCTTTAGCAAGGTCATCTTCATCTTTGTTAAGTCCGAGATCTAAGAATGTGGACTCACTTATCCTGCCAAGATCAATCTCATCAAAAACAACGTGTATACTTTCTTCCATTTTGTTAGTTCTTTTGTTAAAAACATGATAAGCTTTGCTATGAGATGAATAATCCGGAAATATACGTTCATCCGACCTAGCATCAAACTTAGTCAATGCTCCTTACCATTGTTGTGAATAAAGCACTTACATCAAAATGGTTTAAAGGAGGACATATTGGGATTCTTTCCTTTGTAAAGCTCGTAGGGTATTTTGTTCGGGATGGGTCCGATGAGGCATCCGTTGAGAGTGTAATTTGCTTGTGTTGACTACCTCAACCTAGAAATAATAAGGTAGATCATTTTCAATTATCATAGTTCTTCCCATTTCTTCAAGAGTTATGTTCTTTCTCTCCACTAACCATTACTGTTAAGGAGTTCTTAGTGCAAAGAAGTTGTGAGGGATGCCATTCTTGTCACAGAAATCTTCAAATTCTAAGTAGTCGAACTCCCTTCTATAGTCAATTCGAATTATTCTAATCGAGTCCGAGACTCCACTTGAATTTTTCTACGGATCTTAGTGAACTCTTATTCTTGTTCTTAAGAAAACATAACCAAGTAAATCGTGAGAAATCATCAACAATAACAAGTACATATGATTTACCTCCAAGACTTTTCACTGGAATTTAACCACACAAATCCATATGAAACAATTCAAGCACTTTGGATGTGGATACGGTTTTGAGTGGCTTGAAAGATGATCTAACTCTGTTTACTCTTTATGCATGCCTCACAGATTTTATCTTTCTTAATGGCACGATTAGGTAAACCCCTAACCGATCTATGAGATGCTAGTTTCTTGATTGTATGCATGCTGATATGACCTTCTCTACGATGCCAGGTCCATGAATCATCATTCATAAAGGCTTTTAGACAAGATAAATTCGACTTGAATCTCGAGAGAGCGATAATGTAAGTGTTACCTGACCTCAAACCTTATAGCTTAGTCTCTTTGGTGACTTCATCGGAGATTTAGCGAGTTGCTCCGAGTGAACATTACTTCTTGTCCTTTGTCACATAGGCTGAGAGATGCTAAGGAGGTTATACTTAAGTCCTTTGACAAGGTAGACTGAGCTGATTGTTAAGTCGTATTTTATACGTATTTTTAGTAGTTATTTAGTTTATATTATATAGTTTATTTTATCTAATTTATTCTATTTTGTCTATTTATAGGTAATTATCGAATAAAGTGGGGAAGAGAAGAATAGTCGTTAAAAGTGGATTTTTAGCTACCGACAAGCATCCAAGAAAATATATGAAGTCGGTCCATAAATATAATATGTAAAAAAAAATATTTATTTTAGGATATTATATTTTAGGAAATCCTAAGTGGAATAGAAAAGGGAAACTTAGAGGAGAAGAAAGAGAAATAAACCCTAACTCTTTCACCCTATATATACTACTTATTATCATCATGGAGGAGGGACCTAGCACCCACACATCATCACCACCTCTTACTGCTTGCTGCCGCTTGCACCTGCTACCCAGCCACCACCAGTCTTGCCGCCTGCACCTACTTGCCCAGCCACCACCCGCCAACTGCTGCTGCTGTCCGCTTGCTCTGGCTGCTGCCGCTGCTGCTTGTTCCTAGCTCCACCTTGCTGCCGCTCTGCTTGCTGCTGCTGTCTGCTGCCAGCCCACACCAACACCACCATCCATCATCATCTTCTTCATCTTCCGGGTCAAAGAAACTAATATCGGTAGTATAATTTAGTTTTGTAATTTTTATTAGAAAAGATTGAGTTTTTATTGATAGGTTAATACTAAAGATGCTATTTTTATTTAGTTTACATGTTTTAAATTACATGATGTGTGAGTAGTTTTTCTTATACTTAGTATAATCTCATTGAAGCCATGTTAAATTATTTATTTTGAAACAAAGTTTTGATTTTTATTGTCTTATTGATTTGATCCATGATTCTATGATAATTTGTGTTTAATGTGTATGAATTTATGTCTAATTAATTAGAGTGCACGCTATTTAGTTTTATATAAATTCATGTGATAGTTTAGAGGGTTTAAGTACGTAATTGCTTGATCTTTTAGACATAAGTATCACCCTAGTTAATCATGGATGGCTCATACCCATCTCTTTTAATTAGGAAATTATCATAGATCCTTCTTAAATCAATTTGCTAGTAGATTGGTTATTAGGTGCTAGATGATATTTTTCTAATACTTAATGCTCTAATTTGATTAAATTCTAGTGCTAGTGCTAGGGTTATCAATATTAGTAGGGTTTATATTAGGGCTAGGCCTAAGTAAACTAATAACTAAGGAAAAACGGGGAAGATCCGCTAGTGGTTGTCTTCTACGGTTTAGCTCATGGGTAGATCAATTTGTGTGTTAATGATAAATAATAATTTGCATGGTGGATATAGATTATACTAAGTGTTTTTATAAATTTGCTATCTTTGATAATTATTTGTTTGCTTTTTAGTTATTTTCTTTAGTTTGTCAATTTTTATTTATAAATATATAGTCTTTTATTATTAATTTCGTTACCCCCTAAAGATCAGTATTTTAGGTTAGTTTTAGTAATTTTATTTTAATTTAACTTTGAGTCATTATATATTTTAATTTTCAGATTTAATTTTCTGTTAGTTTTTATTATTTTTGAGTTAGTTTGTTAGAAATTAGTTTAAAAATAGTTTCTTTTGTTATTGTTTCTTGTTTTATTTTCTTTTAGGGTTTAGATAGAGTCCTAGTTTGCTGTGATTAAATTTTAGAATTTTTGGAATTAATTTGATATTTTTCAGATTTAATTCTTGAATTTAATTACTGCAGGTTTTTAATAAAATAAATTCGTAAATTAGATTTTAAATTTTGTTTTTATATTTTTAGGGTCTGGTTAGGTTTAGAAAATTAGTATTATTATTTTGGATAATTTTAGTATTTATTTTCGTAATTATTTTAGTGCAGAATTTTACTTATTTAATTTTCTGTTTTAGAATTTGTTTATTTTCTGCTTTAGTTTTCTGTTTTAATTATTCTAAAAAAATATACAAAAATATTTCTGGGTTATTGTAGTTTTATTATTCTGTATAAATTATTTATTTAGTTATTAGATAATTTTCTATGAATTTTAGTTATTGATTTTAATTTATATTTTCTGTTTTGTTTTTAAGAGTAGTAAATTTAATTAGATTAAAACTTGCATGTTATTATATCTTTCCTCGTGGATTCGATCCCTACTTGCCCTTGCTATATTGTTTATTATAAGTTTAAGTAGTGGTTTAATTTGTTGCTTGTACGACAAGCTTAACAAATTTTGGCGCCGTTGCTGGGGAAAGAAATTAAAAAATCTTAGTTTTCTTTCAATCTAATTTAATTAACTATTTATATATTTTTGAACTTATGCATTTTAATTGATTACGGTTAGTTCATGCAATTACAAAGTGGTCGTATGATCGGAGAATTGGAAGAGCATTCGACGGAAAAAGTTGAGAACGACATCGAATCTCTACAATCGAAACTTACGAAGCGAAATTGAGGTTGATTCTATAAACTTTGAAATGGCTACTTTACGTGAGCTTGCTGCACCTAATTTAGAAACACAACCTTTGTCTATATCATACCCTACTTTGGACCGACCTCTTAAATTGAATTACGGATTTCGAACTTACTACCTAAGTTTCATGGACTACCGGTGAGGACCCATATCGTCATATTAATGAATTTATGATTACTTGTTCTACCATGCAACCTGAGGGAATCACACAAGACCGAATTAAATTAAGAGCCTTTCCCTTTTCACTTCAAGAGAAGGCTAAAGACTGGTTATATTACATACCCCTGCAACATTTACTACATGGACCCAAGTTCATAAAGCATTCTTAGAAAAATTCTTTCCAACACCTAGGATTGGATCCATTAGAAAAGAAATTTGTGGCATTAAACAAATGAATGGAGAAGCTTTTTATGAATACTGGGAACGTTTTAATAAATTATGTGCTAGTTGTCCCCAACATCAAATTTCTAAACAATTACTGATTCAATATTTTTATGAAGGGCTACTTGTCAATTGATAGAAATATGGTAGATGCTTTGCTAGTGGGGGGCTTTGGTTAATAAGACTCCAGCTCAAGCTAGAGAATTATTTAATAACATGGCCCAAAATACTCAACAATTTGGGACTAGAGATGTCCAATTTAGGAAGGTTAATGAACTAAATTCAAGTACATCATTGGAAAACCAATTGACTCAAATCACTGCTATGTTGAACAAACTCGTCACTTGGAGGAATTCAAAAGGGAGTGGTGTGTGGAATTTGCTTGTTTAGAAGGGCATCCTACTTGATTCATGTCCTACATTACAAGGGGGAGAAGTAAATGCTGTTTTCCCTAACCAAGGTCAAAGAAAGTACGATCCATTTTCAAACACCTACAATGAAGGATGGAGGGATCATCCTAACCTTAGGTATGGACCTAGAAACAACCCCCTGGTTTTGACCAAACCCGGCGTCAACGATCTGCTCAAGATAAAACGAACTTCCTTTTGGAGCAAATGATTAAGAAAATGGATGACCAAAAGAAGGAATCGACCTTAGGTTCCAAAGTTTAGAAATGAGTATTAAGCGGGTTCAAGAGAGACAAAGCGCAACGAGATACCATGTTTAGTAACACTGCAAGCCCAATTGCAATATAGATTACCATCTCAACCCTTCCAGAATCCCAAAGAAAATGTGAGTACGATAAGACTAAGGAGTGGAAAGGAACTTAATGAACCTAAAAACAACAGAGAGGTAGAACTCGAACTAGAGGTTAAGGAATCGAACTGACTTAAAGAAGGATAACTCCTCTAATGCTAAAGAGATAAGTGACACTAAGAAAAGTCGTTATGAACCTATTCCACCTTTCCCTAGTAGGCTGAGAAGCATAACTCCTAAAATAGATGAGGCAAACCAAGAAATTTTAGAAACATTCGGGAAGGTAGAGATCAACATTCCTCTCCTAGATGCCATTAAACAAGTTCCTCGTTATGCTAAATTTCTTAAGGAGCTTTGTACTTCTAAAAGAAAATTAAAAGGAAATGAGAAGATAAGTGTGGGGAGAATGCATCTGCTGTTTTTCAAAAGAAGCTCCCTCCTAAATGTAAGGACCCAGGTGTGTTCTCTGTCCCTTGTAAGATTGGAAACCTATACTTTGACGAGCCATGCTTGATTTAGGTGCTTCCATTAATGTGATGCCTCGGTCTGTTTATGATAAACTGAATTTGGGAGAGTTGAAGAAAAGCTGGGCTAGTAATTCGGTTGGCGATAGAAGTAGTACGTATCCGAGATGGAGTCTTAGAGGATGTCTTAGTCCAAGTCAACGAGCTTATTTTTCTTGCTGATTTTTATGTATTGGACATGGGTAATGCATGCCATGACATTCCTATTTTGCTTGGTAGACCATTTCTTAAAACATCTAGGACAAAAATAGATGTACATGGGGAACATTGACTATGGAATTTGATGGTGATGTTATTAAGTTCAATATTTTTGATGCCTTGAGATTTCTACGAGATGTAAATTATGTTTGTGCACTTGATACAATTGATGAAATGTCCCAAAATGTTTATGATTTGTCTCAAGAAGATGAATTGTTAAGCTGTGATTACCAAAGGGTTGGATCATTACTGTATTTCATGCTATACCCTATCATGTTAACTCGGGACTAGTAGATAGCATAGAGTCTTTGTTACAATTGCAAGTAATGGAAAAACCTAATATGATAAAGTTGCACGTAAATCATGAAAAGTTGCTACCTTCTCTTGTTTCACCCCTAAATTAGATTTGAAACCCTTGCCTGAAAATTTAAAATACGCTTATTTAGGAGATAATGAGACCTTACATGTTATAATTTCTAATGCACTAACACTTGAACAGGAAGATAAGCTTATTAAGGTGCTTAGAGAACATAGTGAAGCTTTAGGGTGGACTTTAGCAGACACTGAAAGAGCTGAACCCAACATTGTGTTCACATAAAATCACTTTAGAGTTAGAGGTTAAGCCTAAGAGAGACCCTCAACGTAGATTAAACCCACCTATGATGGAGGTGGTGCAAAAAGAAATTCTTAAGTGGATCGATCGTTGGAGTGATCTACCCCATAGGCGATTCTGAATGGGTTAGTCCAATTCATGTAGTTCCTAAAAGGGGGTACAACGGTAGTACAAAACAAGGAAGGTGAACTAGTCCCTACTAGAGTCCGGAGCGGCTGGAGAGTGTGCATTGACTATAGAAAACTGAACAAAGCCACAAAGAAAGATCATTTTCCCTTGCCTTTTATGGACCAAATGTTAGAAAGATTAGTTGGAAAGACACATTATTGTTTTCTAGATGGATATTCGGGGTATATTCAAGTCCCTATAGCTCCTGAAGATCGGGAAAAGACCACTTTTACATGTCCCTTTGGCACTTATGCTTTTAGGAGAATGCCTTTTGGTTTATGTAATGCTCCTGCTACATTTCAAAGATGTATGATGAGTATCTTTTCTGAGTTTATCACCAAGATTATGGAAGTTTTCATGGATGATTTTACTTGTGCATGGTGATTCATTCGATGAGTGTTTACATCACCTTACTTTAGTACTCGGGCGGTGCATCGAAACTAATTTGGTACTTAATTTTGAAAAGTGTCATTTCATGGTTGAACATGGGGTCGTATTAGGGCATGTTGTGTCATCTAAGGGTTTAGAAGTTGACAAGGCAAAAGTAGACATCATTCAATCTTTACCCTACCCCAAATGCGTTAAGGATGTAAGATCATTTTTAGGTCATGTTGGATTTTATAGGAGATTTATTAAAGACTTTTCAAAGATTGCCTCTCCTTTATGTGCTTTACTTGCAAAAGATGTTAAATTTGATTTTCATGAGGAATGTGAGAGGGCGTTTGATGAGCTGAAGCTAAAATTGACCACTACTCCTATTGTACAACCTCCTAGCTGGGCCTTACCTTTTGAGTTGATGTGTGATGCTAGTAATAAGGCGGTAGGGGCTGTCTTAGGTCAAAAAGTAGGAAGGGTACCACATGTAATTCATTATGCTTCTAGAACTCTTGACCAAGCACAATGTAACTATACCACGACGAGAAAAGGAAATGTATGCTATTGTTTTTGCTCTCGAAAAGTTTCGTCCTTATCTGCTAGGTGTGAAAGTTACTTGTTTATACTGATCATCTTTGCTATCAAATATCTCTTGAAAAAGAACAACTCTAAACCAAGATTGATTAGATGGGTCTTATTACTACAAGAATTTGAAATAGAATTTAAAGACAAGCGAGGAGCTGAAAACTTAGTCGCGAGACCATCCGAGTAGGCTAGAAAATGGGGAAAGTAGTGATTCTTTCGGTGATTGTTTTCTTGACGAGACTTTATATGTTGTCATTGATAAATTACCTTGGTATGCTGACATAGTAAATTACATAGTTGCCAAAACTTTTCCAAGAGACATGTCTAGAGCCCAAAAAGAACAGACACACAAAGTTTTAGAATGTGGATTCTATTGGCCTACTATTTTTCGTAATGCTTATGATTTTTGCAAAAAATGTGAAGCATGCCAAAAGACAGGAAATTTATCGGGGAGGAATCAAATGCCCTTATATAATATGTATGTGTGTCAAATATTTGATGTGTGGGGAGTGGATTTCATGGGACCATTTCCTTTTTCCTTTGGTTTTACTTACATACTCCTGTTTGTTGATTATGTGTCTAAATGGGTTGAAGCGATAGCTACTAAAGCTGATGATGCTAAGACTGTGGTGAAGCATGTTAAATCTCGTATTCTACATAGATATGGAGTACCTAGAGCAATCATTAGTGATAGAGGGACGCATTTTTGTAATAAAACATTAGGTACCACTGCTAGCTAAATAACATGTAATTCATAAGGTATCTACAAGTTATCATCCCCAAACAAATGGCCAAGCTGAAATCTCTAATAGAGAAATCAAAGGAATTCTAGAAAAAGTTGTTAGACCAGATAAGAAGGATTGGAGTCTTAGGTTAGATGAAGCTCTCTGGGCTTACGGAAGCTGCATACAAGACCCCTATAGGTATGTCACCTTACAGACTAGTCTTTGGAAAAGCATGTCATCTTCCTGTAGAGTTAGAGCATAAATCATATTGGGCTGTAAAGAAGTGTAATTTAGATTATGACTTAGCGGGAAAGGAACGTAAGCTGCAAGCTGCAAGAATTAGAAGAGATTCGTATGGAGGCTTATGACAATTCGGTAATTTATAAAGGTAAAGCCAAAGCATTTCATGATGCTAAGCTTGTCGGGAAGGAATTTCAAAAGGGGAGAAAGTGTTATTATTCAATTCAAAACTAAGGCTTTTTCTGGAAAGTTAAACTCTAGATGGCTAGGACCATTTGAGGTAGTAAAGACTTATCCACATGGGAGTCGTTGAGATTAAAAGCTATTCTACTAACAAAATTTTTAAGGTGAATGGTCACGAGGTTAAAGAATTTTTATGAAGGAAGCCAAATTTGCTTAGTAGAGGAGATACATTTAGAAGATCCATGAGTGACAACGATGTCGAGCCAAAGACTAGTAAACAAAGGCGCTGGTTGGGAGGCAACCCAACATTTTCAGGGAAGTTTCTATAATTTTTACTTTAATTTAATTTTTATTTTTATTTAGCATGCATTAGGGACAATGCATGAATTAAGTGTGGGGAGTGCATCCTGCATTTTAATTTTATGCATTTATCTTTATTACATTTTAATTTTTGCATTTATCTTTATCTTATTTTTTGAAAAAAATTAAAAAAAAAAAAAAAAATTATTCTTGTAAAGAAATGCATGAACATGAATATATGTTAGGTTAACTTGCTTAAATTTTTCTGTTTCTAATTTTTCTTTCCCTTTGAAAGTGAGAAATTTGAACATGTTAATTGTCATTCAGAGTTGTTTGAGTTGATCTTCATATATTTCTTCAATTAGTGACAATCATAATTTTTACGTCAATTTGATCATGTTATATGATCGTGATAGAGGCAATAAATTGACTTAAACCGTTCACCTAGACTACTGAACTTAGCAGATTGACTCATTAAAATTTTGATTTTTCTTGTTTGGCCTATAAAAATAAAAAAATAAAAAAATTAAAAAAAAAAATTGTTAGTTTACCAACATGGGTCGGAGTTGGTGGCTCGGCGCCATTTCCCCTTAAGTTTAGGTCTCAAGTTGAGCCTTATGAATGGAGTAACCCATGCTGGGAGAGTCATGCCCCTTTTAGGCCGATCAATGGCTCGAACCATACTAACGAAAAAAAAAAAAAAAAAATAGAGCATTAACTCCGGCACCTCTGTTTGGGTGAGTGGGAGACGAGGGAGTGTTATATTTCTAAGACCCTATATGGGCCTCGAATATGTGCTTGAATGGAGTTATATATATATATATAATTGAAAAAAAAAAAAAAAAGGGTTTGCAAAACAAGTTTATTATCGATTTTTAGTGAGTTATCTGCTGATTCAATGTCTCTATAACCATACTGCACCTTAATTTTTCCCATCCTAAAAAGTTTTAGACCTCTTGACCGGAATGTACATGTTTGAAAAAGATGGATAAATTTTTGATTGTTGCTTAATTAAAAGAGATATTGTGAGGCTGATGAATAAACTCTCTGATGGCAATGAAATGTTTAGTTCTTCACTTGCTTGGGAAAGACAAAAATTTCATCAAAGTATTTTTGAAAGCAAGGCAAACTTAGTGTATATTTTATGTTTTTGTATATCTTTATAAGAAAGCGTATTATTAGATCGAGTCTTAGATTTCTTTGCACGAGGACGTCCAAAGTCTAAGTGTGGGGGATTTGTTAAGTCGTATTTTATACGTATTTTTAGTAGTTATTTAGTTTATATTATATAGTTTATTTTATCTAATTTATTCTATTTTGTCTATTTATAGGTAATTATCGAATAAAGTGGGAAGAGAAGAATAGTCGTTAAAAGTGGATTTTTAGCTACCGACAAGCATCCAAGAAAATATATGAAGTCGGTCCATAAATATAATATGTAAAAAAATATATTTATTTTAGGATATTATATTTTAGGAAATCCTAAATGGAATAGAAAAGGGAAACTTAGAAGAGAAGAAAGAGAAATAAACCCTAACTCTTTCACCCTATATATACTACTTATTATCATCATGGAGGAGGGACCTAGCACCCACACATCATCACCACCTCTTACTGCTTGCTGCCGCCTGCACCTGCTGCCCAGCCACCACCAGTGCTGCCGCCTGCACCTACTGCCCAGCCACCACCCGCCAGCTGCTGCTGCTGTCCGCTTGCTCTGGCTGCTGCCGCTGCTGCTTGTTCCTAGCTGCACCTTGCTGCCGCCTGCTTGCTTGCTGCTGTCTGCTGCCAGCCCACACCAACACCACCATCCATCATCATCTTCTTCATCTTCCCGGGTCAAAGAAACTAATATCGGTAGTATAATTTAGTTTTGTAATTTTTATTAGAAAAGATTGAGTTTTTATTGATAGGTTAATACTAAAGATGCTATTTTTATTTAGTTTACATGTTTTAAATTACATGATGTGTGAGTAGTTTTTCTTATACTTAGTATAATCTCATTGAAGCCATGTTAAATTATTTATTTTGAAACAAAGTTTTGATTTTTATTGTCTTATTGATTTGATCCATGATTCTATGATAATTTGTGTTTAATGTTTATGAATTTATGTCTAATTAATTAGAGTGCACGCTATTTAGTTTTATATAAATTCATATGATAGTTTAGAGGGTTTAAGTACGTAATTGCTTGATCTTTTAGACATAAGTATCACCCTAGTTAATCATGGATGACTCATACCCATCTCTTTTAATTAGGAAATTATCATAGATCCTTCTTAAATCAATTTGCTAGTACATTGGTTATTAGGTGCTAGATGATGTTTTTCTAATACTTAATGCTCTAATTTGATTAAATTCTAGTGCTAGTGCTAGGGTTATCAATATTAGTAGGGTTTATATTAGGGCTAGGCCTAAGTAAACTAATAACTAAGGAAAAACGGGGAAGATCCGCTAGTGGTTGTCTTCTACAGTTTAGCTCATGGGTAGATCAATTTGTGTGTTAATGATAAATAATAATTTGCATGGTGGATATAGATTATACTAAGTGTTTTTATAAATTTGCTATCTTTGATAATTATTTGTTTGCTTTTTAGTTATTTTCTTTAGTTTGTCAATTTTTATTTATAAATATATAGTCTTTTATTATTAATTTCGTTACCCCCTAAAGATCAGTATTTTAGGTTAGTTTTAATAATTTTATTTTAATTTAACTTTGAGTCATTATATATTTTAATTTTCAGATTTAATTTTCTGTTAGTTTTTATTATTTTTGAGTTAGTTTGTTAGAAATTAGTTTAAAAATAGTTTCTTTTGTTATTTTTCTTGTTTTATTTTCTTTTAGGGTTTAGATAGAGTCCTAGTTTGCTGTGATTAAATTTTAGAATTTTTGGAATTAATTTGATATTTTTCAGATTTAATTCTTGAATTTAATTACTGCAGGTTTTTAATAAAATAAATTCGTAAATTAGATTTTAAATTTTGTTTTTATATTTTTAGGGTCTGGTTAGGTTTAGAAAATTAGTATTATTATTTTGGATAATTTTAGTATTTATTTTCGTAATTATTTTAGTGCAGAATTTTACTTATTTAATTTTCTGTTTTAGAATTTGTTTATTTTCTGCTTTAGTTTTCTGTTTTAATTATTCTAAAAAAATATACAAAAATATTTCTGGGTTATTGTAGTTTTATTATTCTGTATAAATTATTTATTTAGTTATTAGATAATTTTCTATGAATTTTAGTTATTGATTTTAATTTATATTTTCTGTTTTGTTTTTAAGAGTAGTAAATTTAATTAGATTAAAACTTGCATGTTATTATATCTTTCCTCGTGGATTCGATCCCTACTTGCCCTTGCTATATTGTTTATTATAAGTTTAAGTAGTGGTTTAATTTGTTGTCTGTACGACAAGCTTAACACCGACTTGTGTTGTTTCCTTCACCAATTTGCCAATGCCTACTATCTTGCCTTTTCTCTTATCTCCAAACGTGACTTTTCCTCCTTTCAAATCTTCTAACTCGGATAAGAGTCTTGAATCTCCTGACATGTGGCATGAGCAACCACTCGTTTACGTAACAATGACCTTTCTTCTTCTTACGAGTTATCTTGTAAAACCTGAAATTTCGATTAGATTAGTTTATAGTTAAATTAACCTAAGTATTTATATGTAATTTATTTTATGTGACTATTATATGCTTATGTGTTTATATAGCTTAATTAATAAGGGTAATTGCTCGTTTCTTCGCCATTAAACAAAATAGAAACCTGGGATAAACTTATAGTTAACTAGTCCGATTGTTCTCAAGATAATCTCAAAAATAAATAAATAAATAAAATTTTGAGAGGATTAGCGTTAAGCAGCGAGTGCTTGTTGCACTTGATGAGGCCACCGATAAAGGAAAAGAAAGGAGCTGAGGAAAAGGAAAGAAGGGAGGGGGACGGAACAAAATTAGGAAACGGGAGAGAGAGATCGAGCGAGGGAGACAGAACAAGAGTGAGAGGGCGAGGAATAGAGGCTCGTTAAGTCGTATTTTATACGTATTTTTAGTAGTTATTGAGTTTATATTATATAGTTTATTTTATCTAATTTATTCTATTTTGTCTATTTATAGGTAATTATCGAATAAAGTGGGGAAGAGAAGAAAAGTCGTTAAAAGTGGATTTTTAGCTACCGACAAGCATCCAAGAAAATATATGAAGTCGGTCCATAAATATAATATGTAATAAAATATTTATTTTAGGATATTATATTTTAGGAAATCCTAAGTGAAATAGAAAAGGAAACTTAGAAGAGAAGAAAGAGAAATAAACCCTAACTCTTTCACCCTATATATACTACTTATTATCATCATGGAGAGAGGGAGGAAGCCAGCCACATACATCCCAGCCACCCCACGCAGCCCTTGCTGCCTGTTGCTGCTGCCGCCCAGCTCCTTCGCTGCCCACGACATCCTTTCGTTGCCTTCCCAAGCAGCCACACACACGGCTCACGTTCGCGCCCAAAATTCCCTCGCTGCTCCTCACGCTTGCTGCTCATCTCACGCCTGTTGCTACTGCTGCCCAGCTCCTTCCCACGCCACCTCCTGCTTCTCTCAATCCCTCACACCAGCCCCAAATCACAATCCTATAATCATCTTCATCATCATCGTCCCGGGGTCAAAGAAACTAATATCGGTAGTATAATTTAGTTTTGTAATTTTTATTAGAAAAGATTGAGTTTTTATTGATAGATTAATACTAAAGATGCTAGTTTTATTTAGTTTACATGTTTTAAATTACATTATGTGTGAGTAGTTTTTCTTATACTTAGTATAATCTCATTGAAGCCATGTTAAATTATTTATTTTGAAACAAAGTTCTGATTTTTATTGTCTTATTGATTTGATCCATGATTCTATGATAATTTGTGTTTAATGTTTATGAATTTATGTCTAATTAATTAGAGTGCACGCTATTTAGTTTTATATAAATTCATGTGATAGTTTAGAGGGTTTAAGTACGTAATTGCTTGATCTTTTAGACATAAGTATCACCCTAGTTAATCATGGATGGCTCATACCCATCTCTTTTAATTAGGAAATTATCATAGATCCTTCTTAAATCAATTTGCTAGTAGATTGGTTATTAGGTGCTAGATGATGTTTTTCTAATACTTAATGCTCTAATTTGATTAAATTCTAGTGCTAGTACTAGGGTTATCAATATTAGTAGGGTTTATATTAGGGCTAGGCCTAAGTAAACTAATAACTAAGGAAAAACGGGGAAGATCCGCTAGTGGTTGTCTTCTACAGTTTAGCTCATGGGTAGATCAATTTGTGTGTTAATGATAAATAATAATTTGCATGGTGGATATAGATTATACTAAGTGTTTTTATAAATTTGTTATCTTTGATAATTATTTGTTTGCTTTTTAGTTATTTTCTTTAGTTTGTCAATTTTTATTTATAAATATATAGTCTTTTATGATTAATTTCGTTACCCCCTAAAGATCAGTATTTTAGGTTAGTTTTAGTAATTTTATTTTAGTTTAACTTTGAGTCATTATATATTTTAATTTTCAGAATTAATTTTCTGTCAGTTTTTATTATTTTTGGAGTCAGTTTGTTAGAAATTAGTTTAAAAATAGTTTCTTTTGTTATTTTTCGTGTTTTATTTTCTTTTAGGGTTTAGATAGAGTCCTAGTTTGCTGTGATTAAATTTTAGAATTTTTGGAATTAATTTGATATTTTTTCAGATTTAATTCTTGAATTTAATTACTGCAGGTTTTTAATAAAATAAATTCGTAAATTAGATTTTAAATTTTGTTTTTATATTTTTAGGGTCTGGTCAGGTTTAGAAAATTAGTATTATTATTCTGGGTAATTTTAGTATTTATTTTCGTAATTATTTTAGTGCAGAATTTTATTTATTTAATTTCTGTTTTAGAATTTATTTATTTTCTGCTTTAGTTTTCTGTTATAATTATTCTAAAAATATACAAAAATATTTCTGGGTTATTCCAAGCTTTATATTCTTTCTGGAATATTTATTTATATTATTAGATAATTTTCTGTTATTTTTAGTTATTTAATTCTGAATTATTCTACGTTTTAATTTTCTGTTTAAGTTTTTATTTGATTTTCTGTTTTGATTTTTCCAGAATTAATTAGGATAGTTTTGTTAAATTTAGATTATTAGAATAATAGTGCATAATCTCAGAAGTTTTTCTTAGAATTAAAATTAGAAATTTAGTAGTTAAGTTGATTTGTTTAAATTTTATAAGGTAAATAATTAAGATAGTTAGTTTAATTACATTGGAAGTTTGATTTTTTTACAGTATCTTTCCTCGTGGATTCGATCCCTACTTGCCCTTACTATATTGTTTATTATAAGCCTAAGTAGTGGTTTAATTTGTTGCTGTACGACAAGCTTAACAAATTTTGGCGCCGTTGCCGGGAAAGAAATTAAAAAATCTTAGTTTTCTTTCAATCTAATTTAATTAACTATTTATATATTTTTGAACTTATGCATTTTAATTGATTACGGTTAGTTCATGCAATTACGAAGTGGTCGTATGATCGGAGAATTGGAAGAGCATTCGACGGAAAAAGTTGAGAACGACATCGAATCTCTACAATCTGAAACTTACGAAGCGAAATTGAGGTTGATTCTATAAACTTTGAAATGGCTACTTTACGTGAGCTTGCTGCACCTAATTTAGAAACACAACCTTTGTCTATATCATATCCTACTTTGGACCGACCTCTTAAATTGAATTACTGGATTTCGAACTTACTACCTAAGTTTCATGGACTACCCGGTGAGGACCCATATCGTCATATTAATGAATTTATGATTACTTGTTCTACCATGCAACTCTGAGGGAATCACACAAGACCAAATTAAATTAAGAGCCTTTCCCTTTTCACTTCAAGATAAGGCTAAAGACTGGTTATATTACATACCCCTGCAACATTTACTACATGGACCCAAGTTCATAAAGCATTCTTAGAAAAATTCTTTCCAACACCTAGGATTGGATCCATTAGAAAAGAAATTTGTGGCATTAAACAAATGAATGGAGAAACTTTTTATGAATACTGGGAACGTTTTAATAAATTATGTGCTAGTTGTCCCCAACATCAAATTTCCGAACAATTACTGATTCAATATTTTTATGAAGGGCTACTTGTCAATTGATAGAAATATGGTAGATCTTTGCTAGTGAGGGGCTTTGGTTAATAAGACTCCAGCTCAAGCTAGAGAATTATTTAATAACATGGCCCAAAATACTCAACAGTTTGGGACTAGAGATGTCCAATTTAGGAAGGTTAATGAACTAAATTCAAGTACATCATTGGAAAACCAAGCTGACTCAAATCACTGCTATGTTGAACAAACTCGTCACTTGGAGGAGTTCAAAAGGCGATAGTGTGTGGAATTTGCTGTTTAGAAGGGCATCCTACTGATTCATGTCCTACATTACAAGGGGGAGAAGTAAATGCTGTTTTCCCTAACCAAGGTCAAAGAAAGTACGATCCATTTTCAAACACCTACAATGAAGGATGGAGGGATCATCCTAACCTTAGGTATGGACCTAGAAACAACCCCCTGGTTTTGACCAAACCCAGCGTCAACCATCTGCTCAAGATAAAACGAACTTCCTTTTGGAGCAAATGATTAAGAAAATGGATGACCAAAAGAAGGAATCGACCTTAGGTTCCAAAGTTTAGAAATGAGTATTAAGCGAGGTTCAAGAGAGACAAAGCGCAACGAGATACCATGTTTAGTAACCTGCAAGCCCAATTGCAAAATAGATTACCATCTCAACCCTTCCAGAATCCCAAAGAAAATGTGAGTACCATAAGACTAAGGAGTGGAAAGGAACTTAATGAACCTAAAAACAACAGAGAGGTAGAACCTGAACTAGAGGTTAAGGAATCTGAACTGACTTAAAGAAGGATAACTCCTCTAATGCTAAAGAGATAAGTGACACTAAGAAAAGTCGTTATGAACCTATTCCACCTTTCCCTAGTAGACGAGAAGCATAACTCCTAAAATAGATGAGGCAAACCAAGAAATTTTAGAAACATTCGGGAAGGTAGAGATCAACATTCCTCTCCTAGATGCCATTAAACAAGTTCCTCGTTATGCTAAATTTCTTAAGGAGCTTTGTACTTCTAAAAGAAAATTAAAAGGAAATGAGAAGATAAGTGTGGGGGAGAATGCATCTGCTTGTTTTTCAAAAGAAGCTCCCTCCTAAATGTAAGGACCCAGGTGTGTTCTCTGTCCCTTGTAAGATTGGAAACCTATACTTTGACGAGCCATGCTTGATTTAGGTGCTTCCATTAATGTGATGCCTCGGTCTGTTTATGATAAATTGAATTTGGGAGAGTTGAAGAAAACTGGGCTAGTAATTCGGTTGGGTGATAGAAGTAGTACGTATCCGGATGGAGTCTTAGAGGATGTCTTAGTCCAAGTCAACGAGCTTATTTTTCCTGCTGATTTTTATGTATTGGACATGGGTAATGCATGCCATGACATTCCTATTTTGCTTGGTAGACCATTTCTTAAAACATCTAGGACAAAAATAGATGTACATGGAGGAACATTGACTATGGAATTTGATGGTGATGTTATTAAGTTCAATATTTTTGATGCCTTGAGATTTCCTACGAGATGTAAATTATGTTTGTGCACTTGATACAATTGATGAAATGTCCCAAAATGTTTATGATTTGTCTCAAGAAGATGAATTGTTAACTGTGATTACCAAAGGGTTGGATCATTACTGTATTTCATGCTATACCCTATCATGTTAACTCGGGACTAGTAGATAGCATAGAGTCTTTGTTACAATTGCAAGTAATGGAAAAACCTAATATGATAAAGTTGCACTGTAAATCATGAAAAGTTGCTACCTTCTCTTGTTTCACCCCCTAAATTAGATTTGAAACCCTTGCCTGAAAATTTAAAATATGCTTATTTAGGAGATAATGAGACCTTACTGTTATAATTTCTAATGCACTAACACTTGAACAGGAAGATAAGCTTATTAAGGTGCTTAGAGAACATAGTGAAGCTTTAGGGTGGACTTTAGCAGACACTGAAAGGGCTGAACCCAACATTGTGTTCACATAAAATCACTTTAGAGTTAGAGGTTAAGCCTAAGAGAGACCCTCAACGTAGATTAAACCCACCTATGATGGAGGTGGTGCAAAAAGAAATTCTTAAGTGGATCGATGCTTTGGAGTGATCTACCCCATAGCTGATTCCGAATGGGTTAGTCCAATTCATGTAGTTCCTAAAAAGGGGTACAACAGTAGTACAAAACAAGGAAGGTGAACTAGTCCCTACTAGAGTCCGGAGCGAGCTGGAGAGTGTGCATTGACTATAGAAAACTGAACAAAGCCACAAAGAAAGATCATTTTCCCTTGCCTTTTATGGACCAAATGTTAGAAAGATTAGCTGGAAAGACACATTATTGTTTTCTAGATGGATATTCGGGGTATATTCAAGTCCCTATAGCTCCTGAAGATCAGGAAAAGACCACTTTTACATGTCCCTTTGGCACTTATGCTTTTAGGAGAATGCCTTTTGGTTTATGTAATGCTCCTGCTACATTTCAAAGATGTATGATGAGTATCTTTTCTGAGTTTATCACCAAGATTATGGAAGTTTTCATGGATGATTTTACTTGTGCATGGTGATTCATTCGATGAGTGTTTACATCACCTTACTTTAGTACTCGGGCGTTGCATCGAAACTAATTTGGTACTTAATTTTGAAAAGTGTCATTTCATGGTTGAACATGGGGTCGTATTAGGGCATGTTGTGTCATCTAAGGGTTTAGAAGTTGACAAGGCAAAAGTAGACATTATTCAATCTTTACCCTACCCCAAATGCGTTAAGGATGTAAGATCATTTTTAGGTCATGTTGGATTTTATAGGAGATTTATTAAAGACTTTTCAAAGATTGCCTCTCCTTTATGTGCTTTACTTGCAAAAGATGTTAAATTTGATTTTCATGAGGAATGTGAGAGGGCGTTTGATGAACTGAAGCTAAAATTGACCACTACTCCTATTGTACAACCTCCTAGCTGGGCCTTACCTTTTGAGTTGATGTGTGATGCTAGTAATAAGGCGGTAGGGGCTGTCTTAGGTCAAAAAGTAGGAAGGGTACCACATGTAATTCATTATGCTTCTAGAACTCTTGACCAAGCACAATGTAACTATACCACGACGAGAAAAGGAAATGTATGCTATTGTTTTTGCTCTCGAAAAGTTTCGTCCTTATCTGCTAGGTGTGAAAGTTACTTGTTTATACTGATCATGCTTGCTATTAAATATCTCTTGAAAAAGAACGACTCTAAACCAAGATTGATTAGATGGGTCTTATTACTACAAGAATTTGAAATAGAATTTAAAGACAAGCGAGGAGCTGAAAACTTAGTCACGAGACCATCCGAGTAGGCTAGAAAATGGGGAAAGTAGTGATCCTTTCGGTGATTGTTTTCCTGACGAGACTTTATATGTTGTCATTGATAAATCACCTTGGTATGCTGACATAGTAAATTACATAGTTGCCAAAACTTTTCCAAGAGACATGTCTAGAGCCCAAAAAGAAAAGATAAGATCTCGGGTTAAATATTATGTTTGGGATGACCCGTACTTGTGGAAATTTTGTGGAGATCAAATTATAAGGCGTTGTGTAGATGACACTGAGTTTCATTCGATTTTAACTTTCTGTCACTCATCCGAAAGTGGAGGGCATTTTAGCCCAAAAAGAACAGCACACAAAGTTTTAGAATGTGGATTCTATTGGCCTACTATTTTTCGTAATGCTTATGATTTTTGCAAAAAATGTGAAGCATGCCAAAAGACAGGAAATTTATCGGGGAGGAATCAAATGCCCCTATATAATATGTATGTGTGTCAAATAGTTGATGTGTGGGGAGTGGATTTCATGGGACCATTTCCCTTTTCCTTTGGTTTTACTTACATACTCCTGTTTGTTGATTATGTGTCTAAATGGGTTGAAGCGATAGCTACTAAAGGCGATGATGTTAAGACTGTGGTGAAGCATGTTAAATCTCGTATTCTACATAGATATGGAGTACCTAGAGCAATCATTAGTGATAGAGGGATGCATTTTTGTAATAAAACCTTAGGTACCACTGCTAGCTAAATACCATGTAATTCATAAGGTATCTACAAGTTATCATCCTCAAACAAATGGCCAAGCTGAAATCTCTAATAGAGAAATCAAAGGAATTCTAGAAAAAGTTGTTAGACCAGATAAGAAGGATTGGAGTCTTAGGTTAGATGAAGCTCTCGGGCTTACGAAGCTGCATACAAGACCCCTATAGGTATGTCACCTTACGAGACTAGTCTTTGGAAAAGCATGTCATCTTCCTGTAGAGTTAGAGCATAAATCATATTGGGCTGTAAAGAAGTGTAATTTAGATTATGACTTAGCGGGAAAGGAACGTAAGCTGCAAGCTGCAAGAATTAGAAGAGATTCGTATGGAAGCTTATGACAATTCGGTAATTTACAAAGGTAAAGCTAAAGCATTTCATGATGCTAAGCTTGTCGGGAAGGAATTTCAAAAGGGGAGAAAGTGTTATTGTTCAATTCACAACTAAGGCTTTTTCTGGAAAGTTAAACTCTAGATGGCTAGGACCATTTGAGGTAGTAAAGACTTATCCACATGGGGTCTGTTGAGATTAAAAGCTATTCTACTAACAAAATTTTTAAGGTGAATGGTCACGAGGTTAAAGAATTTTTATGAAGGAAGCCAAATTTGCTTAGTAGAGGAGATACATTTAGAAGATCCATGAGTTACAACGATGTCGAGCCAAAGACTAGTAAACAAAGGCGCCGGTTGGGAGGCAACCCAATATTTTCGGGGAAGTTTCTATAATTTTTACTTTAATTTTACTTTTATTTTTATTTAGCATGCATTAGGGACAATGCATGAATTAAGTGTGGGGAGTGCATCCTGCATTTTAATTTTATGCATTTATCTTTGTTGCATTTTAATTTTATGAATTTATCTTTATCTTATTTTTTGAAAAAAAAAAAAATTTCTTGTAAAGAAATGCATGAACATGAATATATGCTAGGTTAACTTGCTTAAATTTTTCTGTTTCTAATTTTTCTTTCCCTTTAAAAGTGAGAATTTTGAACATGTTAATTGTCATTCAGAGTTGTTTGAGTTGATCCTCATATATTTCATCAATTAGTGACAATCATAATTTTTACGTCGATTTGATCATGTTATATGATCGTGATAGAGGCAATAAATTGACTTAAACCGTTCACCTAGACTACTGAACTTAGCAGATTGACTCATTAAAATTTTGATTTTTCTTGTTTTGCCTACAAATAAAAAATAAAAATTAAAAAAAAAAATTGTTAGTTTACCAACATGGGTCGGAGTTGGTGGCTCGGCGCCATTTCCCCTTAAGTTTAGGTCTTAAGTTGAGCCTTATGAATGGAGTAACCCATGCTGGGAGAGTCATGCCCATTTTAGGCCGATCAATGGCTCGAACCATACTAACGGAAAAAAAAAAAAAAAAAAAGGCATTAAACTCCAGCACCTCTGTTTGGGTGAGTGGGAGACGAGGGAGTGTTATATTTCTAAGACCCTATATGGGCCTCGAATATGTGCTTGAATGGAGTTATATATATATTTAAAAAAAAAAAGAAAAGAAAAAAAAAAAGAGTAGTTTGCAAAACAAGTTTATTATCGATTTTTAGTGAGTTATCTGCTGATTCGATGTCTTCATAACCATACTACACCTTAATTTTTCCCATCCTAAAAAGTTTTAGACCTCTTGACCGGAATGTACATGTTTGAAAAAGATGGATAAATTTTTGATTGTTGCTTAATTAAAAGAGATATTGTGAGGCTGATGAATAAACTCTCTGATGGCAATGAAATGTTTAGTTCTTCACTTGCTTGGGAAAGACAAAAATTTCATCAAAGTATTTTTGAAAGCAAGGCAAACTTAGTGTATATTTTATGTTTTATGTATATCTTTATAAGAAAGCGTATTATTAGATCGAGTCTTAGATTTCTTTGCACGAGGACGTCCAAAGTCTAAGTGTGGGGGATTTGTTAAGTCGTATTTTATACGTATTTTTAGTAGTTATTGAGTTTATATTATATAGTTTATTTTATCTAATTTATTCTATTTTGTCTATTTATAGGTAATTATCGAATAAAGTGAGGAAGAGAAGAAAAGTCGTTAAAAGTGGATTTTTAGCTACCGACAAGCATCCAAGAAAATATATGAAGTCGGTCCATAAATATAATATGTAATAAAATATTTATTTTAGGATATTATATTTTAGGAAATCCTAAGTGAAATAGAAAAGGGAAACTTAGAAGAGAAGAAAGAGAAATAAACCTAACTCTTTCACCCTATATATACTACTTATTATCATCATGGAGAGAGGGAGGAAGCCAGCCACATACATCCCAGCCACCCCACGCAGCCCTTGCTGCCTGTTGCTGCTGCCGCCCAGCTCCTTCGCTGCCCACGACATCCTTTCGTTGCCTTCCCAAGCAGCCACACACACAGCTCACGTTCGCTGCCCAAAATTCCCTCGCTGCTCCTCACGCTTGCTGCTCATCTCACGCCTGTTGCTGCTGCTGCCCAGCTCCTTCCCACGCCACCTCCTGCTTCTCTCAATCCCTCACACCAGCCCCAAATCACAATCCTATAATCATCTTCATCCTCATCGTCCCGGGTCAAAGAAACTAATATCGGTAGTATAATTTAGTTTTGTAATTTTTATTAGAAAAGATTGAGTTTTTATTGATAGATTAATACTAAAGATGCTAGTTTTATTTAGTTTACATGTTTTAAATTACATTATGTGTGAGTAGTTTTTCTTATACTTAGTATAATCTCATTGAAGCCATGTTAAATTATTTATTTTGAAACAAAGTTCTGATTTTTATTGTCTTATTGATTTGATCCATGATTCTATGATAATTTGTGTTTAATGTGTATGAATTTATGTCTAATTAATTAGAGTGCACGCTATTTAGTTTTATATAAATTCATGTGATAGTTTAGAGGGTTTAAGTACGTAATTGCTTGATCTTTTAGACATAAGTATCACCCTAGTTAATCATGGATGGCTCATACCCATCTCTTTTAATTAGGAAATTATCATAGATCCTTCTTAAATCAATTTGCTAGTAGATTGGTTATTAGGTGCTAGATGATATTTTTCTAATACTTAATGCTCTAATTTGATTAAATTCTAGTGCTAGTGCTAGGGTTATCAATATTAGTAGGGTTTATATTAGGGCTAGGCCTAAGTAAACTAATAACTAAGGAAAAACGGGGAAGATCCGCTAGTGGTTGTCTTCTACAGTTTAGCTCATGGGTAGATCAATTTGTGTGTTAATGATAAATAATAATTTGCATGGTGGATATAGATTATACTAAGTGTTTTTATAAATTTGTTATCTTTGACAATTATTTGTTTGCTTTTTAGTTATTTTCTTTAGTTTGTCAATTTTTATTTATAAATATATAGTCTTTTATTATTAATTTCGTTACCCCCTAAAGATCAGTATTTTAGGTTAGTTTTAGTAATTTTATTTTAGTTTAACTTTGAGTCATTATATATTTTAATTTTCAGAATTAATTTTCTGTCAGTTTTTATTATTTTTGGAGTCAGTTTGTTAGAAATTAGTTTAAAAATAGTTTCTTTTGTTATTTTTCGTGTTTTATTTTCTTTTAGGGTTTAGATAGAGTCCTAGTTTGCTGTGATTAAATTTTAGAATTTTTGGAATTAATTTGATATTTTTTCAGATTTAATTCTTGAATTTAATTACTGCAGGTTTTTAATAAAATAAATTCGTAAATTAGATTTTAAATTTTGTTTTTATATTTTTAGGGTCTGGTCAGGTTTAGAAAATTAGTATTATTATTCTGGGTAATTTTAGTATTTATTTTCGTAATTATTTTAGTGCAGAATTTTATTTATTTAATTTTCTGTTTTAGAATTTATTTATTTTCTGCTTTAGTTTTCTGTTATAATTATTCTAAAAATATACAAAAATATTTCTGGGTTATTCCAAGCTTTATATTCTTTCTGGAATATTTATTTATATTATTAGATAATTTTCTGTTATTTTTAGTTATTTAATTCTGAATTATTCTACGTTTTAATTTTCTGTTTAAGTTTTTATTTGATTTTCTGTTTTGATTTTTCCAGAATTAATTAGGATAGTTTTGTTAAATTTAGATTATTAGAATAATAGTGCATAATCTCAGAAGTTTTTCTTAGAATTAAAATTAGAAATTTAGTAGTTAAGTTGATTTGTTTAAATTTTATAAGGTAAATAATTAAGATAGTTAGTTTAATTACATTGGAAGTTTGATTTTTTTACGAGTATCTTTCCTTGTGGATTCGATCCCTACTTGCCCTTACTATATTGTTTATTATAAGCCTAAGTAGTGATTTAATTTGTTGCTGTACGACAAGCTTAACAAGGCCGGAGATCGAGTGAGGCGGCCGGCGAGTGGGGGAAACGGTAGGGCCCGAAGGAGAGCAAAACCACGGCTAGGAAAGGGGAAGGGAAGGCAAGGGCAAATGGGAAACAGCCAGTGAACGCGGGAACCGTGGCCGGCGATAGCATCAGGCGCGGAGGAAGGCGAAAAACCAGGACTAACAACAGGGGAAGAGGAAGGAAAGGAGGAACTGACCTGGAGGAACCTCAACCTCTCGCAAACCGTCAATCCCCGAATCGAGGTGGGTAGTCTTATACTCTAAACTATTACTAATTTGGAAACCCAAATGAGTTTTGTTGTGGTTATTGAATGTTTATGTGATAGAACGAAGCTAAGAAGTGGTTAGGACCGAATTAGGTTATGAGAAATCGAATAGAACTGTTGAGTCCGAATCGAAACCCGAAGGAGCTTAGTAGTTGGTTAAGGCTTAGTTGGGATGCTGAAAGTTTAGAAGAAATTAGGTTGGTTAGATATAAAGATTATTGTGAAGATCTCAAATAGCCCTCAAGTAGGAAGAAGAGATGAATTGGTTAAAATGCCGAATTAATGCTTGACTTAAACTCGTAGAGATTTTGTAAGATCGGAAATTTCGAGTGCATACTTAATAATGAATTAAGTTATTAAAAGTTAAGTTAAAAATTCAAAATTATTAAATTAAGTGAATTAAAAATTTTCCGAGTTGGAAGTAAACCCGAAAATTTAAACCCTAGCATGGGCTAGCTTAATTGGGCTTATTTAAATTAAATTTGGCCGAATTTGTAAAAGCCCAAACCATAAAAAAAAAAAGGGAAATGGGGAGGAGGGAGGAATTGGCTGGCATTTTTAGGAGGAGTTGGCGATTGTGGGAGTAAAGGTGAT
Organism: Talinum fruticosum; assembly: GCA_021018815.1. Taxonomy (NCBI): domain Eukaryota; kingdom Viridiplantae; phylum Streptophyta; class Magnoliopsida; order Caryophyllales; family Talinaceae; genus Talinum; species Talinum fruticosum. Next base: position 4,294,918 of record JAITYX010000040.1, read on the forward strand.
TAAGGGGTCCAATTAAACTTGCGTGGCAAACTAACAAAAGAGAGAGAGAGGGACTGGGAATGAAAACAAAAGAGAAAGAACGAAAAACGAAGCAGAGCGAGAGGAGAGCGAGAGAAAGCAGAGGCAAGCGAGAGAGAGAGAACGCATAGAGAGCGAGGGAGAGCGAGCGCGAGCGAGAAGAACACCGGCAACCAGCAACCGGCGGGCACAACAGCCCGAGGACAAGCGGCGGACGAAGGAGAAAGGAAGGGGAGCGAAAGAAAGAAGAAGGAGCAGAACCGAAACAGCTGGAACAAAAGAAGCGTAAGTAGAGCAAAGCGAGAGGAGAGATAGAACAAAGAAAGCGAAAGATTGAGAGGAAGAACAAGAGGGTTGACACCCCGAAGTGAGAGGCGAAGAGCGAGAGAGCCGAGAGGAATCGGGAAGCGAAACGAGGGCAAGGAGAACAAGAGGCAGAGCAGAGAAACAGAGGAAAACGGGAAAGAGCCCGAGAGAGAGAGCGATTGTGGGAAGGCGAGAGCGAAAGAAGAGGGTTTGAGGGAGTAGGAGCAAGACTACAAATCGAAAGGAAGAAGAAGAAGAAAAACCTAATCCGAAAACCCTCCAAAATCAAAATTCTTAGAACCTCTAAGAATCTAAGGTAAGTAACCCGAATTCATCCTCTAGAATAAAATGAATTAGGTGGATAAAGCTTGGAATTGATTCATGAAATTGGAAACCCTCGACTTAATTGAAGAACCTAGAGGCCTAATTCACTTAATTTAGAAACTCGCTAATTGTGATTCATGATGTGAATTATATATGATTCGTGAATATTCGAGTATTATGAAGTATGATCATTGAGTGGTATGTTTGAAATCTCCATGAGCTTAGCTTGAAGTATGTTAGAAGGTAAAATCATAAAAGATAAAGAAATCACGAAAATGCAGGATTTCACCATAATTTGCTTGTTGTCCGAAGTATTCCGCTTTCATGAGCTGCCCAAAATTCCTGAAGTTTTTACTGTACCTTCCTGATAATTTATGGAAATTTCCAGTAAATTTTGGTATGCATTGGATGAGTAGATTAGAAGATATCGATGTTTGAGTGAAAATGTGATGTTTTGGGCAAAATTGGAACTAAGTGAGTAACTGAATTAAGAAACGAAATTTAAGAAGCTATATGGCTAGATTAAGAGATATATATCAATTAAGAAAAGTTATGAAACCATAAACCACCTACGCGCAATAATACGCAGATCATGAAAACGATAAGTTCGTTGATTAGAAATCATAATTGTTATGTTTATGTGATTATGTGTTTATCTTGAATTACCTCAATTATAAATAACATAAGCATGCATGTGAAATGAATTGATTATACTTGAGTTGGAACTTGCTTATGTGAATTGTTACTTACGAAAGAGTTACGTATGAAGTTGATAATCAGGAATTATATAAATTAAGTGTATCTTATGTATAAGTAATAAGAAGATAATGGGAAAATAAGAAACATAAAGAACTAAAGAAGGGAAAAAGGATTGTGTTATTGATCTAAGACTCCACGAATTAAAGAACCCGCTGAAGCTATGGCCATAGAAGTGTCTCGTCACCTCGAAGCCACTAATTATTTTTCTTCCATAAATTATTGACGAGTATGCGTCCTTCGTAGTCCGAGGCAAGCCTCGAGGCCACGAATTATTTTGCCTCCAAGAACTAAGCCCATAAATTATTTTGGCTCCAAGAACTGGGTCTTGAGAGCGAGAACATGAATCTTCTTTCCAATCAAAACTAAGAATAGTTAAGAATTACAATATTTAGAAATGAATGATTATGCATGATGAACAAGAAAGAAAGAAGTAATGATTTATGAAATGCATAATTGAACCGAAGAAGAAGAATGAGAAGAAGAACGAATCAAGTTCTCATAAGAAATGAATACGATAAGAAGTAAGATATGATTTACGTGATGAATGCTTTACATGATGAATGATTCTATGAATTACTTGTGTAGAAAGACGAATGAAGTATGTTTGATTGAATTAATGAGTAATTGAGGTCATTGTGCTTCTCGACCGGTTGGTAAGTTTAGTATCTCGCATGTCTTAAGCATGTATGATCGAATCGCATGTTATGAATGAATTATGAATTTACGTGTGTTTGTTAATGAATTAATGTGCAAAATGAAACACTGGGTTGGGTTTCGGTTATTCACTAGGCTCATGGAACTCATGACCTCACCAAAATTTCAGGTACGAAGTTATGACTCGCAGGAGTTGCCTTGGCTTTTAGAAGAACCAAACCAACGGATAGGAGATGCTTGGACTTATTGCATGTTTATTTGTCTTTTGTTTGTAAAGATGTTGTAAAGATCGATTGTATGTAAACTTAAGTTTTGACCATGAATATAAAAGCCTTATGTGAATACTCCGAGCCTCGTGGCTCATTGAGTTTGTGTTGTGTTTACTTTGAGCGTGTGGCTCGTGGAATTTATGAATGTGTTTTGTGCGGGGTTAGGGATTTAAGCCTATGGGATTAGCCATATTACAGAGGAAACTTTGCCAAAATTTTCAGAAAAACCTTTGAAAACCTAGAAACACGCTTCCGCCAAGCAAGAGAAAGCTAATATCTTTAAGTTGAGACCTTAAGCAGCCTTAGGGAACCCTCGCATGTAATACTCCTAGGGTGGGTCTAGGGGTGTTACAAATTTCCTACGAGGTAAACATGAAGGTAAGCAAAGCTAGTAGAAATTAAGTGATGAAAGCCGATTAAGAACTATATAACTAAGGATGGGCGAACAAGAGTTGATTAATAAGGTAGAGATATTAAATGGAAATTTGAGGTTGGGAAACGACAAGTCGGGGACGATAAGGTTAAACTAAGTCTGAAGACGTGTCTAAGTTCTTTGAGAATGAATTGAACAAAAAGATGAATGGAGCTAAAGGAAACTTCGGTAGAGTACGTTTAAGAGTATATCGTTGAATATGGGCAAAAGTAGTTGGTTTATAAAGTAGAGACATAAATTGAGGAATTGAGGTCAAGACAAGTAAATTATGAAGCGAGTTGAAATGTTGAATTAAAAGGTATCTACTTATGGTTATTGTGGCTCGGAAAGTTGAATTAATCTTTGTAAATTGATGGATTTAGAGAGGCATAGTTAGAAAGGAGTTGAGAATGACTGCTTGTATTGAATGATGGCTATTCGTGTTAAGTGACTCCTTTACGTGATGCTCAAAAGTAGTTTGAAAGGTGTTTTGTATTTTATGTGAAATGATCCTTGAATGTAACTTCTTATGAATTACCTTTCAAACATGATTATGTTTTAAAGAAGCAAATCTGATTGAGAAATTAAATTTGGAGGGACGAGTAAGTAGTCCTATGCCTTCCGGTGTGTCAAACTAATTTGAGAAAGTGAACTTTATAAGGGTGACATGTGGTGTCATGCCTTCCTTGATGTTAAATCGATTTTGGAAAGTCTGTGAAGTAAATGTGATGAATGATCATGTGCAAATTGTTTTAAATCGACTGGCTACGGATCGTTTAGCATACCGAAGGATTCGAACTAGGGGATGCCTAGCTAGAAACTTCGAGGGAAGGGTTCTAATAGGGGTCCTGCAGTGGCATGATGCCCTATCTCGAGACTTCATAAAGAAATGTCCCGAGAGCCTTTTTGTTCGAGGTCGCGCCTCGAATTAAAGAAGTGCTAGTTCGAATCCTGTGAAGGCCTAGAAAGTTGATTCGATCCCAAAGGAATTGTTTCGAATGCGAAATCGTGCTTTTAAATGATTAAAGAGTCATGATATTTACGTTACAAGAGGTTTCATTGAAAGTATCTAGATTTGTACTATGTTATTACATTTTCATCAATTTCATTATTAAGAATAGTATGTGTAAAGAATTTCCATTTTTAAGGGTATAAGACTCAGGTGAGCCCGTGGTTTATTGCTCACCCCCACAAATTTCCCCCTTTTCCCCTCCCAGTTGTAAGTACCCCTTGAGATAGTTGACTGGAGTGCTTGTTGAAGACTCGGACTTTATACTTACACGTTTCGAGTTCTATCGGGAATCATATATAAGACTTCATGACCTATAGATTTTTGATTCCAAGCCATTCCATGTGCCTTAGAAACTTTTCTAAGTGATATAGCATTTTCTCCGAGTGTTATAGAATCGACTATATATGTTTACGCTTGATTCGAGTCGATTCGAAAGCATATCTCTACATGCCACTTCACACTCGGTTCGAGTCACTCAACACTTAAATATATCGCTTATTCAAACACTTTCTTTCTCACGCAGAAACCCGGAGCCGACTTCATATTCCAAGATTTAATTACTAATTTATTATTCTAAGTCGGCTTATCCTGTTTGAATTTTGTCTAGTCAAGATCAAGTTTATCTACTTTTATGTTTTCCTTTTAACTTAGTTATAGTCTAGACCGACTTAAATCGAATTTGAGTATCATGGTTATTAGACTAAGAAAATTCCATTTCTTTTCGACTCGAGATAATTAGTCACTTAATTATCTTAATTATGTTATTATCTCTGTCTAATCTTGGACCAAAGTATTTTATACTTTGAGAACCGAATTGATTTACTTTTGTAGGTGATTCAAACGAGGCTAATCATTTTTGAAATACAAAATTAACCAGACTTCAAAACATCAAATCACCGAGTAGACAAGGCTTTTTCCACCTCGACCTAGCCCCGGACAATCGTGTCGAGCTTGTCTGTTTCCAAAATTGGAAATCCGCAACACTAAGCTCAACGGTGGTTTCCACCTTACTTTTCAAGACACCACCAGAGTGGTTTTGGGACATCCAAAGGAGTCAAGAGCCGTTGATCAACGTTCATATCTCACCTTACTTATCTACTTTAAATTTCAAACAAATTCCATCATCACCCTATTCACCCCCACTAGGGTGACTTAGTCTCTCCAAGAGCTAACTTTCACTTGTCTTTGGTGGCGGTCATGGCTGAAGTCAAGTTTATATCTTTCATGTTTAGTATATTGTATATATTCGATTACTTATGTAAACGAGACAGTAATGTATAATATGTTTAATGTATCTACGAGACCGTAACTAGTAGCTCGATAAGCCGGAGATTTCCTTTCTCTAGCAATTTTGATCTCAAGTGCTTGTAAATTTAGTTTTTAGCTTAGTTCGTGACTTGGATTGTAAACTGGTTCGAAATGGGAGTTTTATGGTTGCAAATATACCCCGACGTGTGACCGTTGAGTCGTGTACTTCAAGCGTGTGGCTTGTTGAGTTTTATTGTGACTTTCATGCTTGGTTTTAAGGCTTTTTAGCCTATGGGTTGGGCTATATTTCAAACAAAACTCTGCCAAAATTTTTACAAAACTCCTAACCCTTGAAGAGAATTTCCTTCCTTACCCTTGAGTGAGCCTTGGGAGTTCCTTTGAGGAACTCGGCGGTGTAATATTCCTAGGGTGAGTTTTGGGGTGTTACATTTTATGGTATTAGAGCGTTAGGATCACCCAATTTAGCTCCAATTAGGTTTTGTGTCCTAAAGCATAGGATATGTGTGCTATACGTGATTATATTTACATTGTTTGCTGCCTTACTTATCTTTTAATCATTATTCATATTCACGCATTTGAGATAGGCATCCCTCTAGTAGGTTTTTCTAGTAATCGCACCCATAGTTGAGGCAACGTTTTGCTTTGATCACTCTAGATGCCTCCGCGAATAGAGCAAGTTCCACCTCCACCCCTCCACCTCCAGGGCCTACAGCAATGGAAATGGTCCGCGGTTTCGAAATTGAAACCCCTAAATTCGCTGGAGGGACAGACCCTTTAGTGTACAAGGAATGGTTATTAACTATAGAAGGTCTCTTTGAGGTGATAGAGTGCCCGGAGTGGTTCAAGGTACAATTAGCCACCCACCAATTTGAACGCGAAGCCCAATTTTGGTGGCAAAAGTTAAGCCCCATTAGGGAGAATTTGCGCGAACCTGGCCGTAACGTAAGGAATTACTGGGGGCAAAATATTATCCTAAAGATGTCAAATGGGCCAAGGAGCAAGAATTTCTCCTGCTCGAGCAAGGAGAGAACATGAGTGTGGTGGATTATGCTTCCAAGTTCAACGAATTGAGTCGATTTGCACCTGTCCTAGGTGGCGACCAAGGAGATGCGAATGGATAGGTTTAAACATGGGCTAAGGCCCAAGTTAAAGAATAAAGTGGTTGGTCATGCCTTCACAAATTTCCGGGAAATGTATCGGAGGGCTTTTAAAATCGAAAGGGTGCTAAATGAAAGGGAAGCGCTAAAGACAGCCCAACTCCAAATCAAAAGGAGGTGCTAGGCATGGTGGTGCCGGCTTTCAATCCAGCCAAGTTGCAAAAAGATTCGATACGCAAGGTAATTCCTCCCAAGGCCAACAGCCCTTCAAGGGGATGATCGCCAGCTACGTAGAAAGTGTGGTCGCCATCACCGAGGAGCATGTACAAGAGAAAAGGGGCCATGCTTTGGGTGCGGAAGATATAGACACTTTATAGCGCATTGTCCCCAAGAAACCGAAGTAATCAGAATATCGGACGGAGGCAACAATATAAACCTTAATCCTCCTCACAATAAGGTCAACCTTCAACTAGGAACAGGAAGGAGGGGAAGAAAACCCGGGCAGGTGGGAGAGTTTACAACCTTATCGAAGAAGAAAGAATGGAGAACCTCAACAACGATGCGAGTATCCCTAACAACGTTGGTATCACCGATGAGGAAATGGAGAACTCCAGCGATGTAGTGGCAGGTACGGTACTCCTCGACAACCTATATGCCTATGTTTTATTTGATTCAGGAGCAACCCATTCATTTGTGAATTTTGAATTTGCTAAAAAGTTGCCGTGTAAACTCGCTATGGTAAATGCTAGACTTCACATATCAACCCCGATGAGGTCGGTAGCTCAAGCCGATGTGATATATAGGGATTGGCCACTAAATATAGATGGCGAGAATCTTTTCGCAGATCCGATGGAATTAGACATACGAGATTTTGATATTATCCTTGGGATGGATTGGTTGTCAAAGCATAAGGCGATCGTAGATTGAACTAAGATGCTAGTATCCATGATGACTCCTAAAGGAGAAAGGTTGGAGTTTAGAGGGAATAGCCTTGAGAAGACGACTCTCCTCATTTCCGTAGTACGAGCGTGCAAAATGCTAAAAGGGGATGTCAAGCGTACTTGTGTGTTGTGGAACTAACCGAATCGGGAGAGATCCATGTTGAAAGTATACCCATCGTGAGAGAATTTGGAGAAATATTCGAGAGAGGTGCCGGGGTTACCTCCGGATCGGGAAGTTGAGTTCACCATAGACTTAGTGCCAAGCACTATACCCATATTTAAGACACCGTATAGAATGGCATCGATGGAGTTAGCCGAGTTAAAGGTCCAATTACAAGAGTTACTAGATAAGGGGCTAATTCGAACTACTATTTCACCTTGGGGAACACCAGTACTCTTTGTAAAAAAGAAAGATGGTAGCCTAAGATTGTGTATTGACTATAGAGAATTGAACAAAATGACCATTAAGAATAAGTATCCGCTCCCAAGAATAGATGACCTCTTTGATCGGCTTGGAAGCTCATCTGTGTTCTCAAAGATCGACTTAAGGTCGGGCTACCACCAATTGAGAATCAAGAAAGAAGATATTCTTAAAAGTGCTTTCAAGACGCGATATGCTCATTATGAGCTCCTAGTTCTCCCATTTGGGCTTACCAATGCTCCTGCCTTCTTCATAGACTAGATGAATAGAGTGTTCCATGTAAGACCCGAAATTTCAACAGCACTGCTTGCTAATGAATTCAGTTATTAAAAATTAAGTTAAAAATTCAAAATTCTTAAATTAAGATGAATTAAATTTTTCCCAAGTCGAAATTAAACCCAAAAATTAAAACCTGAGCATGGGCTAGCTTAATTGGGCTTATTGAAATTAAATTTAGGCTTAATTTGTAAAAGCCCAAGATAGAAAATCTAAAATAGAAAAAAAAAAAAAGAAATGGGCTGGATGGATGAATTGGCTAGCATTTTAAGAGGAGTTGGCAAATGATGAGAGCAAAAGAATTAAGGGGTCCAATTGAAATAAAACAAGCAGTTTAATTAGGTGTGATTAGGAGAAGAGGAGAGAGAAATTGGGATTGAGAACAAAAGAGGGGGAACGAAGAAGCGAAGCGAAGCGAGGAAAGAAAAGAACGGGAAAGCGGAAACGAGGGAAAAGCGAGAGGGAGCAAGGGAAAGCGAGAGAGGGAGAGAGCGCGAGAGGCCGGTGGCTTATGGCTGGTGGCCCCCGAACGGCAAGGGTGCCGCTGCTGGTCGGCAAGGGAGAGCGAGAGCTCGGGAGGCCGAGCAAAGCAAAGGAAGAGGGAAAAAGCAAGAGACCGAGAGACAGAGACCACAAAGGGGAAGCGAACGCAAGGGCCGAGGAAGGCAGTCGGTGAGCACGGAAGCTGCGGTCGACGGTCGGCGAGCGAGAGGAGGAAGACAACGAGATCGGTTCTAAGGCCGAGGGCAAGGAGAACGAGAGGCAGAGCGAGAGAAACATAGGAAAACGAGAAAGAGCCCGAGAGAGAGCGATTGTGGGAAGGAGAGAGCAAAAGAAGAGGGTTTGAGGGGGCAGGAGCCGGACTAGACATCGAAAGGCGTAAGAAGAAGCAAACCCCAATCGAAATTCAATCCTCCAAAACTGAAATTCTTAGAACCTCTTAGAATCTAAGGTGAGTAATCTGAATTCATCCTCTAGAATTAAAACAAATTAGGTGGATTGAACTTGAATTTGAAGTATGAAATTGGAAAACCTAAGTTAATTGAAGAAGTTAGAGGCCTAAATTCACGAAACTAGCAGACTCACGGATTGAAAGGTATGTTGCAAATTATGTGTCTAATTCATGAATTTAATGATGATTGAGTAGTGTTGAGCATGATTATTGAGCTGTGTATTGAGAAATTGATGAAATTAGCTTGAATAGAATTAGTGAGAAAAATCGAAAAATTGAATTCATGATTTAATGCAGATTTTTATGAAATTATCCTCGTTGTTTGAAGTATTGCGAATTCATGTGTAGCCTGAAATTCTTGAAACTTTTATTGTAGCTTGCTGATAATTTATGAGAGTTTCCTGCAAATTTTGGTATGCATTGGATGAGTATATTAGAAGATATGGATTTTTGAGTGAAAATGTGCTGTTTGAGCAAAATTGGAACTAAGTGAGCAACTAAATTAAGAACTGAAATTTAAGAAGCTTTATGGCTAGATTAAGAGATATAGATCGATTAAGGAAAGTTATGAAACCGTAAACCACCTATGCGCGATATTACGCGATCATGAAAACGATAAGTTCGTTGATTAGAAATCACAATTGATATGTTTGTGTGAGGATGTGTTTATCTTAATGTATATGGATTATTAAGTGAAATAAGCATGCCTATTTGAGTTGGATTGATTATACTTGAGTTGGAACTTGCTTATGTGAATTGCTTGTTTTAAAGAAGTTACGTATGAACGTGTTGAGCATGAATTATATGAATTAAGTACATCTCTTCAATATGTAATAAGAAGATAATGAGAAATAAGAAACATAAAGAACTAAAGAAGGGAGAAAGGATTGTGTTAATAATCTAAGACCCCACGAATTAAAAAACCCTCTTAAGCTATGGCTATAGAAGTGTCTCGTCAACCTGAAGCCACGAATTGAATTGCTTCCACGAATTATTGACGGTATGCGTCCTTCGAGTTTGAGGTTGCCTCGAGGCCACGAATTGTTCCGCCTCGAGGCCACGAATTGTATGCCTCCAAGAACCGAGCCCACGAATTGTTTTGGCTCTAAGAACTGGGTCTTTAGAGCGGAACATAAATCTTCTTTCCATTCGAAACTAAGAATACTTAAAAGAATTACGATAAGAAGAAACGAATGATTGTGCATAATGAATAAGATAGAAAGAAGCAATGATTTATGAAATGCACGATTGAACTCAAGAAGAAGAATAAGAAGAAGAACAAATCCCGATTTCATAAGAAACGAGTATGATAAGAAGTAAGTCGTGATTTACATGATGAATGACTTACTTGCGTAGAAAGAAGAATAAAGCATGTCCCGATTGAATACATGAGTAATTGATGTCATTGTGTTTCTCAGTAAGTTAGTAAGTTTAGAATCTCGCATGTCTTAAGCATGTACGATCCGAATCGCATGTTATGAATGCATTATGAACTTACGTGTGTTTGTTAACGAATTAATGTATAAAGTGAAACCGGGGTTGGGTTTGGGTTATTCACTGGGCTCGTGGAGCTCATGACCTCACCAACATTTTCAGGTACAAAAGTTAAGACACCTGGAGTTGTTTTTGGCTTTTAGAAGAAGCGAACCAATGGATAGGACATCTCCGGACTTATTATGTACTTTATGTTTTTCATGTTGTAAAGATCGGTTGTATTTGAACTTAAGTTTTGACTATGAATGTAAAAATCCCATGTGCATACTCCGAGCGTGTGGCTCGTTGAGTTTGTGATGTGTTTGCTCCGAGCATGTGGCTCGTTGAGTTTATGAATGTGTTTTATGCAGTGTTAAGGCTTTAAGCCTATGGGTTTAGTCATATTAGAGAGGAAACTATGCCGAAATTTTCAGAAAAACCTTTAAAAACCTAGAACCGCGCTTTCGCCAATCTAAGGAAGGTTTATTAACCCTAAGATGAGAACTTAAGCAGCCTTAGGGGTTCCTCTCGAGGAACCTTGGCATGTAATACTCCTAGGTTAGGTCTAGGGGTTTTACGTTCCACCCTTTCCTTGATAAGTTCGTAGTGGTCTTTCTTGATGATATCCTCATATACTCCAAAAATAAAAAGGAACATGAAGAACACTTAAGGACAGATACTGCAAACCTTGCAAAGGCATCGATTATATGCCAAACTCAAGAAATGCAAGTTTTGTCTAGAAAAAGACCACTTTCTAGGGCATCTAGTGTATGGAAAAGGCATATATGTGGACCCGGCTAAAATAGAAGCCATAGTGGATTGGCCAAGGCCCACGAGCATATTTGAAGTGTGAAATTTCCTGGGTATGGCGGGTTACTATCGCTGGTTCGTGGAAAACTTTTCTAGAATTTCTCTTCCTCTCACTTCGTTAAAATGCAAAGGCAACAACTTTGAATGGACTAAAAGTGCGAGGATAGCTTCCGAGAGCTGAAGAGACAGCTAGTGTCAGCCCTAGTTTTAACAATTCCCAAGGGAACAGAAGGATTCCTTGTATACGAGTGATGCTTCGAGAAAAGGAGTTAGATGTGTATTGGTGGAGAATGGTAAAGTGATTGCTTATGCATCACGACGACTTAAGACATATGAAGAAATCTACCCAATTCATGACTTAGAGTTAGCCGCAGTAATCTTCGTGCTAAAAATTTGGAGACACTATCTATATGGTGCAAGGTGCGAGATTTATACGAGATCACAAAAGTCTCAAGTACATCTTTACGCAAAAGGAATTAAGCATGAAGCAGCGGAGATGGCTAGAACTTCTAAAGGATTATGATATGGAAATCAAATACCATCCGAGTAAAAAAATGTGGTGGCAGATGCCCTCGGTAGGAAAATAGGGTCGGTAGCTTGTTTGCTCACCAGTAAAGACCAACTCATAAGGGAGATAGAAAGATTTGAGGTTGAGGTGATACTACCAAATGACTAAGGCTATTTAGCAGCTATACAAATGAAGCTCCCGTTGGTAGACAAGATCAAACTACTTTAAAGTTCGGATTCGAAATTAATGAAAATAAAGAAGGGCGTAGAGGAGGATCGGATTAAGGAATTTAGCATTGGGAAGAAGACGCTTTGGTATAAAGGAAGGCTATACTGTGCCCAATGTCGGTGAGCTAAAAAGAGAACTAATGAAAGAAGCTCACAACTCGGCATTCACAATGCATCCTAGAAGTACGAAAATGTACCACGACCTAAAAAGTCATTTCGATGGATAGAAATGAAAAGGGATGTAGCAGAGTTTGTAGCCCACTGTCTCACATGCCTGCAGTGAAAACCGAACATCGGAGACCGGAAGGGTTACTACAACCTTTACCAATTCCTAAATGGAAGTTGGAGGATATCAGCATGGATTTTATCACGAGATTACCCAAGACTCGAAACAACATGATTGCATATGGGTGGTAATTGATAGATTAACAAAGTCAGCCCATTTCCTTGCAATCAAGATAACTTTCACATCTCGAGAACTAGCCAACCTCTATATAGCTGAGATAGTCAGGCTTCACGAGTGTTCCTCTCGAGCATCATATCGGATCGGGATAGTAATTTCATTGCCAAGTTTTAGCAGGGGTTTCAAGAGGCGATGGGTACAAGTCTCCACATTAGCACAACTTTCCACTCAAAGTTTGATGGACATACGTAACGTACAATTCAGAACCTGGAAGACATGTTGAAAGCATGTGCCATGGATTTTATGGGTAACTAGGATAACAACCTGCCATTAGTTGAATTTGCCTATAATAACGAGCTACCATGCAAGTCTAGATATGGCTCCGTATGAAGCATTATATGGTCGTCGGTGTAGAACTCCCATGTGTTGGAATGAGGTGGGAGAAATAATACCCGCTAAGGTTGAAATAATAGATCAATCCACAGAGGCGGTCAAGACAACACGAAAAAGGTTGTGGGCGGCCCAAGATAGACAAAAAGGTTATGCGGATCTAAAGCGGAGACCCTTAGAGTTCCACGTTGGGGATCACGTGTTTTTAAGAGTCTCTCCGCTAAAGGGAACTTAAAATTTGGGCGGAAAGGTAAACTTAGCCCTAGATTTGCGGGACCCTTCCAAATATTGCAAAGGATTGGTTACGTGGCTTACAGATTGGCCTTACCACCCGCTCTTCAAGGTATTCATGAAGTCTTCCATGTATCTAACCTTCGCAAGTATGTGCCGGATCCGGAGCACGTTGTCAAACATGAGCCCTTGAAGGTTAAGGAGAACCTTACATTTGAGGAAGAACCGATCTGTATCCTAAAAAGACAAGAACGGAAGCTTAGGACTAAAATCATTCCGTATGTCAAAGTACTCTAGAAGCACCATAAGTTAGGCTGAAGCGACATGGGAACCAGAACATGAGATACGGAAGAAGTACCCCACTCTGTTTACGGCAGGTATTTAAATTTCGAGGACGAAATTTTTTGAAGAAGGGAGAAATTTAAGACCTGAAATTTCGAGTAGATTAGTTTATAGTTACATTAAGCTAAGTATTTATACGTAGATTGGTTTCTAGTTAAATTAAGCTAAGTATTTATTCGAAATGGCAGGGCTCGAAGGAGAGCGAAACCGAGACCAGGAAAAGGGAAGCAAACGCGAGGGCCAAGGGGAAATAGTCGGTGAACGCAGGAACCGTGGACTGCGACGGCGTCGGGGGTGGAGGAAGGAGGCCAAACCGGGGCTAACAGAAGGGGAAGAGGAAGGAAAGGAGGAACCGACGGGGAGGAACCTCGAACCTCCGCAAACCATCAATCCTTAAATCGAGGTGGGTAGTCTTATACTCTAAACTATTAGTAATTTTGAAACCAAAATGAGTTTTGTTGTGATTATTAAAATGTTTATGTGATTGAACGAACCTAAGAAGTGGTTAGGACTGAATTAGGTTGTGAGAAAATCGAATGGAAGCTGTTGAGTCTAAATCGAAACCCGAAGGAGCTTAGTAGTTGGTTAAGGCTGACTTGGGATACTAAAAGTTTAGAAGAAATTAGGTTGCGTAGATATAAAGAATATTGTGAAGATCTCAAATAGCCCTCAAGGAGGAAGAAGAGGTAAATTGAGTATAAATGGCGAATTGATGCTTGAGTTAAATCGTAGACATTTCTCGCAAGCTAAAAATGAAGGTAAGCGAAGCTAGCGTAAATTAAGTGATGAAAGGTGATTAAGAATTATATAACTAAGGATGGGCGAACAATAATTGATTAATAAGGTAGAGATATTAAATAGAAATTTGAGGTTGGGAAACAACGAACCTGGGACGGTAAGGTTAAACTAAGCTAATGGCGTGTCTAAGATCTTTGAGAATGAATTGAACTAAAAGATGAATGGAGCTAAAGGAAAGTCGGTAAAGTAAGTTTAAGAGTATATCGTTGAATGTGGGCAAAAGAGGTTGGTTTATAAAGAAGAGACATAAATTGAGGAATTGAGGTCAAGACTATACATTGTGAAGAAGTTGAAACGTTGAATTAAGAGGTCTTTACTTATGGTTATTGTGGCTCGAAATTGGAATTAATCATTCTAAATTGACAGATTGAGAGAGACATAGTGGGAAAGGAGTTGAGAATGACTGCTTGCATTGAACGATGGCTATTCATGTTAAGTGACTCCTTTACGTGATGCTCAAAAGTAGTTTGAAAGGCGTTTTGTATTTTACGTGAAATGATCCTTGAATGCAACTTCTTGTGAATTACCTTTCAAACGTGATTCTCGTTTTAATGAAGCAAATCTGATCAAGAAATTGAATTTGGAGCTATAGTACGTAGTGCTATGCCTTCGTGAGAAAGTGAACTTTGTAAGGGTGACACGTGGTGTCATGCCTTCCTTGATGTCAAATCGATTTGAGAAAGCTATAAAGTGAATATAATGAATGATTTTGTGCAAATTGTTTTGAATCGACGGACTACGGATCGTTTAGCACACCGAAGGATTCGAACCGGGGATGCCCGACTAGAAACATCGAGAGAAGGATTCTAATAGGGGTCCTACAGTTGCAAGATGCCCAGTTTGAGACTTCCCGAAGATAGGTCCCGGGAGCCTTTTTTTTTTTTGGGGTCGCGCCCTCGAATTAAAGAAGTCTTTCATGTCCGCTTTCTAAGGCCTTTCGCGCAATATTCTTTTTGGTGCTGGCCTCGGCATCCTCTTCCTCTAGATGAATCTCGTGAGTGAGTATTTTTCCATTAAGCTTGTCTAGCCTTAGTTAAGAGAGATTATGAGCTTCTTCAATGGCTGTCACTTTGGGATCCCATCTCTTCTTTAATAGACTTCTCAAAATCATTCTAGACATTTCTTTGTGAGAAATTGTTCTACCCAGAGATTTGAGATTGCTTGGTAATCTCGGTGAACCGAACATACATCCGAGCGATGTTTTCTTCGGCTCCATCTTGAAAAGCTCATATTTGTGAAGATACTAACTTATCTTCACCGCTTAACTTGGCTTATTCCTTCGTAGGTGCTTGAAAAGAGTGTCCCACACCTCTTTAGCCGTGTCATAGGCTGAGACCCTGTCTGTATTCTTCTATGCTAATTGCACACATCGGTGTGTTCATAGCTTTGAAATTCTTTATGAATTTCTCGGTCTCCTCAGTGGTGAACTCTGATTTGGCTTTAGGTACGATTGTTGCATTCTCCGTCTTCATTGGATTGTAGTTACTAATTTAGATGATGTTCCAAACATCTTCACCGTTGTCCATCAATAAACATTCCATCATCTTCTTCTAATGGGCAATGTTTGACCCTTTGAATTTTGGTGGTCTAGCGGATGATCTTCCTTCATCGATTTCTCCAATAATCCGAGCCATCTTATCTTTATACCTTTGGATGGTGAGATCATATTGAAAGGTTAGGCTCGATACCAATTGCAGGTTTGCTCTTGGAGAGTCTAGGTCACCCTAGAGAGGGGTGAATAGGGTGATGAAGAAAATTAAACAATTTTTACAAGCAATACAGCTCAAACTGAATTCTAAATCTAGATTGTACTCGAAAAGTAATAACAAAGATATACGTGGAAATCCTCCTGGGGCAGAAAACCAAGGACATTGCTATTCCAAACACCAAGTCAAATCCCACTATTTTGAATCCACAAAATACAAAGGATTGACTCAACCGAAGTGTTCCCTTAAATAATTTCTTACAATGTTTTCCTAGACTCACAAGTTCCCTTATCCGATCTAGTATTTACTTGACCGAGTTAACCTTTACAATCGGGGACAACCGAGCTGAGTTAACCCTTAAAGCTCAGTCAAGGGACCTTACTTAGAAAGTAAGAAAAGGTTGAAACTAATTAGAAGACTTTCTTTACAACACGTGAAAATATGAAATACTGATTAGGAGTTGTAAGTAGAAGATTGAGTAAGAATGCACTAAGCAAGTGTTAGGCAATATGTTCAATAATAATTCCAGCAATATTTTTAGCAATCATGTAGTCTTTTGAGGTGGCTTCTATTTATATCCAACCAGGCAGAGTGACTGTTGAGTCTTGGTTCCGGACGAAGTCTTCACTAGTCGTTGTAACGGCGCTTCGAGTCACTCGGAAAAGATCCGTAGGGATGTGAATATTATGCAATGACTCTTGGCTCCAAAAGATGGTCCAATCACTTGGTGGTGACTGAAAGTTATGGTGGAAACAACCGTTAAGCTTAGAGTTGGAGTTTTCCGAGTTTTGGAAATAGACAACCTTGACACGGTGTCTAAGCCATGTCCGAAGTAGCTAAACTTTGTCCGGTGTTGTTTAACAGCTAGAAGTTGGTTGCTTTTGTATGTCAAAAATAGGAGCCTCATTTGAATAACCTACAAAAGCAAACCACATTGGTTCTCAAAGTATAAAATATTTTGGTCCAAAATTAGGCACGAGATAATAAGTAAATGCAAATAATTAAATACTTAATTATCTTTGGCCTAAAAGAATGGAATTTTCTAAGTCTAATATTCAATATACTAAAATTCCATCTGAGTCAATCCTAAGGATGATCAAGTAGAGAAAGTAAAATATCGAGTATAACAACTTGATCTCGGTCAAATAATTCTCTGTGAAATAAATTGACTTGGAATAAGGAATTAACCCTGTAATTCTTTTTATGTTGAAATACACAATCGGTACTCGGAATAAGAGTGTTAGAGAAATCATTTGAGCATGCTATAGTTCCGAGTGATGTGTGAGTGAGTCGAAACATCGAGTGTAGGAGATATGCAATAAGGCGCATTCCGAATCGAGTCGAAACAAATGAAAACTTAGATGAGAGTTTCTATGGTGCTCAAAATGACTTGGAATTAAAACTTATGAGAGATATAGTCTTCATGTAATACTCGGAATGACTTAGAGTTAAAACTTGAGTCTTCAATTGAGTCAAACTCGGTTTATGAGAAAAATGGACATCAAAATTCTGAAATCATCTCTAAATCAATGGAGACTATTGGAAAAGTTTTTCAAAATCTCTCTTTCTCTCGTTGCGAGTGAACATACTACAAACTAGCCATTAGAGGGAAGCAATTTCAAAGATAGTCTGTTACTTACACGAATACTCAACGTACTGCTAACCGTTACTTTGACGGCTAAGTTAGAAAGGCTTTTGATTAATGAAAGCTCTTGTTCTATAAATAGCCCCCTTTATTTTCATTCTCTCACTTTCCTATTTCTTGCTCTCACTCTTTCACTCTTTTCTCTCACATTTAGAAACTCCACGCTCTACTCTCTCTCTTGTTCATCTAGTCTCTTCTCTTTCTTACTCTCAACTTCTTTCACTCTTTGTCAATCATGCCTAAGAGAGGAAATGCCTTGGAAAGAAATTCAAACCCCAAGAAGGTTAGAACCAAATCTACTCGCTTTGAGAATCCTCAAAAGGATCCATCTAAGGACAAAGTCGATGCCTACGATGACAACAAGCTCATCATGGCCCAACACTACTTCATAGAAGAAAAATTCTTTTCCACCACCAAATTCCACTCTTTTAGGACTCGGATAATTTTGCACTTAATTATCTTAATTAAATTATTATCTCGTGTCTAATCTTGGACCAAAGTATTTTATACTTTGAGAACCAAAATTGATTTACTTTTGTAGGTTATTCAAACGATGTTATCCTACATTTTAAATCACAAAAGTAACCAGCTTCAAGATGTCAAATCATCTGCAGACAAGGCTGTTCCTACTTCTAACCTATGCGCAGACACCGTGTCATAGCTGTTTGCTTCCAAAACTAGAAATCTGCAACACTAAGCTCAAAGGAGGTTTCCACCCTACTTTTTAGACACCACCAGTGAATTGGGACTTCCAAAGGAGTCAAGAGCCATTGCCCAACGTTCACACTTCAATGGATATTTTCCGAGTGACTCGGAAAAGCCATTGCAACGGTCACAAAGGACGTCCGATCAGAAGATAGTCACAACGGCTAATCTGCTTGGTTATCTATAAATAGAAGCCAACTCTCAAGACTTGAAGATCGCTGAACCAACTGTCAATACACGTACTTAAGCAAAAGTCATTGTATTCATACTCAATCTTCTACTAACAACTTCAACTCTATATTTAACATCCTTCGAGTTGTAAGGTCTTGTAATCAGTTATAAACACTCATTCTTACTTTCCGAGTAAGGTCCCTTGACCGAGATGTAAGGGTTAACTCAGCTCGATTGTCCCTAACTGTAAAGGTTGCCTCGACTAGGAAGCACTAGCTCGGATAATGGAATTTACGAGTCTAGGAAAAACTTGTAAGGAATTGCCTAAGAGAGCAATTTTGGTTAAGTCTGTCTACTGTATTTTGTGGATTCAAAATAGTGGATTTGACTTGGTGCTTGGACCAAGCACTGTCCGTGGTTTTCTACCTTAGGAGGGTTTCCACGTAATTTACGAGTTATTACTTTTTTGAGTCCAATTTACACTCGGATAGCCTTAAAGTTTAATTTAAACTTTAACCCTCCATTTATTGTGTTCTCGTGGTAGTACGTCTCGGAGTAAACCTAGACTCGGAGTCTCCTCCAAGTCAGGTTTAGTTTTCATTCTTTCATTAGTTAATCAAATTTCCTCATCACCCTATTCACCCGAGTTCAAGCACTCAAAGACTAAACAAATTGAGGTCGGGTATCACTTTTTGAGAGATCATTCTGAAAAGGGTGATATTGAACTTGAATTCATTCCTACAAATCTTCAATTAGCTGATATCTTTACTAAGCCACTTAGTGAGGATCGGTTTTGCTTTATTAGGAATGAGCTTGGTATGATTGATGCATAATTATGTGTTGTGTGCTTACTTTCCTTAATAGCCATTAGTTCAGTTGAATTAGTGATACTCGACTCGATAGTCATTAGTTGATTGCGGTTTCGAGTCACTCGAAACTTAATTGAGTTAGACTCGGATTTTGAGAAAAATAGACATCGAACTTCGAAATCATCTCTAGATTATTACAGAATTTCATAAATTTCTTTTAAAATATTTCTATTTCTTTCTCTATCTAGCGGGCATCGATCGGACAACTAGCCGTTGAAGAACAGAACAGTCACACCGATCCGAGGTGACTGTTGAAGGAGCCGAGTCGAACGAATACCGAAGGATGACTATTTTCTCTATAAATAGCGCCTATTTCCCTTCATTTCTCTACTTTACACTCTACTCACTCTCTCTCGCGATTACTTACTCGATACGAGCTCTCTGCATTCGAAGAATCGTACGTCACTCTCAAGCTAAGAGAAGACCATCTCAAGTAAGCTCTGTTGCTCTCCACTCTCTCTCTCTTTCTACTCTTTCACTTCTCTTTTTCTTTTCGCTCACTCTCGTCGAGCGATCTCTCTCTCTCTCTAATGTTCATCTCCTCTTTCTTTTCAACATCAAACATGCCAAAAAGAACTTCCCACCCCGATTTTCTTGGATCTCGCCACTAAGAAACCTCGCACAAAAAGCAAAGAAGGCCCCTCTAATCCTTCCAAACCCATTGTCACCCAACACCTAACATTGGATGACAAGTTCTTTCCGACCACCAAGTTTTCGTGGTTGGCAAACATGAAATGAACAGGGGTTTACAATTTCCTCTATTTCAGTGATTTGATCTACCCGAACTCATCTCCGAGTTCTATACCAATCTGTCTAGCTCGAGGGTATACTCACCTCTAGAGTTCAAAACGTCACTCGTCCACATCAATACTCCTCTTCTCCACAGTCTTTTCAAAGTATCTTGTATGTTCTTGAACAGCAACCCCATAACCTTCAACGAGGTTGCTGATGACTTCTTTGAGAAGTATGCTAAAGAATTCCCTAGGTCACGGAAAAACTTCTCCGTGACCTAACTCAAATCGAAGCTCACCTTCTTTGTTTCCTGCTGATGAGAACCTTCTTCTCACAGTATTCTAGCAAGGATAACCCCAACTCCAAGCACCTCAAAGCTTTATACGACATTCTCGAGGGCTACGAAGTAGACCTCTTTCTCGTAATAATCGAGCAAATGGCAGCTGTGTCGGCTCGGACTCGGACCAAGAAGAACACCCCTCTCGCTCCCTCTCATTTTTAAACAATTCAAAGTTCCTCTTCCCTCAAATCCGAACGCGGTTTCGAGGCTGCCATTGTCATTGGCAAAAGGAACTCCTTGGGTATGGATACGAGGAGACCCAACCGGGTGTCCGGGTCCATAGCTCAAAGCCGAGGCCTCCTTCTCCACCTCGGACTCGAACTCGGAAAGAATCCCCTTCTCTCTACCTCCTCCACCTGGTGGTGCCTCCACTTCAGGTGTTCCTCAAGCCATATCTTCCGCTTTGTCCTCGGTTCGATGGACAAAATCTCCTAGGTGTCCACCGAGCTTAAGGACACCCTCCAGGTCATTCAAGACCGTCCTATAGTTCATGACCATTAACTAGAAACCCGCCCAATCCCAAGTCCAAGAGCAGTAGGACGTGCTTCTCGAGATGAAGGCACTCGTTTAAGGAGTAGAGGGAGCTGATTGAGCTCCTTCGAGAATGGCGCTCCAAGGTAGCTCAGGATCCAATTGACTCGGAACCATCTAAAGCATCCTCGAGTCTAGCCAAATCCTCCTCTCGAAGAGGAAGAAGGAGGAGAAGAAGAAGGAGGAGGAGAAGAAGAAGAAGAAGAAGAAGAAGAAGAAGAAGAAGAAGAGGAGCTCGCTGGCTGAGGCAGCCTCCTTCCGAGGAAGGAGAGAAGGAAGCGGAACAAGCAGACAGCAGACAACAGTAGAGGGCCGGGGTGCTCCCGAACCCCAACCAGAGATGATTAGCTCAAACAGTGAGTCCGAGTGGGTCGAAGACCCTACCGACCATGGTCGGTCAGCGAGCTGGTTAGCTCGAGCACACCCTCTATCTACGGAGTTCCACGAGGATGAGCCTTTGGATGATCTAGTTCTAGGTCGGCCGCTCGGAGCCGAGCTCCTTCCGGAAATCCCGTGCTGCCTCCGCCTCGCTCCTCAACATCTTCAAGATCATATCGGCGAAGGCGCACTACTCGTCCACCGTCCTCGACTCGGATCGCTCCATCTCCTCCATCTTAAGTCTCTTTTATTTTTTTGTCCGGACATCAAATCAGTATCTACTTGATATATTCTTCCTCTTTTTTATTTTCGTTGAAAGGCAAGGAGGAGAGTAGTTAGAAAAATTTGTTGTCTTGTTTAGGGGAGTTTTTCTCACCCCCTTCGTTTAACTCTTTAAGTTTAAATTATAATGAAATTTCATTAATAATCCTCGCTATTCATGTTTAATGCCTTCCGAGTTGTAAATGTGTCACTATAATGCATTTCATTAATAATTGCTGAGTTGTAAATATTTCGAGTTTACTACTTAAAGCAAGAAGTTCGAGTTTATTATTTGTAAGTTGTAATTCAATATATCATTGCTCTATTTTCTCGGGAAGTTTTCCCGACTACGATACTCTTGCTTTATTTATGCAATCTTAACATATTTGCTTTGATAGAATAAGAGTTTCATTAACCGTATCTACTTTATACAATTCTATCATGTTTTTCTATGAACGGATAAAAATCAGATCTATATCACTAACAAAGTTTGTGTCTAAGTATGGAATGCCTTTCATAAAAAGGGGAGATTGAAGACTCGGACTATACATTTACATTATTCCGAGTTCCATCAAGGAATCAAGTATAAGACTTCATCTCTTAAGGTTTTGATTACAAGTCATTCTATATGTCTTAGAAACTTTTCGAGTGATCTAGCATCTTTTCGAGTGTTACGTAAACCATTGCATTGCTCTTACTTGATTCCGACCGACTCAAAAGCATACTCCTGTTTAACTTTTTCCCACTCGGTTATGAGTCACTCGGATAACACTCGGATATATCGCATGTTCAAACACTTGCTCTTTTGTGCATAAACTCGTGTCCGACTTCATGATCCAAGTTTACATGAATTATTGCGTTAATTCATCTTTCTAAGTAGCATGGTTGGTTTGAACATTGTTAGTCTAGATCACGTCTTTCTACTCGATGCTCTTTATCCGACATGCTTTATTTCTAAACTAACTCGGATGGAATTCGAGTATAATGAATATTAGACTCGGAAAATTCAACTCTTTTAGGACTCGGATAATTTTGCACTTAATTATCTTAATTAAATTATTATCTCGTGTCTAATCTTGGACCAAAGTATTTTATACTTTGAGAACCAAAATTGATTTACTTTTGTAGGTTATTCAAACGAGGTTATCCTACTTTTTAAATCACAAAAGTAACCGGCTTCAAGATGTCAAATCACCAGCAGACAAGGCTTTTCCTACTTCTAACCTACGCCCGGACAATCGTGTTAGAGTCGTTTGCTTCCAAAGCTGGAAATCGAAACACTAACCTCAACGGTGGTTTCCACACTACTTTTCGGACACCACCAGTGAATTGGGACTTCCAAAGGAGTGAAGAGCTATTGCCCAACGTTCATACTTCAACGGATATTTTCCGAGTGACTCGGAAAAGCCATTGCAATGGTCAACAAGGACGTCCAGTCGGAAGATAGCCACAACGGCTAATCCGCTTGGTTATCTATAAATATAAGCCAACTCTCAAGACTTGAAGACCGCTGAACCAACCGTCAATACGCGTACTTAAGCAAAAGTCACCGTATTCATACTCAATCTTCTACTTACAACTTCAACTCGTATTTAACATCATTTTGAGTTTTAAGGTCTTATAATCGATTATGAACACTCATTCGTACTTTCGAGTAAGGTCCATTGATCGAACTGTAAGGGTTAACTCACCTCGGTTGTCCCTAACTCGTAAAGGTTACCTCGGTTAGGAAGTACTAGATCGGATAAGGGAATTTCTAAGTCTAGGAAAAACTTGTAAGGGATTGCCTAAGGGAGCAATTCGGTTAAGTCTCGTCTACTCGTATTTTGTGGATTCAAAATAGTGGATTTGTCTTGGTGCTTGGACTAGCACTGTCCATGGTTTTCCGCCCCGAGAGAGTTTCCACGTAATTTCGAGCTATTACTTTTCCGAGTCCAATTTACACTCGGACAGCCTTAAAGTTTAATTTAAACTTTAACCCTCCATTTATTGTGTTCCGTGTTAGTACGTCTCGGAGTCAACCTAGACTCGGACTCTCCTCAAAGTCAAGTTTAATGTTCATTCTTCCATTAGTTGATCAAATTTCCTCATCACCTTATTCACCCCCTCTAGGGTGACTTAGTCTCTCCAAGAGCAAACCTTCAATAACCTTTACGAGTTAGGAATAAGCGAGCTGAGTTAACCCTTACGGCTCGGTCAAGGGACCTTACTCGGGAAGTAAGTGAAGTATGTAATTTGATTAAAAGACTTCACAACTCGGAAGAATATTAAGTATAGACTTGGAGTTATAAGTAGAAGATTGGGTGAGTAATGCACTAAGAGAATTAGGTAGTGTATTGATCAATAGTTTTGGCAATCTTCAAGTCTTGTGAAGTGACTTCTATTTATAGATGACCAAGTAGAGTAGCCGTTGAGTCCGGTTTCGGATCGAAGTCTTTACTAGCCATTGAAAAGGGTCTTTCTAAGTCACTTAGAGAAGATCCGTTGCAGTGTAAATGTTGGGCAATGGCTATTTGCTCCAAACGTTGTTCCAATGAACTTGTGTTGTCTAAAAAGCAAGGCGGAAAACACCGTTAACACAAACAGACCACGACACGGTGTCCGAGTCCTATCTAGAATTTGCTAAAACTGTCTGCTGGTGTTTAACGGCTAGAAGCCGGTTGCTTTTGACATTTAGAAACATATATTAGCTTTGTTTGAATAACCTACCAAAGCAAACCACATTGGTTCTCAAAGTATAAAATACGTTGGTCCAAGGTTAGGCACATATAATAATTAAATTAGGATAATTAAATGCTTGCTTATCGTTAGCCCGGAAGAGTGGAATATTCGAGTCTAATATCAAATAAGTTAAAACTCAGCTCAGAATAACTCCTAGAAAGATCAAGTAGAAGAATATTCAAGCAAAGAAAGTGAACTTGATCTATCAAATAATCATTTAAGGAATAAACCGACTTAGACGAACTCAATAGAGAATAACTTGGTTCTTAGTTAGCAAACACAGATCGAGTACTTAGAAAAGATGCGTTAAAAGAATTATTTGATCATGCGATGATCCAAGTAGATTTTGAGCGAGGTCAGAATACTTTAGTAGAGAAGATATAGAACAAAGTGATATCTAAGTCACTCGAACAAAGATGAAAACTTAGATATGAGTTTCTATGAAGCTCAAAATGACTTGCAATCAAAACTCAAGAGAGATAGAAGTTTATACCGAGTCTTTCACAAAATATTTAGAGTTAAAATCTAAGTCTTCACAAACAAATTTCTGGAGCCTCGCTATTTGTATAGGCAAAGGTGAGCTCATTAATATAAGATACCAAGAAATTCGACTTGGTGTCCGGGCGCATTCATCCGAACTTCCTCCTCCTCCTCCACCTCGGACTCGGAAAGACTTTGAGACCCCCTTCTCACTCGCTGGACCTTCATCTTCTCAGCCTGCCCCTTCTATTAAATTTCTTCATATGGTGGCATCCCGGTTTGTTGCCCTAGCAAAAGAGCTGCAAGCAGCTATGGTAGCTTTCAAGGATTTCATGCAAATCTTGACTCGGTTCGCAGTAAGGCTCGAGCATAAGATTAACGAGTCAAGCCTTGGTTAGTGAGCTCAAGTAGGTGTTCAAGCACCAAGAAGATCAAATCCGACACCTCCAAGAGAGAAGATCCAAAGCTGCTGAGAGCTCAAAACCATCCTCTAAAAAGCACTACCTTCGAGTCTTCGAGCTCTTCCGACTCCGAATCAAAAGAAAAAGAAGGAGAATTAGAAGAAGTAGTAGTCTGTAGAAATAGAAGAAGAGGGAGCAGCCCAAACTAAGGGCCAAGGGGAGAAAGAACCTAAGGTGATCTCCTCGGATCATACTCGGATTGCCTTGGAACAAATTGGTCATATAGGTCGATCAAAAGCGCATTCCTCGGTTCAACGGCCTCCAACATAAGACGTTGCGGGTTCGAAGAAGAACCAAAAGATGTACAACCTCCGACTCGCAAGACCGCACTACAAGCTCCTACCTTGCCCCTGCTTCTACCTCGACCAGCTGCTTCTACACAAGGCTATAAACGCAGACAAGGTCCCCGTTCTTCTACCTCCACCAAGACTTGCTCCTCCTCCCTCTTAATTTTAAATTTTTTTTCCCAACATCTTTGTACTTTCTTGTTATTTCTCTCTCCTGTTTGTGTTTGATGAAATGCATAGGGGAGAGAAATAGATAGATGCTTAGCTCGGGGGAGTTCTTTATTATCGTTGTATGTTAATTTATGAGTTTGAATGAAATTTTCTTATTTATAAGCATACATGAGCTATAACTTTTATATCATACATTTAGTCCGATATATTTCATCACTCGCTTTGATATTGGCTCATAATCCGGTGATAAGTATGCTCCGAAACTTCCATAAGTATGTTTTTGAGTTGTATATGATCTAAAGCACTCGATATTTGTGTTTATTATTTTTTACTCGATCAAAATGCAATAAAAAACTTAACTTTTTGAACTCTTAGCTTCTATCTCAAGTATGGAATGTCTTTCATCAAAAAGGAGGAGATTAAAGACTTCGGTATAACTCTCTATCTTTTTATGGTTTTGATTTCAAGTTATTCTAAGTCTTTAAGAAGCTCAACTTTATGTTTTTAATTTTGTCGACCCACTCAAAAATCATATCTTAAGTAAAACACACCTAACTTGAATTCCGACCCACTCGGACATAACTCGGAAAGATGACACGAGTAAATAATTTCACAAACACTTTATATTTCGAGCACTCGCTTAATGTTCTAAAAGAAAATGAATCACTACGTTAATTTTTTTCTTCTATGTTAATTTATTGAATCAAATTATTTACTTGATCGAGTTTACGCATTTAGACTAGCCAATCATAATAACTTAATCATTTAAAAGATTGACTCAAGATGGAATTTGAACCTAATGAATATTAGGCTCGGAAAATTCCACTCTTTCAGTCGAAGATAATTTAGCACATAATTATTTTGAATTAATCAAGTATCTTTACCTAATCTTGGATCAATGTATTTTTATACTTTGAGCACCACTTTGACTTGCTTTTGCAGATTGATTAAAGTACTTTAATTTTATTTTGAATAGTAAAAGCAATTGGCTTCTAACCCGTTAAACACTAGTAGATAGAAAAACACCTTTTCCGGATAAGGCTTAAACATCGTGTCATGGTTGTTTGTTACCAAATCGATAAACTTCAACTTTAAGTCTAACAGTTGTTTCCACCCTAAATATCAATCACAACCTATGGAACGGACCACTCTTCAAGCCAAGGACCAAAGCACAACGTTCATCTTGCAATGACTCCTTTTACGAGTGACTCATACTAGCGGTTGCAATGTCTAAAGAAGCTCACAAGTCCAAAACAAGCCTCAACGGATACTCGCCTCGCTCGGTATAAATAGAAGCACTACTACGAAAACCACTTTTAACTACGGTTAAAAATGACATTTAGTGACAGATTAAGAGGCGTCGTGTATTTGGGCGTTGTTGGATGTAGCACCTTTTACTACGGTTCAAAACCGAAGTCATATGCCAATATATGACGACGGTTCACATGGAAAAATCGTAGTCATAGGTCAATATATGATGACAGTTTCTTCATCTTAATCGTCGTTATCGGCCTTCCTCTGTAGTTGGAAAAACTTATTACAGAGCACCTATAACGACGGTTCCTTCATTTGAACCATCGTCATAAATAAGCCTATGACTACGGTTCTACGTTAAGAACCGTCATCACAAGTCTGTTTTTTTTTTAAATAATTTTTCTCGTATTTCTTGCCCCTCCGTACAGTATAAAAAAACATATACAAACACATGTACTAACCACAATCCAATACACTCTTCACCGGAATATATACAAAACAACATACTCATCACATTTTGTATATAGGTCTACCTCTTCACCAGAATATATATAGAAAATAACAAACACATATACAAACCACAATCCTATGTACATATTTATACCTATAACCGTGTATGACTACTAAATCACAAACTTGTAGAATAACCGTAAAACATATACCTATTCTTTTATACGGTTGTATACAAACTCTACCAAACCTTGTTTTAACTCGTTGAGCATTTCATCTCGTATAGGAAATGGGTGGCTTCTTTCCAGGAAATATTGTATCCAATGTTGTAAAAGACATAATAATTAGGTTAGTGCAAGTGTTAATCAAGCTGAAAAAAATATATAATAATCAATTACAAGTGCAACTATACCTCTTTATGACTAGCATTCTTTTCGAGTTTGGTCACAATTTCTTTCATATACTTGGAGAATGTAAAAGCTGCACTCCACGTTTCCTGATTGTTTATGGCACTACAATAATAAAATAGATTCCCAACACATAGAGAATTAATTGGTACTTATGTATCTAGCAAATAATATGAAATGAAAAACATCTAAAGTAGACTCTAATAACCAAGAGAACCTCACCTTCATGGGACAATTAGTAGTTGTGCTTTCTTATTCAATCATTTGTCCTTAACGCCTCTGCCAAAATAATAACGGAGTATATCACTATTTTTCAATCGGAAAAATAAAATTCAATTTAGACATACCATTGAATGATTACTAATTAAGAAAACAACATAAAATGATTAAAAGTATGAACTCACGTCTCGAAGATGTCCTTGATATATTCCCTCACATCACGATCCAGAGGATTAAGGAAGTAGGCCATATTAGCCCTTGGATATATGATAGCAAGCATCCAATGGTGGCTACAAATAACACATTTTTATATAAGTATGTATAACACCATATAAAAACTTCATCAGTTAATTAGTTTATTATTTGTCCACTTACCTCTCATTGAACGCCACCACAAACAATATTTTATCATCCACAGCATCTTTCATGACGTCGAAGATGTAGGGGACTCGTTTGTTATGATTCAGCCCAACTCCTTGAATAACCGAAGTAGGGTTCGAAACCGAACGAATTCCTTCCCAATCTCATTCACCCAACTTACATATTAATATGTAGTTAGAAATTAAAATTCATTAGTAAAAAAACTAATTATGAATATATTAACTCACATCATGCCAACCGTAATAGCAAATACGCCGATTTCCTCCATGCGCAAAATTACAGTATGTCATCCGGGAAGACATAGATCGACATATCCGCTTCACGTAGCCCAAACACGTGACCTGGCGTGCTACGGATGATTTGGTCCTTTGTTGATAGAGTCCGCACATAACTTTCCAAAGTAGCACAACAATTTGTGTGAAACTCGTCAATGGATTTGAGAAAAGACTTCTTCGGACAACGAAGGAACACCGCTGAATGTTTGCTCGTGCCACTAGCGCCCTTCACTTCATATCGGATCCGTCTCCGATATCCTAGTCAATAATCAATACAAAAATGAGAAATATATAAACGTTATTTTAACTACAGACTAAATCTAATATTATTAATACAAATGAATTACCATAGTGAGGATGACCAAACTCTTGGGCCAATGAAGAAAATCGTTGATCTGCGTCAATAGTGTGCTAATCCGCTACCTGGATCGGTAACTCACACTCGCCTTTCCCGTGTATGACGTCTTGGACACTCAACCTCACCTCATCGGCTACAAGGGCTGTCCCATAAACAACAAAATCTGCCCTCAACGGGAAAACAACACACAATGCCACAACATGCTCTAGGGGAGGGTGATGAGAAGCTATCTTGTAATTCGCCCGATGCATAAGAATAAGTAAACATTTGACATAGAAGTTAAATAACCTAAAAACCCCGAAAATAAACAGACAGACTTTCCCCTTAAAAGTAAACATTTTCCTAGGATAACGGCCTTCATCCGAAATAACAAAAATATACTAAATAAGTAATTACTTAACGGCCACACGCCGGAGTTACGCAACAACAAAAACATACTCGTAAGTAATTATTCAACAAGATTATATGTTAATTAGTCAAAATATAAATATGCATGTAAATATAATTAGGTTGCAAAATCTAAATAACCTCGGCTAGAACTTCGAATTGGTTGACGGGTCGGCTTGCGTTCACGCTGGCCGGTGTGTGGGGTGAGAAAAGACGTATATCATCAAAGTTGCTAGGTAACGACATACCCATGTTGGTCAAGTACAACCTCATCACTGCCCACATCCGCACCCTCATCTCTTCCATCTCGTGCAGCCATTTAGGACATTTGGGACTGCATTTAGGCAATTTAGGCCTCCATATGTGCTTGACTAGAAGAGACGGGGCGCTTCCGTCTAGTCCCAAAATGCTCAACTATCCCCACCCGCACAATGATAGCTCGAACACGACCTAGATGCTCATCTCTTTGTAGGGCTATCTTGTCCCTCCTCCCGAGGTGTCGCGAAATTCCGAAGTCGATGTTTGTGACAAAGACTCCTGCAAGAAGAAAAAATATTATCATTTGACAAATTTATAAAATAAACCGATAAGTTCTCAAAATAAATAAAGGAAAATAGAAAAAACACACACTACTAGAAAAAGGGTTCTAACGACGAATAAATTGGTCGTTAAAAGTACATTTTATCGTCGTTAAAAGTGATTAACGACCAAAAAATTTTGGTCGTCGATCGTCGTTAGTGCTTCCCTCGTTAATACTTTTAATGATGACTTTAAAATTTTCATCGTCACTTAAAATAACGATGAAACAAGATGTCGTCGTAATTAGTTGATTGAATAACGATGAACTACATATCAATAACGACAAAATTTTTCGTCGTAGATTTAAAAGAACCATAAATACAAAAATTAAAATCAGGATCATTAACAACCAATTTAGTTCATCGTTGTTTCTTTAACGATTAACATTTTCATCGTTAATAATATTATGGATAACCTAAATATATAACTTTGCCAATTATCTTTAAAATAATGTAATAAATTATTGATCACTAATATATAGTAACAACAAAATCGAATTTTTATGTATTAATTCCTTTGAATACCACTGGTCTTCGAATACATAATATAAAACATAACCTAATATCAAAAGCATCCTAAAACACATAATCTAAAAATCAATCGAGGAAACTAGAAGTTCTCATAGTAATTGATATCCGAGGTCAAGCAAAATTAACCAAAAAACTAAAAAGAAAATGAAGTCCTCCAAATGATTTAAAAACTATAAATCTTCATCAACTACCCATAAAAGGTTAAGGAAGTGTTGGAACTTGAATGAGCGGTCCACATCTCCAAACAAGTCCACATCTCGCAAAAAAAATAGAGAATTATTAGAACTTTTACAAAATTACGAAGTATTCAACTTCTTATCAAACAAACATATATAACTCAAACAAACAACCACCACTTGATGTTATCACTAGGTCATTATAAGTAAATGAATCGGTTTCTTCAAGATATTGAAACAAACCATCGGACGCACGTCCTATCGGGGTGCATCTCTTTCCTCTCCCTTTAGCCAAGGCCTTTCGGGCAAGGGCAATGCTTAGTGCCTGTTCATGAGCAAGCACTCACGTTGTAAGCAAGTAAAACCCTATTACTTGCCTTTTCCTCTATCAATTGACATATGTCTATGATAAAATCATTTCATCGATCGGATATTCCTCTCCCCCAAACCCCCTGCAAACTCTTGTCATTAACAATAATAAACTTGTAGCCAATTCGAAGGTCAGCTCGGACAACAATTATCAGTCAGGCTTCTCGATTTGTTGTTCCTTTTCATCGATAACCGAATGCTCGAGCACTTGAAAGGAGTATAACGGCTGACTTCAATCGAATATTCATGGTAGTTGCAATTTCAATACACATGACAGATTGCAAAGGTTCAGAATAATTTATGGCACCAAATTCATCATTAGAATAATGGACATATTACTATTACCAAGCCAAAAGAGAATCCTAAGACTCAAAATCCATTAAAAGACGAAGAGGGGGATCATTAATTTCATGCCTATGCTCTTCCGCCATTGCTACTTTCAACCCCCTCACAGCAAGAAATTCCCAATATCCAGGAAATAAATCCGGCATTGTATAACCCCACAAAGGTTTAAAAGTAGGATCCGCTTAAATACTATCATAACCAACCACAAGGGCTTTAACCTCGGTCGGTTTCATGTTCGCGACCGATCGAACGTAACACCTACAAGAGGCCTAAGTGTGTGAAGGCCCCAGTTTTGGGTCGATAGATGAGCTACTAAGAAAATGTTAACCTACGGCTTTAGTCACAAGGAAATCACATCGGGGAAAATTGTCGCCTAACTCAAAAAAAAAAAAAAAACCTGGAACGATCAACAATTCTAATTAGTGTTGGTCATAATTTTGAGAATCTCTGCATTTATGCATAAAACTTTACCTAAATTGCCAACTATAAGATTGGCATATACTTGAAATGCATTGTCAATTCTGCGAGCATAGGCGGCTCGGCTCATCGGAACCCATTGGAACTCTCGGGCCAAAAACTTGATCTACTGTCTGCAGAGGGAAATGAAAACCTTTAAACTAGAAAGACGCCAAATTATTCATACAAGGTAAATTTATGAACAACAAGGACATTGTTGACACCAATCACCCTCACAAAACCTAAAGCTATTATAGACTCCAAGTAAAGAATAAGATACCTCATCCATTATCCTGTAGACTTCAACAATTGAGCTTCCATACTGTTGATTAGAAGATATTAGATCCCATCGCTGAAGAACAGACAAAAGAAAATGCTCACTTATACGAGATAAATCCTTACAATTCTGTTTGGGCCAGAAAGTGAGACATAAGACATTTGGTATGTGAAATCGGCCTTATAAAATGCCCCGTGATTTTCTTATTTCGATTCGCGAGGAGAATTTGATTGCCCGGAAAAGCCGGACTTGGTCGGTAAACATTGAAACCAAGCAATTCTAGTAAAAACATGATAGCGAAGGATATGCATAGATTTAACAAACCAACATGCCATAGAACTTCCTGCACAATGCCAACGAAAGTTAAAATGTCCACTGCAACAATCAATATAGTAGCCGGATCGAGAGTGTGAACCATTATAACCTCGAACTCTATCTCTCTTGATTGGAACATAAATTCAGCGAGTCATAAGTAATTTTGAACCTCTAATTTCACCCAACAAAATTCAAAATCGTGGACACACAATCACACAACATGTAAAAGAATAAAGACTAAAAATCAAAGCAGAAATCAATCGAAAAATCAGTGGATAATTTGGAGAACGAAACCCTCGTACACGGAAATCAACCGCAAAATTAGGCAGCACGGGGTTTGGCAATGGCAAGGCTGTCGGCGGCCGGCAATTGATCGTCGGAGAGGCTGTGTGAATGAGGAGGGCGGAGGGCGAGGTAGTCCGTGGTCGGCGATTTCGGATCGAGCGTGATAGTAGCAGATGCAAGAGGGTAAGAGCGAGCGAGAGAGGAGGGCGGACAGCGAGGCGGCCCGTGGTTGGCGACCGGCGATCGAGTGTCGGAGAAAGACTAAGACCGTGAGTAGTGTGAGAGGCTGAGAGTAGTGCGATTGAGAGAGCAAGGCGTCAATGGCGGTTCTAGAAGTAGAGGCAAACGGAGAAAGAAGAAGTAGCGATCGTGGTTTGATATTTTGTGGAGTAATTTTGACATAGGAGGGAAATTATAAGTAAAATGTTTTATTTTATTTTTATTTTTCCTCTTATTTATAATAACGACCATATTTTAAATATTAATAACGATGATTTTTATAACTCATCATCTAGTGATAATTTTTCCGAGTAAAATCACACGACGAAAATGCACTTTCGTCATTATTAGTGTTATTTAACGATAAATTTTATATATGGTCGTTAATACGTGGTCGTTACAAACCTTTTTTCTATTAGTGACACGAGTCGGTGAAAAATAGCTTCTACATTGGCCGTAGTCAAGGTTCCATCTTTCTTCTTTCTTCCTTCGATCCACAACTCGTCCTTATCAACAACGAGCTGCGAAGTATCTATGGTGGACCCTTCATCGGACGTGGTTTGAAGTTTTTCAAGCTTTTGCCTGTACAACTTCTCCTCTAATTTCATGTATCCCCCATGCGATAACACATAAGGGTACAGATTACTCGAATCCTCTTCCGATTGGCTTCACCTATCGCCTGCACAAGTAATATTTAAGACAACGAAAATATCAATGCATAACACTTTCATGTCTTCCTTTTTATATCAATTCGACAACCAATATCACGCTATATGTATATGAGATTGAATATTGAATGAAATTACTATTTATTCCGGAGAGGTGACATATGACTCAAACGATCTCCAGTACTCCTCCGTGATACAATTGTAGACCTCCCGAGGTCTACCTTCTAGTTTTATCTTCTTTGTTTTGTAGACCCATATAGCGGTAATGCGATATTTGATGTCTCTAAATTTCTCTGCTGCCGACATGAGGGTCTTGTATTTCATGGAGGGGATCCGAGATTCATTAACATTCAAGTTGAACGTTCTCCGAAACACGAGAACGATATGCATTAGTACATATATATTAACCATTTACAATATAAGTTGCAATACTAAGTTGGGATGTATTTATTTACCCGAATATCGTTCTACAACTTATCCTTAATGGAATCGGGGACGTCAACCCGTTTTCGAAGTTGATGTTCACGTGGCAGCGGGTTGTCGTACCAATGTAGCTCATAAAGGTAGCTTTATTCTCACGTACATCATTTCCGTGGCTATCAAAATTAACCCTTATAAGGAGAGTTAGATCGTCTCTACTCCGGACCAACTTCTCCTTCTTCATCATAGTTCGTCCCCTTGATTTTTTTGTACTTGGAAGAATCCATCTTATACTACAAGCAATTATACAAATCTTGATAAATAAACATGTACAACAATTTTCGGATAAAAACACATAATTTGGGTCGGGCAACGACCAACACGGGCTGAACGTGTAGTCTAGCACGGCTCGTGTTGGCTACCCATAACCCAGGTTCCTCAATTTTGGCCATTTTTCGTCTATTCTCTTATTTTCATAATTCTATCCATTCATATTCCTCAAATATAAGATTAGTCTACAAATTTTTTTCTAAAACACCGCAAAAATAAGACTCCTAAATACACTTTCAAGTTTATATCCGAAATTGGAAATCACTCTTTACACTTTCGAGTTTCATGAAAATGCCAAAAATTACAAGGTAAATAATAATAGAATTAAAAACTCGCAATGGAATTTAGGGCAAAATGCCAAAGATTAAGAGAAACAGACAAACCTGATGTTGCCTTGAAAGAGGAGTCGGTGAGATTGGTGCAGCCACACGGAGAGAGTGAGGTCGGTAAGAGAGGTGCAGCCACACGGAGAGAGTGAAGTTGAAAAGAGAGGTAGGCGAGAGAGCGCTGCACCGATAACTGGAAACGCAGAGAGTGGGGAGGGGGAGTGCAACCACGACCCGAAACCACGAGTAGCACCGTAAAGCACCAGCAACCATGGAGAGAAGAGAACCAAAGCGATAGGGTGTGTGACGAAAAAATGAGAAACTATACAAACTCGGCGTTGGGTGAAGTTTTTGGTACACAACATTAGACTTCAAGATTAACGAACATATTGCTAATCACTTACTCGGTGCATACTCACTCAATCTTTAACTTATAACTCTAGTTCTAAGTTCTTACTTTCCGAGTTGTAAAGAGAAAGTCTTGTAATCACTTCTACACTTTCAATTCTTTGCTAAGTCCCTTGACCGAGCTGTAAGGGTTAACTCACCTCGGTTGTTCTGTAAAGGTTACCTCCTTTAGGAAGTATTGGACCAAATAACAGAATTTTTGAGTCTAGGAAAAACTTGTAATTGAATTATCTAAGGGAGCAATTCTATAAAGAGCCAGTTCTTGTATTTTATGGATTCAAAATAGTGGATTTGACTTGGTGCTTGGATTAGTATTGTCCATGGTTTTCTATCCTATGAGGGTTTCCATGTATATTCTGTGTTTTTATCTCGCATTTGAGTTCAATTTAGACCGAGAATTGTTCTCTTAGTCTTTGCTAACTAGAACACTTTATTAATTCACAAAAATCCCCCATCACCCTGTTCACCTCCCTCTAGGGTGACGTAGACTCTCCAAAAGCAAACCCTCACCCGGAACTAGAAAAACGCCAAAGCCGACGTCGTGGCCGCCACGGGACAAAGTGAGGATCAAAACCCAGGAGAGCGAGAGATGGTTAAGGACTCGGAAGGAGGTTGGATTTCCACAAATGAAGGGAAAAATCGAACCAAGTAACTAACTCGGGAGGTGGTGGGGCAGGAGAAAAGAGATAACTATTAGGGTGGGAGTTGAAGAGAGGAGTGGATTGTGAAATGGGAAGGCCTTTGTCATTGACAAGAGGGAAGATGGATAGGTCATGATTATGGGTAGTGATTTGAGTAGGGGAAATAAAGTGAGAGGAGGAAGAAGAAGATGAGGGAGAGGAAGAGTTACGGTAGTGGGTAGAATGAAGACTTTCCCAATCATTGAATCTGTGTGTTCCTTTTTGCTTCTTCTTCCTTCATCCTTTCTCTCTCTCTCTCTCTCTCTCTATCTCTCCTGTGGCTAGCTGAAAAAGTGGTTTAGGTATACCCAAGTAACGGGTAAAAAATTATATAAAGGTAACCTAAGGTATTGTGTAACTATTCATGGGCCCCTAAAGTATGAAAAACTACTTATAGGTACCCTAAGGTATAGTATAACTATTTATAGGCCTCTCGTGTATGAAAAACTACTCTTACGTATAAGGTATGGTCTAACTATTTACAGGCCCTCAGGTATGAAAAACTACTCCTAGGTGGTATCTTCTTTTTGGCATAATATTGTTGAATTAAATTTCCTGCTGAACTAAGAGAGAGAGAGAGAAGTTTTATGAGAGAGGACGAACAGAGAGAGAGAGAGAGAGTGAGAGAGAGAGAGAGAGAGGACGAACGAGAGAGAGGAGGGAGAGGAATAACAAACGAAAAAACATAGGAGAGAGATTAACAAAGAGATGGGAGAGAACGAAATATACAGAGGTAAACAGACAAGAGAGGAACGAGCATAATGAACGAACTTGGAGATTGGGGGAGAGGAGAATGAACACAAAAGACAAGAGAATAGGATGAATAGAGAAGAAAGACAAAATGAATAGAGAAAAGAGAAGAGCAAAACTAATGAACAAACAAATAAACAAAGATTAGGGGTTTTTGACATAAAAAATATTTTAAGACTCTTTGGTTTAATTTTTAGTGGGCTTCATTAAAGGTAAAATAAATTTTTGTATATTTGCAAAAAAATATTATACTAAAAGGAAGAGTACCTAAAACTAGTTTTTTTTTCATATCCGAGGGGCTCGTAAATAGTTATGCCATACTTTAGGGTATTTAGAAGTAATTTTGCATATACAAGGGGTCTCGTAAATAATTACACCATACCTTAGGATACCTATGAGTATTTTTTCATAACCGAGGTGCCTGTAAATAGTTATACCATACCTTAGATTACCTTTGTGTAATTTTTTGCAGCAACGGGGATTAAAACCCCACCGCATAGTTATTAATTTTTTATTACCTTTTTAGCAATAGTAAACGTTGATCATACATATTGTTACATAAATAATCTGAAAATTGTAAATGTATCTATTTAAACAGTGATGATGTAACATATAAAATTTGTGTACCACTAATAGATAGATTATTATATTTAACAGCTAACATATTGATTTTATATGCTAAACTGGATTCGTCTTGATTTGTATGTAAAATTTGGTCAATTATGTGTTCAGTTCATTATTTGGTATTATTTAAATATGTATTTATTTTATAGAATGTATGTGATTATTAAGTTCAAAAGAATCATATGTTATTAATTGAGTTGAAACGAATTATGTATTATTATTTGATTAAATGATTAAATAAGTGCCTATTGATTAAATTCAAATCCTTATCCATCAAAATATGTCCCTTTATGTGTTTCAATAGCATTGTTTAACTAAAAATTGTATGATTTTGCTTACTCAGGTCCATTTGTTATCTTTATCGTTTATTTGAGCCTTTAATTAATTTTATTATTATGTACTTTTAAATTTTTTTAATAAGATTTATGTTTTTCTTTGGACAATTGGAGATTGTTTTTCTTTAATTGTCATATCTTTTGGTATATTTTTATTGCATTTCTATTTTTTTTAATTAGAATTCTATTTTTCTATAGGTAATAACATATTATCTTTTTTAAAAATTAATCTCTAGTTCTAAACACCAACATGGTCATTCATACTATACCATCATAGGCATGGAGGCTGAAATTCAATCTAACTATGTGCCAATTCATGACATTTCAATACATAGGACACATATATCTATCTTTGTCTGATTGATGAGAACAATAAGTGTTAAAGTTTACAATAATCGTAGAGCGTGGCATATTGTTTTCATGTACTCAGAGGTACTCTAAATTTGTGAGTTATGTACCTTTTCTAATTTTTCAATTATGATATTTTACAATGATGGGAACAATGACCGTTGAAGTCTATAACATATATTATTTTTATAACTTCTTTATGAATAAATAATATAATATACTATGTTATATATCCGTAGTGCGATCAGATTTTATGCGTCGTTAAGGACGGTGAGATAGATAGATGGAAGGCTATTTTAAAGACCAGTAGAGATCATCGTCTTTTTAAATTTTATGTGGGTCCTGTCACTAATAGGGATAGAGCCATAGTGGACAACTACTTTATGTTGTTCTTCACAAATCATACCCAACATCTTGATTTATTCAAAGAATGTAAAGCAATTCCATGCCACTACGTTCCGCTATTTGTTCCATTTAATTAAGCGCTAGCACTTTTACATCTAGATGCTCAAATTATTGGTAAATATAATGCATTAATTTCCAATAATATTTCAAAGTGTACATAATTTTCTCCTTTTTATAGATATTTGAATATACTATTTGTGTAGCTAGCATTGGGTTTGTTGTTGCTATCTCCTAAGCCGAGTTGATACCTATGGGTATGCTCAAGCAAAAATCTTCATTTGTGATGTGCAGTATGTACTTCCATCTACCTAAAGTTGACCAATTTTATTCATTGTTAAGTAGTCTAGGGATTAATTTTTTTAAAATTATATTACTTTTTAAAAATTAATAATTCTTATGTCTTACGTACGTTCAATGCACTAAAACATACCTTGTGGGCAAGTTTTGCTGAAATTGAAGGAAATGAACTTTTTGTAAAATCTAACATCGAAAGTATTAATGAGAGATTACCGAGGCATGTATAAGAGTACTTTTTTGTTATTACATTTGTGAGTTTCGTTTGTCTTCCATTTTTCTCTACTTTTTATTAACCTATGCATAAATATACAACCTAACATGTTACACAGGAATCGCGCTATCCACATCACCTACAATCAGATTATTGATTAATCCAATAATCAAAGATACTGAAAACTTTGTGCAATAGTATGTTCAAATTTTTTTAATGGAAAACGTTCAAATTAATAATGTTGATATTGTTATATTGAATAATGTTACCATGCTCTTATTCTTTGTTCTATTTTTTAGTACACTCGATGAAGAGGTCTGCTCAGCGATGTACCACGAAAACTTCAATATATTCCTCAAAGAAGGTTGCGTATTCATTATTTGGATAAGTTGTTCATTACAAGACTAATCATGATAATTGAATACTCACCAATGAAAAATGTATAATACAAATTTATGATACTCATTTAATATTATTTATTATTTCGTAATTGTTTTTTTTTTTCATATATTTTGTATAAGCAATTACCGACTTCAATATATTATTTATTGGTAAGATACTATTGTTTCTTTGCATACCTTCATAGTATTTACTAATTATTTGTCTCTTGCAAACATTGTCACCTATGCTCCAACGATTATGTTTTTTCCTCAAATTTACCGTTTTGTACATGTCAAAATCCAAGACATGGTACTTCACCAAGGTAAATATTTTGTGACATCCCTTCATTATGTTGACTTATTTCGCATTTTGGTACATTACGCATTGATGTTTACTTATTTTTCCCTTTATAGATTTTTCTTTATCGTTGAAATTAGAGACATAATGCGCATACAAAGTTTTATAGTTCTTCAACATATTGCTGCAATTCTTTTTCGTACGACTCGATGAGCTCTTCAGTTCATGGGCTATAAGGGTGAAATTCTAATTATTATATTCCTATAATTTCTTTATATATATATGTTGTTCATAAATTTATAATGTAATACAAATATACAGTGAACTCTTATTATATGTAATATTCAACCTCTATATAAATCAACCATGGGTTTTTGTCATCAAACCTCCTTGCCAAAGTAAAGTTGAATGACCTATTGACTTCATTACATCAGTTGATTGGGAGGAAGAATTTTTTTCTTGAGACATCCAAAAGATAGTTATTTCTCTAGGTACGAAAATATGCATATGCATTTCATATTGTATGTCAATGCCTCTAATCAAAATTAGGATGACATTTTTTTATGTTAATACAACAGGAAGACGAATCGTCATACCATCATACCAGCTGAACACTCCTGCCATTTTCTATAATAAATTTCTATATTTCAATTTTTTACTTGTAATCATGTGCCTGAATTTTGAAGGTTTCTTTTAATTGTTCTGTAGTGAAATTTATATGAATAGTTTTGGGTATTATATTATTATGTTCAATGTAGTATTCTTATTTTTTAAAAAGTTTTTCTCCCACCACCCCTCCTTTGATTAGTTTTCTCCCTCCAATAGCAATAGCATTTGTATTATTGAGTTTATAATGTACTTAGTGAATGTACGAGCCCTTATTTTTACAGTTTTGGTTGAGTCAAATGGATTAGATGTACGTTGTTATGCTTAAATTACTCTCTTTTTTTTTTTATCTTTTATCCTTTATTTAAGTGAAGTTGTAATATATTTTATTAATATAAATATTTTATAAATTCAATAATTATTTAATGATACTTTTAGAATACCATATGTTTAGGTAGAAAGTTAATCCAAGGGAACATGCATGTATTGATTAGTGCTAATAGTATGATTACAGTTACTAAAAGTTGTACAAACCAATCAATACCAACATACATTCTTAAAAGAACCAACAAACATAATTTCTAAAATGTCAAAAAAGTATAATTTCTAAAAATATTATTTCATATATGTTTGGACCACTTTATTCAGTTGCTATAAGGGTACTCAAGTGCCAATTATATTCATTGAATGTTATGCAAACCAAATTTCTAACTAAACATATTTAATGTGGCTATATCTCTTTTCTTCCCAAACGTGTGTTACTTTATATGGATGGCTGATCTGATGAGATGATGAGGTGTAGAGTTTTTCTTGGATAAAAATCGACAGTATTATTCATTGTGCTTCGTTGAGGTTGTGTGTAGTGTTTGCCCTGCAAACAACGGTGACTTTTGAGGGTGGAAAAAATAAAAAAAATAAAAAAAATTTTAAAAGATGGTGGAAACTGGAAAGTTCTACTCTTTTGAAATTACATGTATGGTTATCTTATGTTAATTAAAAGACAAAAGCATGTCAGTATAAATTTTAGATGAATTTTTTTTAAAAAAATCACTCTAATTTAAACGAGTTAATTCTAACCTTTAATAAATTTAGTCCAAATAAATTCAGATTGATAGGTTCTAATGTAGTTATCAGCTTAATTTAATTGTTTACATGTCTAGTTATTGTTGTTGCTTATAAAATTATTGAATTAAATTACATAAACATTTGCTTTATTTTTCCAAAACTAAAAATGTTCTTTATTTCAAAATAAATTTTTTGTTAAATTTTTATGGATTCATAAGCAAAGTTTGTTAGTTTAGTGGCAAGCATCTCTTATCCTTGTCTCACATTCAACTTTTGAGGTATTTTATTTGGGATCCCATATCCCTTTTGACTATTGAATAACTAAGCCTATGGATTGGATTAGGGAGGTTGTTGGTCTCCCGCACGCCCGTGCGCTCTGCCTGTCCTGGTATGGGGAGGTGTGGTGGGTGCGGCACCTTACTCCTTTGTGGCAAAATTGGCGTCTGTTTTATTTTGTTGATATTTTCTAAGTTAGTGTGAATTCTGTCTCCAAGTTTCTTTCTCTGAGTGTTGGTGGGAGTTTGTTTCATCTACTTAGTGAGATATTCTCCCTTTATCTCTCCCCCTATTTTCTGCTGCTACCAAATAGTTTTCCTTCTTTACAATTGTGTTCCTTTGCCCTCAGTTACACACTAAAAAATGTTAGGATAGGTGATAAAAATCAATGGAATAAAATAAAATGGAAAAAAAAACAAGAAAAGGTTAGCTATACCTGCAGGCCTAGGTGTAAGGGGAAGAAAAATGTTACCAAAGCATTTACTCCATTTCCATTTGTCAATGGAGGATTTAAGGAGTTGGACTTTTTTTTGCTACCATTTACACGGCTAAGGCTTGAGCATTTGCATCTTGCTCTCATTAGTTTTCCTATAAATTAGAAGGGGAGGCTAATGGAAAGGCAAGGGAGGTGTGAGACACATCACCGGGAGATTAGAAAATCACCGAGGGAGTTTTAACTTGGTGGGTTTACCAATTGGGATTTAGTTGTTGGGAAACACATCCGGGTAGGGGGTGTGAGAAGGGTCTTTTGTTTGTTGACCCGAGAAGGGACAATCAAGGCATTAAAGGTGAAGTCTCGCAGAACGGAAAAAATGACAGATGCGAGAATGGGTGACACTTAGGCAAGAGGATAAACCGGAGAAGATGTCAAATGAAGAGTAGGAAGATTTGAAGGCTATGGCAACAAGCACAATTTGTCTATGCCTTGCAAATAATACTCTTCGAGAGGTTCTTGGCTTGACAGATCCAAGTGGAAATTTGGACAAGTTGGAGAGCCGGTATAAATGCAAGTCGTTGACAAGTAGGTTGTACTTGAAGAAGAAACTGTTTGGCCTCCACATATCGGAAGCAGCAAGTTTCAATGAACATCTAGACGAGTTCAACTTGATCACAATGGAGTTGGCTTCTCTAGATGTAAAGATTGAAGAGGAGGATAAGGCGTTGCTTCGTTATCTTCTTTTCCTTCGTCTTTTGATAATATCGTGACTACTCTTTTGCTCGGAAAAAGACCCTAAAATTTGATGAGGTGGTTGCTTCTTTACTGATGAATGAGACTTGGCGAAGTGGTAACGGATTATCAAATTAAGGTCAAGTGGCTCAGAGTTACAAAAGAAGCAAGTCGGGGACGAGGTCGGTCAAAAGAAAAGGAGGAAGGGTCCCAACGCTCAAGATCGAGTGGTCGAAAGTTCAAGTGTTACTACTGCAATGAGGAAGGTCATATGAAAAGAGATTGTCCGAAAAGGAAGAAAGAAATGAAAGATGAGAAGTCATCTCGTGATTGTAGGACTTGCGGAAGGGTCAAACCAGTTTAATAGAGGTGAAGTGTTTCTAGCAATCGCTGAAAGTCCGGAAAAATCAGATTGGATCCTAGATTTTGGTTGTTCATTTCACATGTGTTCAGTTAGAGAGCACTTTGATACATATCAAGCTTGCGAGGGAGCAACTCGTCAAGATGGCAAATGGTGCACGAAGCAGGATTGCCGGTGTTGGAACGGTACGAATTCGTATGTTTGATGGGATTGTGCGGACGGTAACCGGGGTTAGACATGTGCCGGATCTAAAAGGAAATTTGATTTCTTTAGGGACATTGGATTTGAAAGGCTACCGGTATTCTTCTCAAGGTGGAGTGTTGAAAGTCTCTAGAGGAGCTATGGTAGTTTTGAAGGGAGAAATGTCCGGAGGCTTGTACAAACTTGTAAGGAATGTGCGGACGGGGAGCTGCAAGGAGAATGTTTACAAGGGATTCAAGAGGAAGACAAGAAGCAAGAGTAACGTTTGTTTCTTCGACTGAAGGTGACGGGGACCTCAACGGATCGGGCGAGGTGGAGCTTCGTCGGTATTGATTTTTATCATGGTGGAGATTGTTAGGATAGGTGATAAAAATCAATGGAATAAAGTAAAATGAAAAAAAAAATAAGAAAAGGTGAGCTATAGCTGAATGCCTAGGTGTAGGAGGAAGAAAAATGTTACTAAAGCATTTACTCCATTTCCATTTGTCAATGGAGGATTTAAGGAGTTGGACTTTTTTTGCTAGCATTTATAGGGCTAAGGCTTGAGCATTTGCATCTTGCTCTCATTAGTTTTCCTATA
Organism: Talinum fruticosum; assembly: GCA_021018815.1. NCBI lineage: Eukaryota > Viridiplantae > Streptophyta > Magnoliopsida > Caryophyllales > Talinaceae > Talinum > Talinum fruticosum. The sequence goes on from JAITYX010000040.1 coordinate 4,338,287, forward strand.
AATTAGAAGGGAGGCTAATGGAAAGGCAAGGGAGGTGTGAGACACATCACCGAGAGATATGAAAACCACCGAGGGGAGTTTTAACTTGGTGGGTTTAGCAACCGGGATTTAGTTGCGGGAAACACATCCGGGTAGGAGGTGTGGGAAGGGTCTTTTGTTTGTTGACTCGAGAAGAGACAATCAAGGCATTAAAGGTGAAGTCTCGCGAACGAAAAAAATGATAGAAGCGGAATGGGTGACACTTAGGCAAGAGGATAAACCGGAGAAGATGTCAAATGAAGAGTGGGAAGATTTGAAGGCTATGGCAACAAGCACAATTTGTCTATGCCTTGTAAATAATACTCTTCGAGAGGTTCTTGTGTAATACTCGGAATTTTAAAGAAAAGCAGTTGGAAAGCATAGAATTATTGAGTAACATTCTATGCACCTAAGGGGGTGAGTGACTCGATTTACTTTACAGCCAGAGCTTATTACTTTAAAATTTCTTTCGGAAGCTACTGTCGACTAAACTAAATCAAGGAAATTTCCTTCTTTTTTTATCTCGAGCTAAACCGTTGGGTGATTAGGAATTGTCTTGGCCGCCGTATTAGAATAAGTTAGGACGCAGCAGCGTAAGAGGACGGAAGGGAGGAGATATGGACTTGTCGTATATGGGCCGGTGATTACTTTAGCTAAATTATGAAGGGATGAGAAAGATAAGTTGGGGTCTAATTAGGATCATTAACCGCCAATTAAGCGGTGGAGAGAGACGCAGTAAAGAAGGGGGCTCGGATGCCCGAGCGAGAGGAAAAAGGAAAGGGAAACGCGAGAAGGAGGACCGAGAAAGAGAGAGAGGGTGTGCGGGACCGAAGCCAAGGTCGGAGGCCGCAAGCCGAGCGGCGAACGGAGGGAAGGCGGCCGGCGCACGCAAGGAAAACGGAGGAGCGAGATAAGGAGAGGGCCACCGCCGCAAGAACGCACAAAGAGACGAGAGGGTGAGCGGCGCGAGGGTCGAGGAGACCGAGGGGTGGTCGGCAACCACCGTAGACCCCAAAAGTGGTAGCCGGCGACGCGAGCAAAGGGAAGGGGAGCGAGAGACTGGGACAGAGCCGGGGAAAGAGAAGGACTTGAAACAGAGGCTGACATAAGAGAGAGTCCGAGAGGCCGGGATCGGGAAAAGCAACGGCGGTAGGGGGAAGGACCGGCGGCGAACGCGTGAGGGCCGAACCGAGGGCGGCAGAAACCGGAACCGCCGAACCGAAGCAAGAGGAAGCGAGAGTCCCCTAAAACCGAACGCAGAGCGAGACGAAGCAAGCAATTCGATCAATTCCAAACCCGACAATCCGAGGTGGGTAGTCTTATACTCTAAACTACTAGTAATTTCGAAATCCAAATGAGTTTATCGTGATTGTTGAATATGATTGTGAATATTTAACATATATGCTATTGAATGAGTTTAGTAGTTACTGAAAATAGAATTAAGAGTCTTGAGGGAATTAGTAGTTGTTTAGGTCCGAATTGGAAATTCGGAATTCGGACGGAGTTATATTGCTTGGTTATAGTGAGTCATATCGAGAATTCGGTCAATTGAGGGCGAGGACGTTATGGTTTGGGCATAAGTTATGAATTAATATCTCGAGATTGAGCCTTGGAGATTTACTGAATTTGCAGCATTAAGAAATGATTACTAATATCGGGAAATAATGAGTGAGGTGTAAAGAGGAATATGAAATTGTATTGGGTGATGCACAATTGGGGCATGGGAGCGAGAAGTGAATGAGTATTGGGATAATTGAGTTCAAAAGATAATTAAATCTTCGAGGTTGAACCGAGCGTGAAAATAAGCAAAGCTAACGGAAACTAAATAATGAAAAGTGATTAAGAGTTACCTAACTAAGCACGGACGAGGAAGAGTTAAGTAATGAGTTAGAGACATACAACGAGAATTTGAGGCGGGGAATGGTAAGGTTAAGTTAAGATTGGAATTTATCTAAGCCTTGAGCTAAAATTAAGTTGGAAGATGAGCATAGCAACACGGAACTTAAGTGATAAAGTGAGAATTAGGATTATATGGTTGACTATGAGCAAAGGAAGTTAATTTATAAAGTATAGACGTAAAATGAGAAATTGGAGTAAAGACAGGGAGTTGAGGAAAGTTGAGACGTGAGCAAACAAACTCGATTCACAAAGTAGAGACATAAAGTGAGGAATCGAGGTGAAGACAATGAATTGTGAGGAATTGAAACGTTAACTTAAGTGATATCCGCTTATGGTTACTGTGGCTCAGAAATGGAGATTAATCATACTAAAGTGATGGATTGAGAAAGCTATAGTTGGAAAAGAGCTAAGAATGACTCGCTTGTATTGAATGGTGGCTATTCGTGTTAAGTGATTTCTTTACGTGATGCTCAAAAGTAGTTTTGAAAGAAGTTTTGTATTTTACGTGAGATGATACTTGAATGCAACTGTTTGCGAATTGCCTTTTAAACGTGATTCTGTTTTAAAAAACACATCCGATTGAGAAATTGAATTTGGAGGGATGGCACGTAGTGCTATGCCTTCCAAGTGTGTCAAAACGATTTAAGAAAGTGAATTTATAAGGGTGACACGTGGTGTCATGCCTTCCTTGAGATGAAATCGATTGAGAAAGCTGCGAAGTGAATGTGATGAATGAGTATGTGCAAAGAGTTTTGAATCGACAGGCTACGGATCGTTTAGCATACCGAAGGGTTCGAATTAGGGACGCCCAGCTAGAAACTTCGAGGGAAGGGTTCTAACAGAGGTCCTGCAGAGGCGGGATGCCCGCCCCGAGATTTCCTGAAGATAGGTCCCGGGAGCCTTTTTGTCGGGGTCGCGCCTTGAGATGAAAGAAGTGCTAGTTCGAGTCCTCGAAGGCCCAGAAAAGTTGATTCAACCCCCAAAAGAATTGTTCATGAATGTGAAATTGTGCTTTTAAGTGGTTGAAGAGTCATGATCTTTTTCATTGCAAGAGATTTCGAGTGAAAAGTATATAGATTTCTATTACACTATTATGCTTTCGCAGATTTCATTATTATGAGTATTATGTGTAAAGAATTTCCATTTTAAGGGTATAAGACTCCGGTGAGCCCGTGGTTTATTGTTCACCCCCACAAATTCCCCCTTTCCACCCCAAGTGTGCAGATATATTATCGGAAGGTAGGATCTACGCGTAGCACAATCCGGACGCTTGCTGACTGCTGAGTGCTAGAGCGACTCAAGGAACCGACATGCATTGTTATGATTCTAAATGTTGTATTTGTAATTTAGTTTATATAGTTCTACCCGATGTACCGTAAACCATTTAGATTGTTTTAAGTTTTATAGCATGATTGGTTAGACTTCGGCGTGTGGCCGTTGAGTTGTATACATCGAGCGTGTGCTCGTTGAGTTATATTATGCTTTTTATGCGGGGTTTTAAGGCTTTAAGCCTGTGGGATAGTCCATATTACAAACAGAGCTCTGCCGAAATTTTTAGGAAATCTCAATTTCCTTTGGGAAACACCTTTGTTACCTCTAAGTTGGGATTAGAGAGCCAAACCGGCACTGATAGAGCCTTGGGAGTTCCTGTAAGGAACTCGGCGATGTAATACTCCTAGGGGGTGTTTTGGAGTGTTACAAAAATGGTATCGAGCATAGATTTTTGCGACCTTAAGTCCGCATTGCATATAGCCGTCCAGGATCCTTGTTATGTGACTGTGCTTTGTTTGTGGCCGACATATGTGCGCCCTTAAGTGCAACCTCCGCTTTATAAGTGACTACCTCATTGACTTAGTTGAATTAGTTGATTATAAACCGCCCATTGGGGTAGTGTTCAAGTGACTCGTGTGTGCTAATTGTGTTAGTAAGTGTGACTCGAAACCTTACTTCGGTGCATTACTTGTTGATTTCGTTGAGTCCTTAATTAGAAACCTCTATCTTAGGACTTCATTGATTCGAATTCTTATGTGATTAGCTGGAGGATGAGTTTAGTGATCTGAATTGTGAACTTATGTGCTTATATGTGTGAGTGACTCATGCGTGCTAAGTATGTGATTGGGTGTGTGGCTGAATTTTAATTGCCCTTCCGTATTTATTGATTTCGTGGTGTGACTTCCGAATCGTTAGTTGACATAAGAATTCTACCCCTAAGAAGCATGCGGGTATTCTATTAGGTATCGATTGTTTATATACGTAGTTCCAAGGAGTTTAAAGAGTGCCTAGTTGATTTTAGATGGGAAAAGGGAAGACATACGGTGCGTTAGCATAAGTGAAGCATACTTGGAGATTTGTTGATTTAGGTATAGAGGCTGCCTTTGGGAGCTGTCACTAAGGAATGAATTGAGATGTCACATCGGTGAATAAGATAGGACTCGAACACCCCGAGTGTTGAGGGATACTTGCATATTTACATAAATACTCATAGGTGGGTACTTTTGGAAGTTATGAATGAGAATTAGAGGCCATAGAGAGGAAATTAATGGGAAATACAACGCTTAAGGTTCGTCGTATCGTTGATGGAATTGGCTTTCTTGATAATAATATTTTGGTTCATGACCGAGAATGTCAAACTTGGTATTTTGTTTCAAGTGCATGTGTGTTTGGGTGTGTTGGAAGGTATCCTTGGAGTGCATTTGGGAGTTATGACTGGAGAAATAGTTGATTTAGTGATTTACTCTATGAAAGTTACCTCTTGGAGAGACTAAGTCACCCTAGAGGGGGTGATTAGGGTGATGATGAAATTTGCTTCGATTAAAGAATAAATTCGTCCGAGTAGAGTTGGAGTCACGGATGAACTCGGAAAAGACTGACTCGAAATCGGTAAAGAATATAGAAGTAGAATAGGCTGAACAAATAAACAATCCGAGTCTAGAATGAACTCGAAAGCTGGTAACAAAGAAAGTACGTGGAAACCCTCCTGGGCGAGAAAACCACGCACCGTGCTAATCCAAGCACGAAGTCAAATCCACTATTTTGAATCCACAAAATACAGTAGACTAACTCAACCCGAGTTGCTCCCTTAGACAACTCCTTACAAGTTTTTCCTAGACTCGGAAAATCCCTTATCCGATCTAGTACTTCTTAGCTGAGATAACCCTTACAACTAGGGACAAGCGAGCTGAATTAACCTTTACGACTCAATCAAGGGACCTTACTTAGAGAGTAAGAAGAGAGTTTGTAATCGAGTATAAGACCTTATAACTCGGAATATAATGAAATACTGAATTGGAGTTGTAAGTAGAAGATTGAGAATGAATACAATGACTTTTGATCAAGTATGTATTTTTTCAATTGGTTTCAGCAAATCTTCAAGTCTTGAGAGTTGGCTTCTATTTCTAGATGACCAAGCAGCTTAGCCGTTGTGTCCATCTTCTGATTGGAAGTTCCTTTATGACCGTTGTGAAAGATTTTCCGAGTCACTCGGAAAATATCCGTTGAAATATGAACGTTAGACAACGGCTCTTGACTCCCTTGAAAGTGCCTAAAACCACTTGGCGGTGTCTTCAAAAGTAAGGTAGAAACCACCGTTGAGCTTAGTGTTGCATATTTCCATTTCGGAAACAGACAACCACGACACGATGTACGAGGCTAGGTCAAAGGTGGAAAAGCCTTGTCTGCTTGGTGATTTGACGTTTTGAAGCCGGTTACTTTTGTAATTCAAATTTAGGATAGCCTCGTTTGAATCACTTACAAAAGTAAATCAATTTGTTTCTCAAAGTATAAAATACTTTGGTCCAAGATTAGACACGAGATAATAATATAATTAAGATAATTAAGTGACTAATTATACGGGTCAAAAAAGGAATGGAATTTTCCGAGTCTAATATTCATGATACTCAAAATTCTATCCGAGTAAGTTTAAAGGAGAATCAATTTAACTAAAGAGTATCGGACGGAATAAACTTGATCTAGTCCGAGCATGATTTAAACTAGAAGCGCCGACTCTTTCGGAATAAGACCTGTAATATGAAGTCGAGTCCTGAGTACGGTTATACAAATACTGGCGTTTGATCATGCGATAATTCTAAGTGATGAGTAACTCAAAGCGAGCGTAAGATAGAGAGTGCGAGATATGCTTTACGAGTCACACGAGTCATGCATAAATACATGAAATAATTTCTATAACACTTAGAGAAAATACTATATCACTCTGAAAAGTTTCTAAGGCACGAGGAATGACTTGGAATCAAAACTTTATAAGTGAGAAAATCTTATACCTGATTCCCTTGATAAAACTCGGAAAAGTGAGGTGTAAAGTTTGAGTCTTCAATCTCCCCTTTTTGATGAAAGGCATTCCATACTTAGACAGAAACTTTGTGAGTGATATAAATCTGTTTTTGCAAACTTGCGCAAAAAGTAAGGCAAGGTTGCATAACATAAACTAAATTAGAGCATACTTGAAGTATCGGAACATGAAGCAACAAAATAGATACTAAGTAAGAGAACACATTTCATGGAAACTAAGAAATGTTTTCATTTATCATTGTACTCGAGAGAATTGGAACAAAATGCATAAGTTCATTGAATTGAAAGGAAATATGTACGAGTGAGAGAGAGAGACTCCCTTAGACAAGACAACAAATTTTCTATCTATTCTCCCCCTTGCCTTTCAGCAAAAACAAAAAAAAAGGGAAGAATACAAGAAGTACAAGTTTGATGTCCGGATAAAAAAAAAAGCGTAAATAAGAGATGAAGAAATTAAGAAGGGGATGGGTTTGTCCGAGTGGAAGAGGAAGGACGAGTGGTGAGCCAGCGCTGATAGGATCTTGATGATGTGCTTGAGCGCGGCGGAGGGAGGACATGGATCTCGGCAAAGGCTCGGTTCCGAGTCGTTGACCCGGAACAAGGGGATCCAGAGGTTCATCCTCTTGGAACTCGTCAGCTGGATGGGTCTACTCGGGCGACCCGCTACTGAATGTCCTTGTGCTGCAAGGTCTTCGACCCACTCGAGGCTGTCATGCGAGCCGATCACTTCCGGTTGAGCTTTAGGAGCACTCGAGACCCTCAGCTGTTGCTCCTTGTTCTTCCTTTTGTTCCTACCCTTGGCCGGCGAGGAGCTACCTCGGCCCGCGAGCTCCTCGGCTTCTGCTTCTTCTTGATCTTCTTCTTCATCCTCGCCTCTATCCGAGGAGGTCTTGGCCGGGCTCGAGGACTCTTCAAATGTGTCCGAGTCTCCTTGGTCCTGAGCTGCCTTGGACCGTCTCTCCTAGAGAAGCTCTATTAGCTCCCTCTGCTCCTTCACCGGGGCCTTCATCTCAATGAGCGGGTTCTGTTGCTCTCGGAGTATGTCCTTGAATTCCAAGGACACAGAGCTGATTTTGTCCATGAAGGCGGAGGAAAAACGGAAGAGAGAGTCTTAGAAGCACTCGAGGTGGAAGCACCACCAGGTGGAGCGAGGAAGAGAAAGAGGGGCATCTTTCCGAGTCCGAGCGAAGAAGATGGCCTCGGCTCCGAGCTGTGTACCCAGTGAAGGTTTGCTCGGGAGAGTCCGAGTCACCCTAGAGGGGGTGAATAGGGTGATAGGAAATTCTCTGCGAAATCACACTCTTTTGCGCGAAGTAGAAAGGAAGAAAGATTACGAGTCTATTAGCCGAGTCGAAACGAAATGGAATTTTCCGAGTCCAATATCCATGATACTCAGAATTCCATCGACTTAGTCTAAGCAATAGAGCAAGTTCCATAAAGAATATCGAGTAAGATAACTTGATATAGACTAAGCATGAAATGAACTAAGAATACTGACTATAGCAAAATAGAACGTATAACCACAAGTCGGATTTTGAGACAGAATACTTGGTATATTCAAAACGCGATAAATGCGAGTGAAGATGAACTCGGAACAAAGAACCGGTTTTACGAGTCAGCTTACGGAAACGCAATAAATGCATTAAGTGAAAACCGTATTACTCGGAGAAGATATTATTTTACTCAAAGAAGTTTACGCGATACTGAGAATGCCTTGGAATCAAAACTCTATATGTATGAAATTGTTATACTGATTCCTTTTACATAACTCGGAAAAGTATTGAGCATTGTCCGAGTCTTCAATCTCCCCTTTTTGATGAAAGGCATTCCATACTTAAACGAAACTTTGTTAGAGAAAAAAATTGATTACGAGTGGTTTGCGCATGAGTAAGAGCAATATATAACATATCGAGCAAAACAAAATAGAGTATGCTTTAACATTAACTCGAGAAAATAATGAACTCAAAAATTAATAATGAAGTGCATTAATCCATTAAAATTCAAGAGGGTGGAAAAACTCCCCTAAACAAGACAACAAGTTTTACGTTTACATTTCTCCCCCTTGCCGTTCGGCAAAAAAAAAACAAAAAGAAGGGAGAAAAGAACAAGTAATACAAATGAGTTGTCCGGACAAAAAAATAATTTTAGAAAGAGGAAAATTCGGAGACACCGAGGAATTGTGACTCGGTGCATAGCTCCTACGAGGGAGGGGATTTACGAGTGGAGGAGGAGGTGCGCCGGTGCTGATATGATCTTGACGATGTGCTTGAGCGCGGCGAAGGGAGAAGCCGGGATTGTCCTCGGGGCTCGGCTCCGAGTGGGCGACCCGAAGAGAGTGGTTCGAGGGGTTCTTCCCTTGGGACCTCGGTGGCTGGAAGAGGCTGCTCTGTCGACCCGCTGGAGGAGCGAGGTGTTCGACCCACTCGGACTGCATGTCCGAGCTGAGTACGGCTATTTGAGCTTGGGGAGCGATCGACCCTCGGCGGTTGCCACGGCCTCTTCTTCCCTTTGTCCGGAAGGGCTGCCTCGGCCGCGGGTTCCTCGGCATCTTCTGCTGCATCTGCGGCTTCTTCCTCTTCTTCCTCATCCCCGTTGTCCGAGGAGGTCGGACACAGGCTCGAAGACGCTTCGAGACGCGTCCGAGTCATCCCGGTCCTGAGCCGCCTTGGACCGTCTTTCTCCGAGGAGCTCAACCAGCTCCTGCTGCTCCTTGACCAGCTCCCTCATCTCAAGAACTAGAGACTGCTTGCTCTCGGATTTGGGATTGACCAATCTTTTGGTTGATGGTCGGACCTTGGAGGACAGATTTGAAACCTCGGAGCATGTCTCTAAAATCATAAGACATAGAGCTGATCTTGTCCATGAAGACAGGGGACAAGAGAGCGAGAGAGAGATTTTGAGGCACCTGAGGTGGATGTACCAGCAGATGAAGAGGGAAGAGGGAGAGGGGTTGATTTCGAGTCCGAGGAGGAGAAGGGGGCCTCGGCTACGAGTTGTGAACCCGGACACCGGGGTTAGTTTCTGGTATCCGTACCCTGCGGTTCCTTCTTGCCTACCACAATGGCAGCCTCGGACTTCGCGTTTGGGTCCGAGGGAGAGGAACTTGAAATTGTTTGAAGACAAGGGTCGAGAAGAGCACCGAAAGGAAGGGAGGTGTTATTCTTGGATTGGAGTTGGGCTGGCACAGCGGCCATCCGCTCAATGATGGAGGGGAAGAGGTCTACTTCGTATCCCTCAAGGATGTCGAAGAGAGCTTTGAGGTGCTTGGAGTTGGGGTTCTCCTTGCTTTGGAATGCTTTGTGAGAAGAAGGTTCTCATCGGCAGAAAGCACGGAAGACGAGCTTCGACTTCAAGCGAGTCACGAAAAGTTTTCCTGGACCAAGGGAATTCTTTGGCGTATTTTTCAAAGAAGTCGTCGGTGACTTCGAGTGAAAGGAATAGGATTGTTGTTCAAGAAAAGAGAAGAAACTTTGAATAGGCGGTGGAGGAGAGAGGTGTTGATGCGAACGGTAATGTTACGAACCCTAGAGGTTAGAACATTTTCGGAGTGGGTGAGGTGAGCATAGAACTCGAAACGAGTTCGGGATAGATGAACTCGCTGAAACACAAGAAGTGGTATACTCCGGTGGTTTGTATGTTGGACAACCAAGAAAATTTGGTTGTTGGAAAGAATTTGTCATCCAGCGCAAGGTCTTTGGGTAACAACGGGTTTGGAGGGGTTGAGCTTTACGGCTTAGTGGTGTGAGGCTTTTTGGAAGAGGGAGAAACACGGAAGTCGGGATGGTTTCCTCTTTTAGGCATTGTGAGAGAAGGAGAGAAGAGATGAAACTTTTCGAGTAGAAGAGAGAAGGAGGTGTAGAAGAGAAGAAAATGAAAATGTAGAAGAAAGAGATGAGAGCGAGTTGTAACTTACGAGAGAGAGAGAGCTTCTTCGATGCTTGCGAGACGATCAAGAGTGACTCGTTCACGTAGTAATCTTCCGCGAGAAGTTTCTTTTGAGAGAGATGGAGTTTAGAATACCGAGATGAAGATGGATAGTCGTTATTTATAGAAAATAAGCGCGCCCGTCAACTATCCGTTAAGTATAACTCCGTTCGACTCGGCTTGTCCATCGGTCACCAAAGACCGGTGTGATGGTTCTCTTCAATGGTTGAGATACCAGCGGTTAGAAATCCACGGCTAAGATCCGATCGCGGCGCTCGAGAAAGAGAGAGAAAAGATTTTGAAAATATAATCCGAAACTCTCCACTATTCTAGAGATAGTTTCAGAAAATTTGATGTCCAAGTTTTTCTACGTCGAGTTTGACTCGAAAAGGTTTCTAAGTGACTCGAAACACGAAATAACTATCGAGCCGAGTATCATCGAATCAAGCTGAACTAATTGTTATTAACACGAGAAAGCACATAGCACAGAATTATGCAACAGAGGTAGTACATAATTAAGCATTTAACATACCAAGCTCATTTCGAATAAAACAAAGCTGATCTTCACCAAGAGGCTTAGTAAAGATATCAGCTAATTAAAGATTAGTAGGAATGAACTCAAGTGCAATATCACCCTTTTACGAGTGATCGCGTAAGAAGTGATACTGACCTCAATATGCTTTGTTTTTGAGTCTTTGGACGGGATTCTTGGTGATGCGGTTGCGCTTTGGTTGTCACACTTGATTGGAGCTGAGTTGAGAAATAGTCCAAGATCCTTCAAGTGTTGTTTTATCCAAAGAATGCGAGCGCAACAAGCTCCAGCGGCAATATATTCAGCTTCCGCGATCGATAGAGCTACGAGTTACGCTTCTTTGAGTGCCAAGATATTAGGGATTGACCCAGAAATTGGCAAGCTCCAGATGTGCTCTTTCGATCAACTTTGTATCCTGCGTAGTCTGCGTCCGAGTACCCGGTCGAGTCGGTTACGAGTCTACGGAATACCATATACCTAAATTACGAGTACTGCAAGATATCTAAATATTCTCTTCACCGCGGTGAGATGTGATTCTTTTGGATTAGCTTGAAATCTTGCACATAAACAAACACTTGAACATTATATCGGCCTGCTTGAAGTAAGATATAGCAAAGATCCAATCATACCTCGATAGAGTTTCTGATCTATTGCTTTACCTTTCTCATCGAGTCAAGCTTTATCTTGCTTGCTCATGGGTGTAGATGCGTGCTTTGCATCTTGAAGTTTGTATTTCTTCAGCAGTTCCTTGGTGTATTTTGATTGATGAACAAAGATTCCATCTTTGTCTTGTTTGATTTGCAGCCCAAGGAAGAAATTGAGTTCTCCCATCATACTCATTTGAAATTCTTGACTCATCAACTCGAGAAAATTCTCGGCACGAAATTCATTAGTAGCACCGAAAATAATATCATCAACATAGATTTGAACAATAAGGAAATCTTTCCCTTTGGTCTTTATGAAGAGAGTCTTGTCGATCTGACCTCTTTTGAAATCATTTTGAACCAAGAAGCTACTCGAGTCTTTCATACCAAGCTCGAGGTGCTTGCTTAAGACCATAGAGAGCCTTTTGAAGTTTGAAAACATGATTTGGAAATTCTGAGTTTTCAAAACCAGGGAGGCTGCTCGACATAAACTTCTTCTTCAATAAAACCATTGAGAAAAGCACACTTAACATCCATTTGATATAATTTAATATGCATGCTTTGGATGCAAATGCCAATAGTATTCTAATGGCCTCAATTCAAGCTCTTGGTGCAAAGGTTTCCCCACAATCAATTCCTTCTTCTTGATTATATCCCTGAGCCACAAGTCTAGCCTTGTTTCGACTACCACTCCACCCTCATCCAGTTTGTTTTTGAAAACCCATTTGGTTCCTATAAGCTGGGTGGTCGGAAGGTCGGTTGGTCGAGTCCGGACTTGGTTTCTCTCGAATTGATTAAGTTCTTCTTGCATGGCCTCTACCCATTCCAGGTTCATTAAGGGCCTCTAGTGCATTTTTGGGTTTAGTTAATGAAATGAATGCGGTGAATGCACATAGATTGTGTAAAGAAGAATGAGTTCTTACCCCACTTGTTGATATCGAAATGATGTTTTCTTAGGGATGATTGGAAGTAAATTTGAATGCTTTACCAGTTCTTTGATTCACTAGGTTTGTGGGCTAAGCTGCTTGATCTTTAGAAGCTTGTTACGAGTGATCCTCTTCATTAACTTGTTCGTTACGGGACAGCTCTTGAACTATCTCATTACGAGTTTCCTCGTTACGAGTGACTTCATTACGAGCAAGTTGGAGTGCGAGTCTTTGTAGGCTCGACTTCGTCATCATCTTTCTGAGCTTCGGTTACGAGTATGAAGACTCACTTGGCTTCTCTGTTCAAGCTCATCAAATACTACGTGGATGCTTTCTTCCACTTTGTTAGTTCGCTTATTGAAGATGCGATAAGCTTTGCTATGAGAGGAGTAACCCGAGAAAAATACCTTCGTCGACCGAGCATCAAACTTGGTCGGATGATCCTTACCATTGTTGTGGACGAAGCATTTACATCCGAAAGGTCCGAAATAGGAGATATTTGGCTTCTTCCCTTTGTAGAGCTCATACGGTGTTTTCTTGAGAATGGGTACGATGAGGCATCTATTTAGAGTGTAGTTGGCTGTGTTCACTTGCCTCTGCCCAGAAATAGTAAGGCAAGTTGTGTTCAATCATCGTCGTCCTTGCTATTTCTTCAAGGGTTCTATTCTTTCTCTCTACTACTCCATTCTGTTGAGGAGTTACGGGTGCTGAGAAGTTGTGAGAGATTCCATTTTTGTCACAAAACTACGAGAATTCCGAGTAATCGAACTCCCTTCCATGGTCGGTTCGAATCCTCTTGATGCGAGTGCGAGACTCAACTTGGATTTTTCTGCGAGCTTGCTGAACTCCTTAAAAGCTTCATTTTTGTGCTTAAGAAAATACACCCAGGTAAATCGTGAATAATCGTCAATAATAACAAGTATGTAGGATTTACCTCAGAGACTCTTCACGGGGATTTCACCACATAAGTCCATATGCGGTAGTTCAAGTACATTGGATGTGGAAGCTGTCTTCAGAGATTTGAATGAAGATCTGACTTGTTTCCCTACGGTGCATGCTTCACATATTTTGTCTTTCTCAAAAACACGGTTAAGCAAACCCCTAACTAAACCATTAGATGCCGATTTCTTGATAGTATGCATGCTGATATGGCCTAATCTACGATGCCAAGTCCAAGAATCATCATGGAGAGATGCTTTTAAACAAGATAAGTTCGACTTGGGTCGAGAAAGAGGGATGATGTATGTATTACCTGATCTCCTACCTGAAAGCTTGATCTCTTTGGTAGATATATCACAAATAATGCAATTGGTGCGAGTGAATCTTACCTCTTGACCTTTGTCACATAGTTGAGAGATCTTGAGCGGATTATATTTCAATCCCTTGACAAGATAGGCTGGACTGACCAGATTGCTTCCTTTTCCAATCTTGCCAATCCCCACGATCTTGCCCTTGCTATCATCTCCAAATGTGACTTTTCCTCCTTTATGTACTGTTCAACTTAGAAAAGAGTCACTGCATCTCTGACATATGGCGTGAACATCCACTTGTCAAGGTACCGGTGTCCTCTTGATCTCTTACGAGTGACCTGCAAAACAACGAGAATCTAACCCTTCTCACTTCCTCTAACGAACCCGGTAACATTCCTTACTGTGGTCCTTTTACGAGGAAGAAGGTGTTTCGAAACCCAGATTTGAATGACTTTGGGTTTTGTCGATTCTGAGTCTTCCTCTCGGAGAAGCTGAGTCTGTGTCTCTTTCTTTTTGAAAATCTTTCCTTTTGAAATAGGAGAAAATGGTTTCTTTTTGTAAATAGTTACGGGCTTGGTCCTCCTTTCATTTACGTGAATGGGACCGTGCTCGGCTTTCTGAACTTTACGGTTACGGAATCCTTTTGAACAATTACGAATAGGAATTAGATTCTTCCTCTTTGTTGAAACCAAGACCTTCTTTTCGAAAAGAGACACCTTTGTGATCCTAAGAGCATGTCAAGGTTCTTCGACCTTGTGTAAACTTTAAAACCGAGATCTTGAGACTCGGTGAGCTTCTATTTTAGTCGCTCATTTTCTTTCTGAGTAACTCGGACTCAGTCTCATTAGATTGAGCACTAGTCTTGAGTTCTCTGAGTGTGAGTCTCAATTTTTCCAATTCGTTTTTCAAAGAAGTGCTCTCACAAGTGATTGACTCAAGTTGCTCTTTGAATTGAGAAGAATCGGAATTGGACTTTTCTTCCAAAGTAAAAATGTATTTAGCTAAATTAACTTTGGAGAATTTGAGGAAGTAGTTTATTACCTCTTGAGGATCGGTTTCCTCATTGTGCGAGTCCGAGTCGACTCTCTTTCAGCTTCGAGTCGAGAGATTGCCATCGGACACTTTGAGTCATCCGAGTCCTCGTCATCTTCGATGAGTCCTCATCGCTCCATGTTGCCATCATGGCCTTTTTCTTCTTTCTGTCCCTTTTCCGTTTTGGACGAGTCCTTGACTATGTGGTCTTTGCTTGCCACATTCAAAACATCCAAAATTCTTAGATAAAGATAACTTTGAAGGAGAAGAAAACTTACCTTTTCTATCTCTCTCATCTTTCTTGTAGAATTCTTCGTTTGGCCTTTTGTCCCATCTTTTGTGCTTCATCATTCTCTTGAAGCCTCTTGCAATAAGTGTCGTGGGATCGTCTTCACGAGTCTTTAAGTGCAATGTTCCTTTTGGTACTACCCTCAGCATCCTCCTCCTCTAGATGGATTTCATGTGTTAGAAGCTTTCCAATGAGCTCGTCGGCTTTAAGAGTGAGAGGTTACGAGCTTCCTCTATGGCGGTCACTTTGGGACCCCATCTTTTCTTGGGTAAGCTTCTGAGAATTTTCCGGCACATTTCTTCGTGGGAGATCTTCTTTCCCGAGTGATTTGAGATTGTAATCTCGGTAAACCAAATGAACATCCGAGTGATGTTCTCCTCCGGCTCCATCTTGAAAAGCTCATATTTACGAAGATATTGACTTATTTTTACTTGTCGACCTGGCTTGTGCCTTCATAAGTGTTGACAAGGGTGTCCCACACTTCTTTTGCTGAATCACAGGCGGACACTCGGTTGTATTCTTCGAGCTTATGGCGCACATAAGGATATTCATGGCTTTGAAATTCTTTACGAACTTCTCGCCTACGCTAGTGTGAACTCGGCCTTTGTCTTGGGAAGAATTCAGAATTCATCTGTCTTTGTTGGAATGTAGTTTCCTTGTTGTATGATTTCCCATACCTCTTCATCATGATCCATGAGGAAACATTCCATAAGCTTCTTCCGAGTGCCCAAAGTTTGAACCTTTGAATTTTGGAGGCCTGTTGGAAGATCTTCCTTCGTTGAACTCTCCGGTGTTACGAGCCATCGATCTTTAAACCTTTGGATTGTTAGATCCTTTACGAAAGGCTAGGCTACGATACCAATTGAAGGTTTGCTCGGGGAGAGTACGAGTCACCCTAGAAGGGGGTGAATAGGGTGATAGGAAATTCTCTACGAAATCACACTCTTTTGCGCGAAGTAGAAAGGAAGAAAGATTACGTGTCTATTAACCGAGTCGAAACGAAATGGAATTTTCCGAGTCCAATATCCATGATACTCGGAATTCCATCCGACTTAGTCTAAGCAACAGAACAAGTTCCATAAAGAATATCGAGTGAGATAACTTGATATAGACTAAGCATGAAATGAACTAAGAATATCGACTATAGCAAAATAGAACATATAACCACAAGTCGGATTTTGAGACAGAATACTTGGTATATTCAAAACGCGATAAATCTAAGTGAAGATGAACTCGGAACAAAGAACCGGTTTTACGAGTCGCTTATGGAAACGCAATAAATGCATTAAGTGAAAACCGTATTACTCGGAGAAGATACTATTTTACTCAAAGAAGTTTCGCGATACCGAGAATGCCTCGGAATCAAAACTCTATATGTATGAAATTGTTATACCTGATTCCTTTTACATAACTCGAGAAAAGTATTGAGCATTGTCCGAGTCTTCACCCGGATACTGGGTTCGGTTTCCTGGTACCCGTACCCCGAAGTTCCTTTTGCTGACAACAACGGTAGCCTCGAAACAACGTTTGGGTCCGAGGGAAGAGGAACTTTGAATTGTTTGAAAACAAGGGTGAGAAGAGCACCAGAAAGGAAGAGGGGTGTTCTTCTTGTTTTGGAGTTGAGTGGCACAGCTGCCATTTGCTCAATTATGGAGGGAAAGAGGTCTACTTCGTAGCCCTCGAGAATGTCAAACAGAGATTTGAGGTGCTTGGAGTTGGGGTTCTTCTTGCTAGAGTGCTTGAGAGAAGAAGGTTCTCATCGGCAAGAAACATAGAAGACGTGCTTCGACCTCGAGTGAGTCACGAGAAAAATTTTAGCGTGACCCGGGGAACTCTTTGGCATACTTTTCAAAGAAGTCGTCGGCGACCTCGGTGAAAGGAATTGGATTACTTGTTCAAGAAGAGAGAAGAGACCTTGAACAGGACGATGAAGAAGGGAAGTGTTTATGCGAGCTGTTATGTTACGAACCACGGAGGTTAGAACACCTTTAGAGTCTGGTGAGATGAGTGTAAAACATATGAACTCGCTGAACCAAAGAAAATTATAAACCCGGTTGATTGGATGTGAGGCAACCACGAAAATTCGGTGGTTGGGAAGAACTTATCATCCAGCACAAGATCTTTGGGTGACGAGAGGTTGAGAGGTGGAAGGGCCTTCTTGGCTTTTTATGCGGGGTTTCTTTGTGGAGGAGACAAGAAAGTCGGGGTGAGAACCTCTTTTTGTCATCTTTGAGGAAAAAGAGAGAGTAGGAAGGCTTGAGAAGGATGAGGAAAGAAGAACTCAAAGAGAGAAAAAGTAAAAGAGTAGAAGAAAGAGTTGAGAGTAGATGAGCTTACTTGAGATGATCTTCACGAAGCTTGAAATTACCGAAGTCATTGTAGACGCGAGAGAGCTTGTGCACGAAGTTGATTTCGAGAGAGAGTAAGTGAAAAGTAAAGTAACGAAATGAAGGAGAATAGTCGCTATTTATAGGAAAATAATTGTCCTTCGATATCCGTTCGACTCGGCTCTTTCATCGAGTCACCTCGGACCGGTGTGACGGTTCTCTTCTTCAACGGTTACAATTCCAGCGGTTGTCTCCCAAAGGCTAGTTATCGATCACGGCGCGTGAGAGAGAGAAAAAGATTTTGAAAATAAATTCTGAAATTCTCCACTTATCTAGAGATGATTTCGAGAGATTTGACGTCCAATTTTCTCAACGTCCGAGTCGACTCGGCTAAGTTTCGAGTGACTCGAAGCTGGAAGCAAATAATAACTATCGGCTCGGTATCACTAAGTCAGCTGAACTAATAGTTATCAACGAGTTGTAAACACATAACACATAATCATGTAATGAGATTTTCACATAGAAAGCACATAATTGTGCATTTATCATACCAAGCTCATTCCTAATGAAACAAAACTAATCCTCACTAAGAGGCTTAGTAAAGATATCAGCTAATTGAAGATTGGTTGGAATGAAATTGAGTTCAATATCACCTTTCTCATAATGGTCTCTTAAGAAATTATACCTGGCCTCAATGTGCTTTGTTTTTAGTGTTGAACTGGATTTTTGGTGATGCTAATTGCACTCTGATTGTCACACTTGATTGGAACTCATTTGAAAGAAAGTCCAAGATCTCTCAAGTGTTGCTTTATCCATAAGATGCGAGCGCAGACATGCTCCAGCTGCAATATACTCAGCCTCGGCGGTTGATAGAGCTACTGAGTTTTGCTTCTTTGAGTGCCAAGATATTAAGGATTGACCCGAGAAATTAGAAAGCTCGTGAAGTGCTCTTTCTATCAACTTTGTATCCAACGTAATCGGCATCCGAGTATCCGGTGAGAGTCGGTTTTGAGTCTCTTGAGTACCACGAGACCTAAATTCCGAGTCCCTGCAAGATATCTAAATATTCTCTTCACCGCGAGTGAGATGTGATTCTTTTGGATTAGCTTGAAATCTTGCACATAGACAGACACTAAACATTATGTCTAGTCTGCTCGAAGTAAGATATAGCAAAGATCCAATCATACCTCGATAGAGTTTCTGATCTATTGCTTTACCTTTCTCGTCTGAGTCAAGTTTTATCTTGCTTGCTCATAGGTGTAGCTGCGTGCTTTGCATCTTGGAGATTATATTTTTTCAGTAGCTCCTTGGCGTACTTGATTGATGGACATCGATTCTATCTTTGTCTTGCTTGATTTGTATACCAAGGAAGAAATTGAGTTCTCCCATCATACTCATTTGGAATTCCTGTCTCATTAACTCAGAAAAGTCTCGACAAAGAATTTCATTAGTAGCTTCAAAAATGATATCATCAACATATATCCGAGCAATAAGGAAATCTTTCCCTTTGGTTTTTATGAAGAGAGTCTTGTCGATCCGACCTCTTCTAAAATCATTTTGACCCAAGAAATTGCTCGAGTCTTTCATACCAAGCTCGTGGGAGCTTGTTTAAGACCATAAAGAGCTTTTTGAAGTTTGAAAACATGATTTGGAAATTCGAGTTTTCAAAACCAGGGGGCTGCTCAACATAGACTTCCTCTTCGATAAAACCATTGAGAAAAGCACACTTAACATCCATTTGATATAACTTGATATTCATGTTAGATGCAAATGCCAACAGGATTCTAATTGCTTCAATTCGGCAACAGGTGCAAAGGTTTCCCCACAATCAATCCCTTCTTCCGATTGTAACCTTGAGCCACAAGTCTAACCTTGTTTCGACTTCTAAGCCACCTTCATCTAGTTTATTCTTGAAAACCCATTTGGTTCCTATGATTGGGTGGTCGGAAGGTCGTTTGGTCGGAGTCCGAGACTTGGTTTCTTTCGAATTGATTGAGTTCCTCTTGCATGGCCACTACCCATTCAGGTTCATTGAGGGCCTTTAGTGCATTTTTGGGTTCGAGTTAATGATATGAATGCGGTGAATGCACATAGATTCGAAGAGAGGAACGAGTTCTTACCCCACTTGTTGATATCGAGATAATATGTTTTCTAGTGGATGACTAGAAGTATATTTGAATGCTCTACTGTCCTCTCGGTTCACCAGATTTGTAGGCTGAATTGGTTGACCTTTGGAAGTTTGTTACGAGTGAACTTGTTTATCGGTTTGTCCTTCATCATTACGAGCTGGTTCTTAAGTTGTCTCGTTTTAAGTCATATTATTCTAAGTAGCTTCATTACGAGCTGGTTGGGTTTGAATCCTAATAGACTCGGTTTTATCATCATCTTCTCTACTGAGCTTCGGATCTGAGAATGATGATTCGCTAGGTTTTTCCTGTTCAATCTCATCAAACACAACGTGGATACTTTCTTCCACTTTGTTAGTTCTCTTATTGAAAATGCGATAAACCTTACTGATAGATGAGTAACCCAGAAAAATACCTTCATCCGACCGAGCATCAAACTTGGTCGGGTGATCCTTACCATTGTTATGAACAAAACACTTACATCCAAAGGGTTTGAAATCAGAAATATTAGGTTTCTTCCCTTTGTAGAGCTCGTATGGCGTTTTCTTCAGGGTGGGCCTCATGAGACATCTGTTCAAGGTGTAGTTGGGCTGTGTTGATTGCCTCAGCCCAGAAAAAGTAGGGTAGATTGTGCTCAATCATCATTGTCCTAGTTATTTCTTCAAGAGCTCTGTTCTTTCTCTCCACTACTCCATTTTGTTGAGGAGTTCGTGGTGCTTGAGAAGTTGTAAGAGATACCATTCTTGTCGCAAAACTACGAGAATTCGAGTAGTCAAACTCCCTTCTATGGTCGGTTTGAATTCTCTGGATCTCGATCTGAGTTTCAACTTGGATTTTTCTACGAGCTTGCTTGAACTCTTTGAATGCTTCATTTTTATGTTTGAGAAAACACACCCGAGTAAATCGTGAGTAATCATTAATAATAACAAGTACATATGATTTACCTCCAAGACTCTTAACGAGGATTTCACCACATAAGTCCATATGTAGCGTAAGTACTTTGGATGTGGAAGCTGTCTTCGAGGATTTGAATGATGATCGGACTTGTTTCCCTCTTGTGCATGCTTCACAAACTTTATCTTTCTCAAAAGCACGATTAGGCAAACCTCTAACTAAACCATGAAATGCCAATTTTTTAATAGTATGCATGCTAACATGGCCTAATCTACGATGTCATTTCCATGAATCATCAAGAAGTGATGCTTTTAAACAAGATAAATTCGACTCAAGTCGAAAGAGGAATAATGTATGTATTACCCGATCTCTTACTGACGAGCTTGATTTCTTTGGTTGCAGCATCGGATATAATACGGTTGGTACGTGTGAATCTTACCTTTTGACCTTTATCACACAATTGAGAGATGCTAAGCGAGGTTGTACTTTAATCCTTTGACAAGGTATACTAGGCTAATCAGATTGCCTTCCTTTCCAATCTTGCCTATCCCAATTATCTTGCCTTTGCTTTGTCATCTCCAAATGTGACTTTTCCTCCTTTGTACTCTTCTAACTCGGAAAAGAGTCCCGAGTCTCCTGACATGTGGCGTGAGCATCCATTGTCCAGGTACCAATGCCCCTTTGATCTTTTCCGAGTAGCACTGCAAAACAGAAACAAACTAACCCTTCTCACTTTATCTAACGAACCCGAGTAACACCCTTTACTTGTGGTCCTTTTACGAGGAAGAAGGTTTTTCGGAACCCGATTTGAATGATTTTGGATTTAGTTTGAATCTAAGTCTTCCGTTTAGAGAAGCGTGATGCTGTGTCTCTTTCTTTTGAAAGGATTTTCTTTTGGAAAGCGGTGGAGATGGTTTTCTCCTAAAAGTTGGTGCTAGGCTCAGTCCTTCTTTCATTTTTATAAATGAGGCTGTGCTCGGGTTTCTTGAACTTTACGGTTTTGCAATCCTTTTGAAAAGCTCCGAGTAGGAATTGGATTCCTCCTCTTTGTTAAAACCTATACCTTCTTTTACGAAGGAGACACATTGAGATCCCAAGAGCATGTCAAGGTTTTTCGACCTTGAGTAAACTTTAAAACAAGATCTTGAGACTCATTGAGCTTTGCTTTAGCTGCTCGTTTTCTCTTCGAGTAACTCGGACTTAGTCTCATTGATTTGAGCACTAGTCTTGAGTTCTCCGAGTGTGAGTCTCAGTTTTTCCAACTCGTTTTTTAAAGAAATGCTCTCGAGAGGAAATTAACTCAAGTTGTTCTTTAAAGTGAGAAGAATCGGAATTAGACTTTTCTTCCAAAGTGAAAATATACTTAGCTAAATCAGTTTTGGAGAATTTAAGAAAGTAATCAATTACCTCTTGAGGATTAGCTTCCTCATTATCCGATTAATCCGAGTCGATTCTGTTTACGCTTCGAGTCGAAAGTTCCATCGGACACTTTGAGTCATCCGAGTCCTCGTCATCTTCAAATGAGTCCTCATCACTCCATGTGGCCATCATAGCCATTTTCTTCTTTTCGTCCTGTTTTCTCTTTGGACAATCTTTGACTAGTGTTCCTTACTGCCACATTCAAAGCGTCCGAGTTCTTAGTCAAAGATAACTTTGAAGGAGAAGAGTATTTACCTTTTCTATCCTTCTTGTCTTTCTTATAGAACTCTTCTTTTGGCTTCTTATCCCATCTCTTGTGCTTCATCATTCTCTTGAAGCCTCTAACAATCAGTGCCATGGGATCCTCTTCCGAGTCGGAGGAGCTCGGATCCGCTTCTCTCGGTTTACGAGGCTTTCAGCGCAATGTTCTTTTTGGTGCTGACCTCTGCATCCTCCTCCTCTAGGTGGATCTCATGGGTGAGAAGCTTCCCAATGAGTTCATCCGGTTTCCGTAGAGATAAGTTCCGAGCCTCTTCGATAGCTATCACCTTGGGACCCCATCTTTTCTTGGGTAGGCTTCGAGTATCTTTCTGCACATTTCCTCGTGGGAGATCTTTTTACCCAGAGATATGAGATTATTAGTAATCTCTTTAAATCGAATAAACATCCGAGTAATGTTTTCTTCTAGCTCCATCTTGAATAGCTCATATTTATGAAGATATTGGCTTATCTTCGCTTGTCAACCTGGCTTGTACCTTCGTAAGTGTTGACCAGGGTGTCCCACACTTCTTGGGCTGTATCACAGGCGGACACTCGGTTGTATTCTTACGAGCTGATGTCGCACATAAGAATGTTCATAGCCTTGAAGTTCTTTCTTAACATTTCAGCTTCATCAGCTGTGAACTTAGCCTTTGTTTTGGGCACAATTCTTGTTTCTTCTATCTTCATGGGAAGGTAGTTTCCTTCTTGTATGATGTTCCGGACATCTTCATCATGATCCAGGAGGAAACATTCCATGAGTTTCTTCCAGTGCACAAAGTTGGATCCTTGGAACTTTGGTAGTCTGCTGGAAGATCTTCTTTCATCGAACTCTCCCTTGTTACGAGCAATTTAATCTTTAGACCTTTGGATGGTTAGATCCTTCTCCGAAAGGCTAGGCTCAAATACCAATTGAAAGTTAGCTCTTGCAGAGACTAAGTCACCCTAGAGGGGGTGAATAGGGTGATGATGAAATTTGCTTCTAATTAAAGAATAAATTTCTTCTAAGTAGAGTTGGAGTAACGGATGAACTCGGAAAAGACTCGACTCGAAATCGGTAAAGAATATAGAAGCAGAATAGACTGAACAAATAAACAATCTAAGTCTAGAATAAACTCGAAAACCGGTAACACGGAAAGTACGTGGAACCCTCCTGGGCGGAAAACCACGGACCGTGGTAATCCAAGCGCGAAGTCAAATCCACTATTTTGAATCCACAAAATACACTAGGTCGACTCAACCCGAGTTGCTCCCTTAGACAACTCCTTACAAGTTTTTCCTAGACTCGAAAATCCCTTATCCGATCTAGTACTTCCTAGCTGAGATAACTCTTACAACTAGGGACAACCGAGCTGAGTTAAACTTTACAACTCAATCAAGGGACCTTACTTAGAGAGTAAGACGAGACTTTATAATCGAGTATAAGACCTTACAACTCAGAATATAATGAAATACAGAATTGGAGTTGTAAGTAGAAGATTGAGAATGAATACAATGACTTTTAATCAAGTATGTATTTTTTCAATTAGTTTCAACAAATCTTCAAGTCTTGAGAGTTGGCTTCTATTTATAGATGACCAAGCAGCTTAGCCATTATGTCCATCTTCCGACTACAAGTTCCTTTATGACCAGTTGTGAAAGATTTTCTAAGTCACTCGAGAAAATATCCGTTGAAATATGAACGTTAGACAACGGCTCTTGACTCCCTTGGAAGTGCCTAAAACCACTGGCGATGTCTTCAAAAGTAAGGTGGAAACCACCGTTAAGCTTAGTTATGCAGATTTTCATTTTTGGAAACAAACAACCCGAACACGGTGTCCGAGGCTAGTTCAGAGGTGGAAAAGCCTTGTCTGCTGGTGATTTGACGTTTTGAAGCCGGTTACTTTTGTAATTCAAATTTAGGATAGCCTCGTTTGAATCACCTACAAAAGTAAATCAATTTGGTTCTCAAAGTATAAAATACTTTGGTCTAAGATTAGACATAGATAATAATATAATTAAGATAATTAAGTGACTAATTATCCGGGTCGGAAAAGGAATGGAATTTTCCGAGTCTAATATTCATGATACTCAAAATTCCATCCGAGTAAGGCTAAAGGAGAATCAAGTTAACTAAAGAGTATCGGAGGGAATAAACTTGATCTAGACTGAGCATGATTTAAACTAGAAGCGCCGACTCTTTCGGAATAAGACCTGTAATATGAAGTCGAGTCTTGAGTACGGTTATACGAATACGGCGTTTGATCATGCGATAATTCTAGGTGATGAGTGACTCGGAGCCGAGCGTAACATAGAGAGTGCGGATATGCTTTCCGAGTCACACAAAGTCATGCATAAATACGTGAAATAATTTCTATAACACTTAGAGAAAATACTATATCACTCGGAAAAGTTTCTAAGGCACAGGGAATGACTTGGAATCAAAACTTTATAATTGAGAAAATCTTATACCTGATTCCTTTGATAGAACTAAGAAAAGTGAGGTGTAAAGTCCGAGTCTTCACTCTACTTCCATCTAAGTTTTTGGGTCAACCAAAAATAGGGTGTCACGATTATGGAGATCCATCTATGAGTTCGAATTTGAGAAACTGTCAAGATTGGATCCTAGATTCTGGTTGTTCATTTCACATGTGTTCAGTTAGAGAGCACTTTGATACATATGAAGCTTGCGAGGGAGCAAGCTGTCAAGATGGCAAATGGTGCATGAAGCGGGATTGCCGGTGTTGGAACGGTACGAATTCGCATGTTTGATGGGATTGTGTAGACGGTAACTGGGGTTAGACATGAGCCAGATCTAAAAGGAAATTTGATTTCTTTGGGGACATTGGATTTGAAAGGCTACCGGTATTCTTCTCAAGGTGGAGTGTTGAAAGTCTCTAGAGGAGCTATGGTAGTTTTGAAGGGAGAAATGTCCGGAGGCTTGTACAAACTTGTAGGGAATGTGCAGACAGGGAGCTGCAAGGAGAATGTTTACAAGTGATTCAAGAGGAAGACAAGAAGCAAGAGTAACGTTTGTTTCTTTGACTGAAGGTAACGGGGACCTCAATGGATCGGGCGAGGTGGAGCTGCGTCGGTATTGATTTTTATCAAGGTGGAGATTGTTAGGATAGGTGATCAAAATCAATGGAATAAAATAAAATGAAAAAAAGAAAAGAAAAGGTGAGTTATAGCTGCATGCCTAGGTGTAGGCGGAAGAAAAATGTTACCAAAGCATTTACTCCATTTCCATTTGTCAATGGAAGATTTAAGGAGTTGGACTTTTTTTGCTAGCATTTACACGACTAAGGCTTGAGCATTTGCAGCTTGCTCTCATTAGTTTTCCTATAAATTAGAAGGGGAGGCTAATGGAAAGGCAAGGGAGGTGTGAGACACATCACCGGGAGATCAAAAATCACCGAGGGAGTTTTAACTTGGTGGGTTTAGCAACCGGGATTTAGTTCGTTGGGAAACACATCCGGGTAGGAGGGTGGGAAGGGTCTGTTTATAAGTATCCGGTAATTAGCACTTGTAAACAGGGAGAGTTGTTTGTATATTGTCCTGAAATAGTGGAAATATAATTTTTCTCTCAAATTACCTTTTTGTATGAATTTATTTATTTTATCGCGTTCTTGATAATTTTTGAAATTTACGCGCTTAAAAACCCAACAAAAAAACACCTTTATATCTTCTTCTTCCTTTTCCAGGGCAATTGGTATAATGCATACTCCATATCTTCATACTCCATACCTTCCTATTTGAAAATGATTTATCTTCATCTGATTTATTAATGGTTTTCTATTTTAATAATCCCTCCCCAATCCCTCCAAAAATTGAACCACTTAACGGAACAACTACAAACGTTTGTCCCAAAACTGCTCATCCTCTTTAAAGAACTTGAAGTTGATTGTACTTGTTTGCCTCTTTTGTTGATGAATTGGATCTGATGCTACTATTGACAAGGACAAAGCTAAAACCGTAGATGATGCTACTAAGAAGAAATTGGAGAAAGATAACAAAATTGTCGGAGGATAACTGCTTTATCATATAGCTAACCTTCTTTTCTATTTATTCATTGATTATAAATCTGCTTAAATCATATGGGAAAAATTGCAAACAAAATATGGTGCAAATGATGTTGGTAAGAAGAACTACGTGGATGGTGAATTGTTGTGTTTCTAGATTGTTGATGACAAGCCAATCCTGGAGCAAGTTTATATCTATGAAAACTTGTGTGTCTGAAGTTCTAAATGACGGCATGAAGATGTGTTAGATACTATAGAAAGATGTACTTGTAGGCACTAAAAATTAAATAAATATGTGCCATAGTCTATTATAATATAATTAATTTAATTTGAGGTAGCTTAATTGATTAATTTAATTTAATTGGGTCTAATAGGCTCACAAGTCGATGACCTAATAAACTCTCAAATTAACAGCCCAATGAACTAGCAAGTCTCCTGGCTAGTAGACAACCATGTCGACACTTAATTAGACTCTCAAGTCATGAGCGCAAGTTGAAGGCCCGGCCAGCAGCCCGAGAAGACAAATAAACCATAAAACTTTAATATAAGGGAAGGGGGCTTCGCCTTATAAATATGGCCCTACCCCTTTATCCAGGGGATCAAAATGCCGACACTCTAAAAACTCCCTCTAAAAATAAACAACAAGCACATTAAATCATGTCATTTATTCTAGAGATCAAATCACATCCTCGATCAAGATTTAATTGCTTCAGCCCTCATCAAGTTTCAAATAGAGATCCAATAACAGGAGTTACTATTTCTTTATTTGTAACAAGTACAAAATTGAATTTGTTTCATATTTCTTGCCTTAATTTAATGTAGATACAAAATTTGTGGTTATAAATTTCTGGTACGCCCGGTGTGACCATCTATACCTCTCATCTCCTTCTCTAAAGACCAAATATTTCCACAACCTTTCTCCGAAGAAGACATGACCACTATGAATGTCGCTCTTGGAACTTCAAAAAGAAGGCTGGATCCTTATCCCAAGAATCCACTGACACTATCTCTAGTAAGCAAAGCACTGGAATAGTGACAAGAAGTATGGCAAAAGTTGCTATAGCAATTGCTCCTGAAGGAACAATGACGTCTACAAACTCGTTGTTACGGGATGCTTAAAGTCGAGGTTGTAACATCATCGGCGAAGTTGACCAACCATTCGCTGTTCGGATCTTGTTGGCAAAGCTTGTTGCGAGACCGAAGATGAAGCGAAAAGTCTCATATGAGGTTTAAAGCTCAATTGTGCCTTCATCTCCATTCTTTGACACGAGACGGTTACTATAGCAATAGTGATTCTTCGCTACCGTCGCCGAGGAAGCCTTTCTCCTTGCAAGTTAAAGCCGAGTCTTCCACTACGGTTGTCATGTTAGTCATAATGACAAAAGCTATCAACTAGGAGGAAGAGATGACTCGCATGAAGGCAAAGCCCGAGAGATTTGCCAAAGAAACTAGAGAAAATGATGCATGCATCAAATGCCAAGACGAAAAGATCGTTAAGTTGATGAAAAAAACTAAGAAATGAGTCGGTTGAACCCTCCCACAAAGGCTCGAGATGATTAGGAGGAGGAAAATGGATTTAACCTTGGTGGAGCTTCTAAAGGTGACATCGTCTCAAAGAAAGGATATAAGCCGCACATTAACTCATCTTCAAGCTCAATGACTGTTGAGCGAATCTAGAAGATGATTGTATATGTAATCAAGGCCAAACTAGGAGGCAGTATGCAAAGAACCAACCTCTACGCTAGCCTTATGCAAAAAGGATTGATTCTCTTTGTATGCCTTACGGTTACCAGCCTCCCAAGTTCAATCAATTTGATGGAAAGGATGGCCTAAAGCAACATGTAGCACACTTCATCGAGATGTGCAACAGCGTTGGTACTAACGGAGAGTTGTTAATAGAACAGTTTGTTAGGACTCTAAAAGGGATCGCCTTTAACTAGTACATTGATTTAGAGTCTTAGTCTATCGACAGTTGGGAACAAATGCAACAAGAGTTTCTTAGTAGGTTCTACAGTACCCAATGCATGGTCGGCATGACCGAGCTCAATTGTTGGCATGGTCGGCGGTGGAAAGGTGATGCTATCCTTGATTAGATCAATTGTTGGCATTCACTCAGCCTGGAATGCAAAGATCGTTTGTCTAAAGTTTCTGCAGTAGAGATGTGTACGTAGGGCATGGAGTGGGACTTGTTGTATGTCCTACAAGTGAGTAAGCTTAGGATCTTCAAAGAATTGGAGACAAAAGCTCACGACATGGCGATAACTATAGCTAGCCATCATGACAAGTCTTCTTCTACTTCTAAACCGAGAAAAGAGAAGACCGAGTTTAAAAGAAGTGCTAAGTCCTCCAAAAGCTCAGCTAAGGAATCCATGTCGGTCTCCACAAATGAACCCATACAAATTTCTGCCAAGCCAAAAGAAAAGGAGAGGAAAGGCTCGTATTTTAGGGACAATGGGAAGAAATATCCTACATTAAAAGAGCTCCAAGAGAAGAAGTATCCATTTCTGATTCGACTTATTAGGAATATTAGATGACCTCCTAGAGAAAGGTGTTATTGAGTTACCTCAACCAAAGCGCCACGAGGAAGTAGGAAATACTAACGACGCAAAGTATTGTCGGTATCATAGGATCATTAGTAACCCTCTAGAAAAGTTCTTTACTCTCAAGGAGGGCATTATACAATTGGCAAAGGATGGGATGATTATCTTGGATTTGGATGATACTTGTCGAAACAAATCACACGACCGTCATGTGTGACCACTGCCCATCTTTGCAAGAACAAAAACTTACCTAATAAGCATTTGGGGTTGAGCTTAACTTAACTCTTGGTATAAGAGAAGAGCTAGTTGTAATTTAATTTTGGAGCTTAGAGCGAGTAGTGCTTCTAGTAGAAGTCCCTATACCACTTGTTAGGAGATAATCCTTCACAAGATGTTCTTGATGAAGGTGATGTGAGGAGTGGATTCTTATCGCAAGACGAAGGACAAAAAAGCAAAAGCATGTTCCATCACCTCCACTTCATCATAAAAAGAGGCAGGGAAGAAAGAAGAACCCTCAATGCTCCAAAGGGAAAAGAAGGTTTGATGTCATCAAGAAGCACGAAGTTCGGCTTGTTGACTTGCTTGAGTAAGAACAACTCATCCTTGTCACATGAGAAGAGTTCTTTCAAAAGGAGTTCTTTTGTAATGTTACGGTCAACATGGCTTCATGTTTTGAGATTGAGGATGAGGATGAGGATGATGTGGACGAGGAAGATGAAAGACTAGAGGTTGAAGTAGTGTCTTCTCCAAAAAGGATGACAAAGTTCTAACAGTCTTGGAATCAAGCATGAGTTGGAAGTCAATCTTCTATCTACCTGAAGAGATGTGCGAGCAAGTTGTTGTTGCCTTGAGACATGGGAAATTATATTATGACCAGGTCAACGATGACAACGAGTTTTACAATAGTCCTTCCTAGTGTGTTACTTGCAATACGGTGGTAACATTCATAGATGACGACTTGTTAGGATCAAAACCTCACAATCATCCTTTGTTCGTCACCAGCTACATACCAAGTCAAAAGGCTAAGTGCATTTTAGTGGATGGCGGTTACGGGGTTAACATCATGCTAAAGTCCACTATGCATGACTCGAGGCATTATTCTCAAAGAGCTCTCCAAAAGTCAAATAATGATACAAGGTTTTAACCTCGAAGGCCAAAGTGTAATTGGCATGATTTGCCTTGAGTTGAGATTAGATGACTTCTCAACATCATCAATCTTCCATGGATAGATTCTCGAACTTCATACAAACTTCTCCTTGGGCGACCATGGTTACATGAACATGGAGTAGTGACTTCAACTTTACACCGAGTGTCGTAAGTATTATCGGAGTGGTAAGAGGAAAATAAATGGTGATGTCAAACCATTTACGAAGACTAAGTCACACTTTGTTGATGCTAAATTTTTTAAAGACGGTGCTTGCACCAAAAAAGACCATGGTAGCAACCATGTCATCCACTGGTAAAGGATGTTGAAGGTCTTTTGCTTTGTCAAACAATGATGTTTGCACTAGCAAACAATAATAGTTGTGTAAGGATAAAAGGTGGCAAACAAGTGGAACTTCTCATGTCAAGCAAGTTGTTGTCTCAACAAAACCTACAATGTCGAGTCCTTTGGTATATTCCTAAGTCTCATCGATAAGATTGTGAATCACCGTTTAGTAAGTGTGTGATGTGTGCAGGGACAACTAAATCTGTTGTTAGGTACAAGGATGTTAGTTGGCATGACCTTGAAGAAAATAGTGAACTCCTAGTTCATAAGGCAAGCCAAACTAAATTGACTAAAGCCGCTCTCTCGGGTTTCGTTGCTTCTTCCAAGAGTTAACTTCAAGAACAACATGACTTGCCAAAGGTGAAGACCCATGATAAATTTAACCTAAATGCGTACAAGTTATTGAAAAAGTTAGCTTATAACTTCAGCAAACCAACTCCTTTGGGAAATGTTGTTGAAGCTAACCCATATGGCATCAATGAAACACAAAAGAAGATATAGGAGCAAGGAGGAGACTTAACTATTGCTAAGGTTGGACATGGCTATATGCCACCATATCCTATTCGAATTTTGGGACGACACAAGGATAAGCAGTCATCGTCTCACTACATCGCAGCTTAAGAGACTGTTGAAAATGACGATGAAAGTGCCATGGTGAAACCAAAGTCTTCTATGTTTGATAGGCTATAACCATAAACAGCCCAGAAATAACCTTCAATATTTACTAGAATGGGAAAAGAGAAGGCTCGTTTGACATAGAGCGTTTAAATTGATAAAGTAAGAGTCAATGCCATTCAAGACATGCTCGAGACTAGGAACCTCAAGGAGCTTCGTGGTCTACAAAGTCGTCTAACATACATTAGGAGATTCATAACTTGACTGGTTATTGCTCGAAGGTCCGCTCCTGGAGAGTCAAAGTCACCCTAGAAGGGGGTGAATAGGGTGTTGGAAGATTTTTAGAGAATTAAACTCTTTTACACATAATAGAGACAGAAATAGATTCCGAGTCTAGATTGAACCCGAAAAGTATCAACTTAAAATTACGTGGAAACCCTCCCGGGGTAGAAAACCACGGCCGAGTGCTAGTCCAAGCACCAAGTCAAATCCACTATTTTGAATCCACAAAATGCAGTGGACCGACTCAACCAGAATTACTCTTTTAGACAATTCCCTACAAAGTTTTCCTAGACTCGAAGTTCCCTTATCCGATGTAGTACTTCCTAACTAAGGTAACCTTTATAGCTAAGGACAAGCGAGCTGAGTTAACCCTTACAGCTCAGTCAAGGGACCTTACTTAAAGAGTAAGAAAGAGACTTTGTAACTAATTACAAGACTTTACAACTTAGAAAGATGTTAAGTACAGACACTGGAGTTGTAAGTAGAAGATTGAATGAGTATTATACGAGAGAACTATAATTTCATCAATGGGTTCAGCAATCTTCAAGTCTTATGAAGTGGCTTCTATTTATAGATGACCAACCAGATTAGCCGTTGTGACTATCTTCTTATTAGAATTCCTCTATGACCGTTGTAACGGTTCTTCCGAGTCGCTCGAAAAGACCCGTTGAGATGTGAATGTTTTGCAACGGTTCTTGACTCCTTAGGATGTCCCAATCCACTAGTGGTGTCTAAAAAGTAGGGTGGAAACCACCGTTGAGCTTAGCGTTGAAACTTTCCAGCTTTGGAAACAAACAACCACGACATAGTATCTCGGACCTTGGTCGGAAGTAGAAAAAGTCTTGTCTGCTGGTTATTTGACATCTTCAAGCCGATTACTTTTGTAATTCAAAAGTAGGATAACCTCGTTCGGATAACCTACAAAATTAAACCAATTTTGGTTCTCAAAGTATAAAATACTTTAGTCCAAGGTTAGACATAGATAATAATTTAATTAAGATAATTAAGAGCATAATTATTTGAGTCCTAAAAGAGTGGAATTTTCTAAGTCTAATATTCATTATACTCAAATTCCATCCGAGTCGAGTCTAGAGAAAGATCAAGTTAGATACGAGAATATCACAGTAAGAGTACTTGATCTAGACAAATATATTCAAACAAAACATGCTGACTTAGAAAGATGAATTAACGTTGTAATTCACTTTAACTTAGAATATGAAGTCGAACTTAAACCCCGTTTGGTATGCAAAATTGGAATGGAATGAAATCAAGAAATGATACCTGAGGGGTTAGGTATGGAACTTGAATATTCTCTTCAAGTGTTTGGTAAAGAATAAGAATGGAATCAAGTTCCAGTTCTTATTGTTTGGTTGTTAATCATGGAATAAAATTAAAATTATTTTATTTTTTAAATTATTTTATATCATTGTAAATTATTATTATTATTATTATTATTATTATTATTATTATTATTATTATTATTATTATTATTATTATTATTATTAAATATTATTATTATTATTATTAAATATTATTATTTAAATATTATTATTATTATTATTAAATATTATTATTATTTAAATATTATTATTATTACTATTATTATTATTATTATTATTATTATTATTATTATTATTATTATTATTATTATTATTATTATTATTATTATTATTATCGTTTGATTCAATAAAAGTTGAAGAAGCTCGTTAACATATTTGCTGATATTGAGTCTTATATTTATTTAATTTTTTTAATTAACTATCTAGTAATTTTTTCAATAATTAACAAATTTTATTTATAATTTTTAGTAAACCTATTTTCAAACTGTAATGTTCTATCAAACAATATGAAAAAATTATATATAATAAATAAATAAATAAATAATAACAAAATAATAACAAAAAATTACCCCAACCTAATAACAAAAATAATAACAATAACCAAAATAATAATAATAATAATAATAATATAGCAAATAGGCTAATTTTTCTTTTTTTAATAATTATAAACCGATCCCCGAGGGATTGAGAATTGATTCCCCTTCTATTTGGGAGGATTCAAATTCCCTTGTTTTGAGGGGAACTTGAAACCTGTAAATTTCAAGTTCCACCTTCAAAATAACCAACCAAACAACTGAAAAAGGAACTTGAAACCAGAGGAATCAAGTTCCATTCCGCTTTGCCCAACCAAACGGGGCCTTAGTTTGAATGAGTTATAGTGAATGTTTGATCATGCGATAAATCCGAGTGTTGTCTAAGTGACTCAAAACCGTCGAGTGAATTGATGAACACGAGTGTGCTTTCCGAGTCGGTCATAATTAGATGAAAACATTCTGTAACACTCGGAAAAGTTTCTAGAACACTCGGAATAGTTTCTATAATACTCAAAATGACTTGTAATCAAAACTTAGAAGGCATGAAGTTGGTACCTGATTCCTTGATAGTAAGAATGATATACATGTACAATCTAAGTCTTCAATCTCCCCTTTTGATAAAGGCTTTCCACACTTAGATAGAAACTTTGTTAGTGAAATAATCCTGACTTTTCATTCTTTCTAAAAGAGTATATCGGAGTTTAGAGATAGAATCGCAAACTTAGATTATTTTAGAGCTATTATACTTATGTTTCATCGAACAAAGAATGAAATGTTGCACGTAAATCAATGAAGTGTTGCAGACTTAGAATGTTCTTATATCAAAACAAAGATAAATAAATGGGTGGATATATCGGATCAAGATACACTAAGAAATTGAAACTTAGAAAGAAGTTAAACTTAGTAGTAAATAAGCACAAAATTAGAGACTTCATTCATATAAACTTAGAAAATATATACAAAAAGGGTGAGAGAACTCCCCTAAACAATACATCACTGGCAACTCGGGATGGGCTCAGCTCCGAGTGGCCGACCCGGAACAAGGTTGTCCAGAGGTTCATCCTCTTGGAACTTAACGGAGGGAGGTGCTTATTCGAGCTCGACTGCTGCCGACCGACCTTTGTCGGTAGGGTCTTCGACTCACTCGGACTATTGTCCGAGCTAATTAGTTCTAGTTGAAGGGCAGGAGCACCTTGTCCCTCGGCTTCTTCCTTTTCTCGCTCCTTCTTCCTCTTTCTCTTTTTCTTCCTTCTCCACTTCCTTCTTCTCCTCGAAGGGGCTCGAGGACTCTTCGGATGTGTCCGAGCCGACCGGGTCCTGAGCCGCTTTGGAGCTGTTTTCTTGGAAGAGCTCAATCAACTCCTGCTGCTCCTTTACCAGTGCCTTCATCTCAAGGAGCACGTCCTACTGCTCTCGGATTTGAGATTGGGCGGTCTTTTGGTTTTATGGTCATAGATCGAAGGAAAGTCTTGAATGACCGAGAGAGTGTTCTTGATTTCGAGGACACCGAGGAGAACTTGTCTATCACAGCGGTAGACAAAGCGAAAGTTGCTTGAAGTGGAGCGCCTGAGGTGGAGGCACCACCAGGTGGAGGGGGAGAGAGTGGAGTCCGAGTCCGAGTCCGAGGCGGAGGAGAAGGTTGCCTCGGTTCGAGCCGTGGACCCGGACACCCGATTGGGTCTCCCGGTATCCATAGCCAAGAAGCTCTTTTCGCCAACTACTATGGCAGCCTAAGAAACCGCGTTAGGATCTAAGGGAAGCAGGACCTTGAACTGTTTGAAAATGAAGATAAGAAGAGCCCCAAAAGGAAGAGGGGTGGATTTCTTTGTTTGAGCCGGCACAGAGGCCATCCGCTCAATGATAGCTGGGAAGAGGTCTACTTCGTAGCCCTCTCGAATGTCAAAGAGAGCTTTGAGACTCTTAGAGTTCGAATTCTCTTTGCTCGAATGTTGAGAGAAAAAGGGTCTCATTAGCAAGAAACAAAGAAGACGAGCTACAAACTTCATCTAAGTCATTGAAAAGTTTTTGCGTGACTCGGAGATGTCTTTTGCGTACTTCTCAAAGAATTCATCAACAACCTCGTTGAAAGGAATAGGGTTGCTGTTGAGGAAAAGAGAAGATACTTTGAATAAGTGGCGGAGGAGAGAGACGTTGATTCGAACAACAATATCTTGAACTCTGGAGGTGAGGATCCCCTCGAGCTAGAAAGATTTGAATAGAACTCGAAACGAGTTCGGGTAAATAAACTCGCTGAAACAGAGGAAATTGTAAACCCCTGTGGTTTTGATATGGTTCAACCACGAAAATTTTGTGGTTGGGAAGAATTTGTCATCCAATGTCGGGTGTTGGGTGACAAGGATTTCAGATGGGTTGGAAGGACCCTCTTGGCTTTTGGTTCCGGGTTTCGAGTTGCGGAACCAAGAAAGTATGGGTGAGAACCTATTTGAGGCATGTTTGAGGAGTTTTTTGAGAAGAGAGGAGATGAACTTTGAGAGAGAGAGAGCGAGAGAAGATGGCTCGAAAAGAGAGAGAGAGAGAGAGAGAGAGAGAGTAGTGTGTAAAAGAAAATAAGAGAGTTGAGAGAGAGAGTTGAGAGCTTTTGGGGCTTACTTGAGATGATTTCTTGCTTTGCTTGAGATACGAAGGTTTGCTCTTCAAAACACTCGAACTTGCTTGTGAGGTTGTATACGAGAGAGTGAGTGAGTCAAGACTAAAGTAGTGAAATGAAAGAGAATGGATGCTATTTATAGCGAAAGAATTATCCTTCGATATTCGTTCGACCCAACTCTCTAACAGTCGCCTCAAACCTATGTGAATGCTCTGCTCTCTAACGGTTAGAATTCTAGTGTTTGTATGCCAATGGCTAGTTCTCTCGATTGATACGCAAGAGAGAGAGAAAAAAAGAGAGAAATTTTAAAAGAAATTTCTGAAATTCTCCACTAATCTAGAGATGATTTCGAAGTTTGATGTCCATCTTTCTCAAAAACTAAGTCTGACTTAGTAGAGTTTCGAGTGACTAAGAAACTACAAGCAAGTAATAACTCATAGCTCAGTATCACTGGGGCAACTGAACTAATAGTTATTAAAGCACATAAAAGAAACATTTAACACATAATCATTCAGAGTAGTTGAATTTAGAAAAGCACGTAGTCATGCATTAATCATGCCAAGTTCATTCCTAATAAAGCAAAACCGATCCTCACTAAGTGGCTTAGTAAAGATATCAGCTAGTTGAAGTTTGGTAGGAATGAATTCAAGTTCAATATCACCTTTCTCAAAATGGTCTCTTAGAAAATGATACCTGACCTCAATATGCTTTGTCTTTGAGTGCTAAACTGGATTCTTAATGATGTTGATCGCACTTTGATTGTCACACTTGATTGAAATTGATTTGAATGATAGTCCAAGATTTCTCAAATGTTGCTTAATCCATAAAATCTTAGCACAGCATGCTCCAGCTGCAATGTACTCGGATTCGAAGTTGATAGAGTTATTGAGTTCTGCTTCCTTTAGTGCTAAGATATAAGGAATTGACCCGAAATTGGCATGCTCCTGAGGTGCTTTTTCTATCAATCTTGTATCCAGCATAGTCAGCATCCGAGTATCTAGTGAGAGTTAGTTCCGAGTCTCTTGAGTACCATAGACCTAGATTCCGAGTCCCTGCAAGATATCCGAAAATTCTTTTCACCCTAGTGAGATGTGATTCCTTTGAATTAGCTTGAAATCTTGCACACGGACATACACTAAACATTATGTCTATCCTACTGGAAGTAAGATACAACAGAGATCCAATCATACCTCGATAGAGTTTTTGATCTATCGCTTTACCTTTTTCATCTCGAGTCCAGTTTTATACTGCTTGCTCATTGGTGTTCGCTGCATGTTTTGCATCTCGAAGTTTATATTTCTTTAGAACCTCCTTGATATTCTTTGATTGATGGACATAGATTCCATCTTTGTCTTGCTTGATTAGTAAACCAAGGAAGAAATTGAGTTCTCCCATCATGCTCATTTTGAATTCCTGTCTCATTAACTCGGAAAAATCTCGACAGAGATTTTCATTAGTTGCTCCAAATATTATATCATCACCATAGATATGAGCAATAAGAAAGTCTTTCCCCTTGGTTTTTATAAAAAGAGTCTTGTCAATCTGACCTCTTCTAAAATCATTTTCAACTAAGAAATTACTTAGTCATTCATACCAAACTCGGGAGCTTGTTTGAGACCATAAAGTGCTTTTTACAACTTGAAAACATGATTTGGAAATTCTGATTTTTCAAATCCAGGGGGTTGCTCAACATAGACTTCCTCTTGAATTAAACGATTAAGGAAAGCACATTTAACTTCCATTTGATACAATTTGATATTCATGCTTGATGCAAATGCCAATAGGATTCTAATAGCTTCAATCCTAGCCACTCGGTGTAAAGGTTTCCCCACAATCAATAACTTGATCATTTTTAAAGGATTGACTCAAGATGGAATTTAAACCTTCGAATATTAGACTTAGAAAATTCCATTCTTTCAGCCTAAAGATAATTTAGCACTTAATTATTTTGAATTAATTCTTATCATTGCCTAATCTTGGACCAAAGTATTTTTATACTTTGAGTACCACTTTGATTTACTTTTATAGGTTGATTAAAGTATTTTAATCTTATTTTGAAAAGAAAAAGCAAGCGGCTTACTAACGTTAAACACCAGCAAACAAAAAACACCTTTTGTGGATAAGACTCGGACACCGTGTTAGGGTTGTTTGTTACAAAATCCGGTAAACTTCAACTTTGACTCTAAGAGTTGTTTCCACCCAAGATTTCAATCACAACCGGTGGAGTGGATTCCTTTTCGAGCCAAGGACCAAAGCACAAAGCTCACATTGCAACGATTCCTCTTCCGAGTGACTCGGATTAGCCGTTACAACGGCTAATGAAGCTCTTAAGTCCAGAACAAGTCTCAACGGCTGCTCTTCCCTACTGAGTATAAATAGAAGTGTTCCTACAAGACTTGGAGATTGACGAACACATTGTTTATCACTTACTCAATGTATACTCACTCAATCTTCTAGCTTACAACTCTAGTTCTTATGTTCTTACTTTACGAGTTGTAAAGAGGAAGTCTTGTAATCACTTCTATACTTTCAATTCTCTATTAAGTCCCTTGAATGAGCTATAAGGGTTAACTCAGCTCAGTCATTCCCTAGCTGTAAAGGTTACCTCGGTTAGGAAGTAGTAGATCAGATTAGGGAATTTCGAGTCTAGGAAAAACTTATAACTAAATTATCTAAGGGAGTAATTTTATAAAAAGTCAGTCCTTGTATTTTGTGGATTCAAAATATTGGATTTGACTTGGTGCTTGGATTAGCACTCGTCCGTGATTTTCCGCCTCGGGAGGATTTCCGCGTATATTCCGTGTCTTATTTGTTTTTGAGTCCAATCCGTAATCATAATTGCTTTCTAAGTGTTTGATGAGTAGAATATCTTATTAATTCACAAAAATTTACCATTACCCTATTCACCCCCTAGGGTGACTTAACCTCTCCAAAAGCAAACGTTCAATTGGTATCAACACTACTAGAAAACAGACAGATTAGCGACGGAAATAGAGACGGAATTTTAGTTATTAGCGACGAAATTTTGCAAATAGCGACTGAACTGTTCCGTCGCTGAAAAGCTGGTCGCTAAATATCGGCGACGGAATTTTCAAGTCCGTCGCCAATTAGCGACGGATTCTCTTTCCGTAGCCGATTGAAATCAGCGACGGAAAGTCTTTCCGTCGCTGATTTCCGTCGCTAAATCAGCGACGGAAAAACCCCACTTCCGTCGTTGATATCCGTCGCCAATTAGCGACGGAATTTGATGTAATTCCGTCGCTAATTTCCGTCGCTTCTTAGTACTCGTTCCGTCGCTGATCCGTCGTTGTTCTGTCAAAAATTTTGAATATTATTTGCTAATTATTCGTTATCCTAGTACAGAACATTGTGAATGGATATACAAATCCATCATTCACATATGTGATACTTACATTTGGCATTTACACATGCCGGCCACAAATAATTAATCAAAGTTGGATATACAAATCCAACTTACATATTCAACATCATCAACAACCATAACATACTTAAAACAAATTCACAAGTTGAACACAACAAGCAAACAATAGCTCATAAAAAACCTAGAACACATTTAAATAGTTTGTAAAGTGGTGATCACCAATATATACAAAAGTTCACATTTGAACTCATCCTCTTCCTCATCCTCTTCCTCTTCCTCTTCCTCTACCTCTTGTGGTTGTGGTGGTCAACGGTGAGATCCGGATGCTTACCGAGACTGCAGAAATTCATTCATACGTGCTATTGGCTCAGCGAAACCGTCGACCTGTGCCTTAAGATGCCGATTTTGTAACTCAAGCATCCGGCAATGCTCAATCCATTGATGTACCTCGGAATTTAAATTATGCACTTGTTGCTCTCCATTCCGAGTCATCCGTAGTAGAAGGTTTCGGTGATTTGAAGGACATTTTTGGTTTCAAGTTTCTAGCCTCGGATCCAAATCCATAAATGTGACCTTTCTTGTTCGCATTTGCTTTGACCCACAACTCTTGTTGTGAAAGGGATACATGATCCTCGAAGAGTTGGGGTCATCATCTGGAAGTTTGAGTGGGTTGAGTGTTTTGCAACTCTTCCCACTCTTTTTGAAACTTCTCCTGAATATAATATAAATATTTGAGGCATGTCCCACAAATCCTACACAATTGCACATTTTTCTATTCAAATTCATCCACAATCAACATTAATTTCCACCAAATTACATATATTCGTCAATTTCAGCTTACATTTTTTAAACCCTAAATTTAACTTCAATAACATTTACTCCATAAACAACACAATTGCACATTTTTCTATTCAAATTCATCCACAAACAACATTAATTTCCACTAAATTACATATATACGTTACTTTCAAGTTACAATGTTCAAAACCCTAAATTTAACTTCGATAACATTTACTCCACAAACAACACAATTGCACATTTTTCTTCTCAAATTCATTCACAAACAACATTAATTCCCACCAAAGTACATATATTCGTCAATTTCAAGTTATATTTTTAAAACCCTA
This sequence comes from Talinum fruticosum, assembly GCA_021018815.1. Classification (NCBI taxonomy): domain Eukaryota; kingdom Viridiplantae; phylum Streptophyta; class Magnoliopsida; order Caryophyllales; family Talinaceae; genus Talinum; species Talinum fruticosum. Next base: position 4,378,047 of record JAITYX010000040.1, read on the forward strand.
AATTTAACTTCAATAACATTTACTCCTTAAACAACACAATTTCACATTTTTCTTCTCAAATTCATTCACAAACAACATTAATTTCTCGCAAATTACATATATTCATCAATTTCAATATCAATTTTGTAAAACCATAAATCTACAAAAATCAACACAAGCATACCTCAAATTTATGGGCGGCACCGGCGACGGCGAAGGTCGGGCGTGATGCGACAGCAGCGGCGGTTCGTCGGCGGCGTCCTCCAAACAGCGGCAGCGGCGGCGGTGCGGGGTCGGGCGAAACAAAGCTAAGACCGGTGGTTATACGGCCTTGGGGGTCCTGAACCGGCGGCGGAAGGGAGGCGGTGGCAGCAGGCGACGGCCGACAAGGCGGCGTACGTAGTCGTCGGCGGTAGTGGCCGATGGCGGTGGTCAAGCTGCGGTGGTGTCACTCTCGCTCTCGCTCTCTCTGTTGCTCGCGAAATCCGAACCGGCCGATGCCGGTTCGGATTTATTCATAATTAGCGACGGAATAGTCCATCGCTAATTACGAAATTGTCGACAGCGACGGATTAGCGACGAAATATTCCGTCGCTAATGAGTAAAGTAAATTTTTTTTTACTTTCCGGGGTTTTGTAATGTCCGAGTTATCGGCGACGGATTAGCGACGATCAGCGACGGAATATTCCGTCGCCGATACCAAAACAGCGACGGAAGTCATTTTCCGTCGCTAATTCCGTCGTTGTCCGATCCAGTTGTCATTTTGTGTCGGTGTCCGTCGCCGATTCCGTCGCTACCTAGCGACAGATTGGTTTCCGTCGCTATTTTACGGTTTTGTAGTAGTGCAAAGCCTAGCCTTTCAAAAGGATCTCACAATCCAAAGGTCTAAAGATCAGCTGACTTGGAACAATGGAGTGTTCAATGAAGGAAGATCGTTCACCATACCACCTAAGTTCAAAGGTTCAAACTTCACACACTCGGAAGAAGATGGTGGAGTGCTTCATTCAAGATTGTGATGAGGAGGTTTGGATATCATCCAACATGGGAACTTCACTCCCATGAAGTTGGAAGGAACAAGATCCGTAGCCGGGGTGAAGTCCGGGTTCACCACTAAAGAAAATGAGAAGTACAGGAAAAACTACAAAGCCATGAACACTCGATGTGTGCTATCAACTAAGAAGAATACAATAGAGTGTTTGCATGTAACACGACTAAAGAAGTATGGGATACACTGGTCAACACTTATAAAGGAACCAATCAAGTGAAGCAAGTGAAGATAAGTCGGTTTCTCCACAAGTACGAGCTGTTCAAAATGGAGCCTGAGGAGAATATCACTTAGATGTACATTCACTTCATTGAGATTGTCAACAATCTCAAGTCTCTTGAAAGAAACATCTCTCATGAAGAAGTTGTCGAAAAATTCTAAGGATTCTACCTAAGAGAAGATAGGGTCCCAAGGTGACGAGCAATCGAGGAAGCTCAAGATATCTCTCAATTAAAGACAAATGAGCTCATTTGGAAATTACTCACTCATGAGCTGCACCTAGAAGAAGGGAAGTTAAGGTTAGTACCAAAAGAAACATTGCGCTCAAGGCCTCAAAAGACAGACGAGAAAGTTTGAGTTCCTCATATTCTGAAGAAGATCCCATGGAACTCATTACTCGTGGTTTTAGAAAGATGATGAAATACATAAATTTGGCAAAAGAGGCCAAAGAAGGAGTTCTACAAGAAAGACAAGTAAAGTAAATACTCATCCTCTTCCAATTTCTCTTTGACCAAGAACTCTGGCTATTTTGAGTGTGGTAGCAAGGACCACATAGTCAAGGATTGTCTAAAGAGAAAGAACGACGAAAAGAAGAAAAAGGCTATTGTGGCTACCTAGAGTAATGATGATCTAGAAGAAGAAGATGATTCTGGTAACTCAAAGTATCTAATGGCACTATCGGACTCGGAAGTCTGGATCCGAGTCGGACAGTGATGGTTCGGATGCTCGAGGAGATAATCCTCATAAGGTAATTAACTCGTTTTCTCAAGTTTCCCAAACTTGATCTTACTAGATATATTTTTACTTTGGAAGAAAAGTCTAATTCCGATTCTTCCGAATTCAAAGAGCAACTAGAATCTCTCACTACTAAGAGTATCACTTTGAAAAAGGAATTGGAAAACTTGAGACAATATTTGAAATTACTTGAGACCAATACTCAAGATAATGAGACCGAGTCCGATTGCCTCGGAATAGGGAATGAGAAACTAAAACAGAAGCTCAATAAGTCTCAAGAGTCGCTCAATGTCGAAAAACCTTAATTTATTACTTTGCTCTTAGTGTGTCTCATTTCGAAAAGAAGGCCTTGGTTACAATGTTGAAGAGAAAGATAATTCTTATAAGAACCTTCTCAAAAATAATTCCAGAACTATTAAATTAAGGAAGCCTAAGCATGGTCCCATTCATTCACAATGAAAAGGGACTGAGCTCAAACCAGCTTTTATGAAAAATCCTTCTCAACTTGTTTACAAAAGAAAAAGACACACTCGGTTCTCTAGAAGGAAGAGTCAAAATTAGACCAAACCCAAAATTATTCAAATCTGGGTTCCCACAATTGCTCTTCCTCATAAAAAGACCACAGTAAAAACTATTAATAGATTTGTAACAGGAAGTAAGAAGGATTAGTTTGTTTCTATTTTGCAGGTCACTCGAAATGAAAGGATCACTGGTACTTTGATAGTGGATGCTCACGCCATATGTCCGGAGACTCAAGACTCTTCTCGAGTTAGAAGAAATGAAAGGAGGAAAGGTCACATTTGGACACAACAGCAAAGGCAAAATAGTTAGGATTGGAAGGATCGGTCAGGGAGGCAATTCAGTCGGTCCAGTCTACCTTGTTAAAGGGATGAAGTACAATCTTCTAAGTATTTCTCGGTTATGTGACAAAGATTAAGAGGTAAGATTCACTCGGACCAACCGCTTCATTTATGATGCAATCACTAAAGAAACAAATTTCTCATATCCGAGGTCGGTAACAGTTACACCATTCCTCTTTCAAATTCTAGTAAAGATTTATCACGCTTAAAAGCTTCTCCGAATAATGATTCATGGACATGGCATCGTCAACTAGGCCATATCAACATGCATACCATTAAGAATTTTGCATCTCATGGATTAGTTAGGGGTTTGCCTAACTATGCATTTAAAAAGATAAAATCTGTGAGGCATGCACAAAAGAAAAGCAAGTAAGATCACCATTTAAGCCACTCAAGATAGTATCTACATCTAAAGTTCTTCAATTGATTCATATGGATGTGTCTCGGTGAAATTCCTGTCAAAAGTTTAGGAGGTAAATCATATGTGGTAGTTATTATTGATGATTACTCACGATTTACCTAGGTGTGTTTTATGAAGAACAAGAATGAACCATTCAAAGAATTCACTAAGATCCGTAGGAAAATTCAAGTGGAGTCCGAGACTCGGATAAGGAGAATTCGAACTAACCATGGAAGGGAGTTCGATTACTCGGAATTTGCATACTTTTATAACAAGAATGACATCTCCCACAACTTCTAAGCACCAAGAACTCCTCAACATAATGGATTAGTGGAGAGAACGAACAGAACACTTGAAGAAATAGGAAGGACAATGATGATTGAAAATGTTCTACCTTACTATTTCTGGGCTGAGGCGATCAACACAAGCAAATTACTCACTTAACAGATGCCTCATAAACCCATTCTAAAGAAGACACCCTATGAGCTATACAAGGAAAGAAGCCCAACATTTCCTACTTCAAACCATTCAGATGTAAATGTTATGTGCATAACAATGGTAAGGAACATCCGACTAAGTTTGATGCATGATCGGATGGATGTATATTTCTAGGATATTCATCTTATAGTAAGGCTTTTAGAATCTTTAACAAGAGAAGTAACAAAGTGGAAGAAAGTATCAACATTGTCTTTAATGAAAATGATAATGGCAGGACAAGTGAATCCACCTTCTTAGATCTCAAGCTCAATAAAGATGAAGATGACATTGTAGAAGTTGAGCTCAAAATGAATCAAAATAAAGGAACCGAGACAACTTAGAATGAGCTAGTTCAAGAGCCAGCTCAAACTATTGAAGAACAAGCCAATGAAGAAGTTTAACAAGAGGAACCAATTGAAGATCATACCATTCAACCAACAAATTTAGTAAATCAAAGGACAAGTAAAGCTTTCAAAAATATATCCAAGTCACCCACCCAAGAATATTCTTTACGATATAACCAATAGGGTAAGAACTCATCCTTCTTTGCAAAATATATGTGCATTTTCAACATTTATTTTATTAATTGAACCTAGAAATGTATTAGAAGCCCTATGTGAATCTGAATGGGTAGAGGCCATGCAAGAAGAATTACCTCAATTTGAAAGAAACCAAGTTTGGACTCGACCAAACGACCTTCTAAGCACCCAAGTAATAGGAACTAAATGGATTTTCAAAAGCAAACTAGATGAGGGAGTTGGTAATTAGAAATAAAACCAGATTAGTTGCTTAGGGATATAACAAAGAAAAGGGAATTGATTGTGGGGAAACCTTCGCACTCGTTGCTAGGATTGAGTCAATCGGAATTCTCTTAACATTTGCATATAGCATCAATATTAAGCTTTATCAAATGGATTTGAAGTGTACATTTCTCGATGGTTATATTCAAGAAGAAGTTTATCTTGAGCAACCCCTGGATTTAAAAACTCTCAATTTTCAAATCATGTTTTGAAATTGTAAAAAGCCTTATATGGTCTTAAATAAGCTCCCGAGAGCTTGATATGAAAGATTAAGTAGTTTCTTGGTTGAAAATGACTTGAAAAGAGGTCTTATTGACAAAATTATTTTTACAAAAACCAAGGGGAATGATTTTCTCATCATTCATATCTATGTTGATGACATTATATTTGGAGCTACTAATGAAACTCTACGCCAAGAATTTTCTAAGTTAATGAGACATGAGTTCCAAATGAGCATGATGAGAGAACTCAATTTCTTCCTTGGATTGCAAATCAAGCAAGATAAGGATGACATCTATGTTCATCAATCAAAATACACCAAGGAATTATTGAAGAAGTACAAGCTATAAGATGTGAGCATGCAGCAACACCAATGAGTAGCAGTATTAAACTGGACCTAGATAAAAAAGGTAAAAGTATAGACTAGAGGCTCTACAGAGGTATGATTGGATCTCTACTTTATCTTACATCTAGTAGGCCGGATATCATGTTTAGTATCTCGCCTTTGTTAAAGATTTCAAGCTAACCCTAAGGAATCACATCTCACTACGGTGAAGAGAATTTTTGATATCTTGTAGGGACTCGGACACTTGGTCTCTCGTATTTTTAGGCCAAGGACCAAAGCACAACGCTCACATGTAACATCTCATTTTCCGAGTGACTCACACTAGCCGTTACAATGGCTAATAAACCTCTCAAGTCCAGAACAAGTCTCAACGGATACTCTTCCCTACCGAGTATAACTAGAAGCCTTCCTACAAGACTTGTAGATTGATGAACACATTGCTTATCACTTACTCGGTGCATACACACTCAATATTCTAGCTTACAACTCTAGTTCTTATGTTCTTACTTTCTGAGTTGTAAAGAGAAAGTCTTGTAATCACTTCTACACTTTCAATTCTTTGTTAAGTCCCTTGACCGAGCTGTAAGGGTTAACTCAGCTCGGTTGTTCCCTAACTATAAAGTTTACCTCACTTAGAAAGTACTAGATCGGATAAGGGAATTTATGAGTTTAGGAAAAAGTTGTGAAAGAATTGTCTAAGGGAGCAATTGTATAAAGAGTCGAGTCCTTGTATTTTGTGGATTCTAAATAGTGGATTTGGCTTGGTGCTCGGAGTAGCAGTGTCCATGGTTTTCTACCCCAGGAGGGTTTCCACGTATATTTTGTGTTTTATCTGTTTTTGAGTCCAATCTAGACTCATACTGCTTTCTAAGTGTTTGCTGAGCAGAATACGTTATTAATTCACAAAAACTTCTATCACCCTATTCACCCTTCCCCCTCTAGGGTGACTTAACCTCTCCAAGATCAAATCTTCGTAGTATTCTCAAGTTGGCAAATCAACAGAAGGCATCCAAATTTTTTTCTTTTTTAAAAAGAGAGAGCGAGAACCTGTTACGTGCTATCCAAAGTTGACAAACCCTTGTCCGAAGATCTTCTGTGACCCTTTCTATGATGACACCATATTAAAAAAAAAAAAAAAAAGGCCTTAAAATAACATATACCTTCTTATTGTTACTACCAATCCTTGGGGATGTAATTCGTAAGGTTAACCATTTAAATATAAAGACCATTTCATGGAATAAGAAAACGGAATCTTTTTGCTTATTGTGATTACAAAGAGCATCATTTATCGTAATTGGGATACAAAAAAATACAATTGAAGGAAAGTTTTTGTGGTGGCGTATGAGGCTTTGGACAAAAAAAAAAAAAAGAAAAGAGGAAGTTACGTTGTGTGATCTTCACATGCTGAGATTTGGGAGCTTGGAGTTTGGCAAGTGAGATCAGATATTCTTACTACCGGGAATGATATTTTGCAAATTTGTCCAACTTATCAAGCTATGATTTTGGTAATTAAAAAAAGCTCTCTAAAAAATCGGGATACAATTTACAAGTTAGACTTAAGCTGTTTTGTAAAGTAGAGACCTAGTTCGACTGACATACATGAAAAATTGTCGAGATGTCAACCGTGCTTAAACATTATAGATTATGTATGTTTACGGCACAATAAATCATGTCAACGGCGCGACAAGTTAAAGAGTCGTTCGACAACAAGTTAAGTAATCGACAGCCTGCTTGGATATCAAGTCAAACAAAAATATGTCGAGACGTCGCTCACGTTTAAACACCTAAATCGTGTACATGACCTAGTCTCAAGGGGGAAATTTGTAGGCACTAAACCACATTCTAAAATAATCAATTTAATTTAATTTGGGTTAGCCCAATTGATTAATTTAATTTAATTAAGCCTTATAAACTCACAAGTCGATGATTCAATAAACTCTCAAATTAATAGCCCAATGAACTAGCAAGTCTCGGGGCTAGTAGACTACTAAGTCGACACCAAATTAGACTCTCAAGTCATCAACCCAAGTTGAAGGCCCAGTCAATGGTCCGAGAAGGTGAATAAATCATAAACTTTACTAGAAGGGAAGAGGGCTTCTCCCTATAAATATGGCCCTACCCACTTTATCTAGGGGATCGAAATGTCGACACTCTAAACACTCTCTCTAGAAATAGACAATAAGCACATTAAATTATTTCGTTTATTCTAGAGATCAAATCACATCCTCGATCGAGATTTAAGCTCGGTTTAGCCCTCATTAAATTTCAAATAGAGATCGAATCAAGGGAGTTACTATTTTTTTTATTTGTATCAAATATGAAGATTATACCCATTATTTTAAATATAAATATAAAATTAAATTTATTCCATATTTCTTGTCTTAATTTAGTTTAAGACACGAAATTTGTGGTTATAGTACTTGTTTACACCATCCTGGAGTGATTATAGAAACCAATTGAAGCACAAGAAGGATCTGACCTTGCAGGACCCGATCATTCACATAGGACCGAACAGAGCTAATAGGCTGGCTAGATAAGATGGATTCTCTTTCTTTAAATTCCTTTGAAGTTAACTGAGTTGAATCTGATGTGCTAATAAACGAAGACATGTTCAAAGGCAAATGGAAGTTCAATTAGAGATGAATCTATCCTAAGCACCAAAACTAGGTGAAAATGTTTAGCAACAAGATTTAAAAGCATAAGGTGTTGTGCTATGTCTCGGTAATCCAGGACATAAGCCTATCAATGTAACCTTCACAAACTTTCTTCTTAACCAAATCAAAATCATGCCAGTTAAACTGATGGAGAGACTACAGGACAAGTTGCTACATGCAAATGTCACAAAAGACAGCAAGATAACATGTGTTGTAATGATGAAGGAAAATCTTATTGTTGACCCAACTAAATGGATTTTTGATTCTGGAATTTCAAGGCACTTCTTCGCCAATAAGGACCTGATGAAGGACATTGAAGATTGTGCTAATAAAGCACATGTTTACATGTGGGAAACTCTACTACAACTAAAGTATTGGGTAAATGGAAAGTCCTAAAATTTACTTTTGGAAAAATTTTATATCTAATTAATGTGTTGTATATACCTTCTCTTTGTAGAAACTTAGTTTCTGGTGGTCTTCAAATCTTGCTGAACTTAGAGTTGTTTTGGATTATGGTGTAGCTCTCATCTCTTGTAATGGAGACTTCTTTGGGAAGGGATATCTAAATGATGGGTCAAAAGGGGGTTTTTTATTCTAAAAGTTGCTTCTCAAAGTAATAATGAAAATTTTTCTAGTTATACTTATATTGCTGAGTCTATGGATTCATGGCATGGTAAACTTGGATATGTTAATTTTTTTCTTCAAAAAGAATTAGAAACATGGAGTTCATTTCTTCTGGAAATTTTGATAATGTCTCTAAATGTCCGGTATTTGTTGAAGAAAAATATGCCAAACATCCTTTCAAACCTATAATAATTAGAAAGGTTGAATTATTAAAACTTATCAATTTCAACTTAGCAAACTTCAAGAATACCATTAATAAAGGTGTGAAAAGATATTATCTCTCACCTTTGTAGATTGACTTTTCTAGATGCACCAAATTTTACCTCCTTAAGACCAAAGATGAGGCTGACGAGATGTTCCTAAGATATAAAGAAGTAGTAATCAATTACATATAAAAATCAAAAGACAGAGATGATTAATGACATGTTTTTGCGAGTAGAATATGGTACTAATACCCTTGTTGCCTTTTGTGTGAAAAATGGAGTCGTTCATGAGGATTGTTCCCCTATACTATCCAATAGAATGGAGTAGTTGAACGAAAAATAGAACCCTCAAACATATGATGAATGTGCTATGCTTTTTGGTTCATGCCTTTATGATAACATGTTTGGTTGAGGAGGAAAGGTATTTTAACTACTTGCTATATTCACATTAGACTTCCTTTTAAGAAATTGGAGTTATCTCATATGAATTATAGAAAGGGTATGTCCTTAATCATACTTGACTTTAAAAAGGTCTAATATTGGTTCTAAGACTTCTGATTATATGATAATCGGTTATACCCAAAATAATGTTGCATATAGATTCGTGTCTTTAAATGATTATTCTATTTTCGAACCCGAGGATCCAAAATTTTTTGAGCATGTGTTCCTTTAAAAGAGAACATGATTGATGTTGTGCATGTAAATATAAATTTTTCTACATCTAGTTTTGGTATTAGAGACTCAATTGATAAGCGTAGGAGTAAACAGCGAAGAGTTGAGATTAGTTATGGCCCTGATTTTATTACGTCCTTTCTAATTGAGGATTTTGATGCTGATGTCTTGAATAATGAATTGATGTCAATTTTCTTGATTAAGGAAGTTCCTAAAACTAACCAAGAGCCTATGAGGTATGTGGATATTAACTTTTGGAAAGAGATAATTAAAAGTGAATTAGATTTAATAGGTTTAATGAAACCTGAGAGTTAGCAGATTTACCCAAGGATTGAAAACCAATTAGTAAGTGAATATTCAAAAAGAAGTTGACATCGGATGGTTATACAGCCAAATTCAAGGCCAGATGGGTAATTAGGAGTTTTCACCAAAAGAAAGGAATTGATTTTATTTTAGGGTGTGTTTGGTTGAAGGGATTTTTCATGAGAAAATGAATTTCCAAGGAAAACCATTTTCCACCCACATTTTTTTATTTGGTAGAAGAAAAATAATTTTCTAAAATAGTTACTTACAACCATAAAAACCCAATAAATATGAAAAGAAAAAGTAACTAACTAATTTAACTTTAAAACCCAAATATATATATAGAGATATTAACATTTACCTCCCTCGAGGTATTTGGAAATCATTTTTACACCCTCCAGGTATTGGTATATATTTTTACCCACCCCGACCGGATTAGTTAATATTTGAGTTATACATTGACCATTGTTCTTAATAATAGAAAACATACAAATACGGTGAGTGTGCTGATGTGGCATAAGAAAATGAGGTAAAGTACCAAAATTGCCCTCTTTGCACTAAAGCGCCAATAACTAATGGGGGTAGCATAGTCATTTTATTTTAAAAACTAGGGACAAACTTGTCCTTTTACATTTTCGATTAGCCTCCTACCATTTTTTTATCTTAAATATTTTTTATCTCTAAACCTAGGGTGGGTAAAAATATATACCAATACCCGGAGGGTGTAAAAATGATTTCCAAATACCTCGAGGGAGGTAAATGTTAATATATATATATATATATATATTGAGTACCTAAATTTGATAAGTTTGTACATCTCCCTATAATCAAACTTTTCCATGTATAAAATAGTAGAAATTAAAAAAATAAATATTGTAAAAAAATTTCATCAATGAACTTTACAATAAAAAAGGGAAAAAGATAAGGACAAAACTTGAAAAAAGAAAATGAAGGTGGCAAAGTAAGAGAAGTTTAGAACTTGAACTCCCATTAATAAGACTTTGTTTTCCCTTGATTGAGATAAAGGAAAATTAACTGTCTTCCTCATAAAAGGAAATTTATTTTCCCTCGAAAAATATTTATCCACCACTTATACTACCAAACGTCGGAAAATGGAAAATTATTTTCTGAAAAAATATTTTCCACTCAAACAAACACACCCTTAATATTTATTCTCCAATAACCAAAATTGTTACCATTAGAACTCTAATTTCCTTAGCTACTATTTATGATTTTGTTGCGCATTAAATGGACGTTAAGAAAACTTATCTTAATGGCGATATGGATATGAAAAGATCTATATGTCTGAACCTGATGGCTTTGTGGTTTTAGGTTAGGAGAGCAAAGTTTAATATTACTTTATGGACTAAAACATGATGTGAAAAAGTTTAATATTACTTTAGTAGAAAGTGGCTTTGTTGTGAATACACCATACTCTTGTGTGTATGTAAACTTGGTTGAATCCGATTGTGTGATAATATGCCTTTATGTTGATAAGATGTTAATTTTTGGCACCAATTATATAGATTGTTAATGAGAGTAAGAAACCGTTGTCTTCTCACTTTGAAATAGAAAACCTAGGAGAAGTTGATGTAATCTTAGGATCAAAGTTAGAAAAATCAATATTACGTTTTTTTTTTTTTTTTTGTCATTTTCATTATATTAAGAAAGTATTCGGGAAATTTAATTGTTTTGAGGAGGTGCCTATCAAAACTCCCTACGATCCTAGTGTACGAACATCTTAAAAAGAACAAAAGACCTAGTGTTTCCCACACTAAGTATGCTTAAATTATATAAAGTTTTATTTTTCTCATGAACTACACCTGTCCTGCATAAGTTGTTAGTAGACTAAGTTAGTACACTTATAACCCTAGCTAAGAGTCTTGGGAAGCATTTTCTGATTTGTTAAAATACTTAAGAGGTGTAATGGATTGGTGTTTGCATTTTAATAAATTACCTATTGTGTTAGAAGAATTTTATGATTCAAAATGGTATCTAATAACGATAAAGTGAGTTTTTTTGGGAAACAATAAATAGCTTGTATTGATTCCCAAAAAGAGGAGGTAATTAAAAAGTACAATACTTAGGCAACAGATTGCAGACCAATTGAGGATGTGATTTCTAGCCCCGATACAAACTGTAATTTCTATGGTATGAATAATGTGTTCTCTAGTTCGCACACGTTGTTGGAATTTCCTCAAGTTCCTCTCCTTCCAGATTTCATAGACTCGTAGTTGCAAAGAGGCAGCATCTCCACTTGCTCAATTGCGATGATCCAAGTACACTTAGACCTAAACCATTTGAGTTCCTTCATAAACGGCCATGTCCTCACATGTTGCTTAGACCAAGTGAGTATGGGATGCCAAACTCCAGCTGCCACTAGACATAGGAAGAACAAATGGAAAATGCAGTCACCACCAGCTACCGAGCACAAATGACAGGTATTCCTCACATTAATCCCCTCCTAGTCGAGCATTGTGCTCGTAGTTAGGCTCTCCCGTGCAGCAAGCCACAAAATAAATTGATGTCGAGGCCAACTCCAGCTTCTTCCACACATTCTTCCACCAAAAACCCGCGTAGGTGTGGTTTGGAGAAGATTATAGCAATCTTTTATGTTATATCGAGCATTGTATTCAGCCAACCACTACGGAACTTGAGGCGCACTCGCCCAAGACAATGAGAAGCTCATTATGAAGATTAATGATCATCTTCCACCCCTAAGCATCACATGTATGGGCTTGAGCTATCAAGATATCATTTGATTGTAGTAAGTATGCCCTAACCCATCTCGCTAAATACTGTATCTGCATAGTAAAGGCTCCCTACCCACCGCAGATCGGTCGCTTTGTTACATGCTAGAAGCTCTTTAAATCCCAGGCCTCTATGTTGAAGCGGCTGGCATATTTTGGACCAACCAACCAAGGCCATTTTCTTTTACACCATTGATCCATTCCATAGAAATCTACTTCACCAACTCTCAATTTGTTGTATGGTGTGTTTAGGTAACAAGAATATAGAAGATCGAAACTCCGGATCCCTTCTAAGACCGAATGTATGAAGACCAAGAAGTAATTGTTTTCCTGATATTATCAAGCAATGGTTGATAGTGTTAGTGACTTAGCTTCCCGATAGAGAGTGGGAGATCTAAGTACCTGTAATGCCCCTAATATGTAACCACATAAATAAGTAATTAACAATGAAAAACTTGTAAATTGAGAGACGTTACTGCCGTTTTCATAATGAAAACAAGGCAAATTCATTTGAGCAAATTAATTATTCAAACAATTTATGTAACAATCCAATTCAAATTTCCTTCACAGAAAATGAAATATTCAAAATCCCGAGAATCAGCTGGAGAGGAATCATGAGCCAAGAGACCAAGGGAGGGACTAGCATGGGTGGGGTCAAGACGAACAGTCATACATCACTTCTCCCGACCAAGCATTATCTTTTCTTCTTCTTTAAACTTTAGGTGTGATTGAGAATAGTCAGCCATGCGCTCAACTTCCTAAAAATTTTAAAACATAAAACAATAGACGTGTGAGCTAGAAGCTCGAGTACGTTACGATTATAAAATAAAATTATAATTTAAGTGCTCTTAAATCATGCATATCTTAAATCATTTTTCTTGAATAAACAGGTTTGCAAACGTATCAATTGCCGATTTGCTTTACTGATTTAGCCAAACTTAGGACCCGTACTATGAAATAATCAATCATGGGATCCGACTCCTAGGTTCATTGAACCCTAAGGCGATCGGCTGTGAACAATTGAAAGATTAAATGGTTAAACGATTAACGATTCCGTGAACAATTGAACGATTAACCATTCTCGTGAACAATTGAACAATTAACGATTCCGTGAACAATTGAACAATTACCAATTCCGTGAACAATTGAACGATTAACGGTTCAATGCTCTGCTACCAGGCAACGTTGTCCGAGCGTCCCCGGATCAACCATTTACGATTACGATTACGATTACGATTACCATCACATTCGTTCATGCATTGTCATAGCGATTAATGGGTCCTTTGCATGGCCAAATCATGATAAATTGTGAAAACTTATTTATAAATGCAACACCAACTATTACTCTGTAAAACTTTTACTTTTAGTATAAATGTAAAGGCAATAACGTACCTCGACTTGCCAAACACTTCAATTTCGATTGTTTCGCAACACAATTTCAATTCGATTCTGTTTCCAAAACGAATCTACTTTTGTAGATTACTAGTCTTTTAACAATATTTATATGCATTTACGATCACCAAACTTTTACTTTTCGTGTACCTATCCATATTGTTCACTTCTTATCTCGGTATTCGTACATTTCCGGAAATAAGCTATTGATGATATAGTTTGAATTTTGTATATAGCAATTGATGAGTTTATTTCCCCATTCTTGTAATAAAACTCAAGTTTGATCTATTGCTTCTATTACCTCTAGTTTGTGCTTAATGTAGCCTAACCATAATTGTACCGCTTGTTTCATCTAGTATGCCTAGATGTCATCTTATTTGTAAACCAAATATACTTCCTACTTAAGGTGTAGGTTTGGTTTTCCAATTTTCTAAAAATTTTGGTAGAGTTTCGTTAGAAACATGGCCTAACCATTAGGCTAAAAGCCTTAAAAACCTGCATAAAATCCACAATAAAACTCAACGAACCACACGCTCGGAGTACACAACTCAACGGTCACACGCCGAAGTATATTTACAACCACAAAAACCAAGTTTCACACCAGTATATAAATCAAGTTACAATATCATCAAGATTCTCATTTTCTTGTACTCATGAACTTTTCAATTTTTGATCACGACATATATATTTATAGCTAAGGCTTCGGTTAAGTAATTGAATCATAGAAATCCCGATTATCGGGAGATGGTTCCGTACGATTAGTTCCTTTATGAGTACTACCAATAATCGGTTAATGATTTAGCGTATCGTAGACAAAATAGTGAAACTCATTAATATTTCAACATGTTAACATTTAAATATTTTGAAAAGTGTAGACAATAACGTACTGAGGTAGTTATTCGTTTTCCTTTGAATATCGTTTTCATTCTTTTCTTTGAACATGGTGTTTCCATCGCTTTTCTTTTTCAAAAAGTAATTTGATTTGATAAGTTAGGTCTCTATTCAGATTGTCATACTACTTTTATTTTCTTGCTTTTGTAAACTCTTACGTTTGGTTTCTTTTAATTTCTCACTTGTCGCTCAAAGTTCATTTGGGCTTAAAACTCTCACGATTTTATAAAGATCTATTCTTCCTCCCTTCTCAACTCAAATCAATATTCTGAATTTCTTTGCAATCACAATCTCTCTTTCAATAATATCCAAACCCTTCTTTAAGATCATTTCTCACTTAGGCATTCATGTTTCCTTATAATCTAAGCGAGTTATGGCCTTATTTTTCACCTAATCCCAGACTTACTTTAACAAGATCTCCATTAATTCCAATAAAATCTGCAACTTCATCGGCTAATTTACATTTATTTCATATTTTCAATCCAAAACTTAGCATACCCAATTTCTATTTAATTCACACACATTAATATATCTTTATACTCTCATCAAATTTCCCTTTTCAAATTGATTCACTCTTTACCCAAATTCAATTACATTAATTTGCTCAAGTTTAGCACACCTACACAAATAAATTCAAACTTCCATCAATCTCCAATTACACATCCTTGAAAACAACTCACAACAATATATACATACACATACTTCAACCATCCTCAATATCTCTCCTCCAATTCCTCCACAACCAAATAATTCATTCATACTAATATAGAAGTTTAACAAGCACATTCACAATTATAAATAATCTCAAACTAATTTTCAATACTAATTTAACACATAAGAAACCCTAAGTCCAATTTCACATATCCATATTTCAATTACTCCCCAAAGTTCATCCAAATCCACCACAACCAATTCAAAACTCACATTTATTTGTCTACTTATTCAATTGCAACATGAGTTTATAATAAGATTTGCTTAAAAATTAAGGATTGGAGATATACCTCAAAGGAGAAGCGGAATTTGGAGGTGGTGATCCGGTGTCCGAGGTGGTAGCTCCAGGAGTTGGTCAGCGGTTTCAGGCGCTGGACAGCGGCCAAATGTGGCGGCACTAGCCCGGTCGGGATGCGGCAGGAGCAGCAAGGGCGAAACATAGCGAAGAGGAGAGAGAGAGACGTGCTGGAGGTGACAGGGTGGCGGCTCGCTGGCGGCGAAGAAGCCGGTGGTGACGGCTGGCCGACGGTGAGAGTCGGGCAGCGAGAGGGAGTGAGGGGAGGTGAGAGGAGAGGTGAGATAGCGATGGAAATGAATGATGTAGCTGTGTTTTCAAACCCCTTATCCTTTTCACCGATATCCCGATCCTTCCACCATCTTCTATTTTTTTTTTTACAAATTTTATTTGTGTTATAATAATTTGTGTATATATATGTACATATACCGTTTTATTTTATTTCTTACTTATTAATTTAATTTATTCAAATTCGGAATGAAATTATTCGAACATATATACATTTCGTAGTACAAACGTAAATTTGTACGAATTACCTATTATTATTTACGATTATCAAATTCGTTCGCATTTTTATTTCGATTTCATATTGTGCGCGGCTCACTGCTCTTAAACTATATTAAGACGATAAAATACAAGTTTAAAATAATTAATTATGACTAAGTTTCGGGGTTTTCCATCCTCCCCCTTATAAAAGTTTCTTCCTCGAAACTATGATCGTTTAGTAACATAACTTTAAAACAACTCGGGGTAACAATTCCTCATTTCATCCTCTATTTCCCATGCTCGCTGCAGAAATCTCATGATGGCCCAAGTGAATTTAATCAAAGGTATCACTTTGTTGCATAACTATTGAACCTATAAGAAACATGATTTATTCTCTCGACAATTTCGTAAGGTTCACCGAAGCGATGTCTCAACTTCCCTCTTACACAATCTTCCCGGAGAAACCTTAAGAAAAGTCTTATCACCTCTTGAGATTCAAGAGGTTTCCTTATACGATTCACATGTGAATTCTCGCCTATACCGAATCGTTTTTGTATTATGTTGTATAATTTAGATCTTCCCAACTATTTCATAAATCATTTCTGATACCATGAAGAATATGAGAACCCAACTAATGGAATATATTCGTCTTCTTCTTCTTCTTACGTAACCAATAACATATCCTTACCCACTTGTCTCCCCTTTTCTATTTATTCATTGATTTCATAATTTTACGAACTACTAAAATGCAATTTTGTTCCAAATGTCTTTTGTAAAAAATAAAACCTCCCAAAGATCTGCACTCTAGTTTCCAAGTGCTCCGCATATTTATTTTCCTTCATAAAGTCTAGAATTGGTTGTAAGTATTTTATTTATTTATTAATCTATTTCGCCCTAGCCTTAAGTTTAAGGTATTTCATCTTTATATAACGTACCGGGGAGATCTTCACTTGTGACCATGGATTCTCAATCGCTCATCTATCATAGCTAAGAGATGCTTCATAGTTTATATTAATATCTCATTTCCTATAATCTTATATATAACCTCAAAATTCTCATCATTCTTTGAGCTTACATTTTTTTTTCTTTTGTTATACCTCGGTTGCTTTATTTACTTTCTTTATACATACAATTACACTTATTCATTGAGAATAAATACCTCCTATCATGTAGATTGTTATTGTCTATTCTAGTTCTTTAACTCAACATATGTCACTATACAAGGGAATTTCACTAATTCGAGCATCGATATGATGCACTCCTTCTTAAATTCAAACTCATACATTTCTCAATCTAGTTAATTTAGAGTTACTTTTATTACATAAATTTTTGTTTCCATTCTTTATTACCCAACGGCCAAAGTTACCATTTGACACATTTGATGATTATTGAATCTTTAAGCCCTCATGAAACACTTAGAGCATCCGATGCTTATTATTAGCTCCAAAAATTAAATTCCAACAATAGTTTGCATGTGGTTTTAAACTCATTTATATGGGAGTCAATTGAAAACCTTTCTTTTATCAATAGAGATTAAACAATTTTCATCTACCATTTACAAAACATTTTTTAGGGGTATCAAAACTTGGCAATTATTCATTTTAGAACAAGATTCTTTTCATTATTTTGATAGATTTATAGTTTTATCATTATGCTGGTCAAGTAACCGATATTGGACTAGATCATCTTGACTTAAATAATAGAATCACTTAACATCAATGCCATGTGACGTCAACTTTTATATCGACCATCTATATGCAAGGGCAAACATAGATGCATGCGACTTGTTGGGTTTAGGCGTCATCCCCCAACAAAACTTATAATATTGACCAAGACGAATAATGGGACTCATACATAGGACTCAAGATTACACATAAAATGACTCTCAATCAGCTGGACTAAGTCTTCATACGCTTGGCTCATGATTCTCTCAACCTGAAGCTCGATACCACTTCGTAATGCCCCCAATAGGTAACCACATAAATAAGTAATTAACAGCGGAAAATTTGTAAATTGAGAGACGTTACCACCGTTTTCAGAATGAAAACAAGGCAAATTCATTTGAGCAAATTAATTATTCAAACAATTTATGTAACAATCCAATTCAAATTTCCTTCACGTAAAATGAAATCTTCAAAATCCCGAGGATCGGTTGGAGAGGAATCATGAGCCAAGAGACCAAGGGAGGGACTAGCATGCGTGGGGTCAAGACGAACGACCATACATCACTTCTCCCGACCAGCATTATCTTTTCTTCCTCTTTAAACTTTAAGTATGATTGAGAATAGTCAGCCATGCGCTCAACTTCCTAAAAATTTTAAAACATAAAACAATAGACGTGTGAGTTAGAAGCTCGAGTACGTTACCGTTATAAAATAAAATTATAATTTAAGTGCTCTTAAATCATGCATATCTTAAATCATTTTTCTTGAATAAATAGTTTGCAAACGTATCAATTGCCGATTTGCTTTGCTGATTTAGCTAAACTTAGGACCCGTACTCGTGAAATAATCAATCATGGGATCCGACTCCTAGGTTCATTGAACCCTAAGGTAGTCGGCTGTGAACAATTGAACGATTAAACGTTTAAACAATTAACGATTGTGTGAACAATTGAACGATTGACGATTCACGTGAACGATTAACGATTCTATGAACAATTGAACAATTAACAATTCTGTGAACAATTGAACGATTAACGGTTCAATGCTCTACTAGCGAGCAACATTGTCCAGGCGTCCCCGGATCAACCGTTTACGATTACGTTACGATCACATTCATTTATGGATTGTCATAGCGATTAATGGGTCCTTTGCATGGCCAAATCATGATAAATTATGAAAACTTATTTATAAATGCAATGAATTGAAAGCACCAACTATTACTTTGTAAAACTTTTACTTTTAGTATAAATGTAAAAGTAATAACGTACCTCAGCGTGCCGAATACTTCAATTGCTGATTGTTTACGCAACACAATTTCAATTCGATTTATGTTTCCAAAACGAATCTACTTTTGTAGATTACTAGTCTTTTAACAATATTTATATGCATTTACGATCACCAAACTTTTACTTCTCGCGTACCTATCCATATTGTTCACTTCGATCTCGGTATTCGTACATTTCCCGAAATAAGCTATTGATGATATAGTTTGAATTTGTATATAGCAATTGATGAGTTTATTTCCCCATTCTTGTAATAAAACTCAAGTTTGATCTTTTGCTTCTATCACCTCTAGTCCGTGCTTAATGTAGCCTAACCATAATTGTACCGCTCATTTCATCTAGTATGCCTAGATGTCATCTTATCTGTAAACCAAATATACTTCCTACTTAAGGTGTAGGTTTGGTTTTCCAATTTTCTAAAAATTTTGGTAGAGTTTCGTTAGAAACATGGCCTAACCATTAGGCTAAAAGCCTTAAAAACCTGCATAAAATCCACAATAAAACTCAACGAGCCACACGCTCGGAGTACACAACTCAACGGTCACACGCCGGAGTATATTTACAACCACAAAAACCAAGTTTCACACCAGTATATAAATCAAGTTACAATCTTGTCAAGATTCTCATTTTCTTGTACTCATGAACTTTTCAATTTTGATCACGACATATATATTTATAGCTAAGGCTCCGGTTAAGCAATTTAATCATAGAAATCCCGATTATCGGGAGATGGTTCCGTACGATTAGTTCCTTTATGAGTACTACCAATAATCGGTTAATGATTTAGCGTATCGTAGACAAAATAGTGAAACTCATTAATATTTCAACATGTTAACATTTAAATATTTTGAAAAGTGTAGACGAGTAACCTACCCGAGGTAGTTATTCGTTTTCCTTTAAATATCGTTTTCGTTCTTTTCTTCGAACCCGGCGTTTCCGTCGCTTTTCGTTTTCGAAAGTAATTTGATTTGATAATTTAGGTCTCTATTCAAATTGTCATACTACTTTTATTTTCTTGCTTTTGTAAACTCTTACGTTTGGTTTCTTTTAATTTCTTACTTGTCGCTCAAAGTTCATTTGGGCTTAAAACTCTCACGATTTTATAAAGATCTATTCTTCCTCCCTTCTCAACTCGATTCAATATTCCGAATTTCTTTTAAATCTCAATCTCTCTTTCAATAATATCCAAAACCTTCTTTAAGATCATTTCTCACTTAGTCATTCATGTTTCCTTATAATCTAAGCAAGTAATGGCCTTGTTTTTCACCTCATCCCACCTTAGTTTAACAAGATCTCCGTTAATTCCAATAAACTCCGCAACTTCATCTCGCTAATTTACATTTATTTCATATTTTCAATCCAAAACTTAGCATACCCAATTTCTATTTAATTCACACACATTAATATATCTTTATACTCGCATCAAATTTCCCCTTTTCAAATTGATTCACTCTTGCTTAACTATACCCAGATTCAATTACATTAATTTGCTCAAGTTTAGCACACCTACACAAATAAATTCAATCTTCCATCAATCTCCAATTACACATCCTTGAAAGCAACTCACAATAATATATACCTACACAAACTTCAATCATCCTCAATATCTCTCCTCCAATTCCTCCACAACCAAATAATTCATTCATACTAATATAGAAGTTTAACAAGCACATTCACAATTATAAATAATCCCAAATTAATTTTCAATACTAATTTAACACATAAGAAACCCTAAGTCCAATTTCACATATCCATATTTCAATTACTCCCCAAAGTTCATCCAAATCCACCACAACCAATTCAAAACTCACATTTATTTGTCTACTTATTCGATTGCAACATGAGTGTATAATAAGATTTGCTTAAAAATTAAGGATTGGAGATATACCTCAAAGGGGCATAGAAGCGGAATTTGGCGTTGGTGGTTCGGTGTGTAAGGTGGTAGCTCCGGGCGTTGCTCGGCGGTTTCGTGCGCTGGACAACGGCCAAATGTGGCGGCACTAGCCCGGCCGGGAGGCGGCAGGAGCAGCAAGGGCGAAACATAGTGAAGAGGAGAGAGAGAGACGCGCTGGAGGTGACAGGGTGGCGGCTCGCTAGCGGCGAAGAGGCCGGTGGTGATGGCTGGCCGACGGTGAGAGTCAGGCAGCGAGAGGGAGTGAGAGGGAGGTGAGAAGAGAGGTGAGAGAGCGATGGAAATGAATGATGTAGCTGTGTTTTCAAACCCCTCATCCTTTTCACCGATAACCCGATCCTTCCACCATCTTCTCTATTTTTTTTTAAAAATTTTATTTGTGTTATAATAATTTGTGTATATATATGTAAATATACCATTTTATTTTATTTCTTTTTACTTATTAATTTAATTTATTCAAATTCGGAATGAAATTATTCGAACATATATACATTTCGTAGTATAAACGTAAATTTGTACGAATTACCTATTATTATTTACGATTATCAAATTCGTTCGCATTTTTTATTTCGATTTCATATTGTGCGCGGCTCACTGCTCTTAAACTATATTAAGACGATAAAATACAAGTTTAAAATAATTAATTACGATTAAGTTTCAAGGTGTTACAAGTACTCGAATGGAAATGCTCCCTGAACAAACCCTGTGGTATTCAAAATGTGTTGTCCACTGTCAGGCTCAACACCTCCAAGGTAAATTTCAGATTTTTTAAGATTTGTATTCAGTCCAGACATTAATGAAAATTGCTGAAAACCCTCTTAGATAGCAGCGACGGAGGTTATATTACCCTTACAGAAGAATAGGTGATCATTTGCAAATGCTAGGTGGTTTATTTACTTATGGCACACTTAGGATGAAACTGGAATCGTTTGTGTAAAGCAGCCAGGTTAAGCCCTCTTGAAAGCACTTCCATATAGAACACAGAGATATGGAGATAGGGGTCCCCTTGTCTCAGAAGCTCCAAGGAAATATCCACATGGCTCTCCATTTACATTAACAACATAAGAAGGTGTAGAAACACACACCATTAATAGTTTAATCAAGTGGGCCAGGAAGGCAAATCACTCCTGGGCGGCTTGAAGAAAAGACCAGTTGACAATATCATATGCTTTACGGATATTAATTTTTATCATTACGGGGAGATGGAGCTTCTCTCATAGTGCTTGACCAAATTGTGAGCAAGCATCATATTATATACAATGGAACGACCTTTGACAAAGGCACTTTGGTTCAGGCATATATAGTAGGTAGAATAAGCTGAAGTCTATTTGCAAGCACTTTAGCTAGGACTTCATACATTACAAAGTGCAATAGGACGAAAGTCACTAACCTTGGAAGCATTTGGTTTTTTTGTAATAAGAGTAATCAGGGTACTATTAATCTACTTGAGGAGTTGTGCATTTAGGAAGAAGGTAAGTGCAGCTTTGCAGAAGGCATGACCAATAATGTCCCAAGCCTCCTTGTAGAATTTTGAAGTGTATCCATCCAAGCCTGGGGCTTTATTACTAGCCATATTGAATATAGCATCTTTAACTTCAGCAGATGTGAAGGGGGCAACAAGTGAGTGTGAGAGATCAGCTGTGAGAGTGGGTCCATTTGTTATCCAAGTATTGTCCAGCGGCTGCACTGGTTGATAACTACCCATAAGAGATTGAAAAACATCCACAAAAGCTGACGCAATGTCAGTGTTGGTAGATGAGACATGTCCGTGCCTATCCTCAATTCTGTTGATAAATTGGAGCTTCTGTTTACGTTTGATTACAGTATGGAAATAGGCATTATTATCATCACAGTTCTGTAAAAAAATGCTCTTGGGCTCTTTGCCTTAATATATCCTCTTCAACCTTCCTGAATTTAGCATATTTAGCCATGACTGTATCCTCTTTATCTTGGAGATCAGTAGATAATGGGTTAGCCTGTAAGGCATCCTGTAAGTGTTGTGTACCAGCTTAGAGAAAAGGAGTTGCACCTTTTCACTTACACCTTTAAAGTGTTCGTCCATGAAGTTGCTTAAATGGGAGTTCCAGTTTTTTCAGTTTAGAGGTAAACTGAAACATGAGACACTCCTCCGACGGTTGGGACCAAATTTCCTATAATATACCCTTGAAACATGGATGTGTAGTCCACACATTCAAGAATCTAAAGGGTTTTCTAATTCCTTTGAATTGGTCTTTTATCTCTAACCAAGTAGGATAGTGGTCGGAAGCACCTTGGGCTTGAAATTCCACTACAAAGGACCAGTTGTTATGGATGTCTGCAGGATTCCATAAGGCCCTATCAAGCTTGGACCATACTCGACTATCACCTTTTTGTTTATTAGTCCATGTAAAGTAATGACCAAAGTAAGGGAAGTCTTCTAAATTATTCTTCTCACAGCAACAGATGAAGTCATCGATTTCAGACTAAACACCAAGAACTTGAGATATCCTCTTATCTTGGTGCACCAAAACATTAAAATCCCCAAGTAGCCAAGGGGAACTGGCTAGCAAACCAACCCGGTTAATACTCTCCCAAAGGGATTATCTCTCATAGCAGTATTGAATCCATACACAAATGACACAGCTCCAACGAAGGACCCTACACCACTATGGATGACACAATGTATAATTTGATTAGTGGACAAAGTAATATCAAGGTTAATGACAGGCAACCAGAAGACCCAAATTCTCCCATTATAATGGGCATTGTAGTTGGTAACAAACTGATATTGCGGAAAGAGTCGAGTGGCAATTACTGCTGCATTTTGTGATTTAACACGAGTTCCAGTCCAAAAACAACATGTTTTTTTTCTTTATTACAGTCCTCTTATTTCGGACTGTTTCGTGAGGTCAATGAGACCGCTTACATTCCAGCAAAGGACTATCATGCACTTTTACCAAAAGATCTCCCCATGCTATGTGCCTTATCACATTTGCTCATATTCCTTCTCATAGAGAATCCATATGCAGTATCTCCACCAGCCAGGAGTTGAAAAGGATTAGGAGTACTCAAATTACCTTTCGCAATTGTAGAGGCCAGTTTGACTAGGGCATAACAAGTCTTCCTAGGAGTAACTCGAGATAGTGGCCTAGGGACAAGAGGAGTATTATTGGAGATCACAACTTCAGCAGGTTCATTTGTAGCCCCAAGCTTAGGATTTATTTGAACTGCAATCTCCTAAGGTTGGGGAGCTTCTTGAGAGGGTTTATTGCTTTTCTCCTTTGGGACCCAAACTTGTTTTGGTCTACCAGTACTACAGAAATTCTCTGTGTGTCCAAGTTTTTTACATTTGTGGCAGAAATATGGCACCCATTCATAGTGCAGCTTTTGAACAATCTGCGGTCCAAATGTATCTTGAATGGTGATAGTCTAAGGGAGGTATGTAAATACATCAACTTTAACTAACACTTGTGCATACATAATGCGATCCTTAACAACAGTGCAACGATCTGCAAAAAGAGGTTGTCCAATAAAACTAGCAATCTTGCTAAGGTCAATGAGAGACCAAAATTGAAGCTCCAACTTCAAGAATTTTACCCATACTGGAATTCCACACATAACAGCCTCATCAAATTTAAATTTAGGCATCCATGACTTGAGTACAAGAGATCGATTAGCCACCACCATGGCCCTCCTTTTAGAATTGACTCCATGTCCTGTTTGTTATCAAACCGAAAAACATACCAACTCAAGGGGTGATAGTGAAGTTGAGACCGTTGAACTGTACTCCAATATTTATCAATGAAATTTTGTAGTACCTTCAATTTAGGCATGGGTCCAGTTACATACCCTACCAGTGAGGATTCCCAAAAACAAATTTCATCTTTCACATTAGCCATTATAATTGAAACAATTGTTTTCACCATTCATAATTTCCTGCTCAACATAATGCAACCGTAGCACTTGTTAAGGGTCTCGGTTTCCAGAGAACAAGGATTTGAAAGTCTTCTTCAGGCTAGAAGGATTGTTCCCTCTTTACCCTTATCAGTGTCAACAGGCTCTTCGTGGTTTCTAGGTTGAGGTTCTGGGTCGATAACGGTCTTGGGTTCGTCTGTAACATTAAGGTCTGGTTCTAATCCCTCCATTTGATCCACCCAACTCAATCGAGTTTGATTTTCAACATTAATCGAAATCGAATGTGATGGGGAGGATACCTAATTTGTAGCTCGAGAATCGCCTTCTCCATTATCGAATAAAGCAGCTTGAATTTCATGTGCCATTGTTGAAACTGCTCCAAATTTTTCTTTAGCCGGTCGACCTCGCTTGCGCATTCTCTTTCTTGAATTTCCTGGCACTGATGATAGTCAATCAGATTCGCCCTTCAATCGCCAGGCGAAACCCTCACCCATGGTGCCCTAATCGTCTACATTCAAATATTTACTCCTATATGATGAAGTGAGTTTTACTAGTGGTTGTATATTTGTTTTAGGAGGTAGACGGGCTATTTTATGGAAGTTTGCAAAGTAGACTTGTATAGCTCTCTCTACCATGGAATCTAAATTTATGGCTCTTGAGTTAATAGGTCAAGAAGCAGAATAACTAAAGAGCCTCTTGTCAGATATGTTGTTGTGGGGAGGAAAGCTACGATGGTCTCCTTTTATTATGACTCGCATGAAGCAATTAGTGTAGCGCACAATAGTGTCTATAACGGAATGGAGAGATACAAATGTATTAGACATGGTACGGTGAAACAATTACTTAAATATGGTGTCATTTCCTTAGAGTACATGATATCCGACGAGAATATAACGTAACCATTCACTAAAGGGTTGACAAGGTGGGTAGTGCTTGAAACATCCGGAAGGATGGGACTTAAGCCCATGGATTGAAGTAGTATGGTGGACACCCTTTTATGGTCCAACAAAGCCATACTAGGAATGCAGTATTTACTACACTCCTATCACTATGACACTTGGTCGTGCGTATGATATGTTGAGTTATTAAGCTCTTAATGAATTCATAGCCCGTTTGGGTGGTACTATTGAGAAGCATGTGATGGATTTACCATCCTATAATTGAGTGGTTGAGTAATGCCATGCTCTTAATAATTCCATAGCCATGATCACGACAATCTATATTGAGATAGACTTCATGGAATTGCCTACGTAAATTTGAAGGTTTGGTTGCCTTCTATGAGAGGCTTAAGATGTTTCTCTAGAGCACTTATGAGACCCGAGGTATCCGTATGGTTGCTAGATCATAATTTCTTTATCGTGGATCATGCAATATTACTAAAGGTTGATATATATGTTGTGGGGGCCTCGTCTAGAGTCTATCAAGATCAAGATTGATTCACTTGATTAGATATGGATGTATCCTCACTTCCCTACATGTTAATACAATTGAAAGATATAGACATTTAAGCATTTGATCCTTCCTCATATCAGGATGTTGTTTTCTTCCTTTACATGCCATTAGTGGTGGATTTTTAGTATAATGGTAAGCAGGGAGCTTCTCTCATCTCTTCTTTTTATTACACATTGAACTTTTGAAGCATTTTGTTTGGGTTTAAATACTCCCACCTTGCTTTTGACTATTAAATAGCTAAGCCCATGGTTTGGGTTGGGAAGGTTATTGGTCTACCACACACGCATGTTGCCTACCCACCCAGTCCGATCTGGTCTGATCCGGGTTGAGCACACGCCGCGGGTTGGGGGCTATAGGTGCAGTACCTTTTTTTTAGGAAAATTCATTTGTGTTGTTTTTCGTTGACATTTTATACGTTAGTGATTTCTCTCTCCACAATTCTTTTTTTTATTGTTAGTGGGGAGTTTGTTTTCATCTACTTAGCAAAATTCTCTCCCCTTAATTCCCCTATTTTCTACTTTTTAACAATAAATTTTTCTTATTTATAATTGTGTTCCTTTCCCCTTAGTTACTGACTCAAAAAACCCTTCTTATTCTTTTGCATTTCTCAATTAAGTTGGTCGAGTATAGAGAAACTCTATTTTTGTATTCTTGTTGAAATTTATATTTATTAGAAAAATTACAGTATATCAACTGCAGGGAGGAGGAAAACAAGGGAAGAAGTTGTATCATGGTATTACTACTAATTTGATAGCAATTTCGGCATGATTTCATTGCTCATACACATGCACTCATGGATTGAGAAATCATGCCGAAATTGCTGTTAAATCAGTGGTAATACCATGATACTCCGCTTATTGAGCCCTAGAGATAGCATTCATACAAAAATAGAGTTTCTCTGTACTCGGACCGACTTAATTGAGAAATCAAGATCTAGTTAATTTATTTTTGGTGAAGAAGCAGCACAAAATAACAAGTTTGCACCAAAAAAATTGTATTTGATTTTCGTATTGTTTCGGGAAACCAATTAGATACTTGTTTTTTCATAAAAAATAAAAAATTAGGTCCTTTATTTCGGTAATAATTAGGTACTTGATTTAGTTCTAGGCAAGAATTGAAGTGGAATAAGCTCGAGCGTGTAACTTTGCAGTACAAAAAGAGGTATTGAAGAGGGGGTAGCGTACTGTGCAGATAGAAAGCGATTATCTTACACATCACCAAGTTGGAGAAGAATGCTCTCTAAATTTAGAGTTAGGCCTTATAGTTGATGATATCTTAAATTTGTGTTCTAAATTTGAGTATTGTGTTCTTTCTTATTAGGAGGGAGGTGAATAAATTGGCACTATCACTTAATTCATTTTCAACTTTATGATTCAAATATTTGGGTTTGATTTGAAGATTGGACTAATTATATCTTTGATATGGCTGCACAAAACTTTGTAATTCGCTACATTACCTCCGAATTTTTTGATTTAAAAAAATACTAGGCATGAATCAAAATTTTAGTAATAATTCGGTGTGCAAACCAGAATAAAAAGCTATTACTGGTTGAATACTTGTGTTTATTAATCACCTACAAGTTGGGTATAAGGATTTGCTTCTAAAATATTCATCTACTCTTTTTTGTTTTTATACGGTTCGGATCACTAATAAACAAAAATACAATACAACTAATATATATCGAAGCATATGTGTGGAGCTTTGTTTATTATATGAATTTTACTTAAATGTTATTGAAAGTGTGCATATCAAGTATTTTCTTTTAGATTAGATTAGAGGATTTCATGTGTTGCCATCTTTGTACTAATGGAAGCTTTTGTAATAGGAACTCAAATGAGTTCTCTGACAACAAAATTCGTTGCAGAAACTAGCTTTGAATATTAGAGATTCTTTTCTTTTCTTCTTGTGGATGTAATCTTTGTACTTCTAAAATCCGTCTGTTTTGTAGCCTCGATCATGTATTATTTGGCTGATCATATTTGACATTTGCTTTTCATTAATGGAATCTACTTCATGTGTCAAACAAGAACATAGCAACGCAATTATGCAACATTTTTTCTAAGTGGAGGTAGCCTCGACTAAGAAAGACTCTTAGCAATTAGCACAATCAACTTGTTCTTAATATATGCATAATCACCTAATTTGAAATTAGTATTCGAAGTGACAGCAACAACGACTCAAAAAATTCAACAAATAGCCTATGTGGGATTCGAACCCATATCTCCATGTATAATTACAAGTTGCTCTACCTTTGAGCTAATAGGCCGGCAAAAAAGGACTAAAACACAAACATAATATAAACAGAGAAACACAAACAGCTTGATAGAACAGAGGGCAAGAAACAACAGTTGAAAGTAGCATAGCTGAAAGAGTTAACAAGCCCAGCCCCTAAGGCAATTGAAAGAATACAAGGAAATTAGCATTAGACGTTAACAAGTATTGCTTTAGCAATATGTACAAAGATACAATGTTCACACTCTTGAGCCAATTAATACAGGCATGAAGATATATCACACACCCTAGCCATTGGTTCTTAAGAAATGGCTATAGATACCACAGTTTAAGATCACTTCACAATTATACCACAAGATCTAGATTAGTTCTACGCACATTAACTTCCATAAGCAATCTGCTCTTTTTTTATTTTTGAAGTAAAAGCTAGCATAAGCCTTCATTCAACCAATAAATTAAGTTTGTCGACACGAGATAGCAAGATCTCGGGGCAATTCCTGCACCAAGTTCTACTACTCCTCTCAACTAAAGCATGCTTGGCTAGCACATGGGCAGCCTTATTACAGCCTTCTATTTGCAAATAAAAAAGAAACAGACTCAAAAATAGAATAAGCAATCTGCTGTGAATAACTTCCAATTTACTTGTTTATGCTCCCTCCCCTCCCCCTCCCTCCTCTCCTATGTCTCAATGGCAACAGGTCATCCTCACATATAATATTTCTAAAATATTCAAATAGACACAATTCATCACCAATTTAGTGAGCTTGAAATCCACAAAAATCATCACAAGTTTCATAATCCACAAAATCCAAAATCCACAAGATGAGCAAATTAATCACTAGCTTCAAATGTCAATATGTAAAAAGCACTTAAAAGCATTTTAATCCACAAAATTAAGAGAAAATAGAAACAAGATGAGCAAGAAAACGTACTCGAAAACGTCTCCGATGTGGCTTGATTCCGTTGTCTATTTCTCGGTGGCGGCAGGCTGCTGGGGGAGAGTGGGTGTGGCTAGAGATAAAGAGAGAGAGCGGGGAGGATCGAGAGAGAGAGACAAAGAAGGGATTCGAGAGACAGAGGAATTGCAAACCTAGATTTAATTGAAACTCTTACTTGCGATTTCCAATGGGGTCGTGCTCCTCAACGAGGGAGGAGAGATAGATAGACAAGGTAGGACGGAGGGTGGCCGAGGATGGGCTGGTGAGGTCGGCTTCCGTGCAACCGGCGAGTTCGGAGAGGGCAGCCACCGAGTAGATAGGACGAACGAGCAAGCACAAACTAGCGAGGGCTGGGAGAGGGACGGAAGAGAGAGGGCCCGAGAACGAAGGCCGACGGTGGGAGGAGGCCGGAAGGTAGATGCCAGCGTTAGGAAGAGCTCCGACGAGAGAGGAGAGAGAGAGAGGAGGAAAACGTGAGAATGAGGGCTCAGCAAAGGCGTCGAGACCCTGCTCCTCCCTCTCTAGTGAAAAACAAAATATTTTTCCTTTTTTTTAAAATTATAATTTTCCTTTTTAATCTCAACCTTTGATTGAAAGTTTAATGGTTTAGATTAAAAGTGCTCACCTAATGGGTGAGCTCACTCAAAGGGAGGGCTCACTTGAACCCTCCCATATATATATATATATATATATATATATATATATATATATATATATATATATATATATATATATATATATATATGTTGAGCACCTAAATTTGATAAGTTTGTACATCTCTCCATGATCAAACTTTTCCATTTATAAAATAATAGAAATTCAAAAAAAAAAGAAACAAATAATGTAAAAAAAAATTAAAAGATAAGGACATAAATTGCAAAAAGAAATTCAAAGTGGTAAAGTAAGAAAAGTTTAGAACTTTAACTCTCATTGATAAGACTTTATTTCCCCTTCATTAAGACAAAGGAAAATTAACTTCCTTCCTTATAAAAGGAAATTTATTTTCCCTTGATTGAGGGAAATTATTTTCCCCAAAAAATATTTATCCATCACTTATGCTACCAAAAGCCGGAAAATAGAATGATAATTTTTCAAAAAATATTTTCCACTCGAAACAAACACACCCATAATTTTAAAATTAAAAAGCCAAACCAAATTAATAGTAACAATTCTGTAATAAATATTGCATAAATCTATGATAAATGAGTATTTTAAAGTTATAATCAATGAAATCTAACAACTAAATTAATACATAAAAATTATTGTTTTTCTTAATTACTATTTTTAATTAAAAAATAAAAAAAGGAGAATTGACATTATAGTGATTTGCCAAGTGACGAGTCTAGAACAAACCATTCACTCTTCACATGAGCTTGTATAATTTTTAGGTTTGATAATTTTTTATCCAATTAAAGCTTTAATTATAATAAACACCTATAGATTTAGGTTCCTCGTTATTGATAATAATAGAAGGAAGACTAACTTGATTAATTTTTTGGTATTAAATTATCTTATAAATAGTAGTATATATGAAACGTAAAATAAATTTAATTATCAATAAGTAAAGTACAAAGTCTTTGAATTATGCTTTTATTTTATGGAATTCTTAATGAAAAGAAGTTATTGTGATAATATATTTTTATTGAACAAGGATATTTATTTTTTAATTACCATAAAAAATGTTTAGTGACTCCAAAACTAAATGTTAACTATTTTTTGATGTTAATGTTGTTCAGTGTCCCCTTGTCCAACACACACTTATACTATCCAATGTTAGAAAAATAATATCAAAATTATGAAAATAATTTTTCAAAAAATTTAATAATAAACTGTAAGTACAGAGTTTTTGTAATACAAAAACATAGCAAGAAAGCACAACAAAGGGGAAATTCAGGATAATAGAATAATTATCAATAAGATGTTGGTACTATGTACATTAGTCTTAAGGTTCCATTCCCTCCTCTCTCTTATAGCATCCTTTGTGACTCCTCGAAATCAAAAAAATAGATAATGTTATAATTAATTGAAGGTTATAAAAAGAGATAGACTAGTAACTTTGTGGATGACAATTAGTTCAACTAATAAGATCTCTTAAAATATTATCATAGATTATGTTTGAATTCGGACTAAACAGATACTGTTAGACGTCATTTGCATTAAAAGAACAATATAAAATAAAGGAAATGGGTTGAAACACCCCCTATATACATAGATAAAATTCAGTAACTCGATAACATTTTCACATCTCACAACGATCAATGAAAATCGAAAAATATCATGATGCTAAAAATTAAAGTAATTATAGAAAATATACCACCGTTTTTTAAAACTAATATTTTCTTCACCATCTAAATATAGGGAACTAAGAATTTGATAGAATTGTTTAAGCTCTTAGATTAGTTGCACTGCCTTAAACCATCAGTAAATGATGAATATTTTTTTTAATCACAAAGAAAATGATGAATGTATATACACCTTTGACACTAATTACTATAAAAAATTTAAATGTTATACAACCATTTTCTTTATTTTTAATTGTTGTACAACCATTTTTGCAACCTTAAGTACCACAAAGAAATCATTTCATACTTTACAAAATATGCACAAATTTGTCGGCTTCCCGGCATTTCAAATGAATTAGCCACAAAGAAGTGTCAAAATTAAGAACAATGAAAAGTTGCCAACAAAACAATAATGACCTATTGTATTAGTTAAAACTAATGTTGGATAAAAAGACTTATGACTTTTATTATTCTTTTGCCATAATTAAATTCTAGTTTTTATATTAATCGAAACTTATATTTCTAAATGAAAGATATTAATCTATAATACACTTGTAACCAACATCGAATTTCTTTCAACAAAATATGTTATACATAAATAAGTTGGACTAAGTTTTTTTTGATGGCATAAATGAGTTGAACTATAAATTGCATATAATAATAATAATCATAGTAATAATTAACTTCCAAATAATATGAAGCTACTCAAAGAATCTTTCATATATAATACATAAATCAAAAGAAACTTTTTAGAAACTTAATTAATTTGCGTAGCTGTTTAGCATTAGAATACATATATTTGTATGAAATTTTTTTGTCTTACTCAATTTCTCGACCAATCTGAAATCCTATAGAGAAATCATTCTTTTTCAAAAAAAAAAAAAAAGTGATAGAGAAATGAAAGAATATGCAAAGGAAGGAAATCAGTAATACCCTTACTGAATAAACGAAAATAAAGTACCTCTACCGAAATGAATAAACAAGGCTTATATGTAGAATGTAGAATAAAGGGGAAAAGAAGAGAGAGAGAGAGTTTGATGAGGATAATGAGTTCCTAATACTTAGCGAGATGGTCCTCTGATGTCTTTGCTTCCGTTTTATACCTGAGTAAAGGGGGTAATATAATAACTTACTAAAATAAAAAATTAATTATATTTGTATCAAAATTTTTACAAGTATACAGCTTATGAGGAAAGAGAGTGGTAAAATATATTATTAATTAAATTTTTTAATTATATATAATAATAATAATAATAATAATAATAATAATAATAATAATAATAATAATAATAATAATAATAATAATAATTGGACCCCAATAATCAGAAGTTTGGGGGTGTTGGATGCCATTAATTACAATTGGAGAATTGGACGCTAACACCCCCAACTTTGCACCTTTTAAATTTTTTGCACCACTACCGAGTTGAACTCAATTGCTAAATGACGTGGACGATGGTATTGTTACACGTGTACAATAATAAAAAAATATTTAGTTTTTAGATGATAATTCAGCAAAGATGGTATAAAAATACAAGTTAAACCTAATTTTTTCACCTCCCGTGCTGTATTCTCTCTCTCTCGTTTTTTATTGTATTTAGGTTTCATTTATATTTTTTACCATCTTTGTTAAATTATTATCAAAAAATATATACTATTTTTTATTGTTGTTCATGTATAACAACATCGTCATCCACGTCATTCATCAACTGAGTTCAACTCGATTGTGGAGCAAAAATGTAAATAGGTCTAAAGTTGGGAGTGTTGGCGTCGAATTCTCCGATTGGAATTGATGATATCCAATACCCCCAAACTTTGGATTAATTGTGTCCAATTCCCCTAATAATAAAGAGAGAGAGAGAGAGAGGCATAGCTCAGAATAATTCAGAGGGAAGTATGTCAAAGTATATTTTTAGAAACAAAAAGCTCATACTATACCAACCGACCTTTTTCATCAATTTTATAGCCTGGTGGTTCTCCTCATATATAACCATGAGAACCCCGAACTAATAGTTCATAACCAATACACACTCCTAATGATAGCAAAACATCAAATTAGAATTGCAACTGAAGTGTAAGACTGAAAATTCGTTCGGTGAATGTAAGATGTTGGCGGCTTGCTCATCTACACTTACTCATTTGTTGGAACCCGTCTTCTCTTTGTACATAATTTTATGAAAAGCGGGTGCACCCATTTGTAAGAGTTCACGACATCTAAAATTGAGGAGAACATCTTTGATATTTGTTGCTTGTTCTTGGTTTTTCTCTTCTATAATTTATCGAGAGATAAGGGATCTATACTTAACTATCATCTCAACATCCACCAATGAGCTACTAAACTAATGACTTGTGTTACAGTTGTGCAAAGTAAAGTTTGTGCCTTTAATAAAACTTTTATTCTATTTTCTTCTCCATCCATCTTTACAATTATGTTAAAGAAACTAGTATGTGATACAAAATATATTATACTAGCATACTAAATGTTTAAAAATATATGCTGCTATATGAAGGCTAAAATTTTTATTATTATTTTCATCACCATTGAATTCAATACATATATCCAACATATTAAAAAAAATTAAAAAACACAAATCAAAGACCTAGAAAAGAAATTATAAGATAATAGGTAGTTATGATCACATCACTCTTAATTAATTAATAATTAAATCAAAACCTAGCCTTTCTGACTCCCTACGAGTGATTTCATGAAACTAGATGATTTAACTCTCTTTAATTCTTGACCAAGTGAAAGTCAGAGCTGATGAATCCTTACCATTATACTCCTCACTCTATGCATTATGTGGCATATGCCAAATTTTGGTCAATAATTTTTAAAAATATTTTTCATTGTGCCTACCGTAGTTATATATGTTATGTGTTTATTGTCGACTATGGTTCAAGAAATTTTAGGGTTTTTTATATAGAATTTTAAAAAATTTGTTTCCATTAGGCGTCCCGTTGCACTACTATTTTATTTGTTTATTTGTACCTTTATTGGAAATTATGTTTCTTTCTTGCCTTTTGTTTTAAGATTGAAGACGATTCAATATAATTATGATTAACTAGGAAGAAATTGAGAAACACCATCTTCTAAAAGGTAAGGAAACAATCAAAATAATTATTCATGAGGAGCTATAAAGGTGCAAAAACGAAACAAAAATCAATCAATATAAGCAAAATTCTACTATATATACAGGGCTATTGAATCCATATTGTTAGTAAAGAATTAGTGGGCAGTAATGTGAATGATGCAAGTAATAATGTTGAATTAGAATAAAAATACAACCCTATTATGTGATAGATATGGATTAGAATAAAGTAACTATAAGGAATAAAAAAAAAGGGGTGAAGAGATATTAAAATGGATGATGATCTATAAAATAGAGTAGGAGAACAACAGTAATGTTGATATATTTGTATATAATTACTTTGGAGGGAAAGAAACAAAATAATTTTGGAGGGAAGTAAGCAAAAATAACGTGATAATGGGAGGGAATGGAATAGGACTAAAATTAATATAAAAGTAATTTTTATTAATTATCTTATTTCTCCTCCTCTTCATTCACCCTTAAATAGAGTAAATAGGGGTGGGGGGGAGAGGTTCCCTACCCTCACCCCTTTTATCTCCAAAATAAGGGGAGAGGAGTTAATTAGCCTCCATTTCCTCCTTTCCCCTCATTTAACTCCAATCCAAATATAGTATAAAGAAAATAAATAGCTTCAAGAGTTGAAGTTTATTGATTACAAAACACTAGTTGCATAGTAAATAGAAAAAACAGTTTTCAATAATCATACTCCATAAATGAATCACACGTTAAATTTCTATCAAAAAAGTGTTCATACAAATATTACGTCATTTATACTCTTATTTATCTAGTTATTAATTCCTAAAATAGTACAATTTTAGAATTTTTACGTATTTTATTTAATTTTCTAGGTAACAAGTGAAACTAAGGAAGACCAAAAATTTAATGGGAAAGGCAGCAATATTGAAGAATTAGAGCTTTGAAGCATTCAAGTAAGACCATCCGCAAACTTATCAAAACATTCATTCAATGGACATATAGTTGGTTACACTCAACTAGGGCTGGGCAATGGCGCGGGCCGGGGCTGGCCCATTACTATAACGGGTCGGGCCGGGCCAGGAAAACAATAAATGGGCTGGGCTGGGTCATGGGCCAGCTGACCCTGACCCGCCCATGACCGGCCCATGGGCCGAGCTAAACATGAATTGACATTAGTGCTTGGTTTGGCAGCATAAAGCGATAGCGAGAACATCCGTACTTGAAACAACTTGTAAGGCAACGAGTTCCTAGTTTTCAACCCATGGCAAATTCCATTAAAGACATAGCTAATACAAGTTGGTAATCGCCTGGAAAAAGCATATCTCGTAGTTTGCAACTCTAAATGATATTAAACTCTTGTTTCTCAATAAAAAAACTTCTTCATGGGATCCAAAGTCATACTTTAAGGTCTTAGACTCGTTTCTCGACACAACATACAAGATTTACAAGCATCACGGGACAAAGACCACAGATTGTGCGGGTCCAAAATTGCTTTGGAGGCTCCATAGACCTTCCCACAGCCCGTGGAGGTCAATGGTTGGCTTTAGAGGTCATCAAGGGCCTTCCCATGATTAGTGAGGACTTCCGGTGGCCACCGGGGCCTACCCCACGGCCTACCCCACGGCCTGTGGGAGCACCCGCGGTGGGTATTTTGGGTTAAATAAATCGCTGCTGGCCACCATAGCCTACCTCACAGCCTGTGGGGGCACCCGTGGTGAGTGGCAGTGGCTCCCAAACTCTATTTTCTTATCTTCTATCTATCTTGTCTTTGTGGGATGTATATGAAAGGTTCATTTCAACATTCTAAGTAACATATTAGCTCAATAAAACCCATTAAAATACACATGCAAGATACATACTTTTCATACCAAGTTTTGGACAAACTAGCACTACATAAAATTTATGATCAATCTTCAATTTGAGTTATTTAATAAAATAAGTCGCATATATAAATCGAACTTTCTTGTTTAGACTTTTCTTTAATTTGAGCATCACATATTCTCGACAAGCATGTATTGGGTGGGTCTTGGGTGGCCAGGGTCATTTGACCCATGGCCCGACCCGACCCATTTATTAAAAAGTATTGCCCAGCCCGTTAAGTAAGTGGGCAGCCCAGTCCGGCCCGGTTCGGCCCCTTGCCCCAGCCCTAATTAGCGTCATTTCTTTGAGAGAAAAAACCCATTTATTTTTTTCTATTTTCCACTATAAAAAAATTCCCACTTGGTTAACTAAAAATACAAAAAACAGAAGGTTCTGTTCTCTTTTTCACTGCTAGCGATGGAAAAAAATGTAGAATAATTAATCTTAAAAAGAAAAAAATCATCCTTAATCAAATTTCATTATTTTTTTTTGAAGTAAAATATTTTGGAATATCATAAAAAAAGAATCCCAGGTTGGCAGTGCTTGAGATTTTGAGCAAACCCAATCAATGAATGAATACAGAGCTTTAATTTCTCATAACATTTACTGTACAAATTAAAAATACATGTAAATTGATTTTTAATTTATCTACAAATAATAAGTTATCAAAAGTAATAAAATTATTTTTTTAAAAAAAAAAGAATGCAAAGAGAAAGTGGATTGAAATGATACCCCTTTTTTCCCACCTTAACAAATTAGGATAATAATAAAATTAGAATTAATAATGGAAGGGTGATTGTGAAAAATCTAGTGTCTTGGGTTTAACAAAGGATTTCTAAAAATTACAGCCTTTAGGGAATTATTTTAATCAATAGTTTTGTATTATTGACCCTTTTACTTTGACCTATTAATGGGCCGCGGTCGACCCTTTAATGACCCATCTTCACATAACCCTAAATCAGCTCGACCCTTTTATTACTAAACTTGGGCTTTGACCCTTTTCTTTTGGCCCAGCTCTGCTAGCCCAATGGGTACCCTACCCATTGGCCAGCCCTACACTCAACTCTCCTGTGCATTCCATCCTTTTATCTCTCACATGGGCTATGGCATATTATATAAATTCTAATAACCTACTAATTGCCACTCCAATCGGCAACTCACGTGAGGCAATTCTCAAGTATAGAAAAGATATTCCAATTACTGGATTTTGGGGTTGGTTAATTTTCCTAAGGTTGCGTTTGATTGGATGTAATGCAATTAGGTTGTAATGCAATCAAGAATGTAATGTAATGTAATGAAAGTGGAATACAATGCAATGTTGATTACATTACCATGTTTGGCTAGTCATTGATTAATTACATAAGGTAATGTAATTACGATTCCATTGGTATGTTTGACTTATTTTATTTGCAATATGTAATGAAATCAATTTTACATCCACTAACTTCACTAAATTAATTTTGAAGATAAGACAACCTAATATAATTTCATAATTTTTTTCCTCTTTTTTTTCTTAATAAAAAATTAATTTATCCTTATCAATCTCTCTTTTATATGTATTCTTCCTTTTTTAATAAAGAAAAAATAACCTATCATTCTACATAATATATAATGAATCATTAACTATACACTCGCAAACGTACAAAATATATTTTTTGTCATCGTAACAAACCAATAAAAATTAAAGAAACATATCCTCATTCGAATAAGTCAAAATTTAAGATTTCTTAGACTTTCAACTACACAATTCTTTAATATTTTGTCATTGTAACAAACAGAAAAATAAAAAAGTTCATAAGTTCATAGAGAAAAAACAATTTCTACATTCTTTATAAGAGCCCCCATATCAACAATAGTAAGTAGCAACCATGTCTACCTTTTTCATCAACAGGAAGATGAGTTGATTCACGTTTAGAAAAACACATAAAGTAAGAAAAAAAAACAAACACAAAAACCATTAGTAGAGGAAGACAACAAGATCAACAAAAAATAACTTTATTTAAAATTAAACAACTAATTTATTTACCGAATCTAAATGTCTCCTTGGAGAAGAGCTTGCATCCACTCTTTTTTTGTTGGCATCAGGAATACTGAAAAACAAATTTATAGTCTCAGGCTCGGATGCAATTTTTTTGCTGCTCGATGCCTTTCCATTGTCATCAACTCCAACTTGACCAACTCTTCATTCAATTTGGAGCGCTTCTCACTTAACTCGACATCAAAGCCAACCGCTCGACTGATTTCATTATTTGCAGCCCTTATCTCTCTCCCAATAATAGAAGCAACTTCGACAATCCTCTAATCAAGTTATCAAAAGCTCTATCTCTCTCCCAATAATGAAAGGAACTTCCAACAATCCTCTAATCAAGTTATCGGAAGCTCTAACCCGTTTTCCTAAGTTCCTAGACTTCCCAGTAACTTGCTTCAACCCTAGAAGACTCTTGAGTTGATGATGATTTAAGTTTATCTTTCTTACTTGACTCCTCATTTTCTTCATCTTCTTTAACTTCCCTTTTCATTTCTTCAGGGCCTTGACCATCTTTTCCCGAAGCACGATCCTTACCAAAAATTATGCACTAATCCTCATAGTACGGGGCATGATTTACTTTTCCAATCAGTAGCTTTAGGGTGATGCTACATTAGAAACAAAAAGACATATAACTAAATCAATGCACACACATGATAACATTGTTTCATCATATTCTATAAGCATGAATCCAAACAGAGAGATGGGCACACAATAATTGACCAAAAAATAACACAAAAAAAGTGCACGCAAGTGTTTAGCTCATGCTCATAGCTCTAAAAAATCAGGCTAGGAACATAAGGCCATCTCAAGATATTACGAAAAAATATTATAGTTATCATCACAAAAGTCAAAAAGAGAATTATCAATTCTGCTTAACACCACCAAAACTTTCAGACTAGGTATGGCTTGCATTACCTAAATGCAATATCAAATTATAAGAAAAGGCAGCCGGAGCTGTACTGAGGCAGCCGAGTACATAGAGCACAACTGCAGATATAAATATGGCAACCTAGATGATATAAATATTCTTGCATTATCTAAATGTGTCCAGCTACGAGAATTCATGAAAGCGCCACTGGCATAAGAAACTCATCATCGGTGTAATTTTAAACCACTTCCAGTAAGAGCCAAAAGTTTCACAATTAGAACCAAAAGTTTCAACAACTTCCAACTCATAAGCCAAACAAAAGTCATGGATTCTTGACGCCATATGCAACAAAGGATAAACATCATATGCAACAAAGATAAGTTCATTAGGTCAAGACCAGAAGTTACATTTTCCAAATAATACCACTTTTTCCAAAAAGAGGCGAAGTTGAAACCCAACAACTTACCTTTAAATAAGTTTTCTAGACTTCTCTCTCAGCCACCACTAATTTTGTTTCCGTGTCCCATCCAAATCCACTTGTACAACTTCCGACTACCATATCATGTACGATATTATATATACATTTAAAGTGTTGAAGTCGTGAATGCACATGTCGTTGAGCTATCAAATTTGACTTCGATAGTTTGGCACTAAGTTTCTCTGCCACCGTATTTAAAAACCCCGGTTTGAAGTCATTGTCGATTTTGAATGATGTTCCACTACTCGACAAGATCCTTAAGAACCTCAATAAGTGCATTGTCTTCTTCTTACGTGCACTTTCTTTTATCTTTTTCACAGTCCACGATCTTTTCGTGAAGCCATTGATGGTTGGAGGCACCTGAAGCTCACAAAGAAACAAAAGTCTACGTAGAAATAGACAGGCAGCAACATAAGCAAAAAAAAAAAAAAAAAAACAGAAGCAGAAACAGAAAAAAAAAAGAAACAGAACCGGAACCACAAAAATGAACAGTAGAAAAAGCATGAAAAAAAACAAGAGCAGAAGTAGGAAAAAAAACAGTAGTAGAATAAGGAAAAATCTAGAACCAGATGCAAAAAAAAAAAAAAACAGAAGCGAAGCGAAAAGCGAAGTAGAAGCAAATAAAAAAATAGAAACCGAAACTTTAACCATAACCGAAACTCGTCAACAATAAATCCAAGAAGAAGCACAATTCTAAATTACAAGTACTACACCAAACAATAATTAAAATAAGAAAAATAAGTAGATTATCTCTGTCTTCTTCTGCTTGCTCCCCATCTATCAAACATCTCTTTGGCCAATTGGTCGCGCTTCTCCTTCCATTCATCTCGAAGATTTAATAACATCTATATGATCTTCATCTCTCCTTCGCTTCCTTGGTTCCCTCATATCATAATATTCTTCCATAGGATCTATAGCCATCTCTCTTCTAATAAGATTATGAAGAAGGCGACAAGTCATGACAATTCTATTCACAGTACGAGACGGGATAAAATGGGGGATTCTGAAGAATAGCCCAACGCATCTTAGTATGCTAAAACATCTCTCTATTACATTCCTAGGGGATGAATGCTTCATATTAAATAACTCTTCTGGAGTTCTTGGTCGGAAACCATCTCTCCATTCATTTAGGTGGTATCTTTGTCCTCTATAAGGGAAATGAAGCCTTCCAAGTTCATAAAACCAACATCCACAAGGAAATATTGTCCTATAATACAAAAAAATTTAAAATATTAACTCCTAAACTATTTTAAGGAATTGCTTTCTTACCATGTGTGACTTTTAACCCATCTCTTCGACTAACCGCATCCCGAAGAACTCTACTAGGGGCTGCAGATCCCTCCCAACCCGATAGAACATATATTGCATGTCTTGTGAACAAGCAGCTAACAAGTGCATGGATATTTCACCCTTACGATTTCGATATCTAGCCTTGTCCACATCTGACACCCTCATGTTTATATATGTTCCATCTAAAGCACCAATGCAATTATAAGATCCAAGACAATATCACTAAGTTAAGTTAACACTCAAACAAAAATCTCATAACAAAATAATTGTTAAAAGCA
The DNA here is from genome assembly GCA_021018815.1 of Talinum fruticosum. Taxonomy (NCBI): domain Eukaryota; kingdom Viridiplantae; phylum Streptophyta; class Magnoliopsida; order Caryophyllales; family Talinaceae; genus Talinum; species Talinum fruticosum. The sequence goes on from JAITYX010000040.1 coordinate 4,419,630, forward strand.
TTACTAGGTACAATTTATACCTTGAACCATTTCCATCTTTAATCTCTAAAGTTCTCTTCAATAAGCTCCAATTTTTTTAGTAATACACTCTGCAATCTTATAACGCCCTTCAACACCTTGTTAAAATACTCACTGATAGTCCACCACGATGCATTATGAACAATCCGATTGTTTGTATTATGAGTAAGAATATTTAGAAATAAAGCCACTTGCTCTTCTAATGGGACATATTTTGCTATCATCCAACTTTCCTATTGTTCTTAGCATATTACACAACTTAAAAAAGATATTTGCCTATCCATTCTAAGATGGTCGATGCATTTTCTATCACTCTCACGAATAAAGCCATTTACATAGTCAATTCTCCAATTTGTATACTATGATAAAGAATATGACTTTTTAAAGAGTACTTTTAATTGTGGTACAATAAAATATGACAAACAATTTGAAAAAACAAGTCAATGATATTCAAAACTTCCAACCAAAATAAGACCAAGCTTGCAAATTGCTTCCTCTTCTTTGTTTTCCTTATGGCTAAGTTCAAACGAGCTATAGTTGCAAATTTGTTACCTACGACCTATTATACAAAGTTAACCCTCTATTCTCTCTCTTATATATATATATATATATACGCAAATTTAGCCCTCTTTTCTCTCTTTTATATATATATAAGAGAGAGAGAAAAGAGGGTTAACTTTGTATAATAGGTCGTAGGTAACAAATTTAAATGGTTCAAATTTTTGTTGTTGTTCATGTTTACTATAGAGTAATCTCTTCTTAAAAAGGACAAAAAATTGATGGTCACAGGAGATTTGTACTTTATAGTGCCTCCCTGCCTCAAAAGGATAATTTTTGTGCCACTATGTCCACACCATATGTACTCCCACATATCAACTAACAAGTGGCCAACTTGGAAGTGAAAAAACAAAATATATACTGAGTTTTATGGATAAACTCCAGCCAAAATGGTATGCATACATTTTTTTGATCCATTTTGACATCCGTAATATGCTTTTGTCGAGCACAAGGATTTTTAAACCAATGGGCAAATTTCCTACCAACAGCAATGGAACAATATTTCATACGATTAGTTCAAAGTCATAGGGCCAACTAATTGAGAATCGGTTGTGGTTAGTTTTGCCAATGATTAACTTATATTAGACATTAATTTATTCTCTACATCAATATGTCACACAATAAATCTGTCTCAATACAATGAGTTTCATTATCATTTTTTGAAAAATATGAGTAAAATTTAGGCCATACAATAAATCAGAAAAGTTGCCATGCTCCCTCCTCCCTTTCTCATATCTCGTATATAAATTACCCTTATTCATATAAACAACCCCCTTCTCATCTCTCGTATATATTGAAGACTCGGACTTTACACCGCACATTTCTGAGTTCTATCAAGGGAATCAGGTATAAGACTTTCTCACTTATAGAGTTTTGATTTCAAGTCATTCCTCGTGCCTTAGAAATTTTTCTGTGTGATATAGTATTTCCTCTAAGTGATATAGCAATTATTTCATGTATTTATGCATGACTCTGTTTGACTCGTAAAGCATATCTGCACTCACTATTGTACACTTAGTTCCGAGTCTCTCATCACTTAGAATTATCACATGTACAAATGACTAGTATTCGCATAACCGCACTCAGTGTCGACTTCATGTTACGAGTCTTATTATATTAGAGTTAGCACTTCTAGTATGAACCATGTTTAGTCTAGATCAAGTTTGTTCTCTCTAATACTCTTTATTTAACTTGATTCTCATTTAGACTAACTCGGATGGAATTTTGAGTATCATGGATATTAGACTCAGAAAATTCCATTCCTTTTCCGACTCGGATAATTAGTCACTTAATTATCTTAATTATGGTATTATCCGTGTCTAATCTTGGACCAAAGTATTTTATACTTTGAGAACCAAATTGATTTACTTTTGTAGGTTATTCAAACAAGGCTACTCTTTTTGAAATACAAAAGTAACCGGCTTCAAAACGTCAAATCACCAGCAGACAAGGCTTTTTCCACCTCCGACCTAGCCCCAAAAGATCGTGTCGAGGCCGTCTCGTTTCCAAAGCTGGAAATCTGCAACACCAAGCTGAACGGTGGTTTCCACCTTATTTTTCAAGACACCACCAGTGGTTTTGGGACTTCCAAAAGAGTCAAGAACTGTTACCCAACGTTCATATCTAAACGGATATTTTCCGAGTGACTCGGAAAATCTATTACAACGGTCACAAAGGACTCTCGGTCGGAAGATGGACACAACGGCTATGCTCGCTTGGTCATCTATAAATAGAAGCCAACTCTCAAGACTTGAAGATTGCCGAATATATTTATACGTACTTGATCAAAAAGTCATTGTATTCACTCTCAATCTTCTACTTACAACTCCAATTCCGTACTTCATAATCTTTTGAGTTGTAAGGTCTTGTACTCGATTACAAACTCTCTTCTTACTCTCTAAGTAAGGTCCCTTGACTGAGTCGTAAAGGTTAACTCAGCTCAATTGTCCCTAACTCGTAAGGGTTATCTCAGCTAGGAAGTACTAGATCAGATAAGGGAATTTATGAGTCTAGGAAAAACTTGTAAGGAGTTGTCTAAGGGAGCAACTCGGGGTCGATCGATCTATCGTATTTTGTGGACTCAAAATAGTGGATTCGACTTCGTGCTTGGACTAGCACGATTCGTGGTTTTTTGCCCCAGGAGGGTTTCCACGTACTTCCAGTGTTATTATTTTCTGAGTACATTCTAGACTCGAGATAGGTTCAAAGTTTCAGTTTAATATGCTTCTTCACACTTCTCTCGAAATTCTAAATTCATACTTTTCCGAGTTTAATATCGACTCGAATGCCGTCATGTCATGTATTCTCGCTCAAAAGAGTTTGATTTTCTTAAAAAATCTTCCACCACCCTATTCACCCCCTTCTAGGGTGACTTAGTCTCTCCCTGAGCAAACCTTCAATTGGTATCGAGCCTAGCCTTTCGTAAAGGATTTAACCATCCAAAGGTCTAAAGATCAAATGGCTCGGAAAAATGGAGAGTTCGATGAAGGAAGATCTTCCAGCGAGACCACCAAAGTTCAAAGGATCCAACTTCGTGCACTAGAAGAAACTCATGGAATGTTTCCTACTAGATCATGATGAGGATGTATAGAACATCATACAAATGGGCAACTACATTCCCATGAAGACGAGAAGAAACAAGAATCGTCCCCAAGACAAAGGCCGAGTTCACTCTCGATGAAGCGAGAGAAGTTTAGAAAGAACTTCAAGGCAATGAACATTCTTATGTGCGCCATCAGCTCGGAAGAATACAACCGAGTGTCCGCTATGACACAGCTAAAGAAGTATGGGATACGCTAGTCAACACCTATGAAGGCACAAGCCAGGTCGGACAAGTGAAGATAAGCCGATATCTTCATAAGTATGAGCTATTCAAGATGGAGCCGGAAGAAAACATCACTTAGATGTTCATCCGATTTATTGAGATTACCAACAATCTCAAATCTCTGGGTAAAAAGATTTCCCAAGAGGAAATGTGCAGAAAAATACTCGAAGCCTACCTAAGAAAAGATGGGGTCCCAAGGTGACAGCTATCGAAGAGGCTCGAGAACTTATCTCTACTGAAGCCGAGACAAACTCATTGGGAAGCTTCTCACCCATGAGATCCACCTGGAAGAGGAAGATGCGGAGGTCCGCCCCAAAAAGAACATTACGCCGAAAGCCTCGTAAACCAGAGAAGCATATCCGAATTCCTCTAACTCGGAAGAGGATCCCATGGCACTTATTGCAAGAGGCTTCAAGAGAATGATGAAGCACAAAAGATGGTATAAGAAGCCAAAAGAAGAGTCTATAAGAAAGACAAGAAGGATAGAAAAGGTAAATACTCTTCTCCTTCAAAGTTATCTTTGACTAAGAACTCTGGTTGTTTTGAGTGTGGCAGCAAGGATCACATAATCAAAGACTGTCCAAAGAGAAAACGGGACAGAAAGAAGAAAAAGGCTATGATGGCCACATGGAGCGACGAGGAATCATCGAAGACGACGAGGACTCGGATGACTCAAAGTGTATGATGGTAATCTCTCACTCGGAAGTCGAAACGGAGTCGGACTCGGAATCGGACAATGAGGAAACAAATCCTCAAGAGGTAATTGAATACTTTCTCAAATTCTCCAAAGTTGACTTAGCCAAGTATATTTTCACTTTGGAAGAAAAGTCCAATTCTGATTCTTCTCATTTTAAAGAACAACTTGAGGCAATTTCTTCGAGAGCATTTCTTTAAAAAATGAGTTGGAAAAACTAAGACTCACACTCGAGAGAACTCAAGACTAGTGCTCAAATCAATGAGACCGAGTTTGAGTTACTCGGAAGAGAAAATGAGCAACTAAAGCAAAAGCTCAATGAGTCTCAACATCTTGTTTTATAGTTTACTCAAGGTCAGAAAAACCTTGACATGCTCTTGGGATCTCAATGTGTCTCCTTCAGAAAAGAAGGTCAAGGTTTTAACAAAGAGGGGGAATCCAATTCCTACTCGAGCTTTTCAAAAAGGATTCCAGAATCGTAAAATTCAGGAAAGCTGAGCACGGTCTCATTTATAAAAATGAAAGAAGGACTGAGCCCGGACCAACTTTTAGGAGAAATCCATCTCCACCATTCTCCAAAAGAAAATCTTTTCAAATGAAAGAGACACGGACACAATTCTCTAAACGGGAGACTCGGAATCGGACTAAATCCAAAATCATTCAAATCTAGGTTCGAAAAACCTTCTTCCTTAGAAAAAGGGCCATAGTAAAGAGTGTTACTGGGTTCGTTAGAGGAAGTGAGAAGGGTTAGTTTGTCTTTGTTTTACAGGCCACTCGGAAAAGATCAAGAGGGCATTGGTACCTAGACGGTGGATGCTCACGCCACATGTCGGGAGATTCGGGACTCTTTTCCGAGTTAGAAGGATACAAAGGAGGAAAAGTCACATTTGGAGATGACAGCAAAGGCAAGATAATTGGGATAGGTAAGATTTAAAGGAAGCGATCTGGTCAGCCCAAGTATACCTTGTCAAAGGACCGAAGTACAATCCGCTTAGCATCTCTCAACTATGTGATAAAGGTCAAGAGGTAAGATTCACTCGGACCAATTGTTACATTTCGATGATACCACCAAGGAGATCAAAGTCTCGGGTAAAAGATCATGTAACACTTATACTATTAATCTTTCCGACCTAAATCAGAATTTATCTTGTTTGAAAGCATCTCTTCATGATGACTCATGGACATGGCCTCGTAGATTAGGCCATGTTAGCATGCATACTATTAAGAAATTGGCATCTCATGGTTTAGTTAGAGGTCCGCCTAAGCGTGCTTTTGAGAAAGATAAAGTTTGTGAAGCATGCACAAAAGGGAAACAAGTCGGATCATCATTCAAATCCTCGAAGACAGTTTCCACATCCAAGGTGCTTGAACTGTTACATATGGACTTATGTGGTGAAATCCTCGTTAAGAGCCTCGGAGGTAAATCATATGTACTAGTTATTGTTGATGATTATTCACGATTTACCCGGGTGTGTTTTCTTAAGCACAAAAATGAAGCATTCAAAGAGTTCAGCAAGCTCTGCAGAAAAGTTCAAGTTGAGTCTTAGACTCGCGATCCGGAGAATTCGAACTAACCATGGAAGGGAATTTGACTACTTAGAATTTACAGAGTTTTATGACAAGAATGGTATCTCCCACAACTTTTCAGCACCAAGAACTCCACAACAAAGTGGAGTAGTGGAGAGAAAGAACAAAACTCTTGAAGAAATAGCCAGGACAATGATGATTGAGCACAATCTACCCTACTATTTCGGGTCGAGGCGGTTAACACAGCCAACTACACTTTGAACAGATGCCTCATTAGACCCATTCTAAAGAAAACACCCTATGAGCTCTATAAAGGGAAGAAACCCAATATTTCCTATTTCAAACCTTTCGGATGTAAGTGTTTTGTTCACAACAATGGTAAGGATCACTCGACCAAATTTGATGCTCGGTCAGATGAAGGAATTTTTCTGGGTTATTCATCTCATAGTAAAGCTTATCGCATTTTCAATAAGAGAACTAACAAAGTGGAAGAAAGCATCTACGTTGTGTTTGATGACTTGAATAGGAAAAACCAAGTGAGTCTTCATTCTCGGACTGAAGCTTAGCAGAGAAGATGATCATGATGAACATGAGTCCGACAAGATTCAAACCCAACCAACTTAGAATGAAGCCACTTTGAATGAAGTAACTCGAACGAGACGACTCAAGAATCAACTCAGATTGATGGAGAGCAAACTAATGATCAAACTCACTCACAACAAGCTTCGGAAGATCAACCACTTCAGCATACGGATCTGGTAAATCGGAGAATAGGTCAAGCATTCAAATATGCTTCTAATCATCCACTAGAAAACATATTATCTAATATCAACAGTGGGGTAAGAACTCGTTCCTCTCTTCGTAATCTGTGCATTCACTGCATTCATATCATTAACTCGAACCCAAAATGCACTAGAGGCCCTAAATGAACCTGAATGGGTAGAGGCCATGCAAGAGGAACTTAATCAATTCGAAAGAAACCAAGTCCGGACTTTGACCAAACGACCTTCCGACCACCCAGTCATAGGAACCAAGTGGGTTTTCAAGAACAAACTGGATGAAGGTGGGTTAATAGTCGAAACAAGGCTAGACTTGTGGCTCAAGGTTACAATCGGGAAGAAGGAATTGATTGTGGGGAAACCTTTGCACTTGTTGCCGAATTGAAGCTATTAGAATCTTGTTAGCATTTGCATCTAGCATGAATATCAAGTTATATCAAATGGATGTTAAGTGTGCATTTCTTAATGGTTTTATCGAAGAAGAAGTTTATGTTGAGTAGCCCCCTAGATTTGAAAACTCAGAATTTCCAAATCATGTTTTCAAACTTCAAAAAGCTCTTTATGGTCTTAAACAAGCTCCTAGAGCTTGGTATGAAAGACTCGAGCAATTTCTTGGTTCAAAATGATTTTAGAAGAGGTCAGATCGACAAGACTCTCTTCATAAAAACTAAGGGGAAAGACTTCCTTATCGCTCCGATATATGTTGATGACATAATTTTTGGAGCAACTAATGAAATTCCGTGCCGAGACTTTTCTGAGTTAATGAGACAGGAATTTCAAATGAGTATGATGGGAGAACTCAATTTCTTCCTTGGTCTACAAATCAAACAAGACAAAGATGGAATATATGTCTATCAATCAAAGTACACTAAGGAGCTGCTGAAAAAATACAAACTCCAAGATGCAAAGCACGCAGCTACACCCATGAGCGAGCAGTATAAAACTTGACTCGGACAAGAAAGGTAAAGCAATAGATCGAAACTCTATCGAAGTATGATTGGATCTTTGCTATATCTTACTTCCGAGTAGACCAGACATAATGTTTAGTGTTGTCTATGTGCAAGATTTCAAGCTAATCCAAAAGAATCACATCTCACTACGGTGAAGAGAATATTTAGATATCTTGCGGGGACTCGGAATTTAGGTCTATGGTACTCGAGAGACTCGAGATCGACTCTCACCTGGATACTCGAGATGCTGATTACGCTGGATACAAAGTTGATAGAAAGAGCACATCAGGAGCTTGCCAATTTCTAGGTCAATCCTTAATATCTTGGCACTCAAAGAAGCAAAACTCGGTAGCTCTATCAAATGCCGAAGCTGAGTATATTGCAGTCTGGAGCATGTTGCGCTCGGATCTTATGGATAATGCAACACTTGAAAGATCTTGGACTTTCTTTCAAATCAGTACCAATCAAGTGTGATAATCGAGTGCAATCAGCATCGCCAAAAATCCAGCTCAACACTCAAAGACAAAGCACATTGAGGTCAGGTATCATTTCTTAAGAGACCATTATGAGAAAGATGATATTCAACTTGAATTCATTCCTACCAATCTTCAACTAGCTGATATCTTTACTAAGCCTCTTGGTGAGGATCAGTTTTGTTTTATTAGGAATGAGCTTGGCATGATAAATGCATAATTATGTGCTTTCTATGTGAAAATCTTATTGCATGATTATGTGTTATGTGCATTCAAGTCTTTAATAACCATTAGTTCAGTTGATTTAGTGATACTGAGCTAATAGTTATTATTTATTTCTAGGTTCCGAGTCACTCGAAACCACATTGAGTCAGACTCAGATTTTTGAGAAAAGTGGACATCAATCTTTTGAAATCAACTCTAGGTAAGTGGAGAATTTCGAATTTGTTTTCAAAATTTTTCTCTTTCTATTTCTCTCTCGCGCTGTGATAAGACAACTAGCCGTTGGAAGACAAACCGCTGGAATTCTAACCGTTAAGAAGAGAACTGTCACACTGGTCCGAGGTGACCGCCGACGGAGTTGAGTCGGAACGGATATTGAAGGACAATTATTTTCCTATAAATAGCGCCTACTCTCCTTCATTTCTCTACTTTACCCCTCGCGCAATATTTCTACTCTCTCTCTCTTGAAATCAAATCTTCGTGAATAAGCTCTCCGTGTTACAAGCAACACCAAGTACTTTCAAGCTTCGTGAAGATCATCCGAAGTAAGCTCAGCTGCTCTCAACTCTTTCTTCTACTCTTTTTCTTTTTATCTTTCACTCTCTTCGAGTTCTTCTCTTCTCTCTCTCTCTCAAAGTTTCGCTATTCTCTCTTTTCTCATCAAAAATGCCGAAAAGAGGTTCTCATCCTGACTTTCTTGGCTGTGCCACAAAGAAACCCCGAACCAAAAGCCAAGAAGGCCCTTCCAATTCTAAACCTATTGTCACCCAAGCATCTTGTGCTGGATGATAAGTTCTTCCCAACCACAAAATTTTCGTGGTTGGCTCACATTCAAACAATTGGGGTTTATAACTTTCTTTGTTTCAGCGAGTTCATCTATCCCGAACTCGTACATGAGTTTTACACTCATCTCACCAGCTACGAAGGTGTTCTAACCTCCGGGGTTCAGAACATAACAGTTCGCATAAATACTTCCCTCCTCCATTGTCTGTTCAAAGTTTCCTCTCTCTTCCTAAACAAGCAATCCCATTCCTTTCACTGAAGTCGCCGACAACTTCTTTGAAAAGTGTGCAAAAGAATTCCTTGGGTCATGCAAAAATTTTTCACGTGACTCGGTTGAAGTTAGAAGCTCGTCTTCTATGTTTCTTGCTGATGAGAACTTTCTTCTTTCAGCATTCTAAAAGGAGAACCCCAACTCCAAGCACCTCAAAACTCTTTTTGACATTCTAGAGGGTTCCATAATCGAGCAAATGGCAGCCGTGCCAGCTCAACTCCAAAACAAGAAGAACACCTCTCTTCCTTTCGGTGTTCTTCTACACTTGTTTTCAAACAATTCAAAGTTCCTCTTCCCTCGGATCTGACCGCAGTTTCTAAGGCTGCCATCGTTGTAGGCAAAAAGGAACTTCAGGGGTACGGATACCGGAAACCGAACCCGGTGTCCGGGTTCACAGCTCGAGCCGAGGCCACCTTCTCCGCCTCATACTCGTAAAGAAGCCCCCTTTCTCTTCCTCGTCCCACTTGGTGGTGCTTCCACCTCAGGTGCTTATAAGTCTTTCTCTTCTCTTTTGTCCTCTCGCTTTCATGGACAAAATCAGCTCTGTGTCCTTGGAATTCAAGGACATACTCCGGTCATTCAAGACTCGTCTTTCGATCTATGACCATAAACTAGAATATTGCCCAGTCTCAAATCCGAGAGCAGCGAGAACTCGCTCATTGAGATGAAGGCCCTGGTGAAGGAGCAGAGAGAGCTGGTAGAGCTCCTCCAGGAGATATATATGTTCATCTCTAGATAAGTTGCTTTCTTTCTCCTTGTTTGTCCTTACTAGAGTAGGAACCAAGCAATGTCCCGACATTTTCGAGTCCTTTATCTATTTTGGTATTGTACAGATTAAAAGAACCTATAGCAAGTAGAACTCACACTAGAGGAATGCAAAATTTTCCTTAGAAAAGAGAGTTTGAAAGTCGAAAAAATTTCGAAACTGAAATTGGTCTAGTTGCATCCAATTTATAGTTGATTAGAACAAAATGATTCCACTAAATCAAAAGTATTATCAATGACCCTATCAAAACTCAATTCGAATTTCATCTAACTTGGACGATTCTAGCTATTTGAATCAACTCAAAATTAGAAAACCTACAATTACACATGGAATCAACTCATATGTTTTGAAAAAGCAACACCTAAAAAAGAAAAAAGAGATTGAAAATTACCAGAGTGAGTAGTGATCGAGAGACGAACCGGATTTGGAAAATTTGTGCCCAAACCCTAGCTGTGGATAGGGGATGAACCTTGTAGAGATCGTCTTCAGCAAGTCGACCAAAGCAGAGCAGAACCGGAGCTGGTGGCGATGGCGAGGTAGGAAGAGAGAGGGAGAGTGGGGAAGGGCGAGAGAGAGAGAGAGAGACAGACAGAATGAGAGATGGTGTTTTCTCAGTGAAGAAATGAGTTGGACGAGAAGAGACCATAGAGAAACCCGAGTTAGAGCACGAGAGAAATTAGCATGACTAGAGAGTGAACAAGGAGAAAGAAAGAGAGAGAGAGAGAGAGAGAGAGCTTGAGCCATGGCGCCGCGAGGAGAGAGAAAGACGAGAGAGAGAGAGCCCATGGGGGTCGGGTTTTATTACAAGGGCCCAAAAATTGATTAAATTGGATGGGGTAATTAGGATTGTTTAGGAGAAGCCCATGTTATTCTAATTAGAGTTTTCTATGTTATTGTAATTATAAGGGAATTTTGATTGCATACATTTTTTCCAACCAAACGCAAGCAATGTAATTAACTATGTTATTTGAATTGCATTTCCACTCTTAATACCTCCAACCAAATGAGACCTAAGTGAGATAGGTTCTGAAACTGAAAAAGGTGGGGGATTGATGAATTGGAATTCCAGTAGAACTCGGTTGAGAGTAGGCGACGCATGGATACTATATAAAGCGTATTTTACTCGGTTCTCGGGGTATCACGTTTTAGGCATTGTCATATATTAACTTAGTTATTTAGGTTAAGTTTAGTTTAGTTTTATTAGTTTTCTCTTGTAAAAGTCTCAAATAATTTAGATTTAATTATTGTTTCAGTTTTAATTATTAATATAGTTCCTGACGGTTTTCGGTTTGAGTTTGACTTGTTCCCGTAACTTGTTCCCTTTTTATCATCTCTGTACTTTGTTCAATTTAGTTTGAATGTTCATTTTTTACTATCTTTTGACGCTAGTAGTAGTTATATTAATTGTTTAATTTTATGTTTGAGTTTAATTAATTAATTTATGTTTTCGTTCACGTAGGTTTGTATTAGTTTGTTCTTCAATGTAGTTATTAGATTTATTTTATATTTTAATGTTAATTAGTTGTTAAAGTTGGGTGTTTTAGTTGTAATTAGCCTCTCTAATGGCTAATTGATCTTATTTAGCATTAACCCACCTAGTTTATGCTTGTTATTTGGGATATTTCTCGTGCGTACTACGTGTTCAATGAAATTCCGAAAGGGAATTTCATCTTGATTTTGGATGACTGGTTTATTACTGAAAGGTGGAGCCAATTTACTAGTGTGAGTAGAGAAAATAGTTGTGATTTTGGCATAAAAATAGCTAGGTTCGAGGCTGTTAGTTTTGTAGTCTAGTTGGGCTAACCCCACAAAAGTTGGTGGTTAGAATAATTAGACTAGTTCATAACACTCGAAAGTGTGGTTGGAGTAAGTTTTGATGAAGCAACGGATCACTCCTAGATACTTGTATAATCTTGGGTAGGTTTAGCCTTGACTTGATTATTTAGTTATTAAGTGGTAAAATCACAACCCGAATAATCCTTTCATTGATTTCTAAGATTAGTTTAATTATCATATATCTCATCTCTCTTGATTCGCCTATACACAAAGTTTAAGATAACTTTAATATTTGAAACACAAATCTCTATAGATACGACACTGTGCTTGCTGGCTAACAACAACTACACTTGTGCACTTGTGTTTATAATTTTAAGACTTCAATTTTTTCCAACAAAAAGGTAACTAATAATAGGTTACATTTTTCGAAAAATAAAATAAAATAAAATCATATGTTATAAATATTCCTCACAAAAGGTAAAAATTGTACGGACACCATGAGAGTAGCTAGCTCTCGGCGACTATGGTGATCTTCCTTTTGATTACTCGTCGGTGTGTGTAGGAACCGTCGGCCCCCGTATCCACCTCCGTTAGGAGGGGAACCAGATTCGGACCGTATTTCCCCACGAATGTTAGGTCTCTCGTTTTCATTTGAAAATGATTTTTAGAAGAAATTTTTTTAGAAATGGCAATGTATCTCTTATTAGGATTTTTGATTTTTATAATCTAAGTTAAAATAGATTAAACAATGGCGATTGGCGATTTTATTAATCATTTATTTTAGAAATTACTTTTAGAAGGCTCGAGATATTATTTCATAACTTAAGAAAATAACAAAACAGAATAAATCCATTTCGCTGCAAGGCTTTTGGGCTAAATCGGTGTGAAAACACCGGCTTGGACCAAAGCCTTGCTTGGTGACCATCCGACGTCGACAAGATCGGACATTGTATGGTCTCGGCATCGGCCATGGGCCGTGACTCGAAGTGATCGGTCTCGGTCCATGGCTTAACTATCAAAAATAAAAAATTCCTTTTATGATTTTCAATTACTATTGCTTGAGAAGCCAACTAAAGAGAAATAAAAAGGAAAATAGAGTCATCGGTAAGTTTTTGGGCTAACAAAAATAAATAAAAGACTCTTTCAGTTTTAATATAAAAAGACTAAGCTTGAAATAGGTTTAAAACTTGACTCCACCCATTAACAGATGAACTTTTCTAATTTGAGAAGTGAGTTTAAGAAAAGTGTTATAGGCAAGCACACAACATATTAAATGCAAAATTAAATCAACCAACACATGCTTAGGAAAGCAATAAAAGTAGATAAGAAAGCAAGTACATAAAAGCAATAAAGAAAAGTGAAAAGAAAACTGAAAGAAAGCGAAAGAAAATAAAAAGATTACATCGGGCGGGGAGGAATTAAATGCGATTACATCTCTTCTCCATAATTCCAAAAGCACTAAATAACATAAATTAAATAAACCATAAGAATTGAAAGCGGATCCGGCGCCTTCAGGTTGTCCAACCTCGCTGATCTTAGTCTCGAAACGGATCCGGAAGCGTGACGATGGTAAACCGAAAATGGATTTTTGTGAACTTTTGTGAAGGTGAAATGATGAATGTAAATGATGAAGGATTAGGGATCGAATGTTGGTAATGTAGTGAGGATTAGTTGAAAGGAAACCAAAAGATCAAACTATGTAAAGCATTTAATAACTCTTAGTCGATTTTAACAGAGTTTAGCAAGCATAACACATAGGAAATCGCGATCTTTAGAATGAGAGCCTAATCTCTCTATTTATAGTTGCATAGTAGGTCACAAAATAGCCTAGAGTAAAACTTAAATAACCATTAAAATGAAGCAACAAACCGACTAGAAAAAACAAGAAAACAGGAGACCAAATCTTCCTTGAACCGGGATCCCGGGGACAATGCCGAGATATAGAACACCGGTCAAGAAATAGTGTCATATAGGCCAACCATCCTTCCATGTTGTAGTGGATTTCTGGAACAAAAGCAAGCATTTGGGTGAGGACTTGCTCGAAATGTCACGCATGTCAAGAACGACGTCATTTTGTGAAAGTGAGTTTCATGTCTCGGTTGGACGCTTAGAGAAAAACGCGAGTGTTTTGGTGATGTTTTCTATGAAACACGGCACTGGTCAATGTGACATCATATGGACGAAATTAGCTCCGTGTCTCGGGTGGACGTTGAAGATAAAACGCGACATTTAGAGTGTAGCATAGCATGATGCATGGCGTCAACCGAGGTTGACTCGGATTTTTGACCCGGGCTTTGACCGGCCAAAAGAAATGGGTTTTTAGATCGATCAAAAGCAAATAAGGTTTATTTTTGGTGCTAAAGGGTTTTTTGTGGTTCACTAGCTTCCGTCATGCCAATCGGACTTCGACCATGATTTGAATCAGTAAATAGGACTCGGGATTTCATCACCAGGATAACAAAATAAAATACGTAAAGAAAAGAGATAAGAATGACACATTTTACGTGTCTATATTTAGCCCTCACTTTGATTGAATCCGAAAGACGAAGGGTCAAAGTAGATACCAAAGGGTACTTATCTAGCTTTTGGGCATTGCTTTTGAAAGTAGATACCAAAGGGACATGGAATTGATCGTGATGCGTGTGTTCTAAAGTCCAAGAAAGGGGTCATAAGCTTAGCTTGATTAGAATCCTGAAGCTCGGTGAATTTTTGTTGAAGCCTTGATTGTTTCTTGATTTGAAGCTTGGCTTAATAATCTTGCTGTACTAAAACACTCGTTAATGGATGATTGTATTCACGAAAGTTCAATATTTTACCTAAATGATTAAGTTGAAAACAGATCGAAAATCTCATATGATAAAGTTGACATTATGGGTCCAAAGACTAACTTGCATGCATAAGGCTCCAAGAAACCACTAGCCATGCTTGATTGGACTTCACAAGCCTAGCTACCAGCTACACCAATAAAGCTACCGCCGAGGTGATATCGGTCGAGCCTCATGATCGGCATCGATTAGCCTTTGGGCATGTCTTGTCTAGGCATGCTCTTGGATTCCATTATAGGTCTCCTTTTGCTTTTTGCATTTTGTCTTGTATGCTTGTCATTCTTGGCCGAGTTTGCACAATTCACTTACTCCTCTCTTTGCTTCCTTTGGGTTCCTCTAACTTTGCTCATTCTTGTCTTTGAGAAAACTAGTTTGGTTTTCACACACCAACTCCTCAAAAAGTCTAGAAGACGAGTTCTTCCCATTAGGAGAACAAGACCCAAAATCCTAGTTCATAACAATTTCATGGAAAAAGAATAGCATTCTCACGATGAGTGGAGCCCTAATGACCTCTTGGTGAAAGCCGAGACTCATGTCTCTTCACTTTCTATTTCTCCTTCGGTAAGCTTGTTAGCTTGACTTTCTTTCTTTACATATTTGGAGTGGCATTTCTACTAAAACCTTGTTGGATTTCCAATTTATAGAGGGGCATTATTTGGAGTAATGGGGCTATCCCGAAATTTAAGGAGATGTTTAAGGAGATGAACTACCCTTTGGGGAACATTATGAACAAGTGTTGGGCTTGGTTCCTTCTTTATTGCTTTAAACCACTTATGTGACCTGAAGGAGCGTGACCCTACTCCGGCCATTAGCGAACGATTTTGGGATACCACCAACACCTTTCGTATTCTTTTTGGGGAGATAACCATAACACCTCTTGACTTTACTCGCTCTTTTGAGTTTGGGCTTCTTGGGAGAACCTTCGGTCTATGACCGGGACTTGTATAAAAATCGTGACTATTTACATCACCTTTTTAGTCCCGTTGCTTACCGATTTCCTTGAGCTAATTTTCTTTAAATACACTCTTATTTTTGAGGCCTCCGAAAATGTTTAGTTTGGGGCTTAACATACTCCACAACAACAAGTCTAGATAGTGCTAGCCCTCATGCTAAGCATATCCATCTTCTCGGACGAAGCTACCAAGGTATACATTCATTATTTGGTGAAATTAGGGGACCTAGACAAGGTTAAGGACCTTAATTGGGGCATGTCCACTTATACTTGTCTTATAAGGGGTTGACGCTTTGGGGTGAGGCATACAAAGGTTCAAAAGATTCGGTTGAACTACATGCCCTTATGTAGCTTGTGGAAGATTATTGAGGTATGCTCCATCCCTTTTTAATTTCCAGAATACTTTATCTTGTATGGGTAAAGGTCTTACTTATTTTTGTAAAACTCGCAGCCATGGTTATACGAATATTTTCCTCACCTTTCACTCGGTTCAAGGAACCATCCTTTGTTCACCTACAACGGCCAAAGACACATGATCTAGGCTTTTGTGGTCCGCCCTTAATCGCGTAACTTCGGTATGTCACTTTTAAGCTTTGAAATTTGAGTTTTAAAAACCTAGAAATTGGCCCTTCTTTCCGTTCAGTCTGCTGCCCCAGCCCACGGCTTCCGGTGGGCCTGTGGGTGCAGCCGTGGTGGCCGGCGCCGGCCAAACCTCCGAGCAATTTGCTTTCCAAATTTCTGGCTGTTGCTTGTCTCCTCATAGGTCCTATGTGTGAAGGCTAACTTCTATCCTTGGACCCAAATTTAGCTCCCTCCAAGCTTAGGCATAGCAAGGGAATTGAGCGAAAGGAGGATTTTGCTTGAGGGTCCATTTGGTTTTTGTTGGTATCTCGGTGAGCGGGTCATATCACAAATTCATTACAATACGTGGCCTCCTTTCGTTCCCCAAGATCCTCCACAAACGATGTTTTACTTCTGCTCCAATACCAAAGAGGAGTAAGATGAAATAACCGTCGGGTATCTCGTATACCCAGCTTTGAACATGAATTCATCATATGCTCCACATTTAGAACAAATTATAACCCAATTGGTGAGTCTTCATCTCCTCTTTTGTGTAGTTGAAGATTGATCAACTCCTTGTAGGGTGCTTTTGTTAATATTTAATGTTTTTTATCATTTTGACTCTATACAATGAGATGAATGCAAAGACTCAATTCTAAAATACTTTTTTTATTTGTATGATGCGAAAAATTCTAAGTAAAAAATTGTAAAGACAAATTGAAAAAATGCACTAGCCCCCATTCCCTCGAAAGAAAATAATAAAATGAAAATTTGAGAATGTTGACTGTACGATCCAAAATATTAGGGCTTGGTCGAAATTGGGCTAGTAGTAGAAAACTAAAATGTAGCCCAAGAAGTGCTCGGGCCGAAAAATCAAGCAAACCGAACGGTCCGGCCGGAGCCGGCCAACCTACGGCCGGAGGCATTGGTAGACTGCAGTAGTGTGATGCGGAAGGACTCGATGCTGTAATCCGCTATAAAAGGGACCCGGCGGTCGGCTACCAAAAATTACACCTTCCAATTCTCATCTACAATTCTTTCAAAAACATAGTTCCTAAAAAATTCCCAAGTGCCTTTTATTCCTTTTTGCCTTCAAAGATGAATTTCATGACCGAACCTGTCCCATTGGATGCATCGGATGACTAAAGTTGACAAAGTAGGGTTGTCCCTTTATGGACTAAATACCCTATTTAGCATTCGGTAAGTGAAAGTCTACTGGACTCTTTAAAGGGCTGCATTGGCCTTTTAGGATCCGAGAATACCACGTCTTGAGGTTTGGGGATATAGAATTATGTCCCTTTCTTGAAAAATTTGATACCATCCTAGGCATTGATCATCCGACCAAACCTATGGTCCCGACGCCCTCTACAAATATGTATGAAATATATACGCGTCTTCTCAAGCTAAATAATAGGAATCTACATTGGACTCTCATAAGGGTTGAGGTGCATCTAATAAATCTTATGTTGTACTATCGTCCGATGCATTCTTCAGGGCATGCACACATTCAAAGACGTCGAGCCATAATCACTTGCCCGATAGGTGGTTTCCTATTAGTGGGAGGCCATAGGGACATGACAGCTACTACATTGCTTGAACTTCACCGAGCAGTTGGGGATCACCGTTCCCTTACTCCTCTTATTGTCACAAAAACTATTATAGGGTTGGACTAGGTTGAAGCAAATCCAAACGAGGACTTCACGAGCAGTTCCTTGTTATTGCAGGTAAGTAGAAAAAAATCGGGAATCGGTTGGTGAGGTGAGGTAGGCGGCACCGACCAAGAAATAGTAGTCCGATGCTAGCATGCAAAAAGTCTCCGATTTTGCCCAAAGTCTCGCTTTTGCATTTTTCTTTTTATTTTGATTTTTCTCCTATTTTACATTTGCTCGGTCTCGAAAACCATTACGTACTACTTCCCGGACCGTGTAATGCGGTAAATAGGACCGGTCCTGGAGATCCCTTACTTGGATTACATCTCACCTGTTTCTTTGAACTCGTTTACGAGGCTTTCGTAGCTTGAGGCGAGTTTCGACTTGGCTTGATTGCTAGACGAACCTACCGAGGTTGTTGAAACTTGTAGATAAGAAAACTATTATAGTTTCTGAATTTTATCTAGAATGGATAAAAGAGGTTGACCCCAAACGACACAAGGCACCGAGGATTCGAGAACGGGACCTAAGAGAAGCTATTCCTACTGCAGACACCACTTCAAATTCGTAAAGTGAACCCACGAGATAGACGAACGAGCCCTACATAACGGAGTTAGAAGCTAAAGAAGCTCAGGAGAGGAGGGCTCGCATGATCGAGGACTTGAAGAAGTGAACTCGAAAGATGTAGTCGAGTCTAGCGATGCAAAGGGAAGCAAGTAAAAATTTACTAGGGCTGAAATTAAGAAGAAATAAGAATTTAGGAAGAAATAAAAATTAGGAAAGTTTTTAGTTTTGCCTCTTTAGAACAATTTATTTTTCAAGTAGTGTACTAGTTTTGTTTCCCTTTTATATAGCTATGTATTCAAGTAAGTAGTAGGCTTACCTTTTATTAATAATAAAGTAAAAAATAAGTTTTATAGTCACTTTTATGCTTCATCACTCACTTAGAAGAAGAAATTAAATTGGACCGCCTATTAGATCGTCCTTAAAATAAAAATTAATGAGAAAATAATTCCTTTAAAGGAATTAATTAGTTAAGTGGACCGTCGAATAAAAATTAAATACAAAATATAGCCGAGAGGGATTTATCGGCCCGGCTAGCCCGCCGTTGTCCGAACGGTGGCCGACACCGACTAAGGCACGACCTGGTTGGGTTGCGCTTAGCTAATTATGGGAAATGTTTAGTGTCATACTGCACATAGTATTTCTTTTACTGATCCAAGTTTGTATATTGAAAAATTTCTTCGTCGTCCAAATCAGTCAATTTAATCGCCCTCGTGGCGTATTTGACTTAGTATGAATGGGCCTTGCTAGTTAGGCCTAAATTTTCTTCGAGGATTCTGAATTGGTGCTCTAACTTCCTTAAGGACCAAAACTCCAATCGTAGATTAGGGAGTAGGGTGTTGCTCCAGTTGAGGTTCTAATGGAGGTCCAATAGCCATAGAAAGCGAAGAGCAATTTGTGAGGCCAATCCTTATAACTCGACAACCATTTTCTCCACTATCTTTTGGATATTCTTTGCTTCTATGGCAACTTGAAGTCTTGCGATGCATGCTTCGTATTCTGCAGTGTTGTTGGTGACCTCAAAATCTAACTTGACTAAAATGGGAGTATGTGCTCCCTTTGGTGAGACTGGGAGGATCCCTACTCCAAAGCCCATCCGATTGGAAGCGCCATCAAAGTAAATTGTCCACATGTCGACCTCTACTTGCAAAATGTTTTTGTCTACAAAGTCGAGATGTTCGAATTGCAATTTGGTCACTGGTAGATCAGCTAGGAATTCCGATACTATCCTTTCTTTGATTGCCATTTGTGGGACGTACTTGAGTTCGAATTTTGATAGCATGACTCGTCCACCTAGCTATCTTACTATCAATAGTCGGTTGCTAAAAATGTACTTAATGGGATCCATTGGTGCTACTACATGTACCGTGTGGGCCAACATATAGTGCCTAAGCTTTTTGATAGCCCGGACTAAAGACAACGATGTCTTCTCAAAGGTCGTATACCGAGTCTCGTAATCTAAGACTTTCTTGCTTAAATAATCTATTACATATGTTTCCTTTCCATTTTGTTGAGCTAACATAGCTCCCATTGCAGTTTCGTTGTAGCGAGGTATGTGAGTAAAGGCTTCCCTAGTTAGGGCGGTACTAGCACTGGTGGATTGGCTAAATAATCCTTAATCTTCATAAATGATTTTTGGCACTCTTCATCCCAAATGGGCTCGAGATCCTTTTTAAGCTTCTTGAAGATGGGTTCACAGACCATAATTAATTTTGATATGAAACGACTAATGTACTCGTAAACGTCCTAGGAAACCCCGTATCTCCTTCTCTGTCTTTGGCGGTGAAATCTCTTGGATGGCCTTGATCTTAGATAGATCAACTTCAATTCCTCTAAGACTAACCACAGAGCCTAGTAGTTCACCTGAGGTTACACCAAAGGCACACTTTTGTAGGTTAAGCGCATGTTATACTTTCTTAGTCTTTTGAAGAATTTTCTAAGGCTAGGTAAGTGCCCTACCCTATGCTTGGGACTTGATGATCATGTCATTTACGTAAACATAGGCTACCTTATGTATCATATCATGTAGTAATGTTGTGGATGTCCTTTGATATGTAGCTCGACATTTTTAGCCCAAAAGGCATCACGACAAAGCGGTACGTCCCCATTGAGTGATTAAGATTGTTTTTTCATATCTTTTTCAGCCATCGTCACTTGATTAACCGATTAACATATCCATCCATGAATTGCTTCTCCTCTTTTAGATTCAGTGTTTTCCCAATTTTGATCTCTCTGGGTTGATTAACCGATCATAGGTTAATTGTTATTGTTTCCTCTATTATTGGTGAGCGATTTTCATGATCTTCCATAGCTTTTATTAATTCTTTAGGGATTTCTTGTTCATCATTAGAGGCAAAACAATTAAAAATAGGAGGAGACAAAGAGTAAGCTGAAATATTCATCTTATTGAATGAAGAAATGAGTACATCGGACTCAAAAATAGAAATTATAGAATTAGAAGAGGAACTAACAGAACTGGAAACAGAAACAACGGCTCGAATGTTAGACTAAGAAATAGAATGCTCTCCTAAAATGACAGCAAATTCTTGACCTTCCTTAGCATCAATCCAAGTAATATGTTTAGACCCTTAGGTGTCAACGTAAGTGATGAACTTGGACAAATTAAATTGCAGGTGTGACATAGCTTGGGACGAGTATCAAAATAGAATTCCCCTCTAGATTTTTCTCTCGTCCAAATAACAAACTAAAAATATTGCTCTCAGCCAAATTGGTCCGAGTCTTGTGTGGACCATCCCTTCTCGAGGAGGTACGGTGCCTCCTTTTCTTCTACATGGCAGTCATTTAAGACTTGTAAACCAGGCACCAGAAAACCTTTCTCTTTTAAGTTGTAAGGCTTAGGGAAACCAAAGTAGGGGAAGTTATCCCATTCTTTCAAGAACTGTTCATTTAAGGTATGAGGAAAGGGTTTGATTGAATAGACTCGTGAATGATGTAGTCCTCATAGTTTTATCTCCCATTTGGATTAGGCTTTTTCCTTAGCAGTTGGATGGTAGCCTAGTTCGAACTTATAGTTGTTGATGGGTTCAAGGGGTGGAAAGATTGGGTAGTATGCCCTTACGCTTGCAATAAGCCAGGAAAATACCCCTTCTTCCTTAGCATCCAATGGACACTAGGATTGGCAAAAGAATTGAAGTTGAAAGGTCATTCATCCTTGTCTATAGCAGCAATGGTATCAAACCCGTAAAGCTCCTCATCATCAGCGTCATGTTTAATTTTGAGAAATGACTCTTTAGAGGTGATCGTGGCAAAGAGGTTATCTTTATTGATGGTTATTGCTTGACCTTTGGATGATCATCTTAACTTTCCGATGTAATATAGAGGGCATTGCCTCGATGGTCGTGTAACCAAGGGTGTCTTAGAAGAAGGTTGAAAGTACCTAGAATATCTAGGGTTTGGAAGTCAATAATTTTCACTACAGGTCCGACATTAATCGGAAGAGTCATCGTTCCCAAAGCTGTTCTTTTAAAGTTATCATAGGCTCGAAGATGAACAGTTTGCTTAGAAAGTTGTTGCTCTCAAATGCGTAAGATTTTGGCAGTTCTCTAAGGCCGGACGTTCATATCGGATACATTATCAACTAAGGTTAGAGGGATAAACTTGTTAATGCAAGTTACGGTTAGGTAAAGAACATTGTTGTGTGCAATGCCTTCTTCAAGTAGATCCTTCTTGTCGAAAGTGATGGTTCCATCCTTGTTATTAACTAATCCTACTACTTCATTAGGCTTAGTTTCAATAGAGACCTCAATTTTGCTAAGCACATCAATTAAAGCATGCCTATGCTTTTGGGAAGCAGATATGAGTTACCCGATGGAGATATCGGCTTTAAGTTTTTGAAGCTATTTTAGGATTGGGTCTTCTTCTTTAGTAACTTCTTGTTCTTTTGGGGCTTCTTAAGTCTATTGTGGACCTGGGGATGTATTATATCATCCAGATCTGGTATGGTATTGGATTTCTAGACTCTTTGGTTCTCCCCAAAAGTCATGTTCTTTTAGGAGTGGTGTGCCCTAGAAGTTATCATCGTTATCGTCTTTAGTTTTGTACACATCTTCTTCATCACATACCCACAATCCATGGACTTTTGACTCTAAAGAAGGTAAGATAGTGTTGGAACCACGGCCAGCCGGGGATCGCCGAGCTTCCCTACTTGTGTCGGGTCTCTCTTTCTATTAAGATTGATTTTGAAGATGGTTTTAGAAAGTCAATTTTTGAATGTGGGGATGGACCTTTTATTAAGATTTTTCAAGTTTTATTAAATCAAGTTGAAATGAATTAAATCATATTTGATTGGCGGTTTTATTAATTAGTTTATTTTAGCAATTATTTTAGAAGTCCCGTGATCTTATTTTCTAATTGAAGACTAATGATATTAGGGTTATGATTACGTCGTGGGGCTTTAGGGCCATATTGGTCCGAACACACCGGTTTGGACCGAAGCCACCACCGTTGCTCCCACGGTGCTGGGCTGCAACTTGCACCAGGGGAAGGAGGGCGCTGGCCGGAGGCCGTGGCTGGTAAAACCAACCTCGGTCTCTCGCTTAGTAAACAAATTCAGAACCTAAGGTCGGTTTTCTTACAACCAGAAAACACCGAGATGCGATTTTGCTTAGAACAAAAGATAAAATAAGGGAGTCGCTAGTCGGCTTTTAAGAAGGAAAAAAATAACAAAAATACAAAAAGAAGACTTGCTCCTTCAATCTTAGTATGGGAACCGAAAAGACTAAAAAATTGACTTCATCGATCTTGAACCGAGAATCGGATTCGGGGCGAGAGTACGAAACAAACGGATAAATCCCTCCATTCCGCCCATCCGAAGATGGCTATTACTAGTTCGAGTAGTGTATTAATAAAGATGTTAGAAAATAAGCACACAATATGTGAAGCAAAATTAAAGCAGCCAAAACATAACAAGGAAAACGATAATGAAAAGCGATAAAATAAAGAAAAACGAAAAACAAAAGATTACATAGGTCGGGGAGGAAATTAAAATGATTACATCTCTTAAACCACAATACGGAAAGCAAATAAAACAGAAATAAATATAACCGTTCAAAGGCTGAAAGATGGCCCTCGGGTTGTCCCACCTTGCCGATCCGGATCTCCTTGCCGGATCTCTCGATACAATTGCGACAATCCAAAGAAAAAGGCTTGCTTTTACGAGGTAAGTGCGTAGGGTATGGTAACGATTAGTTAAAGGAGTGCCCAGAGATTAGAATAATCACATATTCTTTAGTCTGTTTGCACGGATTTAACGGTGAAAGATGAATGTTTATAGAAAATTCGGCGAGAATAATTGTTAGATGAGGTTATTCAAGTTGACCTTCAGTAGCATGATGCTAAGGAAGGAAGCCAGTATGGGAATGAGAGCCAAGGCTCTCTATTTATAGGAAAGGACCTAGGTCACAAATGACCTAAGGTTGCCTCTTATCAGCCCTCCAAATAGCTGAAATAAAACCGGGCCATTCCTTAAGAGATAGAACTGGATTAGAAGATGATAAAATCGGATAGAACCGTTTAAAAGAGGTGATGCGGGCGCCGACCAACCGGACCCTCCTATGGTTTCGTGCCCTAAGTTACGTCTCCGAGGACTCTCCAAGCTCAAAATGCAGCGTTCCACCATGCTTCTAGAAGGTGGGCGCCGGCCACGACGTCATTTAGAGGGGAAAGCTTCTAGCATCGTGTGGACTGTCTTGTGAAGCATAAAACGTACCACTTTGATGCTCCCGATCATGAAATGCAATGCTTTAACGTTGTTTTCGAGTCTTCATCTCCTTGTCTAACTTGGACAAAAGTAGAATGTTGTATTCTCGTACTTGGAATTTCCCGGCACACATCATGGGACTCCACAATCTTTAAAGGCCCGACCCAACTATTAGATGATCCGAAAGAAAAGAGGATTTGTGTACCAACCCAATGCAAAAGGCTATTTAAGTGGTGCTAGGGGTTCTTTGTGGTTTACTCGCATATGCTGCAACGATTGATCACGATCGGAAATCCAAATCCACAAACAGGACTCGGGATTACCATCATCGGGCTGACAAAATGAAACACATAAATAACGAGATAAAGGATGACACTTTTTAGGTGTCTACAATTAGCGCCCACTTTGAACGATTCTAGAAAGACAAAGGGTCAAAGTAGACACTAAAGGGTACTTACCTCGATTTTTACAAGACATTGTGTGATGCTTGGAATTGGTTGTAGTCAAACCCGAACTCCAAAGTGAGACCTGAATTTGATCGTGATGTATGCATTCCGAAGGTCGGTAAAAGGATCCTAAGCTTGGCTTGATCGAGCCTAGAGCTTGGCATATTTCGATACTCGAAGCATCTATCGTCTTTTGATTTGGAGCTTCGTTAAATAATCTGTTGCATGCTGGCGTACTTGTTAGTGCATAACTAAACTGTCAAAAGATCGGTGTTTTTACCCGAGTAATTCGTTCGAAATGGACTGATAAAATTGTTTTTACCTTTGGCGGCGTGGCCCCTGGTGTGCCTGGCCAGATTCACTTTGTTCCCTATTAATTGTTTGACCTTTGTTTTATATGGTTGGTTTTCTTGACCAGTTTGCCTATAAAAGGGGTCCATGGTGTGTTTCATTTTGCACACCAACTCTTCACCTTACTCTTGCTCTCCTTTTGCATTTCCTTGCTTTGCTCCTGCTTGAAAGCTAGTTGGTTCTCAAGAGTTCTCTTTCTCCAAAATTCCTAGAAGAAAAGCTCACCCTGTAGGAAGAATTAGAGTTGAGAGTCTTACTCATGACTCCTTCCTTGAGCGCGAATGGCATCCACAAAACGAATGAGATCCAAGTGATCTTCTAGTTGAAGCTGAAAGCCATGTTTCCTCACTTGCCATCTCTTCCCAGTAAGCTAATTGGCTTAAACCTCTTCATTTGCTCATTTAGAGTAAAGTTTTAATCAAAATCTTATTGGATTTTATCTTGCAGAAAGACTTAATTCAAAGCAGTGGAGCCATCCCAAAGTTTATGGAGACATGCGAGAGGATGCACTTTCCTCTTGAGAATGTCATGTACAATGATGGGTTTAGACCTCTCTACATTGCTGAAGGTTTGCTCTTGGAGAGTTTAAGTCACCTAGAGGGCGGGGGGTGAATAGGGTGATGAGGAAATTTAAAAGAACTTAGACACTTTTTGCTTGGAAAGTGATAAACAGTGAGTCCGAGTCTAGATTGGACTCGAAACGCAAACACTCGGAAATACGTGGAAACCCTCCTGGGGCAAAAAACCACGGTCAGTGCAAATCCAAGCACCAAGTCAAATCCACTATTTTGAATCCTCAAAATACAAAGGACTCGACTCTACCAGAATTTCTCCCTTAAAGAATTCCTTACAATGTTTTCCTAGACTCGAATTTCCCTTATCCGATCTAGTACTTCCTGACTGAGGTAACCTTTATAATAAGGAACAATTAAGCTGAGTTAACCCTTACAGCTTAGTCAAGGGACCTTACTCAGAAAGTAAGAAAAGAGTGTAACTAATTACAAGACTTTACAACTCGGAAAATATTAAATTTAGATTGGGAGTTATAAATAGAAGCTTGAATTTGAAAACAATAACTTTTGCTCAAGTAATGTGTTTTGTAGTGATGTTCAACAATCTTCTAGTCTTGTGAGGTTACTTCTATTTATATCCAACCAAGCAGAGTGAGCGTTGAGTCTTGGTTCGAACAAAAGTCTTCATCGGCCGTTGTAACGACTTTTTCTAAGTCACTTAGAAAAGATCCTTTGGAGTGTGAACATTGGATAACATCTATTTGCTCCAAAAGGTGTTTCAATCAACTGGTGTTATATGAAAAGCAAGGTGGAAATCACCGTTGAACCTAGCGTTGGAGTTTTCCAGTTTTGGAAACAAACAACCCCGACATGGTGTTTGATCCATGTTCAAAAGTAGATAAAGCTTGTATGCTGGTGATTGACAGCTAGAAGTCGACTATTTTTGTATTTTAAAAATTAGTTAGCCTCATTTGAATAACCTACAAAAGTAAACCACTTTGGTTCTCAAAGTATAAAAATACTTTTGTCCTAGATTAGGCACGAGATAATAATTAAATTAGGGTAACTAAGTGTTTAATTATCTTGGCCCAAGAAGAGTGGAATTTTCTGAGTCTAATATTCAATATACTCAAATTCCATCATAGTCAATCCTAAGAATGATCAAGTTAAAAGAATAGAACATCAGAGTAGCAACTTGATCTGGATAAATAATTCTCAAGGAGATAAACTCACTAAGAATAAGGAATTAACACAGTAATTCTCTTTGCGTTGAAATATGCTTGTCGGTACTCGAAATAAAAAGTGTTCGAGAAATTATTTGAGCATGCGATAGTTCTGAGTTATGTCAGAGTGAGTCGAAACATTAGTGCAGAAGATATACAATAATGTGCCTTTTGAGTCGAGCAGAAATGAATGAAAATTTATACAAGAGTTTCAATCTCCCAATTTTTGATGAAAGGCATTCCACACTTAGATAGAAACTTGTTAGTGTGAAACATGAGTTTTCATTTTCACTGTGCTTGAACATATCGAGCAAGGAGTGATGAATGAGAAGCATTCCATACTTATAAGATGCATTGTAGATACTATCATCACTCATAACGAGTTATGCGGATAACACATTAAAGAAAAGAAATGAACAGATTATATCGGAGAAAAAAATTTAAATAAGAAATAACTAACTCGGAAAGGAGTAACTCGAAATAAGTCTATTTAGAAGAAAATAAAAAATTCATTCATTGATTGCTAAAAAAAAAGAGGGCAAGCTCCCCTAAACATAACATCAAAATTTCTATATTTCTCCCCCTTGCATTTCATGAAAAAGAGGGAAGAAACTATCAAGTGAATACAAATGACGTTGGATAAGAAAATAGAGAAAATAGACTAAGAAGGGGGCTTGCTATCGGGAGGTGGAATGATGAGCGAGTGGTCCGGCGCTGACATGCTTGAGATTAGTTCATTGAGAAAAAATTCATTCATTGAGAAAATAGACTAAGTGGCTCCGTCCTGTTCGCTCGACCCGGGGGCATATCATCCTCGAGCTCATCCTCCCGGAAGACAGCGGAGGGAGGTGCTTCGACTTAACAACTATGGACTCGACTAATGTCCCTAACTTCTTCTTATGAACTCGGATCTTCAAATAAGGAGATTAGTTCCAGTTCGAGGGTTGCTCGTACCTTGTCGCTTAGGTTCGGCGGCCTCATCTTTCTCCTTCTTTTCATCCTCCTTTTCTTCTTCCTTCTCCTCTCCCTTCTCCTCTTCAGGCTGAGCTGCTTCAGCTGCAGCTTCTTCTTCTACGACCTCAGCCGAAGGAGGTTTGGTTGGGCTGGAAGACTCCTCGGAGGTATTCGAGGTTTCGGGTCTTGGGCGGCCTTGGATCGATGTTTTTGGAGAAGTTCGAGCTGCTCATTGATAAGGCCCTTGAACTCGATCAGCGAGATCCTAATACTCCCGGATCTTAGATTGACATGTCTTTCGGTTGATCACCAGGCTTTGAAGGACAGTTTTAGAGAGCGCAGGATGCATCGAAGTTCTTCGGACACGAAAGAGAGTTTGTCTACCAAAATGACAAACATAGCAGCAGACGCTGCAGGAGGTGGTTGAGAAATGGAGGGACCAGCGGATGAAGGAGGAAGTGGTAGAGGAATCTAAGTCCGATTAGGAGGGGGTGAAGGGGGTTTCAACTCATACCCATGGACCCGGACACCGGGCTTGACTTCCCGATATCCTTAGCCCGAAGCTCCTTCCTACCAACCACTTTGGCAGCCTCGAAACTACATTGGGATTTGAGGGGAGTAGAACATTGAGCTATTTGAAGATTATGGTCGGAAGGGCTGCGAAGGGAAATGGAGTAGATTTTTTGGATTGAGCAGGCATATAAGCCATCTCGCTCAAGAGTAGAGGGAAGAGGTCTACATCGTAGCCCTCCAAAATATCAAATAAAGCTTTGAGAATCTTGGAATTAGGATTCTCTTTGCTAGAGTGATGAGAAAAGAAAGTTCTCATCAAGAGAAAACAAAGTAGTCCGGCCTCGGTCTTCATCCGTCACGAAGAAATTTTTACGTGACTCGGGGACCTCCTTGGCTTACTTTTCAAAGAATTCATCTGCAATCTCCATAAATGGGATGGGATTGAAGTTAAGAAAAAGAGAAGAAACTTTGAAAATTCCGTGAATGAGAGAGAGGTTGATACGAACAACCTTCTCTTGAACTCGTGAGGTAATGACTCCCTTAGAGTAAGTCATATTCGAGTAGAACTCGGCGACGAGTTCAGAATAGATAAATTCACTAAAGCATAAGAAATTGTACACTCCGAGTGCTCTTTATGTGTTTTAACCACCAAAACGAAGTGGTTGGAAAGAATTTGTTATCCAACGTAAGATGTTGGGTGACGAATATCTTAGAGGGATTATAGGTACCCTCTTGACGAGTTTTAGTGCGGGGCTTCTTGTAGTAGACCCCAGTAAATCAGGTGCAGAACCTCTTTTAAGAATGGTGAGAATTTTTGAGAAGTCGAGAGGACGCGAGAGAGAGAGAGAGAGAGAGAGAGGAGAGAGAGAGAGCAAAGGGAGTGAGAGAGCGCTTAGAATTCGAGAGAGAGAGAGAATCCGAGTGAGCAAGAATTCTTAGAAAGTAAGAAGGCAGTGAGTAAAGTAATGAAATAAAGGTAAACGGATGCTATTTAGAATTCTAGCAGACTTTCTTCCAATGGCTAGTTTTCTTTTATCGAAATGCCCGGTAGAGAGAGAAGAAAGACTTTTCGAAAATATTTCGAGATTCTCCATTTATCTAGAGATGATTCCACAAGATTGATGTCCATTTTGCTCAAAAGCTGAGTCTAACTAGGTATGGTTTCTGAGTGACTCGGAACACTAAGAGACCTAATAAGTCATACATCAATTTCACTCAATTAACCGATCCGTTTGTAATTAAGACAAAAGAAAACATATAACACATAATTATACGGGGAAAGTTCACTTAGAAAACACATAATCATATATTAATCATGCTAAGCTTATTCCTAATAAAACAAAACTGATCCTCACTAAGTGGCTTAGTGAAAATATCAACTAACCAAAATTTCGGAGGAATGAATTCAAGTTCAATATCACCTTTCTCGGAATGGTCTCTTAGAAAATGATACCGACCTCAATATGCTTTGTCTTTGAGTGCTTGAACTGGATTCTTACCGATGCTGATTGCACTATAATTGTCACATTTGATTAGGATATATTTGAATGAGAGTCCCACATCCTTCAAGTGCTACTTGATCCATAGAATTTGAGCACGGCAAGCTCCAGCTGCTATGTACTCAGCTTCAACAGATTGATGGAGCAACCGAGTTCTGTTTCTTGACTGCTAGGAGATGAGGGATTGACCCAGAAATTGGCATGCTCCTGATGTGTTTTTTATATCAACTTTGTAACCAGCATAGTCAACATCCGAGTATCCAGGTGAGGGTAAGTTATGAGTCTCTTGAAAACCATAGATTAAGATTCCGAGTTCTTAAAAGATATTTGAAAATTCTCTTCACCGTAGTGAGATGTGGTTCTTTTGGATTAGATTGAAATCTTGCACACGAGACGGACACTAAACATAATATCCGGCCTACTAGATGGGAGATAGAGCAGAGATCCAATCGAGACCTCTATAGAGTTTTTGATCTACTACTTTACCTTTTTCGTCCGAGTCTAGTTTCATACTCGCTACTCATAGGTGTAGCTGCATGTTTCACATCTTGAAGCTTCTACTTTTTCAACAACTCTTTGGTATACTTAGATTGATGGAAATAGATTCCATCTTTTTCTTGTCTGATTTGTAGACCAAGAAAGAAATTGAGCTCTCCCATCATGCTCGTTTGGAACTCCTGTCTCATAAACTCGAAAACTCTCGACATAGAGTTTCATTAGTAGCTCCAAAAATAAAATCCTGAACATAAATCCGAGCAGTTGATAAAAGCGGTTTGTCAATTTGACCTCTTTTGAAAACATTTTCAACCAAGAAACTGCTCGAGTCTTTCATACCAAGCTCCGGGAGCTTGTTTAAGACCATATAAAGCTCTTTGCAATTTTAAAACATGATTTGGAAATTTCAAGTTTTCAAAGCCAGGGGTTGCTCAACATAGACTTCCTCTTGAATGAAACCATTCAGAAAAACACATTTAAAATCCATTTGATATAATTTAATATTCATGCTAGATGCAAATGCCAATAAGATTCTGATTGCTTCAATAGAATGTTCTTAAGTGGGTGGCTAGATGCATATTTGAATGCTTTACTCGTCATCCGGTTCACCAAATTTGTTGGTCGAACTGGATGATCTTCGATTGATTAAGCTTACTATGTCTCCTCATTTGTGAGTTTTGCTTCTTTGAGTGCTAAGATATTAAGGATTGACCCAAAAATTGGCAAGCTCTTGAAGTGCTTGAAGACTCGGAGTTACACCTCACTTTTCGAAGTTCTATCAAGGGAATTAGGTATAAGATTTTCTCACTTATAAAGTTTTGATTCCAAGTCATTCCCGTGCCTTAGAAACTTTTCTGAGTGATATAGTAGTTTCTCTAAGTGTTATAGAAATTATTTCATGTATTTATGCACGACTCGTGTGACTCGGAAAGCATATCCGCACTCACTATGTTACACTCGGTTCCGAGTCACTCATCACTTATAATTATCGCATGATTAAACACCGTATTCGTATAACCGTACTCGGGACTGACTTCATATTACAGGTCTTATTCTGTAAGAGTCGGTGCTTCTAGTTTGAATCATGCTCGGTGTAGATCAAGTTTATTCCCTCCGATATTCTTTAGTTAACTTGATTCTCTTTTAGACCGACTCGGATGGAAATTTGAGTATCATGAATATTAGACTAAGAAAGTTCCATTCCTTTTCCGACCCAAATAATTAGTCACTTAATTATCTTAATTATATTATTATCTGTGTCTAATCTTGGACCAAAGTATTTTATACTTTGAGAACCAAATTGATTTACTTTTATAGGTGATTCAAACGAGGCTATCCTAAATTTGAATTACAAAAGTAACCGGCTTCAAAACGTCAAATCACCAGACAGACAAGGCTTTTCCACCTCCGACCTAGCCCTAGACACTCTGTCAGGGTTGTCTATTTCCGAAATGGAAATCTGCAACACTAAGCTCAATGGTGGTTTCCACCTTACCTTTGAAGACACCGCCGGTGGTTTTAGGCACTTCCAAGGGAGTCAAGAGCCGTTGTCTAACGTTTATATTTCAACGGATATTTTCTGAGTGACTCGGAAAATCCTTCACAACGGTCATAAAGGAACTTCCAGTTAGAAGATGGACACAACGGCTAAGCTGCTTGGTCATCTATAAATAGAAGCCAACTCTCAAGACTGGAAGATTGGTGAACCAATTGTAAAAGTACATACTTGATCAAAAGTCATTGTATTCATTCTCAATCTTCTACTTACAACTCTAATTCCGTATTTCATTATATTCTAAGTTGTAAGGTCTTGTACTCGGTTACAAACTCTCTTCTTACTCTCTAAGTAAGGTCCCTTGACTGAGCTGTAAAGGTTAACTTAGCTCGGTTGTCCCTAGCTGTAAGGGTTATCTCGGCTAGGAAGTACTAGATCGAGATAAGGGAATTTCTGAGTCTAGGAAAAACTTGTAAGGAGTTGTCTAAGGGAGCAACTTGGGCTGAGTTAGTCTACTGTATTTTATGGATTCAAAATAGTGGATTTGACTTCGTGTTTGGTTTAGCACGGTCCGTAGTTTTCCGCCCCGGGAGGGTTTTGACGTACTTTCTGTGTTAGGAGTTTTCGAGTACATTCTAGACTCGGATTGTTTACTTGTTCAGTCTATTCTGCTTCTATATTCTTTACTGATTTCCGAGTCAGGTCTTTTCCGAGTTCATCCGTGACTCCAACTCTACTCGGACGAATTTATTCTTTAATCGAAGCAAATTTCATCATCACCTTATTCACCCCCTCTAGGGTGACTTAGTCTCTCCAAGAGCTAACTTTCAATTGGTATCGAGCCTAGCCTTTCAGAAAGGATCTAACCATCTAAAGGATTAAAGATCAAACGGCTCGGAATAATGGAGAGTTCGATGAAGGAAGATCTTCCAGCGAGACCACCAAAGTTCGAAGGATCCAACTTTGTGCACTTGGAAGAAACTCATGGAATGTTTCCTCTTGGATCATGATGAAGATGTCCGGAACATCATACAAGAAGAAAACTACCTTCCCATGAAGACAGTTTCCACATCCAAAGTGATTGAACTGCTATATATGGACTTATGTGGTGAAATCCCTGTTAAGAGCCTCGGAGGCAAATCATATATACTTGTTATTATTGATGATTACTCACGATTTACACTGGGTGTGTTTTCTTAAGCACAAAAATGAAGCATTCAAGGAGTTCAGCAAGCTCTGCAGAAAAATCCAAGTTGAGTCTCGGACTCGAGATCTAAAGAATTCGAACCGACCATGGAAGGGAGTTCGACTACTCGGAATTCTCGAGTTTTGCGACAAGAATGGTATCTCTCACAACTTCTTAGCACCAAGAACTCCTCAGCGAGAATGGAGTAGTGGAGAGAAAGAACAGAACTCTTAAAGAAATAGCTAGGACAATGATGATTGAGCACAATCTACCCTACTATTTACGGGCTGAGGCGATCCAACACAGCCCAACTACACGTTGAACAGATGCCTCATCGGACCCATTCCGAAGAAAACACCTTATAAGCTCTACAAAGGGAAGAAACCCAATATTTGTTATTTCAAACCCTTTGGATGTAAGTGTTTTGTTCATAACAATGGTAAGGATCACCGACCAAGTTTCATGCTCGGTCGGATGAAGGTATTTTTCAGGGTTACTCATCTATCGGTAAGGCTTATCGCATTTTCAATAAGAGAACTAACAAAGTGGAAGAAAGTATCTACGTTGTGTTTGATGAGATTGAACAGGAAAAACCCAGCGAATCATCATTCTCGGATCCGGAGCTCGGCGAGAAGATGATGATAAAGCCGAGTCTATCGAGATTCAAACCCAACCAGCCCGGAATGAAGCGACTCAGGATAATATGACTCGGAACGAGACAACTCAAGAACCAGCTCAGAATGATGAAGGACAAACCGATGAACAAGTCCACTCGGAACAAACTTCCGAAGGTCAACCAATTTCGCCTACAAATCTGGTGAACCAAAGGACAGGTAGAGCATTCAAATAGGCTTCTAGTCATCCACTAGAAAACATATTATCCGATATCAATAGTGGGGTAAGAACTCATTCCTCTCTTCAGAATCTATGTGCATTCACTGCATCCATTTCATTAATCGAACCCAAAAATGCACTAGAGGCCCTAAATGAACCTGAATGGGTAGATGCCAAGCAAGAGGAACTCAATCAATTCGAAAGAAACCAAGTCCGGACTCGACCAAAGGACCTTCTAACCACCTAGTCATAGGAACCAAATGGGTTTTCAAGAACAAACTGGATGAAGGTGGGTTGGTAGTCGGAAACAAGGCTAAACTTGTGGCTCAAGGTTACAATCGGGAAGAAGGGATTGATTGTGGGGAAACCTTTGCACCTGTTGCCATAATTGAAGCCATTAGGATCCTGTTGCCATTTGCATCTAGCATGAATATCAAGTTATATCAAATTGATGTTAAGTGTGCTTTTCTCAATGGTTTTATCAAAGAGGAAGTCTATGTTGAGCAGCCCCTCGTTTTGAAAACTCGGAATTTCCAACTCATGTTTTCAAACTTCAAAAAGCTCCTTATGGTCTTAAACAAGCTCCCAGAGCTTGGTATGAAAAGACTGAGCAATTTCTTGGCTCAAAATGATTTTAGAAGAGGTCAGATCGACAAGACTCTCTTCATAAAAACCAAAAGGAAAGATTTCCTTATCGCTCGGATATATGTTGATGATATAATTTTTGGAGCTACTAATGAAATTACGTGTCGAGACTTTTTCGAGTTAATGAGACAGGAATTTCAAATGAGTATGATGGAAGAACTCAATTTCTTCTTTGGTCTACAAATCAAGCAAGACAAAGATGGAATCTATGTCCATCAATCAAAGTACACCAAGGAGCTACTGAAAAATATAAACTCCAAGATGCAAAGCACTCGGCTACACCTATGAGCAACAGCGTAAAACTTGACTCGGATGAGAAAGGTAAAGCAATAGATCATGAAGACTCGGACATCTGCTCAATACTTTTCTGAGTTGTATAAAAGGAATCAGGTATAACAATCTCATACTTACGAGTTTTGATTCCAAGGTATTCTCCGTATCTCGAAACTTCTTTGAGTAAAATAGTATCTTTTCTAAGTGATACAGCTCTTACTTATTATATTTCTTGCTTATCTGTAAGCGACTCGAAAACTCGGTTCTTTGTTCCGAGTCCAAGCATCACTCGGCTTTATCGCAGATTGAATAGACCAAGTACTTCGTCTTTTCTCACTCGGAATCGACTTGTGGTTATAAGTCCTATTTTGTAATGGTCGGTATTTTTAGCTTGTTTCATGCTTAGTCTATATCAAGTTAATTCACTCGATATTCTTTACTCGAACTTGATTCTTCGCTTAGACTAAGTCGGATGGAATTCCGAGTATCATGGATATTGGACTCGGAAAATTCCATTTCGTTTCGACTCGGATAAATAGTTGTTTAATTATCGTAATTATTTTATTATCTCGTGTCTAATCTTGGGCCAAAGTATTTTATACTTTGAGAACCAAAATTGATTTACTTTTGTAGGTTATTCAATCGAGGATACACTTTTCAAACTACAAAAGTAACCGGCTCGTAACGTCAAATCACCAGCAGACATGGCTCTTCACCTTCTCTCGCTCCGAGTCCAAGTAGATTGTGTCGTGGCTGTCTGTTTCCAAATCTGGAAAACTGGAACGCCAAGCTTAAAGGTGGTTTGCACCTTATCTTTCAAGACACCACTAATGGTTTTGGGACTTCCAAGAAGAGTTAAACCGTTGTCCAACGTTCATATTACAACGGATACTTTCGAGTGACTCGAAAGCTTCTATCAACGGTCATAGAGGACTCTTAGTCAGCAGATGAAGATAACGGCTACTCTGCCTAGTCATCTATAAATAGAAGCCATCTCACAAGACTTGAAGATGGGCCGAACATATTGATAATACACATACTTGCTCAAAGTTATTGTATTTACTTTCAATCTTCAACTTACAACTCCCACTCCGTAATTCATTACTTTACGAGTAGTAAGGTCTTGTACTCGGTTACAAACTCTTTCTTACATTCTTTGTAAGGTCCCTTGACTAAGATGTAAGGGTTAACTCAGCTTAGTTATCCCTAGCTGTAAGGGTTATCTCAGCTAGGAAGTACTAGATCGGATAAGGGAATTTCGAGTCTAGGAAAACTTGTATAGAGTTGTCTAAGGGAACAACTCGGGTTCGATCGATTCACGGTATTTTGTGGACTCAAAATAGTGAATTTGACTTCGTGTCCGGATTGACACGGTCCGTGGTTTTCTGCCCCGGGAGGGTTTCCACGTAATCTCTAAGTGTTATCTTTCCGAGTTCATTCTAAACTCGGATAGTTTTACTGACTCTTGCTCATTCCGCTTAATAGCCTTCGAGTTAAATCTTTTCGACCCTGTTGATAGACTCGGAATCTGTCTCTGTCTTGTTTTTAACGGAAGAGCTAAAGTTTCCAAGAAAAACTTCTATCACCCTATTCACCCCCTCTAGGGTGACTCATACTCTCCCAGAGCAAACCTACGAGATCGAAACTCTATCGAGGTATGATTGGATCTTTGCTTGTATCTTACTTCGAGTAGACTAGACATAATGTTTAGTGTCTGTCTATGTGTAAGATTTTAAGCTAATCCAAAAGAATCACATCTCACTGCGGTGAAGAGAATATTTAGATATTTTGCGGGGCCTCGGAATTTAGGTCCGTGGTACTCAAGAGACTCGAATTGACTCTCACTTGGATACTCAAATGCTGATTACGCTGGATACAAAGTTGATAAAAAGAGCACTTCAGGAGCTTGCCAATTTCTAGGTCAATCCTTAATATCTTAGCACTCAAAGAAGCAAAACTCAGTAGCTCTATCAACTGTCGAGGCTAAGTATATTACAGCTGGAGCATGCTACGTTCGAGATCATATGGATAAAGCAACACTTAAGAGATCTTGGACTTTCTTTCAAATCGGTTCCAATCAAGTGTGACAATCGAGTGCAATTAGCATCACCAAAAATCCAGTTCAGCACTCAAAGACAAAGCACATTGAGGTCAGGTGTCATTTCTTAAGAGACCATTCTGAGAAAGGTGATATTGAACTCAATTTCATTCCTACCAATCTTCAACTAGCTGATATCTTTACTAAGCCTCTTGGTGAGTTTTGTTTTATTAGGAATGAGCTTGGTATGATAAATGTATAATTATGTGCTTTCTATGTGAAAATCTCATTACATGATTGATAACCATTAGTTCAGTTGACTTAGTGATATTGAGCCGATAGTTATTATTTGCTTCTAGTTTCGAGTCACTCGGAAACTTAGCTGAGTCAGACTCATACATTGAGAAAAATGGACGTCAATTCTCCGAAATCATCACTAGATAAGTGGAGAATTTCAGAATTTATTTTAAAATATTTTGCTCTCTCTCTCGCGTTGTGATCGGACAACTAGCCTTTGGGAGACAACCGTTGGAATTCTAACTGTTGAAGAAGAGAACCGTCACACGGGTCCGAGGTGACCGATGAAAGAGCTGAGTCGGAATGGATACTAAAGGACGATTATTCTCCTATAAATAGCGACTATTCTCCTTCATTTTGTTACTTTACTTTTCACTTAGTCTCTCTCTCGAAATCAAAACTTCGCGCACAAGCTCTCTGTGTCTACAGCAACTTCGGTAATTTCAAGCTTCGTGAAGATCATCTCAAGTAAGCTCATCTGCTCTCAACTCCTTCTACTCTTTTATTTTTTTCTCTTACTCTCTTCGAGTTCTTCTTTCCTCATCCTTCTCAAGCCTTCATACTCTCTCTTTTTCCCTCAAAGATGACAAAAAGAGGTTCTCACCCTGACTTTCTTGGCTCCTCTACAAAGAAGCCCCACACAAAAAGCCAAGAAGGCCCTTCCACCTCTAAACCTCTCGTCACCCAACATCTTGCGCTGGATGATAAGTTCTTCCCAACCACCAAATTTTTGTGGTTGCCTCACATCCAATCAACCAGGGTTTATAATTTTCTTTGTTTCAGCGAGTTCATATACCCCGAACTCGTATCCGAGTTTTACACTCATCTCACCGATCCGAAGGTGTCCTAACCTCCGGGGTTCAGAACATAGCAGTTCGCATAAACACTTCCCTTCTCCATCGTCTCGTTCAAGGTCTCTTCTCTCTTCTTGAACAGCAATCCAATTCCTTTCACTGAGGTCATCGACGACTTCTTTGAAAAGTATGCCAAAGAGTTCCCTAGGTCACGCAAAAATTTTTCTCGTAACTCGGCTAAGGTCGAAGCACATCTTCTGTGTTTCTTGCTAATGAGAACCTTCTTCTCTCAGCACTCTAGCAAGGAGAACCCCAACTCCAGGCACCTCAAAGCTCGTTGTGACATTCTCGAGGGCTACGAAGTAGACCACTTTCCCTCCATAATTGAGCAAATGGCAGCTGTGCTAGCTCAACTCGAAAACAAGAAGAGCACCCCTCTTCCTTTCGGTGATCTTCTCACCCTTGTTTTCAAATAATTCAAAGTTCCTCTTTCCCTCGGACCAAAACACTATGAAGACTTAGACACTCGCTCCACACTTTTCTAAGTTCTATCCAAGGAATCAAATATAAGAACTTCTCACTTACAAAGTTTTGATTCCAAGGCATTCTCTATACTTTAGAAACTTTTCTAAAGTGATATAGTATATTTTCTAAGTGATATAGCATTTACTTCACGTATTCTTGCTTGTCTCTGTGTGACTCGAGAATGTGTTCAGGCTATCTCACTCAGTCCGAGTCTTTCATCACTTAGAAGTATCACATGTTCAATTGACTAGTATTCGCATAACCGCGCTCGGATCCGACTTCATGTTGCAAGCCTTATTCTATTATAGTCGGCGCTTCTAGTCCGAATCATGCTTAGTGTATATCAAGTTATTTCGATCGATATTCTTTATGTAACTTGATTCTACGCTTAGACTAGCTCGAGATGGAATTTTGAGTTTCATGGATATTAGACTCGAAAATTCCATTCACTTTCCGACTCGGATAATTAGTCGCTTAATTATCTTGATTAAATTATTATTTGTGTCTAATCTTGGACCAAAGTATTTTATACTTTGAGAACCAATTTGATTTACTTTTGTAGGTTATTCAAACGAGGCTACACCTTTTGAAAATACAAAAGTAACCAAGCTTCAAAACGTCAAACCACCAGCGAGACAAGGCTTTTCCCCTTCTCCGACCTAGCCCTAGAAGATTGTGTCAGGACTCTCTGTTTCCAAATTTGGAAAACCGAAACGCTAAGCTTAACGGTGGTTTCCACCTTATCTTTTAAGACACCGCCAGTGGTTTTGGGACTACCAAAGAAGTTAAGAACCGTTGTCCAACGTTTATATTTCAACGGATACTTTACGAGTGACTCGGAAAGTCGTCAACAACGGTCACAAAGGACTTCCCGTCGAAGTTGGAGATAACGGCTGTGCTGCTTGGTCTTCTATAAATAGAAGCCAACTCACAAGACTTGAAGATTGCCGAACCTATTGTTAATACTCGTACTTAAGCAAAGTCATTGTATTCAATCTCAATCTTCTACTTACAACTCCCACTGTGTAATTCATTACTTTCGAGTTGTAAGGTCTTGTACTTAGTTACAAACACTTTCTTCTTACTTTCTAAGTAAGGTCCCTTGACCGAGTTCTAAGGGTTGACTCAGCTCGGTTGTCCCTAGCTGTAAGGGTGATCTTAGCTAGGAAGTACTAGATCGGATAAGGGAACTTCTAAGTCTAGGAAAAGCTTGTAAAGAGTTGTCTAAGGGAGCAACTCGAGGTTCGGTCAGTCTACGGTATTTTGTGGACTCAAAATAGTGGATTTGACTTCGTGCTTGGATTACCGAGTCCGTGGTTTTCTCGCCCTAGGAGGGTTTCCACATAATTTTTGTGTCTTTACTTTACGAGTTCATTCTAGACTCGGACGGACTCAAAACTTCGACTTATTTTGCTTCCTTACTCTTTATTGCAATTCGAGTTCATAGTTTTCCGACCTCATTTTAGACTCGGAATCTGTTTTTATCTCCACTCGGGCAAAAAGAGTTTAATCTTTACGAAAATCCTTCATCACCCTATTCACCCCCTCTAGGGTGACTCGACTCTCCCCTTGAAAACCTTCAATTGGTATCGAGCCTAGCCTTTCGGAAAGGATCTAACCATCCAAAGGTTTAAAGATCAAATGGCTCGGAACAACAGAGAGTTCGATGAAGGAAGATCTTCAAGCGGACCGCCAAAATTCAAAGGATCAAATTTCGTACACTCTGGAAGAAACTCATGGAATGTTTCCTTCTGGATCATGATGAAGATGTTTGGGAAATCATACAACAAGGAAACTATATTCCCATGAAGATAGAGGAGTTTAGACTTATTCCTAAAATGAACGCCGAGTTTACTCCAGGTGAAGAAGAGAAATTCGGAAAGAACTTCAAGGCGATGAACATTCTTATGTGCACCATTAGCTCGGAAGAATACAACCGAGTGTCTGCTCGTGACTCCGCCAAAGAAATGTGGGACACACTTGGTCAACACATGTGAAGGTATAAGCAAGGTAAGACAGGCGAAGATCAGTCAATATCTTCAAAAATATGAGCTATTTAAGATGGAGCCGAAGAGAACATCACTCGGATGTTCATTCGATTTACTGAGATTACCAACAATCTCAAATCTCTGGGTAAGAAGATTTCCCACGAGGAAATGTGCAGAAAGATACTCGAAGCCTACCCAAGAGAAGATGGGATCCCAAAGTGATCGCCATAGAGGAGGCTCGAGAATCTAGCAGTTCTAAAGCCGGACGAGCTTATTGGAAAGCTTCTCACTCATGAAATCCACCTGGAAAAGGAGGATGCTGAGGGCGGCACCAAAAAGAACATAGCGCTGAAAGCCTCGAAACCAGAGAAGCAAATCGAGTTCCTCTGACTCGAAGAGGATCCCATGGCACTTATTGCAAGAGGCTTCAAGAGAATAATGAAGCACAAAAGATGGGATAGAAGGCCAAAAGAAGAATTCTACAAGAAAGATAAGAAGGACGAGAAAAGGTAAGTATTCATCTCCTTTAAAGTTATCTTTAACTAAGAATTCCGGATGTTTTGAATGTGGCAGACAAGGATCATATAGTCAAAGACTGTACAAAAAGGAAAAGGGACAGAAAGAAGAAAAGGTCCATGATGGCCACATAGAGTGATGAGGACTCATCGAAGATGACGAGGACTCGGATGACTCAAAATGTCCGATGGCAATCTCGACTCGAGATCTTGAAATAGAGTCGGACTCGGACTCGAGACAGTGAGGAAACAAA
Organism: Talinum fruticosum; assembly: GCA_021018815.1. NCBI lineage: Eukaryota > Viridiplantae > Streptophyta > Magnoliopsida > Caryophyllales > Talinaceae > Talinum > Talinum fruticosum. The sequence continues at coordinate 4,460,378 of JAITYX010000040.1, forward strand.
TCCTCAAGAGGTAATTGAATACTTCCTCAAATTCTCCAAAGTTGATTTGGCTAAGTATATTTTTACTTTGGAAGAAAAGTCCAATTCGACTCCTCTCGTTTCAAAGAACAACTTGAGTCGATTTCTTCGAGAGCATTTCTTTGAAAAATGAATTGGAAAAGCTGAGACTTACACTCGGAGAACTCAAGACTAGTGCTCAATCCAATGAGACCGAGTTTGAGTTACTCGGAAAAGAAAATGAGCGACTAAAGCAAAAGCTCATTGAGTCTCAAGATCCGGTCTTAAAATTTACTCAAGGTCGGAAAAACTTGACATTCTCTTAGGATCTCAATGTGTCTCCTTCCGAAAAGAAGGTCTTGGTTTCAACAAAGAGGAGGAATCCAATTCCTACTCGGAACTTTTCTAAAAGGATTCCGGAACTGTAAAGCTCGGAAAGCCGAGCATGGTCCCATTCACAAAAATGAAGGGAGGACTAAGCCCAGAATAGTTTACAAGAAGAAACCATTTTCTCCAGTTTCCAAAGGAAAAGTTTTCAAAAAGAAAGAGACACGAGACTCGGTTCTTTAAAGAAAAGACTTAGAATCGGACTAAGCCCAAAGTCATTCAAATCTAGGTTCCGAAAAACCTTCTTCCTCGGAAAAGGACCGTAGTAAAGAATGTTACTAGGTTCATTAGAGGAAGTGAGAAGGGTTAGATTGTCTCTGTTTTGCAGGTCACTTAGAAGAGATCAAAAGGACACTGGTACCTTGACGGTGGATGTTCACGTCACATGTCGGGAGATGCGGGACTCTTTTCCGAGTTAGAAAAACATAAAGGAGGAAAGGTCACTTTTGGAGATGACAACAAAGGCAAAATAGTTGGGATAGGCAAGATTGGAAAAGGATCCAATCTAGTCAATCCAGTCTACCTTGTCAAAGGATTAAAGTACAATCCGCTTAGCATCTCCGATGACTCATGGACATGGCATCGTAGATTAGGCCATATTAGCATGCACACTATCAAGAAATTGGCATCTCATGGTCTGGTTAGGGGTTTACCTAACTCTGCTTTTGAGAAAGATAAAGTTTGTGAAGCATGTAAAAGAGGGAAACAAGTCAGATCTTCATTCAAATCTCTGAAGATAGTCTCCACATCCAAAGTGCTTGAGCTATTGCATATGGATTTATGTGGTGAAATCCCAGTTAAGAGTCTCAAAGGTAAATCATATATATTTGTTATTATTGATGATTATTCACGATTTACCTGGGTGTGTTTTCTTAAGCACAAAAATGAAGCATTCAAGGAGTTCAGCAATCTCTGCAGAAAAATCCATGTTGAGTCATAGACTCGGATTCGAGAGAATCAAAACCGACCATGGAAGAGAGTTTGATTACTCGGAATTCTCGGAGTTTTGCGATAAGAAGGGAATCTCTCACAACTTCTCAGCAGCAAGAACTCCTCAACAAAATGGAGTAGTGGAGAGAAAGAACAGAACTCTTGAAGAAATAGCAAGGACGATGCTGATTGAGCATAACTTACCTTACTATTTACGGGCTGAGGCAATCAACACAGCCAATTACACTCTAAACAAATGCCTCATCAAACCCATATTGAAGAAAACACCTTATGAGCTCTTCAAAGGGAAGAAAACAAATATCTCCTATTTCGGACCATTTGGATGTAAGTGTTTCGTTCACAACAATGGTAAGGATCACTCGACCAAGTTTGATGCTCGGTCGGATGAAGGTATTTTTCCGGGTTATTCTTCTCACAGAAAAGCTTATAGCGTTTTTAATAAGAGAACTAACAAAGTGGAAGAAAGCATCCACGTTGTGTTTGATGAGCTTGAACAGGACGGACCAAGTGAGTCTTCATACTCGGATCTGAAGCTCGAGTAGAGAAGATGATGAACCGAGTCTACAAAGACTCAAGCGCAACCAGCTCGGAATGAAGTCACTCGGAACGAAGTGACTCGGAATGAGACAATTCAAGAGCCTACTCGGAACGAACAAGCTAATGAAGAAGATAACTTAGAACAAGCTTCTAAAGATCGGGTAGCTCAGCCCACAAATCTTGTGAATCGGAGAACAGGTAGAGCATTCAAGTTCACTTCTAGTTCCGCTAGAAAACATACTATCCGATATCAACGAGTGGTGTAAGAACTCGTTCCTCTCTTCAAAATCTATGTGCATTCACTGCATTCATTTCATTAACCGAACCCAAAATGCACTAGAGGCCCTAAATGGACCTGAATGGGTAGAGGCCATGCAAGAGGAACTCAATCAATTCGAAAGAAACCAAGTCCGGACTCGACCAAATGACCTTCCGACCACCCAGTCATAGGAACCAAATGGGATTTCAAGAACAAACTGGATGAAGGTAGGGTGTTAGTCACAAACAAGGCTAGACTTGTGGCTCAAGGTTACAATCAAGAAGAAGGGATTGATTGTGGGGAAACCTTTGCACCTGTTGCAGAATTGTAACTATTAGAATATTGTTGGCATTTGCATCCAACATGTCTATTAAATTGTATCAAATGGATGTTAAGTGTGCATTTCTCAATGGTTTTATTGAAGAGGAAGTCTATGTCGAGCAGCCTCCTCGTTTTGAAAACTCGGAATTTCCGGATCATGTTTTCAAGCTTGGTATGAAAGATTGAGCAATTTCTTGGTTCAAAATAATTCTAGAAGAGGTCGGATCGACAAGACTCTCTTTATAAAAACCAAAGGGAAAGACTTCCTTATTGTTCAAATCTATGTTGATGATATTATTTTTGGAGCTACTAATGAATTTACGTGCCGAGAATTTTCCGAGTTGATGAGTCGGGAATTCCAAATGAGTATGATGGGAGAACTCAATTTCTTCCTTGGTTTACAAATCAAACAAGACAAAGATGGAATCTATGTCCATCAATCAAAGTATACCAAGGAGCTGCTGAAGAAATACAAACTCCAAGATGCAAAGCACGCATCTACACCTATGAGCAGATTGTACAAAACTTGACTCGGACGAGAAAGGTAAAGCAATAGATCGAAACTCTATCGAGGTATGATTGGATCTTTGCTATATCTTACTTTCAGCCAGCCGGATATAATGTTTAGTGTTTGTTTATGCGCAAGATTTCAAGCTAATCCAAAAGAATCACATCTCACTGCGGTGAAGAGAATATTCGAGATATCTTGCAAGAACTCGGAACTTAGGTCTATGGTACTCAAGAGACTCGGAACCGACTCTCATTGGACACTCGGATGCGGACTATACTTGGATACAAAGTTGATAGAAAGAGCACTTCCGGAGCTTGCCAATTTCTGGGTCAATCCTTAATATCTTGGCACTCAAAGAAGCAAAACTCGGTAGCTCTATCAACTGCTGAAGTTGAGTATATTGCAGCTGGAGCATGTTGCGCTCAAATTTGATGGATAAAGCAACACTTGAGGGATCTTGGACTTTCTTTCAAATCAATTCCAATCAAGTGTGACAATCGAGTGCAATTAGCATCACCAAAAATCCAGTTCGAGCACTCAAAGACAAAGCATATTGAGGTCGGATATCATTTCTTATGAGACCATTCCGAGAAAGGTGACATTGAACTTGAATTCATTCCTACTAATCTTCAATTAGCTGATATCTTTACTAAGCCTCTTGGTGAAGATCAGTTTTGTTTCATTAGGAATGAGCTTGGAATGTTAAATGCATAACTATGTGTTAATCTCATTGCTTGAGTATGTGCTATGTGCTTATGCTTTATTGCTAGCCATTAGTTCAGTTGATTTCGTGATACCGAGCTGATAGGCTGTTAGTTTCTTAGTCACTCGAAACCAATCCGAGTCAAACTCGGACGTCGAAAAAAAGTGGACTTCAAATTTCCGGAATTATCTCTAGACTAGTGGAGAATTTCATAATGTAATTTCAAAATCTTTTCTCTCTCTCTCTTGGGCGTTGTGATCGGTTTCTAGCCGTTGGATGATTCCGGATGATTCTTAACCGTTGAGAAGAGAACCCTCACACTAGCATGAGGTGACTATTGAAAGAGCAGGAGCCGAACGGATTTACAATTAACGTAACGTTGAAGACGATTCTTATTCTTTAAATAGCAACTATTCTCCTTCTTCTCGTTACTCTACATTTTTCATTCACTCTTTCTCTCTCTTAAACGCAAAACTTCTCGCGGAAGCTTTCTACGTCTACGAGTGATCTCTGGACTTCTTCAAGCGATGAAAAGCCCATCTCAAGTAAGTTCGACTGCTCTCAATCTCTTTCTTCTACTCATTTTCTTTTCATTCTCGTGAACCTACTCTTTTCTTCTCTTTCTCAAAAGTTTCATCTTTTTTTCCTCATTCTCAAAAATGCCTAAAAGAGGTTCTCACCCTAACTTTCTTGGCTCTTCATCTAAGAAGCCACGCACCAAAAGCCAAGAAGGCTTAACACCTTCTAAGCCTCGTTGTCGATCGAGCATCTCACACCGGACGACAAGTTCTTTCCAACCACCAAATTTTCGTGGTTGTCCCACATTCAAACTACCGGTGTATATAATTTTCTTTGTTTCAGCGAGTTCATTTACCCCGAACTCATTTCTAAGTTTTACACTCACCTCACTCACTCGAAGGTGTTCTAACCTCCGGGGTTCGGAACGTTATCGTCCAGTATAAACACCTTTCTCCTCCACCGCTTATTCAAGGTCACTTCTCTTTTCTTGAATAGCAACCCCATTCCTTTCACTGAAGTTGTTGATGACTTCTTTGAAAAATACGCTAAAGAGTTTCCTGAGTGACGGAAAAACTTTTCGGTGACTCAACTCAAATCTGAAGCACGCCTTCGTGCTTTCTGCTGATGAGAACTTTCTTCTCTCAGCATTCCAGCAAGGAGAACCCCAACTCCAAGCATTTAAAAGCTCTTTTTGACATTCTTGAGGGCTACGAAGTAGACCTCTTCCCTCTATCATTGAGCAAATGACAGCTGTGCTAGCTCGGCTCCAAAATAAGAAGAACACCCCTCTTCCGTTCGGTGCTCTTCTCACCCTTGTTTTGAAACAATTCAAGGTTCCTATCCCCTCGGAACCCAATGTTGCTTACGAGGCTGCCGTTGTTGTCGGCAAGAAGGAACTCCAAGGGTATGGGTACCAGGAAACTCAGCTCGGTATCCGGGTACACAACTCGGAGCTGAGGCCTCCTTCGCCGCCTCGGACTCGAAAGAAACCCCTCTTTCTCTCCCTGCCCCACCTGGTTGTGCTTCCACCTCAGGTGCTTCCAAGTCTCTCTCCGCTATTTTGTCCTCCGCTTTCATGGACAAAATTAACTCTATGTCCTCGGATTTCAAGGACATGCTGCGGTCATTTAAGACAGTTTATCGATCTATGACCATCAACCAAAAACAACCCGAGTCTCAAATTCGCGAGCAGCAAGCACTGGTTCTTGAGATGAGGGGCTTGATGAAGGAGCAAAAGGAGCTGGTCGAGCTCCTCCAGGAGAAAAGGTCCAAGGCGGCTCGGGATCGTGGCGACTCGGACACCTCTGAAGCGTCCTCGAGCCCGGCCACGACCTCCTCGAAAGCGGGGAGGAAGAATAAGCGAGACAAAGAAGAAGCGGACAGCGAGGAGCTGCGGGCTGAGGCAGCTCCATCCGGGCAAGGGCGGAACAAAAGGAAGAAGCAACGAGGAACAGTGAGGGTCGGATCGCTCCTCAAGCTCTAGTGGCGGTGCTCAGCTCGGACAGCGAGTCCGAGTGGGTCGAAGACCTAGGCTGCGCCACGACAACATGCAGCGGGTCGGACTAAGCGGACCCTCCAGCTACCGAGGTCCATAGGGAGGACCCGCTAGATCCTCTCGTTACGGGTCGGCCACTCGAGCTAAGCCCTTAACTGCGGTCTCTGTCCTCCCTCCGCCGCGCTCAAGCACATCGTCAAGATCCTACCAGCGCCGGCGTACCTCTCATCCCTCCGCTTCTACTCGAGACATCCCCCTCTCCCTCGTAGGCGCCATGCACTCGTGTCACAATTCCACAGTCTGCCGATTCTTCTTCTTTACGAGAGATTTTTACTTACTTCTTTTGTCCGGACATCAAATTTGTACTAACTATTGTATTCTTCCCATTTCTTTTCTTGTTTTTGCTGAAAGGCAAGGGGAGAATATAGATAGAAAAACTTGTTGTCTTGATTAGGGGAGTTTCTTCATCTGTGTACTCTCTTTAATTTCAATGAATTAATGCTTTCTCTTCAATTTTCTCTGTGCTTATTGACCATTGCAACGTTTTACGAGTTAACATTATTTCATTGCTAAGTATATATTCTTTATGCTCCGATATATTAAGCTTGCTTTACTTATCGGATTTCATGCGTAAGTATTAAAAAGCAGATTGATATCACTAACAAAGTTTCGTCTAAGTATGGAATGCCTTTCATCAAAAGGGGAGATTGAAGACTCGGACACTTGCTCCGCACTTTTCCGAGTTCTATCCAAGGAATCGGGTATAAGAACTTCTCACTTATAAGGTTTTGATTCCAAGGCATTCTCTGCACTTTAGAAACTTTTCGAAGTGATATAGTATATTTTCTAAGTCATATAGCATTTACTTCACGTATTCTTGCTTGTCTCTATGTGACTCGAGAATGTGTTCATGCTATCTCACTTAGGTCTGAGTCTTTCATCACTTAGAAGTATCACATGTTCAATTGACTAGTATTCGCATAACCGCGCTCGGATCCGACTTCATGTTACAAGCCTTATTCTATTATAGTCGGCGCTTCTAGTCTGAATCATGCATAGTCTATATCAAGTTATTTCAATATGATATTCTTTATGTAACTTGATTCTACGCTTAGACTAACTCGGATGGAATTTTGAGTTTCATGGATATTAGACTTAGAAAATTCCATTCACTTTCCGACTCGAGATAATTAGTCGCTTAATTATCTTGATTAAATTATTATCTTTGTCTAATCTTGGACCAAAGTATTTTATACTTTGAGAACCAATTTGATTTACTTTTGTAGGTTATTCAAACGAGGCTACATCTTTTGAAAATACAAAAGTAACCGGCTTCAAAACGTCAAATCACCAAGCATACATGGCTTTTCCCCTTCTCTAGCTAGCCCTGGAAGATTGTGTTAGGAGTGTCTGTTTCCAAATCCGGAAAACCGAAATGCCAAGCTTAACGGTGGTTTCCACCTTATCTTTTAAGACACCGCTAGTGGTTTTGGGACTACCAAAGAAGTTAAGAACCATTGTCCAACATTCATTTTTCAACGGATACTTTACGAGGGACTCGAAATTCGTCAACAATGGTCACAAAGGACTTCCCGTAAGAAGTTGGAGATAGCGGCTATGCTGCTTGGTCTTCTATAAATAGAAGCCAACTCACAAGACTTGAAGATTGCCGAACCTATTGTTAATACTCGTACTTAAGCAAAGTCATTGTATTCATTCTCAATCTTCTACTTACAACTCCCACTCTATAATTCATTACTTTCGAGTTGTAAGGTCTTGTACTTAGTTACAAACACTTTCTTCTTACTTTCTAAGTAAGGTCCGTTGGCCGAGCTGTAAGGGTTAACTCAGGTCGAGTTGTCCCTAGCTGTAAGGGTGATCTCGGCTAGGAAGTACTAGATCGGATAAAGGAACTTCGAGTCTAGGAAAAACTTGTAAAGAATTGTCTAGGGGGCAACTCGGGTTCAATCGGTCTACGGTATCTTGTGGACTCAACTTCCTACCCCACTTGGTGGTGCTTCCACCTCAACTTTGTACCCAGCGTAATTAGCATTTGAGTATCTAGTGAGAGTCGGTTCGAATCTCTAGAGTACCATAGACCTAAATTCCGAGTCCCTGCAACATATCCGAATATTCTCTTCACCGCAGCGAGATGTGATTCTTTTGAATTAGCTTGGAATCTTGCGCATAGACGGACACTAAACATTATATATGGCCTACTAAAAGTAAGATATAGCAAAGATCCAATCATACCTCGATAGAGCTTCGATCTATTGCTTTACCTTTTCAGTCCGAGTCGAGTTTTATGCTACTCGCTCATAGGTGTTCGCTGCATGCTTTGCATCTTGAAGTTTATACTTTTTCAGCAATTCCTTGGTATACTTTGATTAAAGGACATAGATTCCATCTTTGTCTTGCTTGATTTGTAGACCAAGGATGAAATTGAGTTCTCCCATCATACTCATTTGGAATTCCTGTCTCATTAACTCGGAAAAATCTCGACACGAAATTCATTAGTAGCTCCAAAAATTATGTGGTCAACATATATATGACCGATAAGGAAGTCTTGTCCCTTGGTTTTTATAAAGAGAGTCTTGTCAATCTGACCTCTTCTAAAATCATTTTGAACCAAGAAATTGCTCGAGTCTTTCATACCGGGCTCCGGGAGCTTATTTAAGACCATAAAGAGCTTTTTCAGTTTGAAAACCTGATTTGGAAAAGCTGAGTTTTCAAATCCGGGGTTGCTCAACATAGACTTCCTCTTCGATAAAACCATTAAGAATTGCGCACATAACATCCATTTGATATAACTTGATATTCATACTAGATGCAAATGCCAACAGGATTCTAATGGCTTCAATTCAGCTACAGGTGCAAAGGTTTCTCCACAATCAATTCCTTCTTCCCGATTGTAGCCTTGAGCCACAAGTCTAGCCTTGTTTCGACTACCAACCCACCTTCATCCAGTTTGTTCTTAAAAACCCATTTGGTTTCTATGATCGGGTGGTCGGAAGATTGTTTGGTCAAAGTCCGGACTTGGTTTCTTTCAAATAGAAGCCACTTCACAAGACTATGAGATTGCTTGGAACAGAATTTATTGTTGAACTAATTGATGTTCTCATTCTTACTCAATCTTCTATTTACAACTACAAGTCTGTATTTAATATTTGAACCTATTGAATATTAGACTAAGAAAATTCCATTTTCTTAGGTCAAGGATAATTAAGCACTTAATTATGATAAATTAATTATTATCCCTTACTAATCTTAGACCAAAGTATTTTTATACTTTGAGTACCACATTGATTTACTTTTGCGAGGTTGATTAAAGTATTTTAATCTGATTTTGAAAAGCATAAGCAACCGGCTTCTAACGGTTAAGCACCGAGTACAAAGAAAAAGCACTATTTCAGGACAAGGCTTAGACACCATGTTAGGGTTGTTTGTTTCCAAATTCGGTAAACTTCAACTTTGAGTCTAACGCTTGTTTCCACCCTAGATTTCAGTCACAACTAGTGGGTTGGACTACTTTTCGTGCCAAGGACCTAAGCACAATGTTCACATGTACAACGACTCCTTTTCTAAGTGACTTAGACTATCCGTTACAATGGTTAGTGAAACTCTCAAGTCCAAAATCAGTCACAACGACTACTCTGCCCTATTGAGTATAAATAGAAGCCTTCCTACAAGACTTGAAGATTGATGAACACTTACTCAGCTCATACTCTCTCAATCTTTAGCTTTCAACTCTATACTTAAGTTCTTACTTTATGAGTTATAAAGAGAAAAGTCTTGTAATCACTCTTACACTTTTCAATTCTGTATAAAGTCCCTTGACTAAGCTATAAGGTTTAAGTCGGCTCGGTTGTCTCTAGCCATAAGGGTTATCTCAATAGAGAAGTACTAGAACGAGATAAGGGAACTTCGTTTCTAGGAAAATATGTATTTAAATTGTCTCAAGGAGCGATTCCGTAATAGTAAGTCCTTGTATTTTGTGGATTAAAATAGTGGATTTGACTTAGTGCTTGGATTAGTACTTGTCTGTGGTTTTCTGCCCCAGGAGGGTTTCTATGTAATTTATGAGTTCTGCTCTTCGAGTCCAATCTAGACTCGGAATAGTTTTCTAAGTCTTTTGTTTATACAAAGCTTTATAATTCCACATGATTTCCTTCACACCCTATTCATCCCCCTCTAGTGTGATTCAAACTCTTCGATAGCAAACCATTAATTGGTATCGGATCCTAGCCTTTCAAAGGATCTACAAATCCAAGGTCTAAAGATCAAGATGGCTCTTAACTATGGAGAGTTCGATGAAGGAAGATCTTTCACTAGACCACCCAAGTTTAAGGGATCAAACTTCGCACACTTGGAAAAAGATCATGGAGTGCTTCATCCAGGATTATGATGAGGAGGTCAGGAACATCATCTGTAATGGAAACTACACTCTTACAAAGATGGAAGGAACACAATCTGTACCTAAAAGTGAAGTTTGAGTTCACACCCGAAGAAAACAAAAGGTACAGAAAGAACTTCAAGGCTGTGAACACCACGATGTGCGATATTGATGTAGCAGAATACAAGAGAGTATTGGCCGGTGACATTGCCAAAGAAGTTTGGGATACACTAGTCACTACATATGAAGGTACTTGTAAGGTGAAGCACGCAAAGATTAGTTAGTATCTTCACAAGTATGAGCTATTCAAGATAGAGCCTAATAAGAACATAATTCGGATGTACATTCACTTCACTGAGATTGTCAACAATATCAAGTCTCTTGGAAAGAAAATATCTCATGAAGAAGTCGTTATAAAGATTATGAGGAGTCTACCCTGGAGAAGATGGGGTCCCAAGGTGAAAGCTATTGAGGAACCTCAGCACCTGTCTCAACTCACGCCGGATGAGCTTATTGAAAAATTACTCACCCATGAGTTACATCTCGAAGAAAGGAAGCTTAGGTTAGCACCAAAAGAAACATTGCTCTCAAGGCCTCGGAAGAAAGAAGCCCAAGTTTGAGCTCCTTAGATTATGAAGAATACCTATGGCACTTCTAGCCCGAGGTTTCAAGAAAATGATGAAATACAAAAAGTGGCAAAAGAGGCCCAAGCAAAAGTTCTATAAGAAAGACAAAAATGGTAAATTTTCATCCTGTTCAAATTTCTCTTTGACTAAGAACTCTAACTATTTTTAGTGTGGTAGCAAGGACCACATAATTAAAGACTATCTAAAGTCAAGGACAGAAAGAAGAAAAGGTTATGGGTGCTACCTAGAGCGGTGAAGAGTCGGAAGAAGATGATGACACCGATGATGAGTCAAAGTGTCTAATGGCTTTATCGGACTCGGATGCTTAATCCGAGTCGAGATAGCGATGTATCGAATGCTGAGGATACATATCCTCACAAGGAAATAAATTGCTTCCTTACGTTTTCCAAGCATGATCTTGCTACATATATTTTTACTTTGGAAGAAAAGTCCAATTCTGAATCTTCTTAGTTCAAAGAGAAACTAAAATCTCTTAATGCTAAGAACATCACTTTGAACAAGGATTTAGAAAACTTGAGACAAAATCTGAATGTGCTTGAGCCTAGTACTCAAGATACTGAGATTGAGTCCGAGGGCCTCAAAATAGAGAATGAACAATTGAAGCAAAAGATTAATGAGTCTCAAGAGCTGGTTTTAAAACTCACTCAAAATCGGAAAAACCTTGATTTATTACTTAGTTCTCGGTGTGTCTCATTTAGAAAAAAGGTCTTGGATACAATACTGAAGAGAAAGACAATTCCTATAAAAACCTTTTCAGAATCGATTCCAGAACTATTAAATTCGGGAGAGCTGAGCATGGTCGTATTCATTCTTAAAGAAAAGGAACCGAGCCCATACCAGTTTTCATAAAAAGCCTTCTCAACCTGTTTACAAAAAGAGAGGTTTTCAAAGGAAAGAGACACATAGTCAATTCTCAAGGAAGAAGACTCGGAATCAGACTAGACCCAAAATTATTGAAATCTGGTTTCCTAAAAGTGCTCTTTCTTATAAAAGGACCACGAGTAAAAATAATTACTTGGGTTTCTAAGAGAAAGTGAGAAGGGTTAGTTTGTTTCTGTTTTTGTAGGTCACTTAAAATTGAAAGGGTCATTGGTACTTAGACAATGGATGCTCACAATACATGTTTAGAGAATCAAGACTCTTCTCGGAATCGGAAGAAACGAAAGGAGGAAAGGTCACATTTGAAGACATCAATAAGGGCAAGATGGTTAGGAATTGGAAGAATTAGTCAAGGAGATAACTTAGTAATCCCAATCTACTTTGTTAAAGGCTCAAATATAATCTTCTGAGCATATCTCAGTCTGTGTGACAAAGGTCAAGAGGTAAGGTTCACTCGGACCAACTTCTTTATTTCTCGATGCGAGTCACCAAAGAGACAAAACTCTTAGGTCCGAGGTTAGGTAACACTTACATTGTTCCTCTTTTAAATTCTAGTTAAGATTTATCATGTTTAAAAGCATATTTGAATGATGATTCATGGATATGGCATCATAGACTAGGCCATATCAGCATGCATACTATGAAGAAACTTGCATCTCATGGATTAGTTAGAGGATTACCTAACTGTTCATTAAAGAAAGATAAAACCTATGTTGCTTGCACAAAAGGGAAACAAGTCATATCATCTTTTCAGCCACTCAAGATAGTATCTACATCTGAAGTAGTTGAATTTATACATATAGATCTACCTTACTATTTCTAGTCCGAAGCAGTCAATACGGCAAATTACACTCTCAATAGATGCCTCATTTGATCTATTATGAAGAAGACACCCTATGAGCTACACAAAGGAAAGAAGCTTAACATTTACTACTTCAAACGATTCAGATGTAAATTCTTTGTGCATAACAATGGTAAGGAACATTTGACCAAATTTGATGCTAGGTCAAATGAAGGTATTTTCTTTAGTTATTCTTCATATAGCAAAGCTTATAGAATCTTTAACAAAAACCAACAAAAGAAGAAAATATTGTGGTAGGACAAGTGAATTCACTTTCTTAGATCTCAAGCTCTAACGAGATGAAGATGACATAACATAGGTTGAGTTGAGAATAAATATGAACAAAGAAAGCTGAACCAACTCGGAATGAGCAAATTCTGGAACCAGCTTAGACCACTAAAGGACAAGTAAATAAAGAAGACCAACAATTTGAACCAACTAATGATCAGAACATTCAACCAACAAACCTTATAAATCGGAGGATATGTAAAGGTTTCAAATATGCATCTAGTCCCCCACCTGAGAACTTCAGTTATGACATCAATAGTGGGGTAAGAACTAGTTCTTCTTTGCAAAACTTATGTGCATTTTTAGCATTCATTTCATTAATTGAACCTAGAAATGTACTAGAAGCCCCACTTTGAACCTGAATGGGTAGAGGCCATGCAAGAAGTGTTAACTCAATTTAAAAGAAACCAAGTCCGGACTATGACCAAATCACCTTCTAACCACCAAGTTATAGGAAACAAATGGGTTTTCAAGAACAAACTAGATCAAGGAGAGTTGGTAGCCAAAAACAAAGCCAGATTAGTTGCTCGAGGATATAGAAAAGAGGGAATTAATTATGGGAAACCTTTGCCTCTGTTGTTAGGATTGAGGCAATGTAAATTCTCTTAGAATTTGCATCTATCATGAACATTAACCTTTGTAAAATGGATGTTAAGTGTGCATTTATTAATGGTTATATTCAAGAAGAAGTTTACGTTGAGCAACCCCCGAATTTGAAAACTCTTAATTTCTAAATCATGTTTTCAAATTATAAAAAGCTTTGTATGGTCCGAAATAAGCTCCCAGAGCATGGTATGGAAGACTAAGTAGTTTCTTGGTTGAAAATGATTTCAAAAGAGGTCTTACTGACAAAACTCTTTTCACAAAAACTAACGGGAATGACTTTCTCATTATTCAAATTTATGTTGATGACATTATCTTTGGAGCTACTAATGAAACTCTATGCCAAGAATTTTCCGAGTTGACGAGACAAGAGTTCCAAATGAGTATGATGGGAGAACTCAATTTCTTCCTTGGATTGCAAATTAAGCAAGAGAAAGATGGCATTTATGTTCATCAATCAAAATACACCAATAAGTATTTGAAGAAGTACAAGCTACGAGGATGTGAAACATGCAGCAACGCCAATGAGTAACGAGTACTAAACTAGACTCGAATGAGAAAGGTAAAGGTGTAAATCAAAAACTTTATAGAGGTATGATAGGATCTCTACTTCATCTTACATCTAGTAGGCCAGATATCATGCTTTATGTCTGCCAATGTGCAAGATTTGAAGCTAACCCAAAGGAATCACATCTCACTACGAGTGAAGAGAATTTTTAAATATCTTGCGGGGACTCGGACACTTGGTCTCTCTTATTTAAAAGACTCTTATCCGACTCTCATCTGGATAATCGGATGTCGACTATGCTTGGAAACAAGGTTGATAGAAAGAGCACCTTAAGAGCATGTCAATTTCTGGCTCAATCACTCATTTTCTTGTAGTGAAAGAAACAAAACTCAATTTCCCTATCAACTATTGAGGTAGAGTACATAGCAGCTAGAGCTTGCTATGCTCAAATTCTATGGATCAAGCAACACTTGAAGGATCTTGGATTGTTCACATTTATCCCAAATAAGTGTGATAATCAAAGTGTCATCAGCATAACCAAGAATACAGTTCAGCATTAAAAAAAAAACAAAGCATATTGAGGTCAAGTATTATTTTCTAAGGACCACTCTGAAAAAAGGTGATATTGAACTTGAGTTTATTCCTACCAAATTTCATCACAAAACCTTTGAGTGAAGATTAATTTTGCTTTCTTAGGTATGAACTTGGTATGATGATTGCATGATTATCTAATTCATTGCATGAGAATTTGTGAGTTTGATTTATTATTATTTTTCTGAATGAATAACAAATACTTCATTTGAACCATAATGAAACCGAGCTGTGAGTTATTAATTTTCTGAGTGTGTTTTGAGTCACTCGGACACATTAATGAGTTAGACTCAGTCATTAGAAAAATGCATATCAAAATTCTAAGATCACATTTAAATCAATGGAGAATCTTAGAAATGTTTTAGAAATTTTTTTCTATCTCTGTCACACGAACGGTCGGGAAACTAGCCGTTAGAAGGAAGCGGTTTCGGGATATAATAGTTGCACACTTACTACAAGAAAATGATGTTTTGTAGCAAACATTTTGTGGCAAAATTAAAGTCACTGCAATATTTTCAAAAATATCAAAATATTTGTGGCAATATAAAGTTTGCCACAAAATGGGCAGCCTATAGTGGCAATTTATTTAAAATTACTACTAATAATTTTAATTTTCATTGATGGATATAACTTTGATAATTACAAATAATAATGGGTAATTCGTATAAATTTACAATTGTATGAAGAAATATATGTACACTCGAATAAAACAAAATTGTGTCTCGAACACCATTTATTTATAAATAAAATAATAAGTAAATGAAAAAAATAATAAATAAAAAAATTAGAAAATATATACAAGCCAATAAAATTTAGCAAAATGTATAATTATACGTTTAACCATGTGGTGAAGAAAATAGTAAAAAGATAAGAGATAATAAAATTTAATAGGAGAAAATTAAAAAAAGCTGCTATCAAAAAGCAAAAAGCATCGAGATATCATATCAATGAAAAGGAGGGGGTGTATGTAAACCAAGAAAATATCATCTTACATCTCCTCCCACCTCTCCTTCACTCCCTCTCTTACCGTCAGCCGGCCAAACCTCGCCTTGCTCCTTCGCCACCGGTGCACCCTGGCCGCTGCCTTGTTGCCCCATCCATTTTTCTATTCTGCCTTCCCTGTCTTGTACCAGCAAGAGGCGAGAACAACCCTGTGTTGCTACTGTCGTTGGCCAACTATTGCCACCGCCCCCGGGCCACTTCCCGGCACTTGAAGCTGGCGACCAACGCTTGAGGCGTCGCCTCGACATTGAACTCCACCACCTGACCTTCCACCCTCCTATTCTTCCTTTAACCCCTTTTGAAGTATCTCTCTAATCCTCAATTTCTATGTAAATTATATCATAAATTCATGTTATAATTGAATAATTAGACAAGTAGATGTTGTAAATCATGTTGTAATTGAATTTTGAATTGGTTGTGGTGGAATTGGAAGAACTTTGGGGAGTAATTGAAATATGGTTATATATAAAGTTAGGGTTGAGTATATGTCCATAAGGTATTGGAAATTAATTTGAGTTTATCCAAAATTGTGGACATGCTTGTTGAATTTCTATATGAGCATGAATGGATTGCTTGGGTGTGTGAAGATTGTTTAAGTTATAGAGCTAGGCCAGGGAAGTGAAATAATCAAAATTGGGTTATGTTAATATTGAAAAAATTTGATGAAAATACATTTGGAAGTTTTATTAGAATTGGAAGTGGTTTTTGTGGAGTTGAAATTTGTAATTAGGAAGGTGATATGATCTGGAGACTCTTAAACTATTTAAGTTTTAAGTATATGATGTAGAGATATTTTAATTGTAGGTGTAAATATATATATGACATGTTAAACGATAGGTGAAATGTCCTTGAAAAAAATTGACGAAAATACATTTAGAAGTTTTATTGGAATTGGATGTGGTTTTTGTGGAGTTGAAATTTGTAATTAGGAAGGGGATATGATGTAGAGACTCTTAAACTGTTTAAGTTTTAAGTATATGATGTAGAGACTCTTTTAACTCGTTGGTGTAAATATTTATGTGACATATTCAATGACAGGTGAAATGTGTATAAATAGAAGCCTTGTCTCTAACAATAAGAGACGCAATGCCCCAACTTAAATTATAGCATCCACTGTCATATGTTTCTTAAATTTGATTTAGATACGGAATAATTTTATGGGGCATTATAATTTGGGCCGTTACAAATTCCTTCTCTGTGTTTAGTCTTTGTATGAATTCCTCATCCAAGACCGCTGTTGTTGACTAAACAAGTTTAATTTGTACTCCAACTGTTGTTTACGAATTCATAATTGATTGATTTGGGATTCAATTGTGTAGTAGGTTTTCTATCCGACGCTATTTTGTATTGTGGTATATCGGAAATCCCTCATTTTAGAAACTAATTCATTTTTCGTTTCTTCGATTGGTGTGTTTTTTCAATCTGGTTTGCGATAATTCGATTGAGGCTCGGTGTTTTGATCGAAATCTAAGTAGCTTGTTGACAGAAAATCCTAACCTGATTCACACTTTTTACGATGGGAAGGTATACTATCTCAATCTCTATCTCGAATAAGTTCGATATTCTTTTAAAATAGTTGCGGAGTTGTGGTTGCTTCCTTGATTGTGAATACATTTTATCTAGCACTTGGAAGCATTCATGTATTCTGAATTTCTTGATTTAATTCCTGGTTATTGCTTTTAGCTGAGACATGCGTTGAAAAATGTTTGCTTAAACATTTTTTGTGGGTCTCTTGGAATCGATCTTATTAAGAATTGCATACATTTAGTCTTCCTATACCCAATACAAGAGGGATCCACATTTGGAGGAGTTGTTGTTGTACATGCTGTTATTATCAAGAAAAGATAGTGAAACCCCGACCGGAAGGTTTAGAGTTTCATATCTAAAAAGGTTATAGTTTCGCCGGTGGAAAAATTGGATGGTTTTCACATATATTAGGAACACATTAGTAGATTACGTCATCTTGTGGAACGTTTTTGTTTGTTTCGGAGGTGTGTCAAATTAACATGCTCTGATTTGTTTTTTAGAAGTTAATAGTCTTCGATACGACAAGCCCTGTGTTGTGATCGATCAATGCAAATAGCCTATGCCAAAATGTGGCTCACTTAGGCAATTTTTGATTTTAGATAGTTAGCTACTAGATAGGGTTTACGGGGTCCTCCACACATGTAATTAAGTTAATAAAACATATCTAAAATAATATTAAACCTGCCTTAATATTAGATACCAAAAATGAAAACATTTTTAAAAAATTAAAAATATCTATTATAAATAAGAATTCAAGGTGCTACTATTAGAATCCATGCTGCAAAGCCTTTTTATTCATTGATAATTATCTTTTGCTACATGTTAAATTTTTCCAAAGCCTTAATAGCCTCAAACTCTGCAACAAATTAAAAAATAGGAATTTCTTAAGGCTGAAAGTGGCCAACACAACACAGTTGTAACATCCCAAAACACCCCTAGGAGTATTATATCGCCGAGTTCCTTAAAGGAACTCCCAAGACTCTTTATGGTGTCGGTTTGGCTGTATAAACTCAACTTAAAGATAATAAAGGTCGTTTTCCAAAAGAATATGAGATTTCCTAAAACTTTTGGCAGAGTTCTGTTTGTAATGTGGATTATCCCTTAGGCTTAAAGCCATAAATCCTTGCATAAGAACCACAATATAACTCAAGGAGTTACACGCTGAGAGTATACAACTCAACGGCCACACGCGGGAGTCCAACCAATCATGCGATAAAACTTAAAACAATCTAAATGGTTTACTATACATCCGGTACAACTATATGAACTTAATTACAAAGTACAATCTTTAGAAAATACAAGAAATGCACGACCGCCACTTGGATCACTTAGCAAACAACATACAGCAATAAGCGGGAGTCCCAAATACTTTATGTACCGCATACATCTCTTGAGAGTGTACCTACAACACTCTGGAAGGGAAAGGGGGAAATTTGTAGGGGTGAGCAATAAACCACGGGCTCACAGGAGTCTTATACCCTTAAAATGAAAATTCTTTACACATATTACTCATAATAATGAAATCGGCGAAAGCGTAATAATATAATACAAATCTATATACTTTTCGATGAAATCTCTTGAAATCATTTGCAACATGAAACTCATAACACTTCAATCATTCAAAAGCACGGATGTAATCATTTTGGAATTGAATCACATTAAACAAGGTGGAACCATCTGCACTTTCTTTCAAATACTTTCAGCCATAGACTGAAAATTCTTTCGGGGCTTTAGACGATTAAACTAGCCCTTGGCGGTTCTCGGGCGTTACCCACGACTCGAGTTCCGGGACCTATCTCTAGTCAAATACCGGAAGGCTCCACTTTCCTCGTCAGGAAAGAATCAACCTCTCCGGTTGATGGGCATCCTGATACGCAAAGACCCCGTGGGCTGATATGCACGACCACCTCCTTCCTCTGGTCTAAACAACCTTAGCCTAAAATTCATTTAAACCGAAGTGATCACAATCACTTATCAAACTTGGTTTCTAACCAAGATCTTAATTAATTTATCATCGTAGAAGGCATGACACACGTGTCACCCTTCTAAATTCACTTTCTTAAATCCGATTCACTTTCTCAAATTCGATTCACTTTCTCAAACAAGTTTCACTTCTTTAAAACATAATCATGTTTGAAAGGTAGTTCACAAGAAATTGCATTCAAGGATCGTTTCACGTAAAATACAAAACTCCTTTCGAAACTACTTTTGAGCATCACGTAAAGCAATCACTTAACATGAATAGCCACCATTCAATGCAAGCAGTCATTCTCAACTCTTTCCAACTATACCTTTCTCAATCCACCACTCTAGTACGATTAATTTCCATTGTTCGAGCCACAAGAACCACAAGCGGATACCACCTAATTGAACATTCAACTTCTCACAATTCGTTGTCTTTACTTCAATTCCTCATTTTATGTCTCTACTTTATGAATCCACTTCTTTTTCTCATGTCTCAACTTCTCACAACTCCCTATCTTTACTCTAACTCCTCATTCTAGGTCTCTATTTCATAAATTAACTTCCTTTGCTCATACTCGACCATATGACTCCTAATCTCACTTTATCACATAAGTTCTTCTTGCTAGGTTCATCTTCCAACTTAATTTCATCTCAAAGACTTAGATACATTCTAAACTCAACATAACCTTACAATTCCCTGCACGTCGTTTCCCTCCCTCAAACTCCCATTGTATGATGCTATCTTATTAATCAACTTCTGTTCATCCACCCTTAAATATATAACTCTCAATCGCTTTTCATTATTTAATTTCTGTTAGCTTCGCTTACTTTCCCATTCGATTCAACCTCGAGGATTTAAATATAGTTCGAACTTAATTAACCCGACAATCACCCACTTCGGCCTCAATTGTGCATCACTTAATATTAATTCATACTCCTTTGTGTACTTCCCTCATTATTTCCCGATATTAGCAATCATTTCTTAATGCCGCAATCTCGGTAAATCTCTAACGCTCAATCTGAAATATTAATTCACAATTTATACCCAAGCCACAACGTACTCATCCCTAACTTGACTGAAATCTCGATACTATTCATTAGACCCAAGCAACCTAACTCCGTCTAACTTCCTAGATTTTCAATTCAAGCTTAAACGACCACCAATTCCCTTCACGATTCCTAATTCAACTTTCAACAATTACTAAACTTGTTTAATAGCATACGAGTTCAATATTCACAATCATACTCAACAATCACGATAAACTCATTTGGATTTCGAAATTGCTAATAGTTTAGAGCATAAGACCACCCACCTCGAATTCTAAGGTTTGAAATCGGATTAAGTATTCTGCGTTGTTCGGGTTCCGGCCTCTCACTTTTCTCGCCTCTAGTCCCCGGTTTCACCCGTTCGGGCTCTCTTCCTCTTACTCTATTTCCGATCGAGTTGACTCCCCCACTGCCTCTGGTTCTCATTTCTTGCTTCCTCTGCCCTCCGTGCTTGCTTTTACTTATTTTCCTCGCCTCTCGCCTTGCCGGTTTGCCGTTCTCATCGTCCCTCAAGGTTGGTCTCGGTCCCTCGCGCTCTTTGTTTCTACTCCGGGTCTTTCTTTTGCCCTCACTCTGCCCCCGTCTCTCGCTCTCTTCCCTTCGCTCATTGCCTCTTTGCGTCGCCGGCTACCGCCTTTGGTTCTGCAGTGGTCGCCGATCCCCTTGGTCTCCCTAGCCCTTGCATGCTCGCCTCTCTCTACGCTCGATCCTCCCTCTTCCATTCTTTCTTTGCTCTGTTTCTTTTCCTTTTCGCCTTCGCTAGCCCTTCCTTTCTCTTTGCTCTCACGCTCTCTCCTCTCTCTCCCTACTCCGAGTTTGCATTCTGCTTCCTCTTCTTTTCCCCTACTTGGGCTCCCTCTCCCTCTTTCCACCGAATGGTCTGTCGGTCCATAATCCTTATTGGACCGTAATCTTTTCCTCTCTAATCTACTTAGTGTAAGAGTAATCCCAATCCCCCTTGTTTTCTTTTCTCTTTTTTTATTAAACATAATAATAATTAAACCCACATACGTAGCATAAGCGGTCTCGAATTTATACGTATCCGGTCCAGCGAGAAAATTCGAGAGAAAGGAATTAATATACGCTACTAATTATAATTACGCGGACGAATAATAATTCGCTCAAATAACTTATGAATATCTAACCACGAACATAACTTGGTCATTTGACCTACTCTTATTTAATTAAGGCTTAATAATTAATTTGACTCATAAAACTACCTAACCCAAAATTACGGGTCTTACAATAGTTTTGAAAACACTTGCGCCAAATCTTCTCTAGTGACTTTCTTGGGCTGAAAATTGGCATGGGGACATAAGACACCTTTACCTTGATTGTTGATGAGGTGAGATACCCTTACAAGCCCTATGTTGTCACCGATTAATGCAAACAGTATATGCTAAAATGTGCTTCACTTAGACAGGTTCTTGATTTTAGTTAGTCACTTCCTTCATAGGGTTTAGGGGTCCTCCAAACATATAATTAAGCTAATAAAACTTGTCTAAAATAATATTAAATCCCCTAAATATTAGAGACCAAAAATGAAAAAGTTTGTTCAAAAATAAAAATAAAAAAATGCTATAACTAAGAAGTCATGGTGCTAAAATTGAAATCCTTGTTGGGACAACCTTTTTCTTCATTGATAATCATCTTTTACTACATGTTAAACTTGTCCAAAGCTTTAATAGTGTCAAAATGTGCAAAAAATAAAAAAAAAGGAATTTTTGGACAGCTAAGGCTAAAAGTGGTCAGCACAACATAGTTCTGGAAACACTTGCGCCAAATCTTCTCTAATGACTTTCTGGGGCTGAAAATTGGTATGGGGGCAAAATAAACCTTAACCTTGATTGTGGATAAGGTGAGACACCCTTCTAGGCCCTGTATTGTGACTAATCAATCCAAACAGCCTAGGTAAGAATGTGACTCACATAGGCAATTCTTGATTTTAGTTAGTCACATACTTCATAGGGTTCGGAGGGTCCTCCATACATGTAATTAACCTAATAAAACATTTCTAAAACTATATTAAAGTTGTCTTAGAATTATAGACCAAAAATGAAAAACTTATACAAAAATAAACTTTTTTTTGCTGTAACTAAGAACTCAAGGTGCTAAAATTAAAATCTTGGCTAGAACAACCTTTTTCTTCGTTGATAATCATCTTTTACAACATGTTAAACTTGTCCAAAGCCTTAAAGCCTTAAAATGAAGAGAAAATTAAATAAAAAGAGAAATTTTTGGGCAGCTTTGACTGAAAGTGGCCAGCATAATTTTGGAAACACTTGCGCCAAATATTCTCTAGTGACTTTGTGGGACTAAAAATTGGCATGAGGATAAAACATACCTTTACCTTGATTGTGGATGAGGTGAGACACCCTTCTAGGCCTTGTATTGTGACTCGATCAATCAACCTAGGCCAAAATGTGGCTCACTTTGCCAATTCTTGATTTTAGTTAGTCACCTCCTTCATAGGGTTCAGGGGTCCTCCACACATGTAATTAAGCTAATGAAACATGTCTAAAACAATATTAAAGCTCCCAAAATATTACAAAAATGAAAAAATTATTCAAAAATAAAAAAATTATGCTCGTAACTAAGAACTCAAGCTGGTAAAATTGGAATCTAGGCTGAGACAACCTTTTTCTTCGTTGATAATAATATTTTACTACATGTTATACTTGTTTAAAGCCTTAATAGCCTTAAACTGAAGAGCAAATTAAATAAAAAAAGGAATTTTTGGTCGACTTTGATTGAAAGTGGCAAGTACAGACACAATTTTGGAAACACTTGCACCAAATATTCTCTAATGACTTTCCGGGGCTGAAAATTGGCATGAGGACAAAAGATACCTTTACCTTGATTGTCGATGGGGTGAGACACCCTTCCAAGCCCTCTATTGTGATTGATCAAGGCAATCAACATTTAATTAAAATGTCATTTCTCTAAAATTATATATATATTATCTTACATATTATGAACTCTTCAATTCAAATATCATGCTTATATAGACTAACATTTATTAAAATTTTACGTTATATAGCTACGTGATTCATGCTAGAGATTTCATATTTGAAGCGAAGAAGGAAAAATCTTGCAAATGAAAAATTCTTTCTATTATTTCTTTCTCAGAATAAATGTAGAAGATTTCATGGAATGATTTTGTTTTTTTATTCAAATGTTAGGAAATTTGAACATAGACATTATTTGTCCATAATATTCTACTACTCTTAGTTTGTGCGGTATTTACATTAATGAAATATTCTTTTCGATTGAATTCAGTTGGTTTAAGGACTTATTAATGTATTATTATAAGCATAAGTTCAACTCGTTACATAATTGTTAATTACAATTAATAATAATAATAATAATAATAATAATAATAATAATAATAATAATAATAATAATAACAACAACAATAATAATAGTAATAAGTCATCTGAAACTGGTAAATTGCAACAATATGTATTTAAATTGAAATCAAAATATTGTAGTAGCAATATAATTTGCTAATAATATAATTTTTTTGTAGCAAATGCTGATTTTGTGACAAATGTAACTTGCTACAAATGCGAAGGTATAGTAGCAAAATAATATTTTGTGGCAAGTTATCATTTGCCACAAAAATGTAGTATTTGTGACGATTTTTAAATTTGCAACAAAAGGCTTTTGTAACGGACTTTCTGTGGCAACCTTGTGACAATTTAGAAATTGTCACAAAATGGATATTGTGACAAAATTGTTGTATCTTGTTGCAAATTTAGTTGCCAAAAAAGCAAATTTTCTTGTAATGACTGGAATGACAAACGGCTCGCTAGTCGTTACTCGGAGCATTGAGTCATCAAGGCTTTTGTTCTATGAGAGCTTTCGTTCTATAAATAGCATCTACCCATCCTCATTCATTCACTTTGCTATCTCTTACTCTCTTCACTTGAACTTAGAATCCTTTACTCGAATACTCTCAAACTTCGGACTCTCCACTCTCAACTCTCAACTCTCAACTCTCTCTATCTCTCACTCGTTCACTTTCCTAATCTCTTAATTTCTCAATGTTAATCTCTTTCTCTTTCTCTCGAAAATGCCTAAGAGAAACTGTTGCTGAAGGAGGTTCAGCCACTAAGAAGGCTAGAACTAGAACCATCCAACAAGGAAATCCTCAAAAGGATCCCTCCAATGGCAAAGCACTCGCTTTCGATGACCAAAAGCTCATCGTGCCTAGCATTACTTCATTGAAGAAAAATTCTTTTCATCCACAAAACTTTCATGGATCAAGCCTATAGGTACTTTCAATTATTTGTGTTTCTATGATTACATATGCCCAGAACTAGTCACATAGTTCTACTAAAATATGGTTACAAGAGACAATGTTGTCTCTTCTCTCGTTCAAGAGAAGGTTATTCGTATTAACCTCTCCCCGCTTCACAAGCTTTTTGATGTTTAGACTCTCTTCCTGAACTCAAGCCCAATTTCTTCTAATGAAATCGCTAATCATTTCTCCGACAAGTATGCCCAAATTATTCCAAAGTCCGAGAAAGAACTTTTCTGTGACTCATATGTCTTCCGGAGCTAGACACTTTTTGCTTCATTTTGATGAGAACTATGTTCTCTTTCTATCCCTCTAAGGACAACCCCAACAGCAAGGTTCCTAAGGTTCTCTATGACCTCTTTCCTTTCATTCGGAAAAGATAGCTTATGTCCCATATGATCGAAAAAGTCCCCTCTTCCTTTATGTGTCTGTACTTCTACAATATTTGCTCACTTTAAAGTGGATCTCCCAAATGGTCCACATAAATTTCTGGAGCCAACTATCTCGCATAGGCAGACCTGAGCTAGTTACACTAGGATACTAGGAAATATCATCCGGTGTCCGGGTTCACACTTTTGAGCTTCTACCTCCTCCTCCGCCTCGGACGCAGAAGAGTTCCGAGACACCTCTTCTCACTATTGGACCATCTTCTTTCTAGCCTGCCCTTACCATAGACTTACTTCAGAATGTGGCTTCTCAATTTGCTGCTCTTGCCAAAAGTTACAATTAACTCATACGGCTTTCTAGGCTTTCATGCTTATTTTGACTCAACTTCGGTGCTCGGCTCGAAGTAGATCGATCGAGTCAAGCCCTGGTCAAAGAGCTAAAAGATGTCATCAAGCAACAACAAGATCAAATCCGTTGTCTTCAAGAGTGCAAATCAAAGGCTGTTGAGGACTCCCACTCGAACAAGTATCATCCTCGTAGTCCTCCAGCTCTTCTAACTCGAGTCGGAAGAATTAGAAATAGGAATAGCCAAGTCGAAGGCCAAGGGAAGAAGGAACCTGAGGTCATTTCCTTATAATACACCAAGTCTGCCTCAAAAAGAGGTTGGGGATGGTGGTCAATCCGAGGCTCAACCTTCTACACAACCATCTCAAGCTGAAGAGGTTGAGGGCTCAAATGAGGAGATAGAAGAAATACAACCTCCGGTACGCAGGTTTGCCATTTCGATCACGAGATCTACCTTTGCTCCTACCACCTATTCCTTACCTAGATGCTTCCTCTTAAGGCTATCAATGTAGAAGAAGGGATCCTCGTTCTTTCTCCTCCACTCACATGGCTCCACCCCTCCTCGCTTTCAATTTTTTTTTTTCCAACATCTATGTATCTCTATTTACTCCCTTCCCCATTTATTTCTTTGATGAAATGCATAGGGGAGAGAAAAGTCAGATGGATGTTTGGTTTAGGGCGAGTTTAGTTTCTTTTGTTTTTCATTTCGTGTACTTTTTTAGCATGAATGAAATTTTACAATCTCCGAGCATCATTAACTTGTATTATCCATATCTCATTATATGTACTATGATTTTATGCTCTAATTCTTATTCTTATGCTCCGATAAATTCTGTTCTAATATTTCTTGCATTAATATGTTCTCACAACAAATTTTAACTTTGTTTCACAAAGCACATTCTACGGTTATTCCTGTCTAAGCAATGAAAACTTAACTCTCTAAACTTTTAGGATCTTTTATTAAGTGTTGAATGCCTTTCATCAAAAAAGGGCAGATTGAAGATTCGAGTGTAACTCTCTATCTCTCTATGGTTTTGATTTCAACTCATTCTAAGGCTTCAAAAAGCTTATCTTTAAGTTTTCAACACTGTCTCGAGCTACTCCGAAAAGCATCTCTTGAGTAAAACACAGTTCACTAGGTTTCGACACACTC
Organism: Talinum fruticosum; assembly: GCA_021018815.1. Classification (NCBI taxonomy): domain Eukaryota; kingdom Viridiplantae; phylum Streptophyta; class Magnoliopsida; order Caryophyllales; family Talinaceae; genus Talinum; species Talinum fruticosum. The sequence continues at coordinate 4,486,537 of JAITYX010000040.1, forward strand.
GGATACAACTTATATAGTTGTCATAAGTAAATAATTTCACGAACATATCCGAAGACTCGGGTAGCCTTTAGGAAACTCATATCTAAGTATATGTTATTTTCGAACCCACTCGAAACCATCTCGTTAAATCATATTTTATACGAATTTTTATTAGTTATTTAGCTTATATTATATAGTTTATTTTATCTAATTTATCTTATTTATTTTATTTATAGGTAATTATCGAATAAATTGGGAAAGAAGACAAAAGATGTTAAAAGTGGGTTTTTAGCTACCGACAAGCATCCTAGAAAAGATATGAAATCGGTCCATAAAAATAATATGTCATAAAATATTTATTTTATGATATTTTATTTTGTGAACTCCTAATTGGAAGAGAAAAGGAAACTTAGAAGAGAAGAAAGAGGAATAAACCCTAGCTCCTTCACCTTATATATACTACTTATTATCATCATGGAGAGCAACCACATGCAGCCCTTGCTGCCCCTCTTGCCTGGCCGCCTACGGACACGCTGCGCCCCTTTAGCCGCCCATCACCATCCCTTCCTTGGCTTCCCCCTTCGCTGCCCACAATTCCTTTGCTGCCCCCTACAGCAGCCCATCATCTCTCGCTCACCTCCTTCACATCATCATCCTATGGGGAAGATTGTTTTGGTAGAATTATTATTATTATTATTGTTGCAATTTTTATTTTAAGACTTTATTTTTATTATTAGATTAAAATTAAAGATGCTATTTTTATTTAGTTTATGTGTCCAAAGTTACATTATGTTTGAGTAATTTTTCTTATACTTAGTATAATCTACTTGAAACCATGTTAAATTATTTATTTTGAAATAAAGTTTCGATCTTTATTGTCTTATTGATTCGATCCATGATTCTATGATAATTTGATTTTAATGTGTATGATTTTATGTCTAATTAATTAGAGTGCACACTAATTAGTTTTATATAAATTCATATGATAGTTTAAAGGGTTTAAGTACGTAATCGCTTGATCTTTTAGACATAAGTATCACCCTAGTTAATCATGGATGACTCATAGCCATCTGTTTTAATTAGGAAATTATCATAGATCCTTCTTAAATCAATTTGCTAGTAGATTGGTTATTAGGTGCTAGATGATGTTTTTCTAATACTGAATGCTCTAATTTGATTAGATTGTAGTGCTAGTGCTAGGGTTATCAATATTAGTATGGTTTATATTATGGCTAGGCCTAAGAAAACTAATAACTAAGGAAAAAACGGGAAGTTCCGCTAGTGGTTGTCTTCTACAGTTTAGCTCATGGGTAGATCAATTTGTGTATTAATGATAAATAATAAGTTGCATGGTGGATATATATTATACTAAGTGTTTTCATAAATTTTATATCTTTGATAATTATTTGTTTGCTTTTTAGTTATTTTCTTTAGTTTGTCAATTTTTATTTATAAATTTATAGTCTTTTATTATCGATTTCATTATCCCCCTAAAGTTCAGTATTTTAGGTTAGTTTTAGTAATTTTATTTTAATTTAATTTTGAGTCTTTATATATTTTAATTTTCAGATTATTTTTCTATCACTTTTTATTATTTTTGAGTCAGTTTGTTAGAAATTAGTTTAAAAATAGTCTCTTTTATTATTTTTTGTGTTTTATCTTCTTTTAGGGTTCAGATAGAGTTCTAGTTTGCTGTGATTAAATTTTGAATTTTTGGAATTAATTTGATAATTTTTCATATTTAATTCTTGAATTTAATTACTACAGATTTTTGTTAGATAATTTCATAAATTCGATTTTGAATTTTATTTTTATATTTTTAGGGTCTGGTTAGGTCTATAAAATTAGTGTTAAAATTCTGGGTAATTTTAATATTTATTTTCGTAATTATTTTAGTGCAAAATTTTACTCATTTAATTTTCTGTCTTAGAATTTGTTTATTTTCTGCTCTAGTTTTCTATTTTAATTATTCTAAAAAATATACAAAAATATTTCTGGGATATTTTAGTTCTATTGTTATGTATAAATTATTTATTTAGTTGTTAGATAATTTTCTATGATTTTTAGTTATTGATTTTAATTTATATTTTCTATTTTGTTTTTAAGAGTAGTAAATTGAATTAGATTTAAGCTTACATATTTATTATATCTTTCCTTGTGGATTTGATCCCTACTCGCTGTATGCTATATTATTTATTCTAAGCCTAAGTAGTGGTTAATTTGTAGTTGTACGACAAGCTAACAAATTTTAGGCGTCGTTGCTGGGAAAGAAAATAATAGTTGTTAGTTTTTATTTAACTTAGATTTATTACTTTTATTACTTCTTTGTGAGTTTAATAGTTTTTTTCGTAGTTTTTTTAGCGTTTTATTTTATTTTGATAAGGAGCTTACATTTGATGAAGTTGAAGCCAAGTAAGTGTTTCGATTCTATTTCGTAAGTTCTGAAATTATTGAGATGACTACTTTACGTGAACTTGCTGCACCTAACTTGGATACACAACTTCTACCTATCTCATATCCTACATTGGACCGACCACTAAAATTGAACTCCGGATTCTTAAATATGTTACCTAAATTTCATGGACTGTCCGGTGAGTACCCATATCATCATATCAATGAGTTTATTATTACATGTTCCACCATGCAACTTGAGGGAATCACCCAAGACCAAATTAAGTTGAGAGCCTTTCCCTTTTATTTCGGGATAAGGCTAAAGATTGGTTTTATTACTTACCATCTGCAACATTCACTACATGGACCGAAGTTCATAAAGCATTTTTAGAGAAATTTTTTCCTACATCTAGGATAGGGTCCATTAGAAAGGAAATTTGTGGTATTAAACAGATGATTGGGGAGATTTTTTCGAATATTGGGAGCCTTTTAATAAATTATGTGCTAGTTTTCCCCAACATCAAATTTTTGAGCATTTATTGATTCAATACTTTTATGAAGGTTTATTACCAATAGATAAAAAAATGGTAGATGTTGCTAGTGGAGGGGCTTTGTTTAATAAGACTCCAGCTCAAGCTAGAGAAATCTTTAATATTATGGCCCAAAATACTCAACAATTTGGAATTGGAGATACCCAATTTCGGAATGTTAATGAGTTCAATTTAGGTCCATCTGTAGAGACCCAATTATCCCAAATTACTGTTATGTTAAACAAATTGGTCAATAGAGGAGAAACAATAGCTTGTAAAATTTGTTGTTTAGAGCGGCACCCTATCGATGCATGCCCTACTCAACAAAGACGGCATGTGAATGCTATTTTTTCCAACCAAGGTCAAATGAACTATAACCCATTGTCCAACACTTATGAAGAATGGAGTGACTACTCTAACCTTAGGTATGGATTTGAAGAAAACCCTCTGGAATTTTATCAATCCATTGCTCAGGACAAAACTAATTATCTTTTACGAGTAAATCATTAAGAAGATGGATGACCGAGAAAAGGAGACTGACCTTAGGCTCCAAAGCTTAGAGATGACCATTAAGCGGGTTTAAGAGAGACAGATTGCCAATGATACCATGCTTAGTAACCCGCAAGCCCAAATGCAATCTCAACCTTTCCAAGATCCTAAAGAAAATGTGAGTGTCTTAACACTTAATGGTGGGAAAGAGTTAGAGGAACTCGAGAAAAACATAGAGGAACCTAAGAAAAACTTAGAGGTAGAGCTAGAATTAGAGGTCAAGGAATCTAAACTTGACCAAAACAAAGATGACGCCTCTAATGCTAAGGAAATAGGTGAAAATAAGAAAGATCTTTACAAGCCTATCCCACTTTTTCCTATTAGACTAATAAGCACAACTCCTAAGATAGACGAGGCAATTGATGATATCATAGAAATATCTAGGAAGGCAGAAATCAATAATCCTCTTCTAGATACTACGAAACGAGAACCTCGTTATACTAAGTTCCTTAAAGATATATTCACAAACAAATTAAAATTGAAAAGGAATAACAAGGTAAGGGTGAAGGAGAATACATCTGCTCTTTTCCAAAAGAAATTTTCCACTAATTGCAAATATGCAGGAGACCGGATCAATTTAGTGTGGGAAATGCAATTAGATGATCCTTGACCTACAGAGGTGTCGAGCCAAAGACAAGTAAACAAAGGTACTGGTTAGGAGCAACCCAACATTTTCAGGGAAGTTTCTATAATTTTCACTTTAATTTTAATTTTATTTTTGTTATTTTGCATGCATTAGGGACAATGCATGAATTAAGTGTGGGGAGTGCATCCTGCATTTTATTTTTATCTTATTTTTTGAAAAAAAAATTAAAAATTTTTTTCTTGTAAAGAAATGCATGAACATGAATATATGCTAGGTCAACTTGCTTAAAATTTTTCTGTTCATAGTTTTTCTTTCCCTTTGAAAGTGAGAAATTTGAACATGTTAATTGTCATTTAGAGTTGTTTGAGTTGATCCTCATATATTTCTCCAATTTGTGACAATCATAATTTTTTGTCAGATTGATCATGTTATATAATCATGATAGAGGCAATAAATTGACTTAAACTGCTCACCTAGACTACTCGAACTTAGTAGATTGACTCATTGAAATTTTGATTTTTCTTATTTTGCCTTTCCAAAAAAAAAATGTTAGTTTACCAACATTGGTCGGAGTTGGTGGCTCGGCACCATTTCCCCTTAAGTTTAGGTCTCAAGTTGAGCCTTATGAATGGAGTAACCCATGCTGGGAGAGTCATGCCCCTTTTGGGCCGATCAAAGACTCGAACCATACTAATGAAAAGAAAAAGAAAAAAAATAGAGTATTAACTCCAGCACCTCTATTTGGGTGAGTGGGAGACAGGGAGTGTTATATTTCTAAAACCCTATATGGGCCTCGAATATGTGCTTGAATGGAGATATATATATATATATATATATATATATATATATATATAAAGAGAAAAAAAGAGAAAAAAAGGGTAGTTTGCAAAACAAGTTTATTATCGATTTTTAGTGATTTATCTCGTTGATTTAGTGTCTCTATAACCATACTCGCACCTTAATTTTTCCCATCCTACAACATTTTAGACCTCTTGACCGGAATGCACATGTTCGAAAAAGATGGATAAGTTTTGACTGTTGCTTAAATGAAAGAGATATTGTGAGGCTGATGAATAAACTCTCTAATAACAATGAAATGTTTAGTTTTTCACTTGCTTGGGAAAGACAAATTTTCATCAAACTATTTTTGAAAGCAAGGCAAACTTAGTATATATTTTATGTTTTATGTATATCTTTATAAGAAAGTATATTATTAGATCGAGTCTTAGATTTCTTTGCATGAGGACGTCCAAAGTCTAAGTATGGGGGATTTGTTAAATCATATTTTATACGTATTTTTATTAGTTATTTAGCTTATATTATATAGTTTATTTTATCTAATTTATCTTATTTTGTTTATTTATAGGTAATTATCGAATAAATTGGGAAAGAAGACAAAAGACGTTAAAAGTGGGTTTTTAGCTACCGACAAGCATCCTAGAAAAGATATGAAATCGGTCCATAAAAATAATATGTCATAAAATATTTATTTTATGATATTTTATTTTATGAACTCCTAATTGGAAAAGAAGAAAGAGGAATAAACCCTATCTCCTTCACCTTATATATACTACTTATTATCATCATGGAGAGCAGCCACACGCAGCCCTTGCTGCCCCTCTGGCCGCCCACAGACACGCTGCCCCCCTGGCCGCCCATCACCATCCCTTCCTTGGCTGCCCCCTTCGCTGCCCACAATTCCTTTGTTGTCCCCCTACAGCAGCCCATCATCTCTCGCTCACCTCCTTCACATCATCATCCTATGGGGAAGATTGTTTTGGTAGAATTATTATTATTATTATTATTATTATTATTATTATTATTATTATTATTATTATTATTGTAGCAATTTTTATTTTAAGACTTTATTTTTATTATTAGATTAAAATTAAAGATGCTATTTTTATTTAGTTTATGTGTCCAAAGTTACATTATGTTTGAGTAGTTTTTCTTATACTTAGTATAATCTACTTGAAACCATGTTAAATTATTTATTTTGAAACAAAGTTTCGATCTTTATTGTCTTATTGATTCGATCCATGATTCTATGATAATTTGATTTTAATGTTTATGATTTTATGTCTAATTAATTAGAGTGCACACTAATTAGTTTTATATAAATTCATATGATAGTTTAAAGGGTTTAAGTACATAATCGCTTGATCTTTTAGACATAAGTATCACCATAGTTAATCATGGATGGCTCATACCCATCTCTTTTAATTAGGAAATTATCATAGATCGTTCTTAAATCAATTTGCTAGTAGATTGGTTATTAGGTGCTAGATGATGTTTTTCTAATACTTAATGCTCTATTTTGATTAAATTCTAGTGCTAGTACTAGGGTTATCAATATTAGTAGGGTTTATATTAGCGCTAGGCCTAAGTAAACTAATAACTAAGGAAAAAACAGGGAAGTTCCGCTAGTGGTTGTCTTCTACAGTTTAGCTCATGGGTAGATCAATATATGTGTTAATGATAAATAATAAGTTACATGGTGGATATAGATTATACTAAGTGTTTTTATAAATTTTATATCTTTTATAATTATTTGTTTGCTTTTTAGTTATTTTCTTTAGTTTGTCAATTTTTATTTATAAATTTATAGTCTTTTATTATCAATTTCATTATCCCCCTCTAAAGTTCAGTATTTTAGGTTAGTTTTAGTAATTTTATTTTAATTTAATTTTGAGTCTTTATATATTTTAATTTTCAGATTATTTTTCTGTCACTTTTTATTATTTTTGAGTCAGTTTGTTAGAAATTAGTTTAAAAATAGTCTCTTTTATTATTTTTTGTGTTTTATCTTCTTTTAGGGTTCAAATAGAGTCCTAGTTTGCTGTGATTAAATTTTAGAATTTTTGGAATTAATTTGATAATTTTTCAGATTTAATTCTTGAATTTAATTATTGCAGATTTTTAGTTAGATAATTTCGTAAATTCGATTTTAAAGTTTATTTTTATATTTTTAGGGTCTGGTTAGGTAAAAAATTAGTGTTAATATTCTAGGTAATTTTAATATTTATTTTCGTAATTATTTTAGTGCAGAATTTTACTCATTTAATTTTCTGTCTTAGAATTTGTTTATTTTCTGCTCTAGTTTTCTGTTTTAATTATTCTAAAAATATACAAAAATATTTCTGGGATATTTTAGATCTATTATTATGTATAAATTATATATGTAGTTGTTAGATAATTTTCTATGATTTTTAGTTATTAATTTTAATTTATATTTTCTATTTTGTTTTTAAGAGTAGTAAATTGAATTAGATTTAAGCTTACATATTTATTATATCTTTCCTCGTGGATTCGATCCCTACTTCGTATACTATATTATTTACTCTAAACCTAAGTCGTGGTTTAATTTGTAACTGTACGACAAGCTAACACCATCTATCAAGCATAACACTCTTAACTAGGTTTCGACTAACTCGAAACAACTCGGAACAATGGCATATTAAATAATTTCACAAACACCTTAGATTCCGAACATTGACTTACTGGTTGAAGTGAAAATGAATTACTCGTGTTGATTCCACTTTCTAAGTCGACATATTTATTGAAATTATTTACTTGACCAAGTGTATGTATTATGATTGTTTATTCTTACTAACTCGATCATTTAAATGATTGACTTAAGATTGAATTTGAATATAATGAATATTAGACTCTAAAAATTCCATTCTTTTAGGCTGAATATAATTAAGTGCTTAATTTCTTTAAATTAATTATTTTTATACTTTGAGTACCATTTTGATTTGCTTTTGCAGGTTGATTATAGAATTTTAATTTGATTTTGAAAAGCAAAAGCAACAGGTTTCTAGCCGTTCAACAACAATGCATGTAAATCAGCCATTTACGGACATGGCCGATACATCTGTATCGTGGTTGTTTGTTTAAAAATCCGGTAAACTTCAACTTTGAGTCTAACTGTTGTTTCCACCCCATATTACAATCACAACCAGAGTGATGGACCACTCTTTAAGCCAAGGACCATCATACATCTGTTCATATTACAACGGATCCTTTTCGAGTGACTTAGACTAGCCATTACAATGGCTATTGAAGCTCACCAGTCCGTAACGAGTCATAATGGATAATCTGTCATGCTGTATATAAATAGAAGCCACTCTACAACACTTGGAGATTGCTGAACACATTGCAAAACACTTACTCGGTGCATACTTAATCATCGACTTACAACTCCAACTCTATAATTCTTACTTTCTAAGTTGTAAAGGAAAGTCTTATAATCACTTCTACACTTTCTACTTTCTTCTAAGTCCCTTGATGGAGTTGTAAGGATTAACTCGGATTAGTTGTCCCTAACCGTAAAGGGTATCTCGGTTAGGAAGTACTAGATAAGATAATGGAATTTATGAGTCTAGGAAAACTTATAATTGAATAGTTTAAGGGAACAATTCCGTAAAGAGTCGGTCCTTATATTTTGTAGATTCAAAATAGTGGATTTGACTTAATGCTTGGACTAGCACTGTCCGTGGTTTTCTCGCCCCAAGAGGGTTTCCACGTATTTTTCCGTGTACTACACTTTCGAGTTCATTCTAGACTTTGAATTATTTTCTAAGTCTCGCTTAGTGTAAAACAGTTTGTAATTTCTCAAAAATCTTCCATCACCCGATTCACCCTCCCTCTAGAGTGACTTAGCCTCTCCAAGAGCAAACCTTCAATTGGTATCGGACCTTAGCGTTTCAAGGAGATGTCATAATCAAAAAGTCTAAAGATGAGATGACTTAGAATAATGGAGAGCTCAAGGAAGAAGATCTTCCACCGGACCACCCAAGTTCAAGGGATTAAACTTTACACACCGGAAGAAGGTGATGGAATGCTTCCTCCAAGACTATGATGAAGATGTCCGGAACATCATCAAGCATGAAAACTACACTCCTACAAAGATAGAAAGAACAAGAGATGTACCTAAAGAGAAGTCGAATACGCCATCGAAGAAAATGAAAAGTTTTGGGAGAACTTCAAAACCATGAAAACTCTAATGTGCGCTATCAACTCGGAAGAATATAATATGAAGGTTTGCTCGGGAGAGTCCGAGTCACCCTAGAGGGGGTGAATAGGGTGATAGAAAATTCTTTTAGAAAATTCGCACTTTTGTGCAGAAATGTTGCAAAGACAGATTCCGAGTCTAAAGACAGAGTCGAAAAGATTGGACTCGAAGTCGGTGAATCGGAAGAAGCAAGAGCACTAAGGCCGTCCGAGCCTAGAATGAACTCGGAAAGTGAACACAGAGATTTTACGTGGAAACCCTCCCGGGGCAGAAAACCACGGCCCGTGTCAATCCAGACACGAAGTCAAATCCACTATTTTGAGTCCACAAAATACCGTGAACTTGATCGAACCCGAGTTGCTCCCTTGGACAACTCTATACAAGTTTTCCTAGACTCGAAATTCCCTTATCCGATCTAGTACTTCCTAGCTGAGATAACCCTTACAGCTAGGGACAACTAAGCCGAGTTAACCCTTACAGCTTAGTCAAGGGACCTTACAAAGAATGTAAGAAGTGTTTGTAACGAGTACAAGACCTTACAACTCGTAAAGTAATGAATTACAGAGTGGGAGTTGTAAGTTGAAGATTGAGAGTAAATACAATGACTTCTATCAAGTAAGTGTATAGACAATATGTTCGGCAAACTTCAAGTCTTGTGAAGTGGCTTCCATTTATAGATGACCGAGCAGAGTAGCCGTTATCTTCATCTCGCTGACCGAGAGTCCTCTCGTGACCGTTGTGAAAGGCTTTCGAGTCACTCGGAAAGTATCCGTTGAAATATGGACGTTGGACAACGGTTTAACTCTCTTGGAAGTCCCAAAACCATTGGTTGTGTCTTGAAAAGTGTGGTGAAAACCACCGTTAAGCTTGACGTTCCGGTTTTCCGGATATAGAAGCGCATGCTTTCGACACAATCTTCCGGGACTAAAGCAGGGAAGGTGAAAAGCCATATCTCGCTGGTGATTTGACGTTCCGAAGCCGGCTACTTTTGTAGTTTGAAAAGATATCCTCGATTGAATAACCTACAAAAGTAAAACACCTTCGGTTCTCAAAGTATAGAGTACTTTGGTCCAAGGTTAGACACGAGATAATAAAATAATCATGATAATTAACCAACAGATTATTCGAGTCGTAGAAGAAATGGAATTTTCCGAGTCTAATATCCATGATACTCAGAATTCCATAATACTTAGTCTTAAGCAAGGAATCAAGTTCTAATCAAATAGTAGAGATAGAAAAACTTGATATAGACTAAGCATGAAGTGAACTACGAATGCCGATTCCGCAAACAATAGAGTAAATAGCCACAAGTTAGACTCTGAGTGAGAGTGGACTCGGAATAAAGAACAAGTTTTCTGAGTTGCTAACTGAAAAGCGATTAAAGAGATATGTGAAGGCCGAATCGCATAGAAAAGATACTTTTAACTCAAGTAAGTTTCTAAGACACGAGAGAATGCCTTGGAATCAAAACTCTATATAAATGACATCGTTATACCTGATTCCTTTTGCATGACTCGGAAAGATATAGAGCAGTGTCTCGAGTCTTCAATCTCCCCTTTTTGATGAAAGGCATTCCATACTTAAACAGAAACTTTGTTAGAGGAAAAAATAGATCGATTCCGAGTAGTTTGAGTAAAGGTAAGGCATAATGAATGGATCGAGCAATGTACACTATATCAAAGCAAATTAAAGTATGCTTGAACTCATTAACTCGAAAAGATCAACTCGAAATTAATAATGAAATGCATCAATTCATTAAAAGAAATTACAAGGGCGGAAAGAACTCCCCTAGACAAGACATCAATTCTCCGAATTTCGTTTCAAAACTTTCTCTTTGTCCGGACAACTTATGTGTATTACTTGTACTTTTCTCCCTTCTTTTTGTTTCTTGTTTTTGCTGAAAGGCAAGGGGGAGAAAATGTAGTCGAAACTGGTTGTCTTGTCTAGGGGAGTTCTTTCCGCCCTTGTAATTTCTTTTAATGAATTGATGCATTTCATTATTAATTTCGAGTTGATCTTTTCGAGTGACCTGCAAAACAGAGAACATCTAACCCTTCTCACTTCCTCTAACGAACCCAAGTAACATTCCTTACTCGTGGTCCTTTTATGAGGAAGAAGGTGCTTCGGAATCCAGATTTGAATGACTTTGGTTTTAGTCCGATTCTAAGTCTCCTTCTTTTCGAGAACCGAGTCCGTGTCTCTTTCCTTTTAAAAACCTTTCCTTTTGAAACAGAGGAAAATGGTTTCTTTTTGTAAATAGGTCTGGGTTTAGTCCTCCTTTCATTTTTGTGAATGGGACCATGCTTAGCCTTTTGAACTTAACAGCTTCGGAATCCTTTTGAACAATTCCGAGTAAGAATTAGATTCTTCCTCTTTGTTGAAACCAAGACCTTCTTTTCGAAATGAGACACATTGTGATCCTAAGAGCATATCAAGGTTCTTCTGTCCTTGAGAAAACTTCAAAACCAGATCTTGAGACTCAATGAGCTTCGTTTCGCTTGCTCATTTTCTTTCCCGAGTAACTCGGACTCGGCCTCATTAGTTTGAGCACTTGTCTTGAGTTCTCCGAGTGTGAGTCTCGGCTTTTCCAATTCATTTTTTAAAAAGGTGCTCTCAGTAGTGATTGACTCAAGTTGTTCCTTGAAATGAGAAGAATCGAATTGGACTTTTCTTCCAAAGTAAAGATGTATTTAGCTAAATCAACTTTGGAGAATTTGAGGAAGTAGTTTATTACCTCTTGAGGATCGGCTTCCACGTTGTCCGAGTCCGAGTCCGACTCTCTTTCGCCTTCGAGGCGTAAATTGCCATCGGACACTTCGAGTCATCTCGAGTCTTCATCGTCTTCGGATGAATCCTCGTCACTCCATGTTGCCATCATGGCCTTTTTCTTCTTCCCTGTCCCTTCTTCGTTTTGGACAGTCCTTGACTATGTGATCTTTGCTCGCCACATTCGAAACATCCGGAATTCTTAGACAAAGATAACTTTGAGGATGGAGAAAACTTACCTTTTCTGTCTCTCTTGTCCTTTTTGTAGAATTCTTCTTTTGGTCTTTTGTCCCATCTTTTGTGCTTCATCATTCTCTTGAAGCCTCTTGCAATGAGTGCCATGGGATCATCTTCCGAGTCGAGGAGCTTGGACTTGTTTCTTTGGATTCTCGCGGCTTTAAGCGCGATGTTCCTTTTGGAAGTACCTCAGCATCTTCTTCTTCCGGATGTATCTCATGAGTCGAAGCTTTCCAATGAGCTCGTCCGGCTTCAAGAGTGAGAGGTTCCGAGCCTCTTCTATGGCGAGTTACCTTCGGACCCCATCGTTTCTTGGGTAGGCTTCGAGAATTTTCCGGCACATTTCTTCATGGGAGATTTTCTTTCCCAAAGATTTGAGATTGTTGGTGATCTCAGTGAAGCGTATGAACATCCGAGTAATGTTCTCTTCTGGCTCCATTTTGAAAAGCTCATATTTGTGAAGATATCGGCCGATCTTCGCTTGTCTCACCCGACTTGTACCTTCGTAGGTGTTGACCGGAGTGTCCCACACCTCTTTAGCAGAGTCACGAGCAGAGACTCGATTATATTCTTCCGAGCTTATGGCGCACATGAGGATGTTCATGGCTTTGAAGTTCTTTCTGAACTTCTCGCTTCGCCGGCGTGAACTCGGCCTTTGTCTTTGGAAGCATTCTGAATTCATCTGTCTTCGTTGGAATGTAGTTTCCTTGTTGTATGATTTCCCATACTTCTTCGTCGTGATCCATAAGGAAACATTCCATCGCCTTCTTCCAAGTGACCGAAATTTGAACCTTTGAATTTTGGTGGCCTGTTGGAAGATCTACCTTCGTCGAACTCTCCGGTGTTCTCGAGCCATCCGATCTTTAAACCTTTGGACTGTTAGATCCTTTATAAAAGGCTAGGCTCGATACCAATTGAAGGTTTGCTCGGGGAGAGTCCGAGTCACCCTAGAGGGGGTGAATAGGGTGATAGAAAATTCTTTTAGAAAATTCGCACTTTTGTGCAGAAATGTTGCAAAGACAGATTCTGAGTCTAAAGACAGAGTCGAAAAGATTGGACTCGAAGTCGGTGAATCGAAGAAGCAAGAGCACTAAGGCCGTCCGAGCCTAGAATGAACTCGGAAAGTGAACACAGAGATTTTACGTGGAAACCCTCCCGGGGCAGAAAACCACGGCCCGTGTCAATCCAGACACGAAGTCAAATCCACTATTTTGAGTCCACAAAATACCGTGAACTTGATCGAACCCGAGTTGCTCCTTGGACAACTCTATACAAGTTTTCCTAGACTCGAAATTCCCTTATCCGATCTAGTACTTCCTAGCTGAGATAACCCTTACAGCTTAGGGACAACTAAGCTGAGTTAACCCTTACAGCTTAGTCAAGGGACCTTACAAAGAATGTAAGAAGTGTTTGTAACGAAGTACAAGACCTTACAACTCGAAAGTAATGAATTACAGAGTGGGAGTTGTAAGTTGAAGATTGAGAGTAAATACAATGACTTCTATCAAGTAAGTGTATAGACAATATGTTCGGCAACCTTCAAGTCTTGTGAAGTGGCTTCCATTTATAGATGACCAGGCAGAGTAGCCGTTATCTTCATCTGCTGACCGAGAGTCCTCTCGTGACCGTTGTGAAAGGCTTTCGAGTCACTCGAAAGTATCCGTTGAAATATGGACGTTGGACAACGGTTTAACTCTCTTGGAAGTCCCAAAACCATTGGTTGTGTCTTGAAAAGTGTGGTGAAAACCACCGTTAAGCTTGACGTTCCAGTTTTCCGGATATGGAAGCGGACGGTTTCGACACAATCTTCTCGGGACTAAAGCGGGGAAGGTGAAAAGCCATATCTCGCTGGTGATTTGACGTTACGAGCCGGCTACTTTTGTAGTTTGAAAAGATATCCTCGATTGAATAACCTACAAAAGTAAAACACCTTCGGTTCTCAAAGTATAGAGTACTTTGATCCAAGGTTAGACACGGATAATAAAATAATCATGATAATTAACCAACAGATTATCCGAGTCGGAGAAGAAATGGAATTTTCCGAGTCTAATATCCATGATACTCGGAATTCCATAATACTTAGTCTTAAGCAAGGAATCAAGTTCTAATCAAATAGTAGAGATAGAAAAACTTGATATAGACTAAGCATGAAGTGAACTACGAATGCCGATTCTGCAAACAATAGAGTAAATAGCCACAAGTTAGACTCGAGTGAGAGTGGACTCGGAATAAAGAACAAGTTTTCCGAGTTGCTAACCGAAAAGCGATTAAAGAGATATGTGAAGGCCGAATCGCATAGAAAAGATACTTTTTAACTCACGTAAGTTTCTAAGACACAGAGAATGCCTTGGAATCAAAACTCTATATAAATGACATCGTTATACCTGATTCCTTTTGCATGACTCGGAAAGATATAGAGCAGTGTCCGAGTCTTCATAATAGAGTGTCATCCTCGTGACACAGCCCAATGAAGTATGGGATACATTGGTCAAGACCTATGAAGCAACCAGCCAGGTAAAGCGAGCCAAAGTCGGTCGGTTTCTTCACAAGTACGAGCTGTTCGTAATGGAGCCCGAGGAAAACATCACTCGGATGGACATTCGGTTTAGTGAGATTGTCAATAGTCTCAAATCTCTGGGTAGAAAGATATCTCACAAAGAAGTTGTTAGAAATATTCTAAGAGTCAACCAAAGAGAATATGGGGTCCCAAGGTGACAACAATCGAATAAGCTCAAGATCTTTCCAAACTAAAACCGGATGAACTTATTGGGAAGCTACTTACTCATGAGTTGCATGTAAACGAAGAGGAAGCGGACGTCGGCACCAAAGGGAACATTGCACTTAAGGCCTCGAAGAGAGACGACAAATTCGAGCTCCTCAAATTTTGAAGAGGATCTCATAACACTCATTACCCAAGGCTTCAAAAAGATGATGAAGTATAAAAAGTGGCAAAAGTGGCCAAAGTAGGCGTTCCACAAGAAAGACAAGAAATTTAAATACTCATCCTCTTCCAGTTTGTTTTTAACTAAGAACTCAGGTTGTTTTGAGTGTGGCAGCAAGGAGCACATAGTCAAGGACTGTCCAAAGAGAGAGAAGGATAGAAAGAAGAAAAAGGCTACGGTGCCTACCTAGAGCCATGATGACTCGACTAAATATGATGTTTCGATGACTCAAAGTGTCCGATGGCACGATGCATGCACTCGAAGCTGGATCCGAGTCGAATGTGATGATTAAGATGCTGAGGAAACAAACCCTTAGGAGGTAATTAACTATTTCCTCAAGTTTTCCAAACTTGATCTTGCTAGATATGTGTGGACTTTTGAAGAAAAGTCCAATGCTAACTCTTTTGAGTTCAAAGAGCAACTAGAGTCTCGTACTACTAAGAGTACTATTTTGAAAAAGGAGTTAGAAAAAGGTCTCAAGTGTGTCTCATTTCGAAAAGAAGGTCTTGGTTATAATGTTGAAGAGGAATCTAATTCCTATTCCAGTCTTTTTAAAACTAATTCAACAATTGTTCGGTTCGAGTAAGGTCGAGCATGGTCTTACTCATTCACGAGAAAAGCGACCGAGCTTAGACCTATTTTCATGAAAAAGCCTTCTCAACCTATTTACAAAAGAAAAGGTTTTCAAAGAAAAGAGACACAAACTCGGTTTTCTAGGGCAGTCTTAGATTCGGATCAAGCCCCAAATTATTCAAATCTGGGTTCCCAAAAGTGCTCTTCTTCGAAAAGGACCACAAGTAAAGACTAGTACTAGGTTTGTAAGAGGAAGTGAGAAGGGTTAGTTTATTTCTCTTTTGCAGGAGACATAGAAACGAAAAGGTCACTGCTACTTAAACAAGTGGATGTTAACGCCATATGTCCGGAGATTCAAGACTCTTCTTTGACAACCCAGTAATAGGAATCAAATGGGTTTCCAAGAACAAGTCTGGATGAGGGAGGTTTGGTAGTCGAAATAAGGCTTCATTAGTTGCTCAGGGATATAACTAAGAAAAGGGAATTGATTGTGGGGAAACCATTGCACTTGTTGCTAAGATTTAGGCAATCATAATTCTCTACATTTGCATCTAACATGAATATTAGATTTATCAAATGGATGTGAAATATGCATCTCTTAATGGTTATATTCAAGAATAAGTTTATGTTGAGAAAGCCCTTGGATTTGAAAACTCTCAATTTCTAAATCATGTTTTTAAGTTGCAAAAGGCTTTCTATGGTCTAAAACAAGCTCCCAGAGCTTGGCATGAAAGACAGAGAATTTTCTTGGATGAAAATCATTTCAAAAGAGGTCTTATTAACAAAAATCGTTTCATAAAAACCAAGGGTAATGACTTTCTTATCATTTAGATCTATGTTGATGATATTATATTTGGAGCTACTAATGAGACTTTATGCTAAGAGTTTTGAGTTAATGAGACATGAATTCAAAATGAGTATGATGGCAGAACTTAATTTCTTCCTTGGATTGCAAATCAAGCAAGAAAATGATAGCATCTATGTTCATCAATTAAAATACACCAAGGAGTTGTTGAAGAAGTACAAGCTACATGATATGAAGTATGCAGCAACACACGGGAGTAGTAATACAAAACTGGACTCGGATGTGAAGGTTTACTCTTGGAGAGGTTAAGTCACCCTAGAGGAGGGGCAAATAGGGTGATAGAAGATTTTTCGAAATATCAAACAATTTTGCACAAATCAGAAACAAAAACTAATTCCGAGTCTAAATTGGATTCGAAATTTAAAACACTAAAAATACGTGATACCCTCCTGGGGCATAAAACCACAGACAGTGCTAATCCAAGCAGCAAGTTAAATCCACTAATTAAATCCTCAATTACAAAGGACTGACAATAACCAGAATTGCTACCTTGGATAAGTCCTTTAAAAGTTTTCCTAGACTCGAAGTTCCCTTATCTCGATCTAGTACTTCCCGACTAAGTTAACCCTTAAAGGGTAGTCAAGGGACTTACAAAGAAACTAGAAAGAGTGTGAGTGATTACAAAACTTTCTTTACAACTCAAAAAGTAAGAGATTATAGATTAGGAGTTGAAAGCTAAAGATTGATTATGAGTAGAATGTGTACAGTTCCAACAATCTCCAAGTCTTATGGATTGGCTTCTATTTATAAGCAACAAGGCAGCATGACCGTTGAAGCCCATTCTGGATTAGTGAGCTTCAACAGCCATTATAATGACTAGTTTGAGTCACTCGAAAAAGATCCGTTAAGATGTGAACGTTGTGTAGTGATCCTTGGTGTAAAAGATGGTCCAACCATTTGGTGGTGATTGAAATCTTGGGTGGAAACAACCATTAGACTCAAAGCTGCAGTTTTCAGCTTTGAAAACAAACAACCCTAAACACGGTGTTTGAGCCATGTCCAAAAATGGTTAATTTCTGTCTATTGGTGGTTAACGGCTAGAAACTAGCTACTTTTGTATTTCAAAAGTAGATTAGGCTTGTTTAATCAACCTACAAAAGCAAATCAAAGTGGTACTCAAAGTAAAAAAATATATTGGTTCTAGATTAGGCAAAGATAATAATTAGTTCAAAGTAATTAAGCACTTAATTATCTTCAGCCCGAGTCTTCAATCTCCCCTTTGACGAAAGGCTATTCCATACATAAGATAGAAACTATTTAGTTTAGAGAGTTACGTTTTCATAGAGAATTGATGAAAGCACGAGTATTTATCGAGTAAGAAAAATGATGATGAACATTTGTAAAGTGCGACTTAGAGCAAAACATAACTCATAACATGTTTATTGAAGTAATCGGAGAAGACATGTTAAAGAGTAATGTTATAATATCATAGCAAAGATAAAATATATACTCGAAACAGATTATGCTCGAAATAAGATATTAATGATGAAATTAGCTTATTTTATTCATTGTAAGAAAAATTTGTACAAGAACAAAACAAAGTAAGTAAACTAAAAAAACATTTATTTTTCTATCTTCTTTCCCCATGCATTTCAGGAAATTTAACAAGATGAGGGAGGAAAGAACAAGTAAGTACATCATATGTTGGACAAAAAATAAAACAAGGAAAACAAAGAAAATATGTGTTTGAAATCCGGAGGGAAGGGTACTGCGGCGTGAGGTTGAAGAACGAGTTGTGTGCCTATGGCTATATGGTTTAGTGGAAGTAGTTGGGCGAGGTGGTTACGGAATGGCTACATTTGGAAGTGCGAAATCCTGGTTCTATGAACCAAAGGCATATCGTCCTCTTCTTCTTCTTCTTCTTCCTCAAAGATTGCTGCTTGGTTGAGACTCTAAGGCAGGAGATCACCTCAAGTTCTTTGTTGTCCCGGTCCTCAAGCTGAGTAGCTCCTTCCACTTTTTTTAGTCTTCTTCTCCTCCTTTCAGCCTCTCCTTCTTCTTCTTCTTCATCTTCATCTTCTTCGAGTTGGACTTATAACTAGCTGGAGGACTCCTTAGATTTTCAAAGTATTTTGAGTCCTTAGGCTAAGATGTTTGATTACGTTGTTCCTTTATGACCTCCTTCAGCTCAAAAATTAGATTTTGACTCTCCTTGAGCTGAGTCCGAGCATGGCTTTGCATCCGAGTTAGAGTTAGGATGTAAGCCCGGAAAGTGTTTAGAGTTGCTTTAAACACTAAAACAAGAGAAGTAAGTTTGTTGGCCACCTTCCCAAGAAGCTAGACAAAAGTGGTAGGTAGAGAAGTAGAAGGTCCAATAGTTTGATGTGGGGCCTTTAGAGTTACTTGAGTCCGAGGTGGAGGACCGGGGTGGTAACTCGGATGAGTAAACCTAGACAACGGACTTGATTTCCTGGTATCCTAGACCCGGAAGTTCACTCCTGCCAAGATAAACGGCAAGCTCAAAGACAGATTGAGGGTCGAAGGAAGAGGGACCTAAAGCCGAGTAGTAACGAGTAATGAGAAGAGCTCCGAAAGGATATGGAGTCTTCTTAGAATCGGAAAGAACAGAGGCTATCTACTCGAAGATGTAAGGGAAGAGGTCTACTTTGTACCCCTCGAGAATATCATAAAGAACATTTAAAACTTTGGAGTTGGGGTTCTCTTTAAACGGGTAGTAGGAGAAGAGAGTCCTTCTCAAAATGAAATATAGAAGCGTAGCTTCGAGGTCTTCCGAGTCATAGAAATGTTCTTTCCGGACTTAGGAGGCTCTTTAGCGTATTTACTAAAGAAATCGTCAGCGATTTCATTGAAAGGAATTAGATTGGAATTGAGAAATATGGACTTCACATCGAGAAGTCTATGAAGTATAACGAGATTAAATCGAACAGTCTTACCTTGAACGACAGAGGAAGTGATGTTGTCGCTGACAAACATGTTTTGAGGATGTGTTTCAACCAAGAGAAGGAGGTTTTTGGACAAAACTTGTTGTCCGTAATGAAGTGTTAGGCAACGTTGTTCTTTGAGTCTTTTGAGGCACGCTCTTTGCCTTTGCCTTGGATAGCCTCAAGCACGAGTGGACTTGGTTACGGCGTTCTTGGTGCTCGAGCCCTTTTCTACGGTAGATCGTCTCTTAAGCATGGTTAGAGAGTAGAGATTGTTTAAGAGAAACGAGAGAAAGAGTAGAGAACACGAAACCTTGAGAATTAGGGAAAGAATGTGATTGAGTGACCTTTGAGAGCAAAAAGAGCGAGAGAGTAAGCAATAAAGTGGGTAAAATAGAAGAAAGAAAGTGAAGCGGTGCTATTTAGAACGAGAAAAAGGCTTCCAACCGACTTTTTAACTCAATTATCAAGCAACGCTTATCGGACAGATTGAGTCTTCCTGTGCTATAACGGCTAGTTTTCCGATCCGCTTTCTTCCAACGGCTAGTTTCTGCTGATTGTTCTCGTCACAAAGAGAGAGAGAAGAAAGAGTTTCCTAAAACATTTCTAAGATTCTCCATTTATCTAGAGATGATCTCAAAATTTTGATGTCCGTTTTGCTTATATTCTAAGTCTAACTTAGTAAGGTGTCCGAGTGACTCAAAACACACTAAAAAAATTTATAACTCATAGCTTAGTCTCATTCGAATTCAACTTATCCATTTGTTATCTACTCAAAGCATGTAACAATTAAGAATAATAGAATACTTCAAGTAATAACTCACACAACCATGCATTTAACATGCCAAGTTCATTCCTAATAAAGAAAAACTGATCTTCACTCATAGGCTTAGTGAAAATATCAACTAATTAAAATTTTATAGGAATAATCTCAAGTTCAATATCACCTTTCTCATAATGGTCTCTCGGAAAATGATACCTCACCTCAATGTGCTTTGTCTTTCGAGTGCCAAACTAGATTCTTAGTGATGGTTATTGCACTTTGGTTGTCAAACTTGATTGGAATAGATGTGAATGATAGACCAATATCCTTCAAGTGTTGTTTGATCAAGAGAATCTGAGCACGAGTAAATTCCAACTATAATGTACTCAGCCTCATCGGTTGATAGAATAACTGAGTTTCTTTGATCTGTCAAGAGATAAGTAATTAAACTAGAAATTTGCATGCTCATGATTTTCTCTTTCTATCAAACTCGTATCTAGCGTAATCAGCATTTGTATATCTAGTGAGAGTCAATTCCGAGTCCTTTGAAAACCATATACCAAGATTCCGAGTCCCTATAAAATATCTAAAGATTCTCTTCACCGTAGTGAGATGTGATTCATTAGTATTAGCTTAAAATCTTGCACAAAGGTAGTCATTAAACATGATATATGGCCTACTAGATGTGAGATAATGTAGAGATCCAATCATATCTCTGTAGAGTTTATAATCTACAACTTTACCTTTATCATTTGAGTCTAGTTTTAAACTATTACTCATTGGTGTTCGCTGCATGCTTCACATCTTGTAGTTTGTATTTCTTCAATAACTCCTTAGTGTAAAATGATTGATGGACATAGATTCAATCCTTTTCTTGCTTGATTTGCAGACCAAGGAAGAAATTGAGTTCTCTCAGCATGCTCATTTGGAACCCCGAGTCTCATCAACTTAGAAAACTCTCGACATAGAGTTTCATTAGTAGCTCCAAAAATAATATCATCAACATAGGTCCGAATGATAAGAAAATCACTCCCCTTGGTTTTTATGAAAAGAGTTTTGTCAATCTGACCTCTTTTGAAATCATTTTCAACCAAGAAATTGCTTAGTCTATCATACCAAGCTATGGGAGCTTATTTAAGACCATATAAAGCCTTATGCGATTTGAAAATATGATTTGGAAATTATGAGTTGTCAAATCTAGGCGGTTGCTCAACATAAACTTCTTCTTCAATATAACCATTGAGAAATGCACATTTGACATTCATTCCATAAAGCTTGATGTTCATGCTAGATGTAAATGCTAAGAGAGTTATGATTCCCTCAATCCTAGCAACAGGTGCAAAGGTTTCCCCACAATTAATTCCCTCTTCTTGGTTATACCCCTACGTAAATAATCTGGCCTTGTTTCTAACTACCAACCCTTCCTCATCAAGTTTGTTCTTGAGAACTCATTTGGTTCCTATTACTAGATGGTTAGAAGGTCATTTGGTCGAGTCCAAACTTTGTTTCTTTTAGATTGATTTAACTCTTCTTGTATGGTCTCTACCCATTAAGGTTCGAGTTGAGGTTTCTAGTATATTTTTAGGTTCGAGTTAATGATATGAATGCTGAAAATGCACATAGATTTTGCAAAGAAGAACAAGTTCTTACCCCCACTATTGATATTAGAAAGTATGTTCTCAGGTGGGTGACTAGTTGCATATTTGAAAGCTCTACCTGTCCTCCGGTTTACTAAGTTTATTAGTTGAATAGGATGATCTTCGGTTTATTGCTCTTGCTGACTCTATGTATTGGATTGTTCTTCGATATTCGAGCTGGCTCTTGATTTTGTTTATTATGAGTTAGAGCATTCTGAGTTGGCTTATTCCTAGTTGCCTCATCATGAGTTGTCTTAGTTCTTCTATTTTGACTCTTTTTGAGCTCAACTTCAGCAATGTCATCTTCATCTCTCTTAAGCTTAAGATCTAAGAAGGTAGATTCACTTATCTTGCCAAGACCAATCTCATTAAAGCCAATGTGGATACTTTCTTCCACTTTGTTAGTCCTTTTGTTGAAGATTCTATAAGCTTTACTATGAGATGAGTAATCTAGAAATAGACCATCATCCGATCTAGCATAAAACTTAGTCGAGATGTTCCTCACCATTATTATGTACAAAACATTTACATCTGAATGGTCTAAAGTAGGAAATGTTGGGCATCTTTCGCTTATACAGCTCATAGGGTGTCTTCTTCAAGATGGGTCTCATGAGGCCTCTGTTAAGTGTATAATTTACTTGTGTTGACTGCCTCAACCCGAAATAGTAAGGTAGATCATTTGCAATCATCATGGTCCTTCCTATTTCATCAAGAGTTCTGTTCTTTCTCTCCACTACTCCATTATATGGAGGAGTTCTTAGTGTAGAGAAGTTGTTGGAGATGCCATTTTTGTCACAAAATCTACAAATTTTGAGTAATTGAACTCCATTCCATAGTCAATTTGAATTCTTCTAATTTGAGTATCGGACTCCACTTGAGTTTTCCTTCAGATCTTGGTGAACTCTTTAAAGGCTTCATTCCTGTTCCTCGGAAAACACACCTTGGTAAATCGTGAATAATCATCAACAATAACAAGCACATATGATTTACCTCCTAAGCTTTTCACAGGAATTTCACTACATAAATCCATATGAACCAATTCAAGCACTTTTGACATAGATATAGTATTGAGTGGTTTTAAGGATGATCTAACCTACTTTCCTTCTGTGCATGCTTCACATATTTTATCTTTCTTAAATACACAGTTAGGTAAAATAACCAATCCATGAGATGCAAGTTTCTTGATAATGTGCATGCTAATATGACCTAGTCTATGATGCCATGTCTATGAATCATCATGGAAAGATACTTTTAAGCAAGGTAAATTCTAACTAAAGTCTAAAAGCGAGAATAATATAAGTGTTACCTAACCTAAGACTTGAGAGCTTTGTCTCTCTAGTGACTCGCATCATAAATGTAGCAGTTGGTCCGAGTAAACCTTACCTTTTGGCCTTTGTCACATAGTTGAGATATGCTAAGGATATTGTACTTGAGGCCTTTGACACGATAGACTAGACTGACTAAGTTATTTCCTTGACCAATCTTGCCAATCCCAACTATCTTGCCTTTATTGTTATATCCAAATGTGACTTTTCTTCCCTTCATGTCTTCTAACTGTGAGAAGAGTTTTAAATCTCTAGATATGTGACGTAAGCAACCATCTGTTTAAGTACCGGTGACCCTTCCGCTTCGAGTCACCTACAACACAAAAACAAACTAACCCTTCTCACATCCTCTTACAAACCTAGTAACTATCTTTACTCGTTGTCTTTCTCCGAGGAAGACCACTTTTGTGAACCCGGAATTGAATAATTTTGGGTTTGGTCCGATTCTTAGTCTTCCTTCTAGAAAACTTAGTCTGTGTCTCTTTTCAGTTAAAATCTTTTCCTTTGTAAACAGGTGGAGAAGGTTTTTCCTGTAAACTGGTCCGGGCTCAGTCCTCTTTTCATGTGAGTGAATGGGACCATGCTAAGCCTTCCTGAACTTTACAGCTTACGGAATCGGTTTTGAAAAGACTTGAATAGGAATTAGATTCTTCTTCGACATTGTAACCAAGGCACTCTTTTCTAAAAGAGACACACTGAGAACCAAGTAAAAGATCAAGGTTTTTCTTACCTTGAGTGAGTTTTAAAACTAGCTCTTGAGACTCATTGAGCTTCCTTTTTCGGATGCTCATTCTCTATTCGAGGCACCCGGACTCGGTCTCATTTTCTTGAGCATTGGTCTCAAGTACTTTCATATTTTGTCTCAAGTTTTCTAACTCATTTTTTAAAACATTACTCTCAGCAGTAAGAGACTCAAGTTGTTCTTTAAAATCGAAGAGTTAGAATTTGACTTTTCTTCCAAAGTAAAAACATATCTAGCTAGATCGACTTTGGAAAACATAACAATGTATTCGATTACCTCTTGAAGATTGTTTCCTAAATATCCGAGTCATCACTATTTGACTCATATTTAGTTTCTCGATCTATCGAGTCCATTGGACACTTTGAATCATCTTTCATCATCCTCGGATGAGTCATCTTTTTTTCTTTCTTCTTCTTTGGACAGTCCTTGCCAATGTGCTCCTTGCTGCCACACTAAAAGCAGCCAGAGTTCTTAGTTAAAGACAATTTAGAAGGGGATGAGTATTTACCTTTCTTGTCCTTCTTGTCTTTCTTATAAAACTCTTCGTTTTGCCACTTTTTGTTCTTTATCATCTGTTTGAAGCGTCGGGAAATGAGTCCAACGGGATATTCTTTAGTGTCTAAGGAGCTCGGACTTTGTCGATCGCTTTCGAGGCCTTCAGTGCAATGTTCTTTTTGGTGCTGACCCTTGCATCTTTTTCCTCTAGGTGCAGCTGATGAGTAAGTAAATTCCCAATGAGCTCATTTGGCTTCAGTTGAGAAAGATTTTGAGCCTCTTCAATTGTTGCGACCTTAGGACCCCATCTTCTCTTTGGTGGACTTCTCATTATTTTCTTGACCATCTCTTCATAGGAGATCTCTCTACCAAGAGATTTGAGATTGAAGGTTTGCTCTTGGAGAGACTTAGTCACCCTAGAAGGGGGTGAATAGGGTGATGAGGAAATTTGAACAAAGACTTGAAGATTAAAAAATCTAAACCGACTTTGAAACAGATCCGAGTCTAGATTGGACTCGGAAAATACATGGAAACCCTCCTGGGGCAGAAAACCACGGTCAGTGCTAATCCAAGCACCAAGTCAAATCCACTATTTTGAATCCATAAAATACACTAGAAAGACTCAATCAGAATTCCTCCATTAGACAATTCCATATAAGATTTCCTAGACTCAAAAATTCCCTTATCTAATCTAGTACTTCCTAACCGAGGTAACCTTTACAGTTAGGGACAACTAAGCTGAGTTAACCCTTACAGCTCAGTCAAAGGATCTTACTCGAAAGTAAGAATAAGTGTTTGTGACTCATTACAAGACCTTACAACTCGGAAAGATGTTAAGTACGAGTTGGAGTGGTAAGTAGAAGATTGAATATGAATACAAAGACTTTAGCTTAAGCTTGTATATGTATAATGGTTTCAACAATCTTCAAGTCTTGAAACTTGGCGTTTGTTTATAGGTGATCAAGCGGATTAGCTGTTGTGACTATCTTCGGATTAGAAGTCCTTTGTGACCGTTGCAATGGTTTTTCCGAGTGACTCGGAAAATATCCGTTGAGGTGTGAACGTTGGGCAACGACTCTTGACTCCTTTGGATGTCCCAATCCACTCGTGGTATCCGAAAAGTAAGGTGGAAACCACCGTTGAGCTTGGTGTTGCAGATTTTTAGTTTTGGAAACATATAACCCCGACATAGTGTCCGGGCCTTGGTCGAAGTAGAAAAGCCTTGTCTGCTCGGTGATCGACAGCTTGAAGTCGGTTACTTTTGTATTTCAAAAATAAGATAACCTTATTTGGATAACCTACAAAAGTAAATCAATTTTGGTTGTCAAAGTATCAAATACTTCGGTCCAAGATTAGACGCAGATAATAATTTAATTAATATAATTAAGTGTCTAATTATCTAAGTCCTGAAAGAGTGAAATTTTCTAAATCTAATATTGATTATATTCAAATTCCATCCGAGTCAGTCTAGAGGTAAAACAAGTTTGATAAAGAATATCAAAGTAAGAATACTTGATCTAGACAAGCACAGTCCAAACAAAACATGCTGACTTAGAAGGATGAATTAACACTCGTAATTCAATCAAACTTAGAATACAAAGTCGGACATGAGTTTATACACTTTAGAGCAAATGGTTGAACATGCGATAAGTTCGAGTGTTGTCTCGAGTGACTCGGAACAATGTGTGAAAAGATAAGCAAGAGTATGCTTTCTAAGTCGGTTAGAATCAAGTGAAAACATATGCAATAGTTTTTACAACACTTAGAAAAGATTATATATCACTCGGAAAGATTTCTAAAGCACCTTAGAATGACTTGTAATCAAAACGTACAAGAGATGAAGTCTCGTACCTGATTCCTTGATGGTACTCGGAATGATATACCCGCAAAGTCCGATTCTTCAATCTCCCCTTTTTGATGAAAGGCATTCCATACTTAGATAGAAACTTTGTTAGTGATATAGATTTGATTTTCATTCTTTCTTAAGAAATAAGTGAGAGAGACGAAAAGAAGCTTAGTGATATAAGAGATATAAACTTAGATTCTATCGGAGCAAGTACGCTTAGATTGCATTAGTGCTCAAAACTGAAGCATGAGAGCAATGATGAACTTAGTTGATGAATCGAGAGAAAAAAAATTACTGAGCAAGAAATTGAAACTCATAAATAGTTAAAACTGAAACTTCATTAATATTCACAATAAGTATGTACACAAAAGAGGGCGAGAGAAACTCCCCTAAACAAGACAACAAATTTCTAGATATTCTCCCCCGCCTTGCATCAAAAATAAAAAGAGGAAGAATGTATCAAGAGAATATAACTTTGTATGTCCGGAAAAAAAAATTTAAAAATTTAAAACAGAAAAAGAAAATTTCTAAGATAGAGGGGAGGGAGCGAGTCTAAGTCGAGGATGGTGGATCGGCGAGTGCGCCTTTGCTGATAAGATTGTGAAGTTGTAGACGAACGAGGCAGGAGCAGCACTGGTATCTCCGGAATGGGCTCAGCTCCGAGTGGTCGACCCAGAACTAAGTCGTCCGGAGGGTCATCCTCCCGGAACTCGTTTGAGGGAAGTGCTGGCTCTGCTGCCGACCGACCGTGGTCAGCGAGGTCTTTGACCCACTCGGACTCACTGTCCGAGTTGATCACTTCAGGTTGGAGTTCTAGAGCACCTTGGCCCTCGGCTACTTCGGCTCCTCCTGTTTCTTCTTCCTTCTCCCTTTCTTCTTTCTCCTCGGAAGGAGCTGCTCTCCGATTTGGGATTGAGCAATTTTCGATTGATGGTCATAGATCGAAGAACAGTCTTAAGTGACCGGAGGGTGTCCTTGAATTCGATGGGCACCGAGGAGAACTTGTCCATCACTACGGTGGACAAGGCGGAAGAAAGGATTTGAGAAACACCCGAGGTGGAGGAAGAGGGGATTGTGTCTCGAGTCCGATGCGGAGAAGGGGCCTCGGTTCTAAGCTATGGACCCGGACAACCGGTTGGTCTCTTGGTATCCATACCCAAGAAGTTCCTTTTCGCCAACAATAATAGCAGCCTTAAAAATTGTGTTACGATCCGAGGGAAGAGGAACTTTGAATTGTTTGAAGATTAGGGTGAGAAGAGCCCGAAAATGAAGTGGGGTTTACTTCTTGGTCCGAGTCCGAGCGAGCACGGCTACCATTTGCTCGACTATAGCAGGAAAAGGTCTACTTCATAGCCCTCAAGAATGTCATTCAAGGCTTTAAGATACTTGGAGTTGGGGTTCTCCTTGCTTGAATGCTGAGAGAAGAAGGTCCTCATCGGCAGAAAGCACGGAAGACAATCTTCGATTTGAGTGAGTCACGGAGAAGTTTTTACGTGACCCAGGAAACTCTTTCGCATATTTTTCGAAGAATTCATCAAGCAACCTTGTTGTTCAAGAAGAGAGAGGATACTTTGAAGAGATAGTGAAGAAGAGAGGTGCTGGTACGAATCGTGATGCTTTGAACTCTAGAGGTGAGGATACCCTCAAAGCTAGAGAGATTGGTGTAAAACTTAGAAACGAGTTCGGGTATATGAACTCACTGAAACAAAGAAAATTGTAAACCCCTGTTGATTTGATGTGAGCCAACCATGAAAACTTTGTGGTCGGGAAGAATTTGTCATCCAAAGCTAAATGTTGGGTGATAATGATTTTTATGGGATTGGAAGGGCCTTCCCGACTTTTAGTTCGAGGTTTCTTGGTTGCAGTAACCAAGAAAATCGGAGTGGGAACCTCTTTTCGGCATGTTTGATGAGAAAAGAGAGAGAAGATGAACTTTGAGAGAGAGAAAGAGATAGCTCGAAGAGAAAGAGCGAGTAGAGAGAGGAAAAAGTGAAACGAAAATGAAAGATTAGAAAGAGAGTTTAGAGCGATCGGTGCTTACTTGAGACTTCTTTCACTTAGCTTGAGAGTCGTTCGTGTCTTAAAAACAATGAGCTTGCTCGAGATGTAGTAAGCGAGAGAGAGAGAGAGTTCGTAGAGAGTAAAGTTGGCAAATGAAGGTAAGTGATGCTATTTATAGAAAAAGAATTCCAAGCATAGTTACGTTCCGCTCTCCAATGGTCACCTCGGACCGGTGTGACTGTTCCGCTCTTCAACAGCTTAAAATTCCAGCGATTGTCTCCCAACGGCTAGTTATCCGATCGATGCACACGAGAGATAGAGAGAAAAAGATATATTTTAAAAGAAATTTCTGAAATTCTCCACTAATCTAGAGATGACATCGAAGTTTGATGTCCATTTTTCTTAAAATCTGAGTCTCAGTGAAGATTCCGAGTGACTCGAAACAGCAAGCAAACAATAACTCAAAGCTCAATATCACCGATTCAACTGAACTAATGGCTATTAAAGAGAGAAAGCATATAACATATAGTCATGCAAAGTAATTTTACTCGAAAAGCACATAATTATGCATTGATCATGCCAAGCTCATTCCTAATAAAGCAAAACTAATCCTCACTAAGTGGCTTAGTAAAGATATTAGTTAATTGAAGTTTAGTTGGAATGAATTCAAGTTCAATATCACCTTTCTTAGAATGGTCTCTTAGAAAATGATACGTGACCTCAATGTGTTTTGTCTTTGAGTGCTAAACTGGATTCTTGGTAATGCTGATTGCACTTTGATTGTCACACTTGATTGGAATTAATTTGAATAAAAGTCCAAGATCTCTCAAGTGTTGCTTGATCCATAAAATCCGAGCACAACATGCTGCAACTGCAATATACTCAGCTTCGCAGACTGATAGAGCTATTAAGTTTTGCTTCTTTGAGTGCCAAGATATCGGTGATTGATCCGAAACCGCCGGGCTCCCGAGGTGCTCTTTCTATCAACTTTATATCCAAGCATAGTCAGCATATGAGTATCTAGTGAGAATCGGTTTTGAGTCTCTAGAGTACCATAGACCTAGATTCCGAGTCCCTGTAAGATAATTGAATACTCTCTTCACCGCAATGAGATGTGATTCTTTGGAATTAGCTTGAAATCGTACACACGAGACATACACTAAACATTATGTCCGGCCTACTTGAAGTAAGATATAGCAAAGATCCAATCATACCTCGATAGAGTTTCGATATACTATTTTACCTTTCTTGTTTGAGTCCAGCTTTATGCTGCTACTCATAGTTGTTCGCTGCATGTTTCACATTTGAAGCTTGTACTTCTTCAGTAGCTCCTTGGTATACTTTGATTGATGGACATAGATGCCATCTTTGTCATGCTTGATTTGTAGACCAAGGAAGAAATTGAGTTCTCCCATCATACTAATTTGAAATTCCTATCTCATTAACTTAGAAAAATCTCGACAAAGAATTTCATTAGTAACGCCAAAGATTATGTCATCAATATAGCTTTGAGCAATAAGAAAGTCTTTCCCCTTTGTTTTTATAAAAAGAGTCTTGTCAATCTGACCTCTTCTAAAATCATTTTCAACCAAGAAATTGCTCAGTCTTTCATACTAAGCTCTGGGAGCTTGTTTAAGACCATAGAGAGGTTTTTGGAATTTGAAAACATGATTTGGAAATTCTAAGTTTTCAGATCCAGGGGTTGCTCAACATAGACTTCCTCTTCAACGAAACCATTAAGGAATGCGCATTTAACATCCATTTGATATAGCTTGATATTCATGCTTGATGCAAATGCCAATAAGATTCTAATAGTTTCAATTCAGCAACAGGTGCAAAGGTTTCCCCACAATCAATTCCTTCTTCTTGATTGTAAACTTGACCCACAAGTCTAGCCTTATTCCCGACTACCAACCCACCTTCATCCAGTTTGTTTTTGAAAACCCATTTGGTGCCTATGACTGGGTGGTCGGAAGGTCGTTTGGTTAGAGTCCGGACTTGGTTTCTTTCAAATTGATTGAGTTCCTCTTACATGGCCTCTACCCATTCAGGTTCATTTAGGGCCTCTAGTGCATTTCTGGGTTCAATTAATGAAATGAATGCAGTGAATGCACATAGATTTTGTAGAGAAGAACGAGTTCTTACCCCACTATTGATATTAGACAAGATGTTTTCAAGTGGGTGACTCGAAGCATATTTGAATGCTCTACCTATTCTCTGGTTTACCAGATCTGTAGGTTGAATTGGTTAATCTTCGAAGTATGTTCCGAGTGAGCTTGTTCATCTGATTGATTCTCAACATTCTAAGTTGGCTCTTGAGTTGTCTCATTCTAAGTCATGTTGTTCTCAGTCGCTTCGTTCCGAGTGACTTTAATTTGATTCTTGATGAGCTCATTTTCATCAAGATCATCATCTCTATTGAGCTTCATATCCGAGAATGTTGACTCACTTGGTTTTCCCTGTTCAATCTCATCAAAAACAACGTGGATGCTTTCTTCCACTTTCTTAGTTCTTTTATTGAAAATGCGATAAGCTTTACTATGAGATGAATAACCAAGAAAAATATCTTCATCCGACCGAGCATCAAACTTGGTCAAGCGATCCTTACCATTGTTGTGTATAAAACACTTACATCCAAAGGGTTTGAAGTATGAAATGTTGGGTTTCTTCCCTTTGTAGAGCTCATATGGAGTTTTCTTTAGGATGTGTCCGATGAGGCATTTGTTCAATGTGTAGTTCATCTGTGTTGATCGCCTCAACCCGAAATAGTAGGGTAGATTATGTTCAATCATCATTGTTCTTCCTTTTCTTTAAGAGTCTGGTTCTTTCTCTCGACTACTCCATTTTGTTGAGGAGTTCTTGGTGTTGAGAAGTTGTGGGAGATGCCATTCTTATCACGGAACTCCGAAAATTCCGAGTAGTCGAACTCTCTTCCATGGTTAGCTCGAATTCTCTCGAATCTCGATCCGAGATTCAACTTGGATTTTCCTGCGAGCTTGCTTGAACTCTTTGAACGCTTTGTTTTTGTGCTTAAGAAAACAAAATCAGGTAAATCATGAGTAGTCATCAACAATGACAAGCACATATGATTTACCTCCGAGACTCTTGACAGGAATTTCACCACATAAATCCATATGCAACATTTCAAGCAGTTTGGGTGTGGAAACAGATTTCAGAGATTTAAAAGATGATCCGACTTGTTTACCTTTTATGCATGCTTCACGATTTTATCTTTCTTAAATGCACAGTTAGGCGATCCTCCGACTAAACCATGAGAAGCAAGCTTCTTAACGGTATGGATGCTAATATGACCTAGTCTATGATGCCATGTCCATGAATCATCATGTAGAGATGCTTTTAAGCAAGATAAATTTTGACTTAGGTCGAAAGAGGAATGATGTAGATGTTACCCGATCTCTTATCTAAGAGCTTGGTTTCCTTGGTAGTATCATCGAAATACAACAGTTGGTCTAAGTGAATCTTATCTCTTGACCTTTGTCACACAGTTGAGAGATGCTAAGTAGGTTGTACTTTAATCCCTTGATAAGGTATACTTGGGCTAACCAGATTGTTTCCTATCCCAATTATCTTGCCTTTTTGTCATCTCCAAATGTGACTTTTTCTCCCTTGTAATCTTCTAACTTAGAAAAGAGTCTTGAGCCTCCCGACATGTGTCGTGAGCATCCACCGCCTGGTACCAATGCCCTTTTGTTGTTTTCCGAGCCACCTGCAAGTCGAAACAAACTAACCTTTCTCACTTCCTTTAATGAACCTAGTAATTCCCTTTACTCGTGGTCGTTTTCTAAGGAAGAAGACTCTTAGGAACCGAGATTTGAATAACTTTGGGTTTGGTCCGATTCTGAGTCTTTCTTTTAGAAAACCGAGTCTGTGTCTCTTTCTTTTGAAACTCTTTTCTTTTATAAATAGGAGTAGAAGGTTTTCTCCTGTAAACTGGTGCTAGGCTCAGTCCTCCTTTCATTCTTATGAACGGGACCGTGCTCAGCCTTCCTGAACTTCACGGTTCCGGTATCCTTTTAAAAGCTCCGAGTAGGAATTGGATTCCTCCTCCTTGTTAAAACCAAGTCCTTCTTTTCGAAGGAGACACATTGAGACCCTAAGAGCATGTCATGGTTTTTCTAACCTTGAGTAAATTTAAAAACAAGCTCTTGAGACTCATTGAGCTCTTGCTTCGGATGCTCATTTTCTCTTCGAGTGACTCGGACTCAGTCCCATTTGATTGAGTACTAGTCTTCAGTTCTCTTAAAGTAAGTCTTATTTTTCTAATTCATGTTTCAAAGAGATGCTCTCAAAAGTAGTAGACTCAATTTGTTCTTAAAATTGAGAAGAATCGAAGTGGACTTCTCTTCCAAAGTATAAATATATTTAGCTAGATCAACTTTGGAAAACTTGAGGAAATATTTAATTACCTCCCGAGGATTCGTTTCTCGGTTTCGAGTGATCCGAGTTAGACTCGGATTCGACTTACGAGTTTGACGAGTGTCATTAGACACTTTTAGTCGTCTGAATCTTCATCTTCTTGACATGAATCTTCATCACTCAATTTGGCCATCATAGCCTTCTTCTTCTTCTTTCTGTCCCTTTTTCTTCTTGGACGAGTCTTTGACTATATGATCCTTACTGCCACATTCAAAATAGCCGAGTTCTTAGTTAAGGATAACTTTGAAGGGGAAGAATGTTTACAGTTTCTATCCTTCTTGTCTTTCATATACAGCTCTTCTCTTGGCTTCTTGTCCCATCTCTTGTGCTTCATCATTCTTTTGAAGCCTCCGGCGATAAGTGCCATGGGATCCTCTTCGAGTCATAGGAACTCAGATTTGCTTCTCTGTTTTCTCGGGCCTTGAGTGTGATGTTCTTTTTAGTGTTGACATCCGCATCCTCCTCTTCCAGGTGGATCTCATGGATGAGTAGCTTCCCAATGAGTTCGTCCGGCTTCGGTAAGGACAGAGTTCTAAGCATCTTCGATGGCTGTCACCTTGGGACCCCATCTTCTCTTGGGTAGACTTCGAGTATCTTTCCGCACATTTCCTCGTGGGAAATCTTCCTACCTAGTGATTTGAGATTGTTAGTAATCTCGGTGAAGCGGATGAACATCCGAGTGATGTTCTCTTCGGCTCCATCTTGAACAGCTCATACTTGTGAAGATATTGACTTATCTTCGCTTATCTGACTTGGCTTGTGCCTTCACAAGTGTTGACAAGCATGTCCCATACTTCCTTGGCTGTGTCACGGTCGACACTCGGTTGTATTCTTTTGAGTTGATGGCACACATCGAGATGTTCACCGCCTTGAAGTTCTTTACGAACTTCTCTGCCTCTTCGATCATGTAATCGGGCTTTGCTTTAGGCATGAGTCTTATTTCTTCCAACCTCATTGGAATGTAGTTGCCTTCTTGTATGATGTTCCATACATCTTCATCGTGATCCAGTAGAAAGCATTCTATGAGCTTCTTACAGTGAACGAAGTTTGATCCTTTAAACTTTGGTGGTCTGCTGGAAGATCTTCCCTCATCGAACTCTCCATTGTTCCGAGCCATTTGATCTTTAGACCTTTGAACGGTTAGATCCTTTCTGAAAGGCTAGGCTCGATACCAATTGAAGGTTTGCTCTTGGAGAGACTAAGTCACCCTAGAAGGGGGTGAATGGGGTGATGAGGAAATTTGAACAACGACTGGAAGATTAAAAATTCTAAAATTGACTTTGAAACAGATCGAGTCTAGATTGGACTCGGAAAAGTGTTAACTTAGAAAATATGTGGCAACCCTCCTAGGGCAATGCTAATCCAAGCACCAAGTCAAATCCACTATTTTGAATCCACAAAATTCAATAGAAAGACTCAACCGAATTGCTCCCTTAGACAATTCCTTACAAGATTTTCCTAGACTCATAAATTCACTTATCCGATCTAGTACATCCTAATTGAGTTAACCCTTACAGCTCAGTCAAGGGACCTTACTCGGAAAGTAAGAATAAGTGTTTGTGACTCGATTACAAGACCTTACAACTCGGAAAGAAGCTAAGTACGAGACTTGGAGTTGTAAGTAGAAGATTAAATATGAATACAAACACTTTAGCTTATGCTTGTATATTTACAATGGTTTCCGCAATCTTTAAGTCTTGAAACATGGCTTCTATTTATAGGTGACCAGGCAGATTAGCCGTTGTTACTATCTTCCGATTAGAAGTCCTTTATGACCATTGCAATGGTTTTTTGAGTGACCGAGAAAATATTCGTTGAGGTGTGAACGTTGGGCAACGACTCTTGACTCCTTTGGATATCCCAATCTACTCATGGTGTATGAAAAGTAAGGTGGAAACCATCGTTGGGCTTGATGTTGCACATTTCCAGTTTTGGAAACAGACAACCATGACACGAGTGTCCGGGCCTTGGTCAAAAGTAGAAAAGCATTGTTTGCTTGGTGATTGACGACTTGAAGCCGGCTACTTTTGTATTTAAAAAATAGGAGAACCTCATTTAGATAACCTACAAAAGTAAATCAATTTTGGTTCTCAAAGTATAAAATACTTTGGTCCAAGATTAGACACGGATAATAATTTAATTAAGATAATTAAGTGCCTAATTATCCGAGTCCTAAAAGAGCGAAATTTTCCGAGTCTAATATTCATTATATTTAAATTCCATCCGAGTCAATCTAGAAGTAAAACAAGTTTGATAAAGAATATCGGAGTAAAAATACTTGATCTAGACAAGCACAGTCCAAACAAAACATGCTAACTTAGAAGGATGAATTAACACCGTAATTCAATCAAACTTAGAATTAAAAGTCGGACCTGAGTTTATGCACGTTAGAGAAAATGTTTGAACATGCGATAAGTCCGAGTGTTGTCCGAGTGGCTCGGAACTATGTGTGAAAAGATAAGCAAGAGTATGCTCTGAGTCGGTCAGAATCAAGTGAAATCATATGCAATAGTTTCTGCAACACTCGAAAAGATTCTACATCACTCGGAAAGGTTTCTAAAGCTCTTTAGAATGACTTGTAGTCAAAATGTACAAGAGATGAAGTCTGTACCTGATTTCTTGATGGTACTCGGAATGATATGCCTGAAAAGTCCGAGTCTTCGGAGATTGTTTGTAATCTAAGTGAACCGAGCATACATTTGAGAGATGTTTTCTTCTAGCTCCATTTTGAGCAGCTCATACTTGTGAGGATATCGACTTATCTTTGCCTCGCTTCACTTGGTTAGTTCCTTCATAGGTGTTGACAAGTGTATCCCATACCTCTTTGGTCGTGTCACATGCTTACACTCGTTGTACTCTTTTGAGCTGATAGCACACATCAGGTTGTTCATAGCTTTGAAATTCTTTTGAACTTCTCATTCTCTTCAAGACCTTGTACTCGACTTCTCTTTTAGGCACAGATCTAACTCCTTCCATCTTCGTTGGAATGAAGTTCCCATTTTGGATGATGTTCCATACTTCTTCATCATTATCCAGTAGAAAGCACTCCATCGTCTTCTTCCAAGTGTCCAAAGTTTGACCCTTTATACCTTTTGATTGTGAGATCCTAGTAAAAGGCTAGGCTTTGATACCAATTGATGGTTTTCTCTTGGAGAGGTTAAGTTACTCTAGAGGGGAGTGAATAGGGTGATGGAAGATTTTTTAAATATCAAACAATTTTGTACGGATCGAAACCGAAGCCGATTCCGAGTCTAAATTGGACTCAAGAAGTTAAAACACTCAAAAATACGTGAAAACCCTCCCGGGGCGGAAAACCACGGACAAGTGCTAATCCAACACTAAGTCAAATCCACTAATTGAATTCTCAATTACAAAGGACTGATTCGAACCACAATTGCTCCCTTAGACAATTCTTTTACAAGTTTTCATATACTCGAAGTTCCCATATTTGATCTAGTACTTCCGACTAAGTTAACCCTTATAGTCTAGGACAACTGAGCTGAGTTAGCCCTTATAGCTCGGTCAAGAGACTTATAAAGAAAGTAGAAAGAGTATGAGTGATTGCAAGACTTTCTTTACAACTCATAAAGTAAGAGATTACAGGTTTGTAGGCTGTAAGCAAAAGATTGAGTAAGAGTACCAGCAATCTTCAAGTCTTGTGGAGCAACTTCAATTTATAAGCACCAAGGCGGAATGACCATTAAGACTCGTTCTACACTCGGTAAGCATCAATAGCCGTTGTAACGGCTAGTCTAAGTCACTTAGAAAAGATTCGTTGAGATGTGAACGTTGTGTAGTGATCCTTGGCTCAAAAGATGGTCCAACCATCCGGTGGTGATTGAAATGCGGGGTGGAAACAACCGTTAGACTCAAAGGTGCAGTTTTCAAGTTTTGGAAACAAACAACCCCGACACATTGTCCGAACCATGTCTAGACATGGGTAATTTCGTTCTGTTGGTGGTTAACAGCTAGAAACCAGCTACTTTTTTTATTTCAAAAGTAGATTAGGCTTGTTTAATCAACCTATAAAAGCATGTCAAAGTGGTACTCAAAGTATAGAAAGACTTTTGTCCAAGATTAGGCAAAGATAATAATTAATTCAAAGCAATTAAACACTTAATTATCTTA
Organism: Talinum fruticosum; assembly: GCA_021018815.1. NCBI lineage: Eukaryota > Viridiplantae > Streptophyta > Magnoliopsida > Caryophyllales > Talinaceae > Talinum > Talinum fruticosum. The sequence continues at coordinate 4,523,228 of JAITYX010000040.1, forward strand.
AGCCTAAAAGAATGCAATTTTCTAACTCTAATATTGATTAGGTTCAGAATGCATCTAGAGTGAATCCTTAAAATGATCAAGTTAGATAGAATAAGATATTAGAATACATAAATTTGATCAAGTAATTATTTCTCAATAAATAGATCGATCGAGAAATTAGAATTAACGTTGTAATTCATTTTCACTTGAAATATAAAGTCGAGTGTTGAGAATAAAAGTGTTAGACAAATTATTTTGTCATGTGATTGTTTGAAGTTGTGTTTGCGTTGGTCTAAAACACGGTTAAGAAATGTTATGCTGGATGAATGGTTTTTGAGTGGGTTAGAATAGGATAAAAACTTAGATATGAGTTTCTATAAAGCTCATAATAACTTAGAATCAAAACCTAAGAGAGATAAAGAGTTATACCTAAGTCTTCAAGATGAAAAAGGTCAAGTTGTAGATTAGAAACTCTAAAGAGGTATGATTGGATCTCTACTTCATCTCACATATAGTAGGCAAAACATCTTGTTTAGTGTTTGCCTTTGTGCAAGATTTCAAGCTAATCCTAAGGAATCACATCTCACTACGGTGAAGAGAATCTTTAGATATCTTGCAAGCACTCGGACACTTGGTCTCCGGTATCTGGAAAGACTCGGATTTGACCCTCACTTGGGTACTCAAATACCGACTCCGCTAGATATAAAGTTGATAGAAAGAGAATATTAGAAGCATGCCAATTTCTAGGTGAATCACTCATCTCCTGGCATTCAAAGAAACAAAATTCGGTTGCTCTATCAATCTGCTAAGGCTGAGTACATAGAAACTAGAGCTTTCTATGCTCAGATTCTCTGTCACATCTATCCTAATCAAATGTGATAATCAAAGTACAATTAGCATCACCAAGAATCCAGTTCAACACTCAATAAACAAAACACATTCATATCGGGTATCATTTTTGACGAGACCATTATGAGAAAGGTGATATTGAACTTGAGTTTATCCCTACGAAATTTCAATTAGCCGATATTTTCACCAAACTTTGAGTGAAGATCAATTTTGCTTTATTAGGAATAAAATTGGCATGTTAATTGCATAATTATGTAAGTTATTGCATGGATTATTCTACTCGGTTGATTCCGATATGCTTTAAGTGAATAACAAATGGATCAATTGACACGGAATGAGACTGCACTATGAGTTATTAATTTTCCGAGTGTGTTCTGAGTCACTCGGACACATCATTGAGTCATTAATTTATTAGCAAAGTGGACATCAAAATCCCGGGATCATCTCTAGATTAATGGAGAATCTCATAAATTTTTTCGAAAATCTTTTCTTCTCTTTCTTTGTCACTCGAACAATCGGACGAACTAGTCGTTAGAAGAAAGCTACTAGGAAACTAGATGTTACTCACTGGGAGACTCAAATGGTCCGATAACCGTTGCTTGGTAGGCTGAGTCGAAACGAAGTTGTTCAATGAAAGCTTTTATTCTATAAATAGCACCGTTTCGATTTCATTCATTCACTTGGCCTACTTATTGCTCATACTCTCGCTCTATTTGCTGTTACACTTAATCTCTCGTGCTTAAACTCTCTTTATTTCTCATTCATATGTGTTCTTCACTCTTGTTTTCTTTTTACTCTCAAACTCTTTCTATCTCCTTCAATATGCCTAAGAGAGGTTTATCCATGGAGGGAGGTTTGGCCACAAAAAGGCCGAACCAAGTCAACTCATTCTGGGGCTGCTCTAGTAAAGGTTAAAGCCCCTAACTCGGATGATTCAAAGGTACTTGTCGCTCAGTATTTCTTTCTTATCGACAAATTCTTCGAAAAACTCTTTTTCTTGGTTGAAACCCACCATCAAAACTTGTGCTTTTGTGAGTATATCTACCCGAACTCGTTATCGAGTTCTATACTCACATGATAGCAAGGGATAATGTGATCTCTTCTGTTATCCAAGGTAAGGTGATGCGTATCAATCTTGATCTACTTCACAAAATATTTGATGTGACGTGTCTCTTTCTCAATTCTAACCCTATCCCGTTCAATGAAGTCACGGATGACTTGTTTGACAAATACACTAAGGAAAACCCTCGGTCTCGGAAGAAGTTTTATGTGACTAAGATGACTTCCGAAGCCGGACTTATGTGCTTCATTCTTATGAGAACCTTCTTCTCCTACTATCCCTCAAAAGAGAACCCTAATAGCAAAGTTCTTAAGGTTCTTTTTGAGTTTCATGATGGGTATGAGGTCGACCTCTTCCCTTTTATCCTGGAACATATTGCTTCTATTTCATCCGACCAGAAAAAGACTCCTTATCCCTTTGGAGCTCTTTTTCAGCTGTTTTCACTCGGTTTGAGGTTGAACTTCCTTCGACCCAAACAAGTGCCTAGAACCTCGTTATCTGTTTTGGCAGAGGTGAACTTATTGGGCTTGGATAAAAAGAAATCCAACCTGTTGCCTAGGTTCGAGTCCTTAGAACTTGCTCCTCCTCCTCCTGCATCTCTAACTCGGATCGGTAATGAGGTTCCCCTTCTTACTGCTAGACAATCCACTTCTCTAACTGCCCCTTCTATTGAACTTCTTCATAAGGTGGCCACTCAGTTTGTCTCTCTGGCTGAAGAGTTACAAATAACTCTAGGAGCCTTGCAACCTTTCATGCTACCGATGACTCAGTACCAAAGTCGTGCCTAAACTCGGATCGAGCAGAGTCAAGCTATGATTACAGAGCTCAAGGAGGTTATTAAGCAACAACAATAGCAAATCTGCCACCTCTAAGAAAGAAGGTCCAAGACAGTAGAGGACTTAGAACCTGCGGAAGAATAACCTTCGAGTCCTCTTCGAGTCTCAATTAGAAGTCGAAGGAAAAAAAGAAGGAGAAGGAGAAGCTAAAGGAGGAGGAGCTGAAGCAGTTCAATCTTAGGGTCTGGATGATAAAGAACCGGAGGTGATCTCTTTTGATCACACTAAGTCTGCCTTAGAAGAGGCTGGTGATGTAGGCCGATCAAGGCCCCTACCTTAGAAACACAACCTACAACAACATTTGCTTGAGACCTCGTAAGTAGAAGAAGTAGATGAAGATCTACCTCTAATTTATAGACGAGTCATTCCACTCGCTCGATCTACCACTACTATTACGCCATCACCAAGTCGTCTTTACTCAAGGCTACAGGTGTAGGTGCAACCCTCGCTCTTCTACTTCTCGCCAAAGTGCCCCTCCTCCCTCTTGATTTCAAACTTCGTTTTATTTTGTCCAACATCTTTTGTACTTAGTTGTTTTCCTCCATCTCGTTTGTTATTTATTTTTGCTAAAATGCATACGGGGAGAGAAAAGATAGAAAATACGAGATGTTTTGTTTAAGGGGAGCTTTCCCTTAGTTGTTTCTTTCCTTGTTTAAGTTTCTATGTAATTGCTTTAACTATTTAATGAAATTTACTTATTTGTGAACATATCTTTTCTCGAGCGAGACTTCTTACTTACTATGATATATTTTTTTCTTTATTCCTTAACAAGTATGCTCTAATTACTTCAAGAAGCATGTTCTTAGTTGTATATGATCTATGCTGAGCTAGTCAATACTCTTTATTATTTTTCTTTCTCTCGGTCAACATACAATGAAAACTTAACTCTCCGAACCGATTAGTTTCTATCGTAAATATGGAATTCCTTTCATCGAAAGGAGGAGATTGAAGACTCAGGTATAACTCTCTATATCTCTATTGTTTTGATTCCCAGTCATTCTAAGCCTTTAAGAAACTCATATCTAAATTTTCATTATTTTCTAACCCACTCGTAAACCAACTATCAAGCATAACACTCTTAAGTAGGTTTCTCGATTATTTAGAAATAACTCGGAATAATGGGATGAGTAAATAATTTTACAAACACCTTAGATTCTGAACATTGACTTACTCGGTTTAACTAAAAATAAATTATTGTGTTAATTCCACTTTTTAAGTTAGCATATTTATTGAAATTATTTACTTGATCAAGTTTATGTATTTCGATTCTTTATTCTTACTAACTTGATCATTTAAAGGATTAACTCAAGATGGAATTTAAACCTAATGAATATTAGACTCAAAAAATTCTATTCTTTTAGGTTGAAGATAATTAAGTGCTTAATTACTTTGAATTAATTATTATCTTTGCTTAATCTTGGAACAAAGTATTTTGATACTTTAAGTACCACGTTGATTTTCTTTGGTAGGTTGATTAAAGAATTTTAATATGATTTTGAAAAGCAAAAGCAAACGGTTTCTAACCGTTAAACACCAGCAGAGTGAAATTTGCCATTTCTGGACATGGTACGGACACCGTGTCGTGGTTGTTTTTTCAAATCCGATAAACATTAAATTTGAGTCCAGTGGTTGCTTCCACCCCATATTTCAATTACAATGAGAGGGATGGACCACTTTTTGAGCCAAGGACCACCGCACAATGTTCATATTACAACAGATCCTTTTACGAGTGACTCGGACTAGTCGTTACAACGGTTATTGAAGCTCACCAGTCCTGAACAAGTCACATGGATAATCTGCCCTACTGTGCATAAATAGAAGCCACTCTACAAGACTTCAAGATTGTTGAACACATTGCAAACACTTACTTAGTGTATACATAAGCAATCTTCGACTTACAACTCCAATTTTGTAACTCTTACTTTCGAGTTGTAAAGGAAATTCTTATAATCACGTCTACACTTTCTACTTTCTTCTAAATCCCTTGACTGAGCTGTAAGTGTTAACTCAACTCGGTTTTCTCTAACTCGTAAAGGGTATCTCGGTTAGGATGTACTAGATAAGATAAAGGAATATCTAAGTCTAGCAAAACTTGTAATTGAATTGTCTAAGGGAGCAATTTTGTAAAGAGTCAATCATTGTATTTTGTGGATTCAAACTAGTGCATTTGACTTGGTGCTTGGACTAGCACTTTCCGTGCTTTTCCGCCCCATAAGGGTTTCCTCGTATTTCTCGTGTACTACACTTTCGAGTTCATTAATGACTCAGAATTATTTTCTAAGTTTGTTCGAGTGCAAAATAATTTGTAATTTACCTCTAGGGTGACTTAGCCTCTCCAAAAGAAAACCTTTAATATCTTATTATGGGAACTGACTTAATGAGCTAAGTGAAAATGAATTACTTGTTTAATTCGTATTTCCAAGTCAGTTTATTGATAAAAATTATTTGCATAATCAAGCTTATGCATATTGTCTATTTAATCTTAATATCTGGATCATTTAAATAGTATATTCAAGATGAAATTTGAACCTATTGAATATTAGAATTAGAAAATTCTACTTTCTTAGGTTAAGGATAATTAAGTCCTTAATTATCATAAATTTATTATTATCATTTCTTAATCTTGGACCAAAGTATTTTTATACTTTGAGTTCCGGTTTGATTTGCTTTTCAAGGTTGATTAAAGTATGTTAATATTAATTTGAAAAGCAAAAGCAACCTACTTAACCGTTAACACCAGCAGATAGAAAAGCACTATTTCAGGACAAGGGTCGGATACTCGTGTCAAAGTTGTTTATTTCCATATCCGGTAAAACAACTTTGAGTTTAACGATTCTTTCCACCCTAAATTTCAATCGCAACTAGTGGGTTGGACTGCTTTTCGAGCCAAGGACCTAAGCACAACATTCCCATTTACAACGACTCCATTTCGAGTAACTCAAACTATCCTTTACAATGGCTAGTGAAGCTTTCAAGTCCGAGAAACAGATCACAACGGCTACTCCACCCCATTGAGTATAAATAGAAGCCTTCCTACAACACATGAAGATTAACGAACACATTGCTAAACACCTACTCTTTTTATACTCTCTCAATCTTTTAGCTTTCAATTCTGTACATAAGTTCTTACTTTCTTAGTTGTAAAGACAAAATTCTTATAATCACTCTTACATTTTTGAACTCGTATAAAGTCCCTTGACTGAGATGTAAGGTTAACTCAGCTTAGTTGTCCCTAACTGTAAGGGTTATCTTAGTTAGGAAGTACTAGAATAGATAAGGGATCTTCCGTGTCAAGGAAAATATGTATTTGAATTGTTTAAGGGAGCAATTCAGTAAAAGTCGAGTCCTTGTATTTTGTGGATTCAAAATAGTGGATTCGACTTAGGGCCTGGATTAGCACTCGTTTATGGTTTTCTCCCAAGAGGGTTTCCACGTAATTTCTGAGTTCTACACTTATGAGTCCAATATAGACTCAAAAATGTTTTTTAAGTCTTTTCTTCACGAGAAAATTTTATAATTCAGCAAACTTCACACCCTATTCAACCCCCTCTAGGGTGATTCGGATGCTCAAAAGCAAACTTTCATTGCGCCTTCAGGTTGTCCCACTTGTTGTTATGGGTTCTCGAACCGGATCGAGAAGCGTGGCGGTGGTAAATTGAAAAAGGATTTTGTAAACTTTTGTGAATGTAGACTAATGTATGTAATTGATTAAGGATTAGGGATTGAATGTTGGCAATGTAATGAGGATTAGAAGAAAGTAAACTAAGAGATCGGAATATGTAAAGTATTCAATAACTCTTAGTCGATTTCGATAGAGTTTAGTAGCATTACACATAAGAAATGGTCATATGAAAAATACGAGCCTAAGCTCTCTATTTATAGTGGAGGATTAGGTCATAAAATGACTTAGGGTACAACTTAAATAGTCGTCAAAATCAAGCGACAAACCGGCCAGAAAAAGTTAGGAAAATTGGACAAAATCTTCCCTAAACCCGGATCCTGGAGACAACGCCAAGATACGCGGCATTGGTTAAGAAACGGCGTCATACAATCCAACCATTCTTCCATGTTCCAGTTGGTTTCTAGAGCGAACGCAGCGTTCGAGCGAAGACTTGCTCAAACGCGGCGCCGATCAAGAACGGCGTCGTTTTATGAAAGTGAGCTTCTTGTCTCGGTTGGACACTTAGAGCGAGAATGCAATGTTTTGGCGATGTTTTCCATGCAAATCGACGCGAGTTAGTGCAACCTTGTATGGGCAAAATTAGTTGCATGTCTCGGTTGGACGCTCGAAGATGAAATGCGGTGTTTAGAATCTAGTAAGGCTCGATACTCTGCGTCGGTCAAGGTTGACTCTCGAGCGTTGACCGGGCTTAGACCAGCCAAAAGAAATGGTTTTGGGACTGGCCCAAAGCAAATAAGGTTTATTTTTTTGGTGCTAAAGGTTTTTTGTGGTTCACCGTCTTTCATCATGCAAACCAAACTCGACCATGATCCATATCTCGCAAACAAGACTAGGATTTCATCACTGAGCTTACAAAATAAAATAAAGAATTCAAAGAGATAAGAATTGCACGTTTTAGGTGTGTATAGTTAGCTCCCAGCTTTACCAAGTCCGAAAGAGGAAGGGTCAAAGTAGACACTAAAGGGTATTTATCTCGCTTTTGGGCATTGCTTCGAATACGGATTTGTATGTAGTGTCTTAAATTTGTTGTCTGTCGAACCCGAACTTCGAGACAAGGACACAGAGTTGATCGTGATGTGTGCATTCTAAAGTCCAATGAAATGGGTCATGAGCTTGACTTGATGAGAGTCCTGAAGCTCGGTGAATTAGTGCTGAAACATTGATCATTTCTTGACATAAAGCTTGGCTGAATAATCCTGTTGTATTAATACACTCGTTAATGGACAATTCTATTCTTGAAAGTTTAATATTTTACCCGAATAATTCAGTCAAAGATAGACTAAAAATCTGATTTCATAAAGTTGACATTATAAGTCCAAAGACCAACTTGCAAGCCTAGCCTCCAGCTACACTTCACAAGCCTAGCCTTGATGTCGATGTGTCATAACTCTGGGAGTGCCCATATGTTAGATTCTAAGAAATTGCCGAAGATGAATGTGTGGGGCATGTTCTTCCAAAGAATTGGAAAGGGGTAAAAGTATTATGTTATTTTACTTTCGGTTGTACTCTAAAAGTGTCTTGCTAACATAATTAATTTGCATTATGACCGGGAGCAATGTTGAATTATGTCCATCAATCTCAAGTTTGCCCATAAAGCTTTTAAAGACTTGTTTACCGAAAGACATTCGAACATTTTGGGTGATTTTGGTTAATGAAAGTGCTAACTCGATTGAGCTTTTGGTAAATCCGCTAACTGCTCCATTATATTTATAGGGTTGCCGATCTAAGTCTCCTCTATTAGGAGGTTTCCTTGGCCGTTCGGGACTCAAGCACGGACCTCCAGCTAGCAAATGCCATCCGGTAGCATGGTTGGAGCGGGTACTTCCCGTCGTTCTTGACGGCATTCGCGTCATCATAGCGCGTTTGAGGGGCGCCTAGTACATCCGTGCACTGGTCTAGTTTTTCTAGTTATGGGCCTAGCTCCTCCGAGGCCTATATGGATATCATGCCTCTTCAAGCACTTAACCCTCACGGTAACACGTTCGATTTTCACCGGATGTCACATAGCGAGCCTTCTTATGAAGCTTCTCAATCCACTTGGGACTACAAGGCTAGCTCCTAGTAGGCTGGTAGGGACAAACAAAGTTTCCACTTTAATCTTGGAGGATTTTGGTAACTATATCTTCGATGATGCCTCCGATGATGAAGATTGATCAACTCCTTGTAGGGTGCTTTCGTTAATATTTAATGTTTTGTATCATTTTGACTCCATGCAATGAGATGAATGCAAAGAATCAATTCCAAAATGCTTTCTTGTACTTATATGATGTGAAACAATCTGAGGAAAAATTGCAAAGATAAATCCATATTTAATGTTTTGTATCATTTTGACTCTATGAAATAAGATGAATGCAAAGAATCAATTCCAAAATGCTTTCTTGTATTTATATAATGTGAAAAATCGAGGAAAAATTGTAAAGATAAATCCAAAAAAATTTGCACAATTTGCACTAGCCCCCATTCCCTCAAAAGAAAATAATAAATTGAAAAATAGGGAATGGTAAGTGCATTGTCCAAAAAATATCAAGGCTTGGCCGAAATGGGTCAAAAGCAAAAACTAAATGTGGCCCAAGGAAGAGTCGAGCGAAAAAATAAAACAAACCAAGCTGGTCCGGCGAGCGCCAACCAACCCACGGCCTAGTGGCTCTAAGAAACTATAGTGACGTGATGTGGAAGGACTATGGTCCTGGAATCTACTATAAAACAGACCTGACAGTTCGTCACCGAAAATTACACCTTCAAATTGTCAACTATAATTATATCGGAAAAAACGGTTCTCGAAAAAATTTCCTAGTGCCTTTTACTTCTTTTTGCCTTTAGAGATGAATTTCATGACTGAACTATCCCACTTGGATGCATGGGATCATTGAAGTTGACAAAGTAGGGATGTCTTTTTATGGATTGAATACCATGTTTAGCATTCGGCGGTGAAAGTCTACTGGACTCTTTTAAGGGCTGCAATGTCCTTTTGGGATCCGAATACCACGTCCTTAGGTTTGGGGATAGAGACTTATGTCCCCTTCCCGAAAAATATGATGATATCCTAGGCATTCATCATCCGACCAATCCTGCGATCCCGACGCCTTCTACTAATATGTATGAAACATATAAGCATCTACTGAAGCTAAATAATAGGAATCTAAGTCGGATTCTCATAAGGGATGAGGTACATTTAATGAATATGATGTCTGTACTATCGCCCTCTTCAGGTCATTTACACATTCAAAGATGTTGGGCCATAGTGACTTGCCTAATAGATGGTTTCCTATTAGTGGGAGGCCATATAGACACGGCACCTACTCGTATTGCTAAACTTCACCGAGCGGTTGGAGGATCACCATTCCCTTACACCTCCGATTGTCGCATAAACTATTATAGGGCTGAACCTGGTAGAACCAAATCAAAACGAGGACTTTGCAGGTGCCCTCTCTTATTGCAAGTAGGAAAAAAAACTATTTGGGAATCCTTTGGTGAGGCTACGTAGATGGCCTCGGCCAAGAGCCAGCAGACCGACGTCGGCGAGGCTTAAAGTTTCTGCTTAGCACAAAGTCTCTCTTTTGCCCCTTTTCTTTTTATTTTTCTTTTTCTTCGTTAGGTGTAAATATTGTTAAATTTGACCGTGTAGGACTCTAATGTGACTGTCCGTTGTGTGCGGATCAGGTTGGTGGAGCACCTTATGTTGAGTACGGGAACTAGCAAGAGCGGATCGGTACCTAGCTACGCAGTTTTGTTAGTGGCAATGACTAAGCATGTAACTTCTTTGTGGGAAGCCTGGTTGAGAGTTGGGCATCCCATTGAGTGGCATATCGAACATTGGAGGGTGTCCTAATTTAGGACACATCCTGAAATGCATCCTTTTGTACAATTGTTGGGTCCGAAAACCACTACGTACTACTTCCCGACCGTTTAACATGGTAAATGGGATGTGTCCAGGAGATCCCTTACTTGGATTGCATCTCACCTTCTTCTTTGGAACTATTTGTAGGCTTTGGCTGCTTGAGGTGAGTTCCGACATGGCTTGGTTACTAGACGAACCTGTCGAGGTTGCTAAAACCTATGGATAAGAGAACTACTACAGTTTCAAAATTTTATCTAGAATGGACAAAAGAGGTTGATCCCAAATGACATAAGGCACCGAGGATTCGAGAACGAGACCTAAGACGAGCTATCCCGGCTATAGCATCGGTTCAAATTTGCAAAATGAACCCACGAATAGATGAACGAGCTTGTAGGAGGGAAACTAAAGCTAAAGAAGTTGAGGAGAGGAGGGCTCGTAGGATCGAGGAGTTGAAGAAGCGAACCTAGGAGGATGCAGCTAACTCATAAAGTAAAAATTGACTAGGGATGAAATTAGGAAAATTAAGAATTTAGGAAGAAATAAAAATTAGGGAAGTTTCTAGTTTTGCCTTTTGAGAACAATTTATTTTTCAAGTAGTATGCTTGTTTTATTTCCCTTTTATATAGTTATGTATTCAGTTAATTAGTAGGCTTATGTTTTATTAATAATCAAGCAAAAAGTATGTTTTGTGCTCACTTTTATGCTTGAATTTATTTTATTGCTCGCTTAGAGAAAGAAATGAAAACCGCACCGCCTAATTGCATCGTCCTTAAAATAATAATTAAGGAGAAAATACGTCTCTCGAAAGGAACTAATTAAGTAGATTGTCTAATTGGACCGTCGAAAAAATAACAATTAAATATAGGATATAGCCGGAGGATTTCTCGGCCAGGCTAGCGTGCCATTATCCGGATGGTGGGCGGCGCCGGGTAAGCCACGACCTAGTTGGGCTAGGCTTAGCTAATTATGGGAACTATTTAGTGTCATGCTAAAAGAGTATTTCTTCAACTCGATCCAAGTTTGTAAATTGAAAGATTTCTTTGTCGTCCAAATGAGTCAATTTAAGTGCCCCTCCCGGTAGTATTTGACTATGTATGAATTGTCCTTGCCAATTGGGCCTAAATTTTCCTCGAGGATCTTGAATTAGTGCGCTAATCTCTTTAAGAACCAAATCACCAATCTGTAAATTACGAGGCTTCACCTTCTTGTTAAATGCCCTTGATATACATGCCTTATATTTCTGGACTTTCCGTAAAGCGTTTAAATTTCTTTCATCTAGCAGCACTAACTCCTCATAGCGTGCCTTGGACCATTCTACTTCACGAATCGACTTTATGCAATAATTCGTAACGAATAAATAAATATTTCGTTGGAAGGACTGCATCCATATCATAGACTAGAGAGTAGGATGTTGCTCCCTGTTGAGGTTCTAATAGAGATTCAACAACCCCATAAAGCGAAGGGCAATTTGTCGAGCCAATCCTTATAACCGACAACCATTTTCTCCACTATCTTGTGAATATTTTCGTTGGCGGCCTCAAACGCTCCGTTGGTCCAAGGGCGATATGCAGAAGACCTATGGTGTTTGATTTTATACTTATCCGATAGGTCTGCTACTTCCTTCTTGAAGTGACTACCATGTTCACTAATTAGTTCATGTGGCATCCCATATCGACAAATAATCTTACGAGTTATGAACTTTGCCGCGTGCTTTGACGTTAGGGTTGTGTAGGAGGCTGCTTCCACCTATTTAGTAAAGTAGTCAATTGCTACTAACACGAACTCGTGACCTCCCGTTCCTTTAGGAGTCACTTTTCCAATGATGTCAATGCCCCAAATTGAAAATGGCTAGGGCGATGCAAGTGTCGTTAAAAATGAAGGTGGTTGGTGCTACAAGTTTGCATACACTTGACACTTATGACATCTCTTCACAAATTCATGACAGCTTACTCGCCATGGTTGATCTGGTAATATCTTAACCTATGAATTTTCTGAACTAACATTCTTCCATTCATATGGGGTCCGCATTCCACACCATAAATATCAATCATAATACACTCTGCTTCATGTTGATAGACACAAAGTAAGCTAATTCCTGTGTTGGTGTTCTTGTATAGCTGCCCTTGGTTGATGAAGAATTGCGCTGTTAGCATACGAATAGATCATTGCGCTTTAGGTGTGGAGTCAAATGGGTATTGTTGGTTTTCTTTGTAACGATAGATGTTATGGTACCAACTAGTTTGGTCGATACTAGACACTTCGAGTGTGTACACGTGCGCGAGTTGACTACGGCATTTTATGTGAATGGGCATTAAATGAATGCCGAGTACGGATATTTATCATGGATGCTAACTTGGCTATGGCATGCGCTAATTGGTTGTCTAGGAAGGTATGTGTATAATATACTTGTCAAAGTATTTCGCTAATTCCATGAAATGTGCCTGGTAGGGTGCCGGGGCTTCACTATGTACCTTCGACTTCTGTGAAATTTAATTAATGATCGAGCTGGAGTCACCGAAAACCCTAATGTTCTTTGCTCCTATATCTATGGCAGCGTCAAGTCTTATGATGCATGCTTTATATTCCGCGAGCATTGTTGGTGACCAAAAATCTAACTTAATTGAAATGGGAGTATGTGCTCATGCTGGAGAGATTACAAGGATCACTATCCAAAGGCCTTCGATTGGAAAAGATGTCAAAGTACATTTTCCACATGTTGACCTCCACTTATAGAATGTTTTGATCTTGGAAATCGAGATGTTCGGGTTGCGATTCGCTTCATCGGTAAATCAGCTAGGAATTCCGATACTACCCTACCCTTGATTACCTTTTAAGGGACATACTTGAGTTCAAACTCTAATAGCACGATTGTCTATCTATGTATCTTGCCACCGATAGTTGGTTGCTAAAGAATGTAATTAATGGGATCCGTTGGCGCCATTACATGTACCGCGTGGGCCAACATATAGTGCCTAAGCTTCTTAGTAGCCTAAACTAAAGCAAATGATGTCTTCTCTAAGGGCGTATACCAAATCCGGTAATCTAAGAATTTCTTGCTTAGATAATATACTACATTTTCTTCCTTTCCATCCCATTGAGCTAACATGGTTCCCATTATATTTTCTATTGTAGCGGTGTATAAGAGTAACGGCTTCCCTGGTTGGGGCGGAACTAGCATCGGTGGATTAACCAATTACTCATTAACCTTCGCGAATTTGTTTTGGCATTCTTCATCCTAAATTGGCTTAAATCCTTTTTAAGCTTTTCGAAGATGGGTTCACAAACCATAGTCGGTTTTGATATGAAACTACTAATGTAGTGTAAACGTCCTAGGAAACCCTATATCTCCTTCTCTGTCTTTGGCGGTGAAATCTCTTTGATGGATCAACATTAATTCCTCTATGACTAACAACTTAGCTTTGTAGTTTACCCGAGGTTACATCAATGGCACACTTTTGTGGGTTAAGGCTCATGTTATACTTTGTTAGTCTTTCAAAGAATTTTCTAAGGTTTGGTAACTACGCTGCCCTATGCTTGGACTTGATGATCATGCAATCCACATAAACTTCGACTTCCTTATGTATCATATCGTGTAGTAATGTTGCGGCTGTCCTCTAATATGTAGCTTCAGTATTTTTAGCCCAAAAGGCATCACGACATAGTAGTACTTTCTCTATTGAGTGATGAAGGTCATGTTTTCTATATCTTCTTCAGCCATCTTCACTTGATTATACCTATCATACCATCCATGAATGATAGCAAAGCATGTCTCGTTGTGTTATCTACTAGTATGTCGATATGAGGTAGCGAGAAGTCATCTTTAGTATTCAAATCCTTGAAATCAATGCACATTTAGACCCTGCCATCTTTTATCGGGATCGGCACTATGTTTGCTACCCATTGAGGGTAGTAGATCATTTTGATGAATCTAACTTCTAGTTGCTTCGAACCTCTTCCTTATTATTAGTGCCCATCCAGGTTTCACTCTCCTAATCTTCTACTTAACTAGCTTAGTGTCGTTGTAGAGTGGAATTCTATATTTCCCTATACTTATATCTATCCCCAGCATGTCTTTGTAGGACTATGCAAAGACATCTGTGAATGTGATGCGGAGCGAAGTGAATTGCTTCTACACTTCTAGATTCAGTGTTTTCCTAATTTTGACCTCTTAGGGTTGATCAACTAATCCTAGGTTTCTTTTCATGATCTTCGAAAGCTTTTATCAATTCTTTAGGACTTCTTGTTCATCACTAGAAAAACCAATTAAAAATAGGAGGAGGAAAAGTGTAAATAGAAAGATTCATCTTATTGAATTAGGAAATGAGTACATCGGACTTGGAAACAGATATTGTAGAATTAGAAATTGTAGAGCTTAAAGATGAACTATTAGAACTGGAAACAGTAAACAACCACCCTAGTGCTAGATTTAGAAGTAGAATGCTCTCTTAGAATGACAAAAAATTATAGGCCTTCCTCAGCATCAATCCAAGTAATATGGTTGGACCATTCGATGTCGACGACAGTAATGAACTTAGATGGATCAAAATGCAGGTGCAACGTGGCTTGGGAAAGTATTGAAACCGAATTCCGCTCTAGATTTTTCTCCCGACCGAATAACCAACCAAAAATATTCGTTGTCGGCTAGATTGTCGAGTCTTGTGTGGACTATCCTTTCTCGAGGAGGTAGGGTGCCTCCTTTTCTAACACATGCCAGTCATTCAAGACTTCTAAACTCGGTACCAGAATACCCTTCTTTTTTAGGTAGTAAGGCTCGGGAAACCAAAGTAGGGGAAGTTATCCCCTTCTTTCGAGAACTACGAATTTAGGGTACGAAGAAAGGGTTTGATTGAACGGATCTGTGCATGGTGTAATTCTTCTAGTTTGTATCTCCCATTTGGCTCGAGCTATTTCCTTAATAGTCGGATGACAGACCTAGTCTAAACTTATAGTTGTTCGTGGGTTCAAAGGGTCAAAAATTAGGTGGTATGCCCTTCACCTGCGAATAAGCCAGGAAAATACCCCTTCTTCCTTAGCATCTAATGGACACTAGGATTGACATAAGGATTGAAGTTGAAAGGTACTTCATCCTTGTGTATAGCAAGCAACTATCTAAAACCCATAAAGCTTCTCATCATCGGCGTCGTCTTCGATTTCGACGACATACTCTTTAGAGGTGATGGTGACACAGAGATTGTCTCTATTGATGGTTACTACATGACCTTTGATGATTATCTTGACTTTCGATGCAGTGTAGAGGGCACTTGCTTGGTGGTCATGTCACTAAGGGTGTCCTAAAATAAGGTTAAAAGTAGTTGGAATATCTAGGACTTCGAAGTCAATATTTTTCACTACCTGTCCGACATTAATTAGAAGAGTCACAGTTCCCAAAACTTTTCTTTTTGAATTATTATAAGCTTGAAGATGAACATTTTGCTTAGAGAGTTGTTGCTCTTGAATGCCTAACGTTTTGGCGGTTCTCTAAGGACATATGTTTACAACAGATCCATTGTCCACTAAGGTTAAAGTGATGAACTTGTTAATGTAAGTTACAGTAGAGGGCATTCTTCTATGCAATGCCTTCTTGAGGTAGGTCCTTTTGGACGAACGTGATAATTCCATCCCTTTTATTGACCAGTCTTACTACTTCCTTAGGCATAGTTTCAAGTGCGGACCTTAATTTTTCAAAGTCCATCAATTAAGGCATGTCTATGCTTTGGAAGTAGATATGAGTTGCCGGATGGAGATATAACTTTAAGTTGTTTAAGCTGTTTTAGGATTGGGTCTTCTTCTTTAGCAACTTCTTGTTCTTTTGGGGCTTCTTGAGTCTATTGTGGACCCATGGGTTTATTATGTCATTCAAATCAGTAAGGAATTGGATTTCTAGACTCTTTGTTTCTCCTCAAAAGTCATCTTCTTCTAAGGGAGTACGCCTCGGAAATTATCATCGCTATCGTCTTTAGTTTTGTACACTTCTTCATCACTTACCCACAATCCATGGACTTCTAGGTCTCCGTGAAGGTAAGCTAGTGTAGACACCAAAAAGTGTCGTCCTTTTCTCTGGTTTTTATTTGTTTGCCCAATGATGAAATCCCGAGTCCTGTTTGAGGATTTGGATCATGGATCTGTATTTGATTGGTGC
This sequence comes from Talinum fruticosum, assembly GCA_021018815.1. Taxonomy (NCBI): domain Eukaryota; kingdom Viridiplantae; phylum Streptophyta; class Magnoliopsida; order Caryophyllales; family Talinaceae; genus Talinum; species Talinum fruticosum. The sequence continues at coordinate 4,539,611 of JAITYX010000040.1, forward strand.
AACGGAAGCCGATAAACCACAAAGAACACCCCAGCACCACATAAATAGCCTTTTGCCTTGGATTGATCCAAAAAACCCCTTTTCTTTCGAACGGTCCAAGCCCAGGCCAAGCCTCTAGAGACAATAGAGTCCACTACTCGCATCCAGGGAAATTCTAGGCTTAGAACACTATGTTTCGCTCCAGTCCAACCAAATAAGGAGCTAAAGGCCTCAAGACAATGTTAGACATTGCATTTCATGATTACAAGCATCAAAGTGTTGTGTTTTGCTCCAAGACAGTCCACCCGAGACTAGGAGCACGCATCCCGCACCAAAACCGAAACCTCCTAAAAATATAATCCTGCCAAAATAGAAACCTACCAATTTTTGAAAAGCTCCTACAGCCAGCGCCGCCACCCCGAGACTCCTTTCGAAACACGCTAGGGCACGAAATCATAGAAGTGCCTTAGTGGTCGGCGTTGTGAACCCGGTTTTATCCTCCCTTTATCCGGGTCAATTTCAAGAAATTCTTGGCCCAATTATGCTACTGCTTTTGGACAGCTGGCCAAGAGCTAAACCTAGGTCATTCCTTGACCTAACCTCTCCCTATAAATAGAGAGCCTTGGCTCTCATTCTCATAATGGCTCGTCCCTCAATATTACTCTGCTGAAATTCGCCTAAGAGCTAGTAAATACTCCATTTTGTATTCCGATCTCTTCGTCCCTTTTGAGCCTCTTCTCATTCTATTCCCCATTCCAACTACATCCGAACCAAAAGAGCCTTCATCATTCATACATCTCCTATACCTACCTACACTCGAAGGTCACAAAAAGCTCGAAGACTCAAACTCTAAATCTAAAACATTCGGGTACTACATAAAGACTCAAGTATAAACATCCACCATCCTAAGTTTTAATTACAACTCATTCTAAGTAATATAGAAACTCTTGTATAAGTTTTCATTCGCTTCTAACTCGCTCGGAAAATACATTCTTGAATATGTTCTACATTGATGTTTCGAGTCACTTAGACAACGACTCAGAACTATCACATGTTCAAATAATTTCTCTAACACTTTTATTCCGAGTTCGACTGCATATTTCAACGCAAAGTAAATTACAGTATTAATTCCTCTTTCTAAGTCTATTTGTTTGTTTGAGAATTATTTCTCCTGATCAAGTCTTTATACTCTTATGATTATACTCTTTTTAATTTCATCTTTCTTAGGATTGACTCCGATGGAATTTGAGTATATTGAATATTATACTTAGAAAAATTAGACTTTTCTAAGCCTCGAGATAATTATGCACTTAATTGTCTTAATTTAATTATTATCTCGTGCCTAATTTTGGACCAAAGTATTTTACACTTTGAGAACCAAAGTGGTTTACTTTTATAGGTTATCAAAACAAGGTTATCTCATTTTTTGAATTACAAAAGTACTCGGCTTCAAGCTTTCAATCACCAACGAAACAAGCTTTATCTACTTCGAACAGGGCTCGGACACCGTGTCGTGGTTATCTGTTTCCAAAACTAGAAAAGTCCAACGCTAAGCTCAACGGTGGTTTCCACCTTGCTTTTCGGACATCACCGAGTTGATTGGAGCACCTTTAGGAGCCAAGAGCCATTGCACAATGTTCATATCCCAACGGATTTTTCCGAGTGACTTAGAAGAACCGTTACAATGGCCACTAAAGACTTCGTTCGAGCCATGACACAACGGCCACTCTACTTGGTCATCTATAAATAGAAGCCACTTCACAAGACTTGAAGATTGCTCGAACTATTGTTGAAACACATTACTTAAGCAAAAGTCATTGTTTTCATATTTAATCTTCAATTTACAACTACCAGACTTGTAATTAATACTTTTTGAGTTGTAAAGTCTTGTACTCAGTTACATACTTCTCTTACTTTCTACATAAGGTCCCTTGACTGACCTGTAAGGGTTAACTCAGCTCGGTTGTCCCCAGCTGTAAAGGTTATCTCGGTTAGGAAATACAAGATTAGAAAAGGGAACTTCGAGTCTAGGAAAACTTTGTAAGGAATTGTCTAAGGGAGCAATTCGATTGAATCAGATCCGTTATATTTTAAGGATTCAAAATAGTGGATTTGACTTGGTGCTTGGATTAGCTCTGTCCGTGGTTTTACGCCCTGAGGGTTTCCACGGAATTTTGATCGTATACTTGTTTGAGCCCAATCTAGACTCATAATCAGCTGTTTATCTTCTTCTAAGCAAAAGGCTTATAAGTTTGTTAAAATTTCGTCATCACCCTATTCACCCCCGTCTAGGTTGACTTAAACTCACCAGGAGCTAACCTTTAATTGGTATCAAAGCCTAGCCTTTCAAGAAGGATCCGACAATCCAAAGGTCGAAAGATTAGATGGCTCGGAATATTGGAGAGTTCAATGAAGGAAGGTATTCCACCGGACCACCAAAGTTTAAAGGATCAAACTTTGTGCACTTGGAAGAAACCGATGGAATGCTTTCGATGGACAATGATGAAGATGTCTAGAACATCATCCAACAAGGCAACTATATTCCATTGAAAATAGAAGGTACAAGATCTGTGCCTAAAGAAAAGTTTGAGTACACCAATGAGGTGTCGGAGAAGTTTAGAAAGAACTTCAAGTAATGAACATTCTAATGTGTGTTATCAGCTCACAAGAGTACAACAGAGTGTCAGCCAGTGACACGACCAAAGATGTATTGGACAATCTTGTCAACACATATGAGGGAAGCCAAGTGAAATTGGTAAAGATAAGTCGAGTATCTTTACAAATATGAGCTGTTCAAGATGGAGCTAGAAGAAAACATCACTCGGATGTTTATTCGCTTCACTAAGTTTACAAACAATCTCAAATCTCTAGGTAGGAAAATTTCTCACGAGGAAATGTGTAGAAAAATTCTGAGAAGTCTACCAAAGAGAAGATAGGGTCCCAAGGTGACGGCCATCGAGGAAGCTCAAAACCTCTCTCAACTAAAGCCGGACCAACCGATTGGGAAACCGCTTACCCATGAAATTCACTTGGAAGAAGAGGATGTCGAGATTAGCACCAATAAGAACATTGCGCCGAAGGTCTCGGAAAGTAGAAGGGAAAGTCCGAGTTCTTCGGACTTATAAGAGGATCCAATGGCACTCATTGCCCGAGGCTTCCAAAGAATCATGAAGCATAAGAAATGGGAAAAGAGGCCAAAAGGAAGAGTTCTATAAGAAAGATGAGAAGGACAGAAAAGGTAAATATTCTTCCCCTTCAAAGTTATCTTTAACTAAGAACTCTAGTTGTTTTAAATGTGGCAGACAAAGATTACATAGCCAACGACTCGTCCAAAGAGAAAGAAGGATAGAAAGAAGAAGAAGGAGATGATAGCCACAAGGAGCGATGAAGACTCATCTGAAGAAGATGATGATTCCGACGAATCAAAGTGTCCGATGGCACTAACGGACTCGAAGCTGAATCTAAGTCGGACTTTGACAATTGAGACACCGAGGAGACAAGTCCTCGGGAGGTAATTGAATACTTTCTCAAGTTCTCCAAAGTTGATTTGGCTAAATATATTTATACTTTGGAAGAAAAGTCCAATTCGATTCTTCTCGGTTCGAAGAACAACTTGAGTCTCTTACTTCGAGAGCAATTATTTGAAAAATGAATTGAAAAAACTAAGATGAACTCGAAAGAACATAAGACTAATACTTAGGCTAATGAGACTGAGTCTAAGTCACTTAGAAGAGAAAATGAGCATTTCAAAAGAAAGCTCAATGAGTCTCAAGAACTTGTTTTGAAGTCTACTCAAGGTCAAAAAACATTGACTTGCTTTTAGGCTCTCAGTATGTCTCCTTCGAGAAAGAAGGACTTGGTTTTAACGAAGAGGAGGAATCTAATTCCTACTCAAATCTTTCAAAAAGGATTCCAAGTACTATGAAGTTCGGAAAGGTTGAGCATGGTCCTATTCATAAGAATGAAAGGAGGACTGAGCGCAGACAAGTTTACAGGAGAAAACCTTCTCCACTGTTTATAAAAGAAAAGATTTTCAAAAGAAAGAGACACGGACTCAGCTTTCTAGAAAGAAGACTCAGAATCGGACCAAACCCAAAGTCATTCAAATCTAGGTTCCCAAGAGTCTTCTTCCTTAGAATAGGACCACAGTAAAGGGAGTTACTGGGTTCGTTAGAGGAAGTGAGAAGGGTTTGTGTATTTTTGACTTGCGGGTAACTCAAAAAAGGACGAAAGGTCATTGGTACTTAAACAGTGGATGCTCACACCACATGTCGGGAGGTTCAAGACTCTTTTCTGAGTTAGAGGATTTTAAAGGAGGCAAAGTCACTTTTGGAGATGAAAGTAAGGGCAAGATAGTTGGAATTGGCAAGATTGGGAAAGGAGACAACTTGGTCAGCCTGAGCCTATCTTGTCAAGAGACTAAAGTACTACCTACTCAAGCATCTCTCAATCATATGACAAAGGTCAAGAGGTAAGATTCGCTCGGACCAACTACTATATTTCGATGCAACTACCAAAGAGACTAAGCTCTCGGGTAAGAGATCGGGTAATACCTATACTATTCCTCTTTCTTATCCGAGTCAGTATTTATATTATTTAAAAGCATCATTGCATGATGATTCTTGGACATGGCATCGCAGACTAGGTCATATTAGCATGCACACTATCAAAAAGCTTACATCTCATGGTTTAGTTAGGGGTTTACCTAACTGTGCATTTAAGAAAGAGAAAATTTGTGAAGCATGCACAAAAGGGAAACATGACAGATCATCTTTCAAACCTCTCAAAACTGTTTCCACATCCAAAGTGCTTGAGTTCGCTGCATATGGATTTATGTGGTGAAATCTCTATGAAGAGTCTCGGAGGTAAATCATATGTACTTGTGATTGTTGATGACAACTCACGATATACATGGGTTTGTTTTCTCAAGAACAAAAATGAAGCTTTCAAAGAGTTCAGCAAGCTTTGCATGAAAATTCAAGTAGAGTTACGGACTCAAATCGAAGAATTCGAACTTACCATAGAAGGGAGTTCGATTACTCGAATTTGCAGAGTTCTACGACAAGAATGGTATCTCTCACAACTTCTCAGCACCCAAAACCCCTCAACAGAATGGGGTAGCGGAGAGAAAGAACCGAACTCTTGAAGAAATAGGAAGGACGATGATGATTAAACATGATCTACCTTACTATTTCGGGCCGAGGCGATCAACACAGACAAGCTACACACCGAACAGATGCCTCATCGGACCCATCTTGAAGAAAACTCCATATGAGCTTTACAAGGGAAAGAAGCCCAAAATCTCATACTTCAAACCCTTTGGATGTAAGTGCTTTGTTCACAATAATGGTAAGGATCACTCGACCAAGTTTGATGCTCGATCGGATGAAGGTATCTTTTCTAGGTTACTCATCTCACAAGTAAAGCATATCGTATCTTTAACAAAAGAACTAACAAAGTGGAAGAAAGTATCCACGTTGTGTTTGATGAGATTGATCGGGGAAAAACAAGTGAGTCAACCTTCTCAAATCTGAAATTCGATCGAGATGACGATGTTCTTACCGAAGCTTAGCTAAGACAGAGTCAAAAGAAAGCAACTTAGAATGAGGCAGCTCACAACATCATGACTTAGATCGAACCAGCTCAAGAGTCGGCTCGGAATCGTCGAAGAACACGCAATTGAGGAAACTCAACAAGCTCAAACTATCGAAGATCAGCCAGTTCAACCTATAAACTTGGTGAACCGGAGAACAGTAGAGCATTCAAATATGCTTCGAGCCACCCACTCGAGAACATCAACGAGTGGGGTAAGAACTCGCTCTTGTTTGCAAAATCTATGTGCATTAATTGCATTCATATCATTAACTCGAACTTAGAAATGCACTAGAGACCCTAAATGAACCTCGAATGGGTAGAGGCCATGCAAGAGGAACTTAATCAATTTGAGAGAAACCAAGTTTGGACTTTCACCAAATGACCTTCTAACCACCCGATTATAGGAACCAAATGGGTTTTCAAGAACAAACTGGATGAGGATGGGTTACGGTTTACGAACACGATTACGATTCACGGTTATAGTTTACAAACACGATTCATGATTCACGAGTATAGTTTACGGACTCGATTACAGCTTCACGATACAGTTTACGGTTTATAAACACGATTACAGTTCACGAGTATAATTTACGGACTCGATTACGATTCACGATACAGTTTACGGACACGATTACAGTTCACGATCATAGTTCACAGTTCACGATTTACGGTTCACGGTTTAAAGTTTACGGTTTATAGACACGATTACAGTTCACGATTACAGTTTACGATTCACGATGCAGTTCACGATACGATTCATAGTTCACGATTACAGTTCACGATTATAGCTCACGATGCAGTTTACAAACACGATTATAGATTCACGATTACGATTCACGATTACGATTCATGAACACGATTACAGTTCACGGGGCCCTCCCCGATCAATCGTAGTAAATGAATGAATTGTTTATACAGATCACGATTATATATATGATGACTTCACGGAATTGTTAATCGTTCAATTGCTCACGACCGATCGCCTCGGGGTTCAATGAACCTAGGAGTCGGATCCCATGATTGTTTGCTTCACGAGTACAGGTCCTAAGTTTGGCTAATTCAGCAAAGCAAATCGGCAATTGACAAGTTTGCAAATGTTTATTCAAGAAAAATGATTTAAGATATGAATGATTTAAGAGCACTTAAATTATAATTTTATTTATAACGGTAACGTCATCGAGCTTTTACCTCACACGTCTATTGTTTTATGTTTTAAAATTTTTAGGAGCTCGAGCGCAAGGCGGACTATTCACAATCACACCTAAAGTTTAAAGAGGAAGAAAAAGATAAAGCTGGTCGGGAGAAATGATGTTCGACTGTTCGTCTTGACCCCATACATGTTAGTCCCTTCTTTGGTCTCTCGGCTCATGATTCCTCTCCAGCTGATCCTCGGCATTTTGAAAACTTCATTTTACGTGAGGAAAAATTTGGGTTGGATTGTTACATAAATTGTTTGAAAAATTAATTTGCTCAAATGAATTTGCCTTGTTTTCATTATGAAAACGGCGGTAACGTCTCCCAATTTACAAGTCTTTCATCTGTTAATTACTTATTTATGTGGTTACGTATTTGGGGCGTTACGAGTGTGTTAACCAAGATGAAGTCACACCCTCCTTTACACTCAAATCATTGTTTCCCAATACGCATCGTTACCTTCCAGTAGCAAGAACAAAGGACATCTCTATAGTTTAATCGAAGCATCAATTCACTATGTATACCCAATTCACCACTTCTTCATCCTTAAGTGCTATTTGAGATCTTCACAATACTCTTTATAACTACACAACCTAACTCCTTCTAAACTTTCAACATCTCAACTCAGTCGGAACCAACTACTAAGCTCCTTCGGGTTTCGGTTCGGACTTGACATTTCAATTCGATTTTTCTCATAACAATTCAATCCTAACCACTTCCTAGCTTCATTCTATAACATAAACATTTAATATTCACAACAAAACTCATTTGGGTTTCGAAATTACTAATAGTTTAGAATATAAGACTACCCACCTCGATTCGGGGATTGAAGGTTTGCTGAGGTTCGATTTTCCCAGGTCGGTTCCTCCTTTCCTTGCTCTTCCCCGCTGCCAGCCCCGATTTCGCCGCCTTCCTTCGTGCTCGATGCCGTCGCCGATCGCGGTTCCCGCGCTCACCGGCTGCCTCTATCAGCTGTCACGTTTGCTTCCCTCTTGAGGTCCAGATTTCGTCTCCCCTTCGTGCCCCTCGTTGCTTTCCCTGCGTTCCCCGCCGCCTTCCCTCTATCCGCCGTTCAACACGCCGGCCTCCAGCCGTTTCTCCTTGCCCTCTCGCTCTCGCTCTGTCTCCCTCGGTCAATCTCTCTCTCCTTTTCCTGCTTCTCTTCAGTACCCCTTCCCTTCTTTCCTTTTCCTCTCGCTCCTTTCTTTTCCTTTTTCGGTGGCCTCATCGAGTGCAGCCAACACTCGTCGTCTCACACTAATCTTCTCCTAATCTTTTTTTTTTTTTTGCCTAGTTAACTACAAGTTTATCTCGGGTTCCTATTTTGTTTAATAGCGATGAAATGAGCAATTGCCCTTATTAAAAGCTATATAAACACATAAGCACATAATAATCACATAAAATAAATTACGTATAAATACTTAGCTTAATTTAAGTATAAAATTAATCTACTCAAAATTGCGGATCTCACAACCGCCCTGCTCCATTGTATGGATAGGCGGACCTTGACCTGGCCCAACTATATGCTGTGCCCACCTTTATATATGATCTTGACCCGGAGAATTTGAATAATAAGCAATTAATTATCGTTCCTACCCATTAAGAGTGTACATGCAAAATCTTATTCCCATTTGGACAGGAAAATCCATTTATTACAGTCAACATGGGTCGTGTCAAACGACACTCGTCTAGCCGAATTTGTTGTTGAAAGCAAGACGGAACAAACCCAGGAACACGATCAACATGGGCCGTGCCCACGAACACGGGTTGCCCTTGTTGACCACCACGACCCGCAGAGTTCGCCATGGGTAGCCAATGGTGGCTGCTAGCTATCTCGAGATTTTAGGCTTGCTATCTTGGGATGCTAAAAGGTTATCCCGAGTTATCCAACTACTTATTCATGGATTACATTCTTGGAAATCTCTAACATAGGATCAATCATCAATTATTGAAATTGTCCAAAATGAGTACCCATGGCTTGGAAAAGGGTCGGAACATTAGGGAATAAATGCCCATTTGGGATTAATTTAGGGAAAAAATGTACGAGTTTAGATGAGAGATACTAGAACTCAATTCTCCTTGTATTAAGTCTATAAATTTACTCGCGATAAAGAATATACAAATTGAGCAAAAAGTGTGACATTTGGTCCATGTACAAATAGGGATGGCAATGGATCGGGTCCAGGTCGGGTTCGGTTGGACCCGGATCCATTTAACTTTTTGGATCCGGACCTAGGCCCGACCCGAATCCGACGGGTCTATGAAATCTGGATCCAAACTTGGACCCGGTGGGTCCAAGGGTCTTAAACGGGTCTAGTGTATTTTTATTATAAATGAGTTTTAAAAATCGAGTATTTTGTCCCTTATTTGATATTACGAATATTGGACGGGAATAATACAAATTTTGGTGGTGTTGGCTAAATTTAATACGAACAATTTTCTTGGTTGCGAACATAACTAACTTTGGGGTTATTTTCCAATATCGGAACACTATCGAGTTTTATGGGCGACGACTCGTCGGAAATGTGACGTGGCAAATTTTTTGACACGTGGATGGCGAAGTCAATTTTTGACTAAATTTATGAGACATAATTGCCAGCTATTGGGGTGGGGGAATTAAGCGCTGGATTACGAGGAGATTAGTGCGAAGGTGGGGGTTGGGTGTCTTATCCCAGTAACGCGGAGAGAGAGAGAGAGAGAAGCGGAGAAAGGAATGTGGGGGTCGGAGCGACGAAAGAGCAGAGAGCAGAGAGCAGAGGAGCAAGAGAAGTAAAGAGCAAGAGAGGGAAGAAGAAGAAGCGGAGAAGAGAAACCGAACGAGAAAGGGAGAGCGAGCAGAGAGGCTGAGAGATTCGAGAGGAAGGGGAACAACGACAAGCGAGATATTGGGAGAGAGATCGAGAGACCGAGAGATAAAGGAAGCGGAACAAGAAAGAAGAAGAGGGGAACGAGAACCGGCGGAAAGACAAAGCGAGAACCGGGAAGAACCGAGAACCGGACAGGAGGGCGAGAGGGAGCGAGAGCAGGGCGAGAGGGAGCGAGAGCGAGGTGAGATAGAAAGCAAAAGATCCGAACCGAAGCCAAGAGAAGATAGCGAGAACGAAACCGAAAGCAGAGCCGGAGGACAAGGGCAAAAGGGCAAAATAAATTATCAGCTTTCCCCGAAATCCCAAGTGAACCCATAAAAGGAATCTAGCAACATAATCTAAAACCTTATCCGTAATAGTATTCTATATTTTCCAATGCAACGAAATTCGAAGTTACGTTATAAATATACACACACTCGAGAATCGAGTGGTGGGTGGTGGCATTTGGGAGCGAAACCAACATTCCAAAATCCAAAACCTTCATTCATTGCTTCATGGGAATGGCAGAGAAAATCGCATCTCCCATGATTTTACAAGGCTGATTCTTTCACGGATCCTCATATCAACTTTTCGACCCAAATTCTATCTCCGACGAGCTCGACGCGGGCACGGGATTCCAATTTTCACCCTAAATTGCTTCATTTTTCGTAGTTTTGCGCTAATTCCGCATTTCCAAGGCATTGTTTTTGAGTTAGGGTTACCTCTCTTTCTAGCTCTTTGCGATTCTTTGGAATTCGAGGGCGGTGCTTCGACCCGCCATGTTTTTCGTTTGAATGGGTCGACTCTGTGTTGTCCCTTACTCTACTGATGATGATCCCAACCAAAGGTGTGTTGAATTTCTACTAGAAATTTGTGAATGGAACTTTTTTTTTTTTTTTTGTTTACAACTTCAATTTGGTCCCTTTAACGGATAAGTGATGGAATTGGCGTTTTTTAAGAAGGAATTGGTGTTGTTATCCTGTTGATTTTGAGGGAGAGCAAGAGCGAGGAGGAGGATGAGCAAGAGAGAGGGAGGAGAGTTTTTGGATTTAGATGATTTGGTTTACAGAGAGAGAAGAGAGAGAGACAGAGAGAGCATGAGAGGGATAAAGCGGGGAAGAGAGAGAGAACAGCGAGAATTAATGAGGATTTTGAATTTTTTGTTTAAAAAAATTCTTCCATAGCTGGCGATTATATCTCATAAATTTAGTCAAAAATTGACTTTGCCGTCCACGTGTCAAAAAAATTTGCCACGTCACATTCCCAACAAGTCGCGCCCATAAAACTCGATAGCGTTCGATATTGGAAAATAGTCCAAAGTTGGTTACTGTTCGCAACTAAGGAAATTGTTCATATTAAATTTTGGCCAATACTCCCAAATTTTATATTATTCCCGTCCAATAACCCTTAATATTATTGTAAATTTGCAAGTAATTTTGTTGCATATAACCTCTTTAGAATCATACTAACCTATCTTTCAACCAACTTATTATACAAACCAAATATACCAAATCCATTCATACTTTTCACAACTGAAACACACTAATTAGAAAAAAAAATTAATCGGGATGGGGGTTGTGTGAATGAGGGAGAAGTGAGAGAGTGACTTTAGGTATGGTTTCCAAATTTCAAATTACAATATATTATTACTTCCTATTGCTGTTGGGATTTTTAAAAAATAATAAAATATGTTCGGGTCTTAAATAGGTCTCGGGTCGGGTCCGAGTCTCAATTTTTAAGACCCGAACTCGGACCCGGACCTGGGATATTTAGACCCGGACCCGACCTGGACCCATTTAATCCAAATTTATTGAATCCGGACCCAATTAAATGGGTCGGGTATAACGGGTCTGAGTCTAGTCCATAAACAATTGCCATCCCTATGAACAAAGTCTTTCATAGTACCCAAAAATAAAAGGCGTAAGCAAATATTAAACATGATAAAGCTTAAACAAGGAGAAAGAGAGAGAGGTTAGGTAGTTTACAAGGTAAACATGATAAAGCTTATACGAGAAAGGAGAGAGAGAGAATGGTTAGCTAGTTTACATAGGAAAACTCTTCTCTGTTAGAAGAGAAGCCATTGAAGGCGAGGCAAAAATGCAAAATTCAATCAAAAAGAAGAGTCGTCATCAGGCATATCCCAAATATCCTCCTCGTCATCGTTTTTCCCAACCTTTGAGGTTTCTTCCTTGCTTTGAAATGGACCACGTGATTGAGGGCGCCTGTGAAGAAGAAAATGTCAGGTGTTTTAGTCAATCTACATTCACAAGCAACACTAACATTAAAAGAAATGCATGATGATTTGAAAAACTTAGAAAAGCACCTCCTAGAAGCTTGGTAGAGAGTTTGATTTATGAACAATACCGAGACTATAGGCTTGGACACTTCATTTGACCTAAACTATCAATGTCAAACACTTTAAGACTCTGCTGAGGTTTCAACCTTTGACGCTGCCTCTCAATTTAGGAAACAACGGCAAGAGTCCAACACCAACAGCCATATCAGATACTTAACACTCCATCACAGGGATGGCATAGTTAGAGTAACTATACAAGGCCCCTGACCTCTAAACTAGATTTAGTATCAGCAAGAGAAAACAGTTAGCTTCTGCTATCAGTTCAGGAAGTCTACATTAGTCGCTCAGGAGCGATGTTGATTATGTTTTTCTAAGAGATCACAGGCAATCTCTACCAAGGGCACATAGAGGTAAACATGAGATATTAATTTGGCGGAGCAAGGGACACATAGGCGGATCTACCATTGGGCAACCAGGGTTTAGCCGACCCCGTCTTTTTGGGGAAAAAATCTGGGAAAGAAGAAATATAAATATATACAGTTTGAAGCATTTGGAAATCATGAGAATTGGTTAGATTACTGGTAGTATGCAGACGTGTGTTTTGATGACCTCACCGAAGGTGCTGACTTTCGATGCTTCCCATTCTCAAAATTGGGGGTTTTTTGTTTTAATTTCCTCTCGTACATAGAGCGCTGTGCCTGGCTCTGGGCTGAATGTTTCCTCCTTTTTATTGGTTTTTATTTGGTGCAAACAGCAAATAAATTTCTGAATTATAAATTTCGACATCAACATTTACTTATCTGGTGGTATGTTAATTTAAGTTATGGAACGAGAAAATCACAGTTCAATCTTTATAATAAAGCCTCAAGAAAAATAATTCATTTTCTTGATGCTTTTACCAAGCCAGGAGGCTGAGAAATTTCTTGGCGTGAACGTGATTTGGGGTGTTTGTCCCTTTGGGAGAATAAAAAATAACTAATTTTGGTAGTTTAAGATTAATGTGTCGATTTGGGAATTCAATAATGAAATTTAAAATTTAGAGATGAAATTTTGTAAATTTTGGAGTTTATTGTATCATGTAGAATTTGAAATTATGATAGATTTGGAAATTTAGTGATGAAATTTTGTAAATTTCGGAGTTTATTTTATTAGCAAATCAATTGAAGATTAAAAAAATATAAACCTATTACTTTGAATTTCTGAAGCATTTTTACTAATCACGAATAAAGTTTTCACTTCAAAGAAGAAGTTAACCACCATCTAATCATAAAATTTTGTAAAATTCAGAGTTTATCGTATTATGTAGCATTTTTATTTGTCATATACTTGCCTATTTGAGTCCAAACTCTGCATCCCAAAATTTAGTATTGAATTGAATGAAGAAAATAACAAAGATACTACTTAACCACCATTTAATATTAACTTAATTCCGACTGTCCTCAATAAAATTTTAGATATACATTTCGCTACTAAAAGTTCAGCAAGTGATTAACTTTTTATGTAGGCAAGTAATTATTAGTAAAGCATTAACAAAATTATCCGAATCAAAGCTCAATAAAATTCAGGTTCAAACGGATTGGATTTAGATTAAAGTTTTAAATCATCACATATCTAGAGGAGTAACTTTTCTCTTCAGTTGTCCATAGTGCCTCTATGAAATCCAGATGTAAACGGATAACCCGAAGTCCCACCTAGTGAGATATATGGGGGCTAATATATTAGCCTTATCCTATAAAGATGTTACTTCCACACCCACATTTGAAAAAAAGGACACGTTGAGTGTCTTCTACTAAAAAAATTCAATATTGTTTTGATAATTATTTTTTCGTTTTATAATACTTGTTTTTTCGCTTTTAGAAAATGTCAAGGAAGTTACAAAATTCATAATAAAGTTTGTGTTAAAAAATAAAAAACTCCAAGATTTTATTGGAAATGAAAAAATCAATGTAAACAAATAGAGAAAAAAATAATTAATAAAGAAAAAATTGTTATATTAAGGGTGAGGAGGACCGGATATTAGATCATTTTGGTCGAACACAGTCGGGGACTAGGTACTCGGTGTTTGCTTCACAATTTGAGTTTTTGTGATTTTTATAAAAAAAATTTTATAAAGTTTTAGCCTATATTAATCCAATATTTCAATGCACTCAATCTAATAATATGAAATATGGAACCATATAATTGTGACTACTACAAAAAGTTTCAAATTCAACATTAATAATGAAAGAAAATGTCTCAAATCCACATGTAACACAAATATCAAATTTCAAGTTTAAATCTTAAAAAAATAATGAAAAAAACATAAAGAAAAAAGTCTCAAATAATCCAACACTAATAATAAAAAAGAGACTCTCAAATCTAAAAACTTTTAGAGTAAATTTTATATATATATATATGCACCGTGTACACGGGTAACTGAGTCCGGGCCTAGATCCAATTTTCACTACCCTGTCTTGGACCTAATCTCGGACCCAGTCCGGGACTGGATACCCATTTTTTTACTCATCCCTAATTATTATATATCATTCGAATTATACGAGACAAATATTATAAAATAAAAGTTAATTAAAGTGATATTTCATTACATTTTTAATTTTCCCAATTATACAAATAGTTTAGCAAAGTCCCATGATCACTGTTGTATCTACTAAACAAAGATCCAACTGATTAATCGCAAAAAAGGATGCATTATCAAGGAATTGAGAGATCATCAATCGTCTATCTGTCATCATGTAATGTAAAAAATAGCATTAACAGAATCTAAGCCAGGATCCCACATATTACTCCCTCAAACGTTATCGATCAGTGCCCTGACTTCTGGGAATTTCAAACATGAACAACTCGAAATCAATCCCATCGAGGCATGGTCTAGCAAAATTAAGATGTACATAGTTTTCTTAAAATGATAAAGTAGCTTCTAAAATACATAAAATGTTGCATGCTTAGAGGAATATAAAGAAAATACAAAATTTTTGACAAAATTTGTATGAAAAGAGCGAGTTACCTAAGGTTTCATTAGAAATGAAGAAAGTCAATAAAATTAACATTTGTATAAAAAGACCAAGTTACCTAAGTGTCCATTAGAAATGAAGAAAGTCAATAAAAAACTAAGATGAAAAAAGTAATTAATAGGAATAAAATTGATAAAGTAGTCTTAATATCTTATTAAAATTGTAAAGTGACGTGATACGAAAAAATGAGTTAAAATAACATTTAATATGAAACAAAGTGTATATAAATTAAATAGATCTATGAAAGATTCACTCATGTCGAAAAGTCCAAATACAAACCCAAAGAAATCAACCCTTTGTCCACTAATGTTGCTGAGCGATAAGTATTCAATAATTTGTACCTCGTAATTCACCAGACTAAGCAAATTTGGAACCTCAAATACGACCCAAACCAAACCAAGCAAATCAAACTGAACTTCACTAGCTACCTACTAGTGCGTAGAATCAATTTTTTTTTTATCATTAAATCATGACGAAAAGATACAATAAAACGATACATTAAGAACCCAAAATATTAAGGCTATCGAAACATCGAACAACCTTAATTAGGTTATAAAGAAAGGTATCTTTCCACATATGAATACAACATCCAACCTTAAATTTAATAAGGTATAAGAGTTGTTGCAGCTCGAGGAGGTTGACCACCAAAAAACAAGTCGTTCTTGTCTTTCCAAAAAGATCAAACTACGACAAAAAAACCGAGATAACCATACGTTCCTCATGAATTAGCCCTTGACCTTCATGCCCATCCACAGTTCAAACATGCCTCTTAAAGAGTCGAAGGATTGCAATTTGGAAACCCCATACTTGCCCCACTTCACACCACACCTTCCGGGCCTTTGGGCGAGCAAAGGAGAACATGGTCAACTGTTTCTAGGAAAGACCTACAAAACTCACAGAGTATTTGTTGCTATTGTAAAACTCCTTTGAGGAATGATTTACTCTTTGTATGTAGTTTCCCCAAAATTGCCTCGCCACACCATGAACTCAACTCTTGGTGGTGCCAAGTTTCTCCATATTCCCGCCACTATCACATCATCACCTATTTGAAGGGGTTTGTCCGCCATTCCCACTGCTAAAAGAGATGCGGTTGAGAAGCCTTCCAGTGTCTAGGTTCCAGATTACCAAGTCCTCTCGCATCAAGAACTGGGCTTTTCGATCGTATCGCTTGTTCCAGTTGTAAAAGGTGTGAAAGGTCAAGTTGCTTTGCAATTCATTCAATTGGGTTTTCCATCCCAAAATCCATCTCCAAGCAAAACCATCGTGCCAACCCATATTCATCACGCTCTCATGCTTTTGTATCGACATCTCAAACAGATTGGGGAACTAGGCTTTGAGTGGTGCTTCTCAAAATTGAGTTGCATCCCCCTTCCAAATTCGATTTGTAATTCTCTAAAGAATATTTGCTCTTCCGTAGATTTTTCTAAACCTAATTTCGAGTATGTCACTCCGAGTTCCCCCAAATCTTGGGGTAATTCTTCTAGTGTCAACAATTTATTGTTTCATCATGAATCTAGTTCACTACTTTCAGCCATAAAGCCTGTTTCTCTGTAGAGAATCTCCACCACCACTTGAATAAAAGCGCAGCATTTTTCATTAATATATCTCCAACTCCCAGTCCTCCCTTTTCCTTAGGTAATTGCACTAGTTCCCATTTAACAGAGCCAAGAAGGCCCTCGATTTATCTCTTACCCAAAGAAATCTCCTTTGAATTTGGATAATCTTGTTGGTGACCCCTTTTGGCATCTTGAAAAGGGATAGGTAATATAGGGGCAAGCTATTGAGAACCGATTTTATGAGCACCAATCCGCCGACTTTAGATCATGTTCTTGCTTTATAGGAGGCTAATTTACTCGGAATCTTCCGGATAATGGGGTCCCGGGAACTCACCTTCCTCATAGAAACCCCTAAGGGGAACCCAAGGTACTTGATGGGTAGATCCGATAGCGAGCATCCCGGAAGGTTGATTGCTTCTTGCTTCCAAGTATCATTCTTTTCAAAAACTGCATTTCCGGACTTGTGGTAATTAACCTTTAGTCCTAATACAACTTGAAAGCCTTGTAGAATTCTTTTAACATTATCAAGAAAACCCAACTTAGCTTCACATAAGATTAGTGTTTCATTAGCAAACCGTAGGTGAGATACATGTACCTCATCTTTGCCTACACAAAGTCCTCTCGTATAATCCAATATTGCTCGCATTGTGCAACATCTTGCTCAAGCACTTCATCCACCAATAAGAAGAGGAACAAAGACAATGGATCTTCTTGTTGAAGACCTCTCCTCATTTGAAAAGGGGTTGTAGGGGTTCCGTTCACCGAACCGAGATTGAGGTTGTAGATAGACAAGTCCAAATCCACTTCCTCCAAGTTGCTCTAAACCCCATTTGATGAAGGACACAATCCAAAAAGTGCCATACATACGCCTTCCGAAAATCGATCTTGAGTAGGACTCTTGGTTTCTTCGAATTCTTTAACTATGTAATGATCTCATTAGCAATTAAGGCCCCATGGAGGATTTGCTTACCTTCTATAAAGGTCTGTTTGATTATCTCCCATGAGATAATTCATTACCAACTTTAGCCTTACGGTTAAGATCTTTGCGATGATTTTGTAGAGACAGTCCACCATGCTTATAGACCTCAAGCTTGTTAGCTTTTTGGGCACTAGGGTAATCCATGTTGTATTTACCCTAGTTGGGAGATTACCTATCTTGAAAAAGTCTTGGACAAAGGAAATTATATCATCCCCAATTGTTTCCGGAGAAATGCGAGTTGATGATGTGGATTGATGATTCGGAGAGAGGAAGGATTTACCGCTCCGGTTCCGAGGACATGGCACGATCGATCCAAGTCCGAGTGGCGACCGCTTGAACCCGCAAAAGGCGAAGCCCGGATGGTGGATCTCGGGAATGCCCCTCCGACGCTCAAGTTAGTATCCGATTTGATTGAAAGGATCGAGGAGATCTTCCTCGATGTGCGTGGGGATTCCTTGGGAGTCGAGAAGTTTTCCAAAGATGGAAGTTCTCGGGATGAACGTTGATGAACGTTTATGAATGTGGATGAGTGTTGAGAGCTTAGGAGCTTGAGAGCTTGGGAGTTTAAGTGATTATCCTCCAAATGGGATTTCTTGTCAAGTGAACATAACATGCCTTAGGATGTGAGAAAAGATGGGTATTTATAGGAGATTTTAAAGAGATAAAACGGTACTTTACCATGGGTTACGGAAACCCTAGCCCTAGTGGGCTTTGGGACTTTTACTCGGCCCGTTAATAGTTGGCTTGGGCCGATACCTCCCTTATCCGACCGATTATGCTCGGTTGGCTAGTGACGTGGCAGGTGAGTTGGAACTGTCCGGAAATACCCGAATCACCAATAATCTCCCACATGCTTTTAATAAAGTTGATATTGAAGCCATCATAGCCTATAGCTTTAGATGGATCACAATTCCGACATGCAGATCCGATTTCGTCTACAAACACCGGCATTTCTAGGAAATTCTCCGATCTTCATATAAGACTTTGCACTCGTAGGCGGGAAAGGTCAACATGGACTGGATCTTTGCTGGTATAAAGTGTCTTGTAATAATGTACAATATGCTTCTTGATTTCTGCCAACTTCATGAAAGGTACACCATTTACAAGCAAGCATGAGATGTGGTTGGTGTTTCACCTAATGCTTGCTTTTACATGAAAAATTTGGTGTTCCTATCACCCTCTTTTAGATTTTTACTTCTAGCCAACTACCTCCAAAGCCTCGACTTCCTCCCTAGCTAATGCCATTGCTGTGATTGCAGAGCACGCTTACGTGCTAGTTGCGTCTCACTAAGATCCGAGAGGGTTGTAGCATTGTCTAACTTCTTCAGCTCCAATTGAATTATTTTCAGTTTCTCATCAATGTTCCCAAACTCAAGCTTATTCCATGTTTTGATAGGAGTTTTGATGGCTGTGAATTTTTGGTCAATAGGAAGTCCGTGTAGATTATGCCATTGCGCTTGGACTAGCTTCTTGAAGCCTGGGTGCGATAGCCAACAATCCAAAGACCTAAAAGGTTTTGGCCCACTATCTTCAGCATCTGATTCTATAACGATAGCCAGATGATCTAAAAGAAGCTTTTCTCGACAAAATGTAGTTAAGTTAGGGAAAGTACCAAGCCAATCATGGTTGGCCAGGAATCTATCGATCTTACTAGTGCTGTTCGCTCTTATCCAAGTGAAATTCTTGTTCTGAATCTTGATATCAACAAGTCCTAGCACATGGGTCCACTCCCGAAATTGTCACATGCTCGAAGTCAATCTCTTGGCATGTTTTCTTTCCTCAAGGGCTAGTACTTCATTGAAGTCACCCATGAAGAGTATAGGTGAGTTCAAATTTGCTGCTAAGTCACCTAACTGCTCCCATAGGGCTGCTCTGTCACTTTCACAATTAGGAGCATACAAAAGGCAAACAGCACACCGAAAAATTTGCTGTAACAGAGTCATATCCAGGCAGATCCATCTCTGAGATTTGAATATATTTTCCAGAGTAACTGCTTGATTGTCCCACATCAATAAAAGGCCTCCTGCTCTATTAGATGATGGGGAGAGTTCCCAATCCAGACTACTGGTGGCCCAAAAAGCAAAAATAGTTCTAGGCTCAAAAGACTCTACCTTTGTCTCATTTATGCCAGTAGTTAATGGTCTAATTGCTTTAATGGTGTATTTGATAGCTGCATGTATAGCTGGCAGAAATTCGGATTTGGGTTGAAATCGGGTCGGTCATCGGACGAAATTTTTGTCCAATACTCGATTTTTTCAAGTCGGACAATTTAGACAAGCGTAAATTCGAGTTAAATCGGGTTCGGACAATAGAAATACGAGAATTTCATGTCCGAATTTGAAATTCGGACAAAAAGTCATACCCGAACCCGATTTTTCTATAGGTCGGACAAATTCGGGTTATCGGGTCGGATGAAATTTTGCATGTTGATAAGCCTCGTCAAAGTTACCTAGATTTTCTAACATCCTTAAATAAGTTGAGATAATTTAGAGCACAAATTTATATACAAAAGATACTTCCTCCATTTCAAAATATTTTTCATTTTACGGTTATGAAGGAATATTAAAAAACACTAAATTTATGATAAAATTTATATTAAAAGACCAAGTTGTCCCTATAATTCATTGAAAAGGAAGAAAATTAATGAGAAAAAGAGAGAAATAAAGCAATTAATAAGGACAAAATTAATAAAGTAGTCATTAATATATTATTGAAATTGTAAGCTGATAAGTAATGTGAAATGAAAAAACTTATACGGCGTTTGGTTGGATATAATGTAATAGAGGTGTAATGTAATCAATTATGTAATGTAATTAAATATATAATGTAATGAGACAACACTTACATTACCATATTTGGTTATTTAAAAAGTGTAATGTAATCATAGTGGTAATGTATTATTTCAATGACCAAAGTTAGTAATTAAATTATTGTAATGGAGATAAATGCTATCCGAATAAAAATTTGAGTTACATATTTAGATTTGAGCTTTTAAAAATATTTTCTATCAAATAATCAAATTTTATTGCAAATATCAACTATATTATTCTAATAACAATAAATATGGTAATAAAAATAAATGTTATCCACACGAAAATATTTTAAATTTAAAATCATATTTGAGATTTTTTAATGTTTTATATCATTTTTCCTAATTTTAAATTTTTTTGTGGCAAAAAAGATCAATTCGATTATTCTAGTGGCAATAAATATTTGTCGTAGTGAATATAAATATTAAAATCCACATAACAAAATTTTAAACTCTAAATTTATATTTGAGCGTTTTTTAATCTCTTCTATCATATAATTAAGTTTTGAATTTTTTTCATAAATAAAAATACAAACTAAAATTATTTTATTTATGATAAATATTTATTGAATTAAAGATAAGTGTTAACAAATAAAAAAATTTGATCTAAAATTTAATTTAAACTTCTTTTATCTTCTTAATTAAATACTTAAATTTTAAATCAAAAATATTAAAGTTGAAATTTTCTCTTAATGATTTAACGATCATATCATATATTAAGATAATAGGAAGAAAAAAATTTAGTTTCTTATCAAATGGATAAATTTTTTGTTTGCCAAGGAGGAGAGAGAAAATGGATATAGAATTTGAGGGGGAAGAGAATTATTAGAAGTGTGTTAAAATTTGATCATAAGGATGGATGTCATAATAATTGTTTGGTAAATGTTCAAGTAATTGTAATTGTATAAATAAAGGTTAACGTGATTACAATGCAATTTCGATTGTATTACAAAGTTATAACCAAATATGGTTATGTAATCACCATTACCAATTTGATTGCATTACCACTTTAATTATATCAAATCAAACATGCCTTTAATTAAAAGTAATATATATTTTGAAATGGATGGAATAGTTTAACATAAAATTCATTTCAAATCAGCAATAAAATTAAACATTTTTACAACAACATAAGTCCACCGTGGTATCAAATCAAAGAAGGGATGACATTACACAACCCCCCCGCCCCCTTCCCAAAAAAAAAGGCAAAAATATTTCCCGTAGCTTAGTGAAATGAAGCTACCCAGTTACAAAATGAAAATACAAATTGTAATAATGAATATGCATAAGAGATTACAACCACGACAATAATAACTTCTTTAATTATGGGTTGTGCTTTTATAGGGTCAGGGATAAGTGCGTAAGAGAGTTGAATAAATACCTTCGGCGGCTGTTACGCTTAGCAGCCTCGCGGGACTTGCGCTTCACCTCGTCCTGCTTATTCTCGAAGAAACTGCGTCGTTTACATTCCTGGATGACCCCTGCTTTCATCAACTCCCTTCGAAAGCGGTTCAAGAGGCGCTCCTCGGGCTCGTTGTCATCCACAAGGACCTGCACATTATATGCCGATCTGAAGAAAAGTGTGCTGGAAAATGCCAATGATGGGCACACTACCGCCATTAAATCACCTGGGCATTCCTTTTTGAAGGAATTACAGGGCCCAGAACACCTTCTTGGTGATTGCAGGAGAGAGAAGATGAGGAAAGAGAGTTCGGTTGAGTTACCCCTTTTGGATTTACAATAGGAGTAGAGGGAGGGGAGTGTTGAGGGGTGTTTGAGGGGAAGAGAGGAGAGAGAAAGTTGAGAAAAGATGACGCTGAAGAAGCCATGGCTGGCGATGCTCTGTGATTGAGTTACTCTGTTTTAGTATTTTAGATAGCTTTTACAAGATTTGGATTTCATTTGGATTTGGATATGGATAAAGTTTGAGGTGTTTGGGGTTAATGTGTCTTTGACCCCAGTTCACAAGTGGGCGAAACAGTGTATGGGATGGATTTATGCCTGTGTGAACTTTATAGACAAGCAAAAGTCCACCACCTTGGTCCAAGTTTGGCATTTCGTATACCCATTTGACGGAGAACGCAAGGGTAGAAATTGGCTAACACCTCTTTTAAGGACTTTCGTTTATTGCTGTCCAGTAAAGACTTCAAGTAAAAGTAGTTGCTTATTGAGAAGGATTTTTGACTTAAAATAAATAATATTTTAAGAATATTGGACATTTATACACTAAATTATATAGTTAGTTAACTATATATCGTAATTTGAGGATGATTTTTTTCTTAAATCACCATCGATTTAGATGTGATAATTCGATTATTTTATAATGTGTCGAGTTGAGAAAAGGGGAAGGATAACTAGTTTAGGAGGGATAGCACGATAATTCTCCTTTTCATATCTTCACGTGTCATAAAAAACAAAAGTATCATCCCCTAAATCGGTGGTGGTTTAGAAAAAAAAAAACACTCTAAAGTACGGTATATGATTAATCAACTTTATAATGTGGTATATAACATCTAATATCTCTAAAAGTATGATTTGTGTCAATCCAAAAACTCTTTTAAAAATCTAAAATAAGAGTAATATTTGTAGGACGTAAAGTCCTTTACAATAATCTTTTAAGGACCTAAACTCTTAGTAAGTATCCTAAAAGTATCTCTATAAAATTTTAGTGAAAACAAATGAGAAAAGTAAAAATTAAATAACAACAACAACGTTAATGTTTAATGAGGAGAATACACATTTAGACAAATATGTAAAAAGTAATGATTCGAGGTAAATTTATTTCAACGTTAATATTTAATCCTCTTACTATTTTATAGGGTATTTTATTTCACAACCACCGTTTCATTCATTCTTATAAATAAATAAGTGCCAGCAAATGATTGATTAATGTAAAGCGGCCTCAATGTAATAATAAGAAGAATACAAATTTGAATCTTCGAAAGTTTATTTATTGGGAGAACTTTTACCTTAAATATCCCTTATTCTAAAAGAATTACACTCTTAATCTAATAATAATAATAATAATAATAATAATAATAATAATAATAATAATAATACTACGTTTGGTACCACCCCAACTTAAAGCAACCAAGCACGTCACTACAGTAGATGTCTAAATCGGACACTCACAAAATCTCAAATTTTGAACCTTGACTAACTTCTTAATATCTTAGTGCAGCATAAGTCGCTAACAAAAAGTTAATTTAGATCAAATTGAATAAGTCTACCATATGCATTTCATTCATACTTAAATAATCTTCAAGCAAGTTTTACATAATTATATACATAATTTTATCATAAAAGACACAATAAGTAAATAAAATCGAAAATAGCCAAGTTGTACTCTAATCATCCTGTTGAATCACATATCTTCTATTCATAATCCTTAATTTAAACCCGAAAAATGAGGAGGTCGTGAGTTGCTCGAGCCCAATAAATAACGCTTATATTTCTTGATGTTACACTTTTCATTTCATCCAATTTACAATAAGCACATAAGCACATTATATACATTTTCTTTCACCGGGTAAATAAAAAAGTATGACAAATTTAGGCAGCTTTTCTCACAAGGGTTCAACCTAAATTATCATTTGTCAAGATACATGAGAGGGAAGGGCAGAGGCACTCTCTCCAAATGGTTGGAATAGTAACGAGTGTGTCCGTAGTGTGCCAACCAATGCATTGCGTAATTTGCTTCTCTAAATATATGATTGATGATGTAGTCTGTCAAACTCGACATCATCCGTATGATATCCTTGATGATGTAGTCGATATGACATGGTATTTTATACTTCTCTTTGATACTATCAACGATAACTTTGTTATCGCCTTCAATATGAATTCTTCGAATATTTGCTTTAATTGCTTGTTGAATCCCAAATTTGAGTGCACATGCTTCAGCCACCAAGATAGATGTATGTCCCAGATTGGCCGCTCCTGAAGCGAGGAGGTTGCCATGCTCATCTCTTAATAAAAATCCATGACAGAGCATTTCCATTACTTAAAGATCCATCAAAATTGAGCTTGATGTGCCCTATTGCTGGTCTATTCCATTTAACTAGATGAACTTATTTAGCTCTTGTTGTCTTTCTATTATTGTAAGCCTCCATCGGGGTGCAACTTTGTCTTGATTTCCATTATGCAATTGCTTTCTTGGCTCGATAAGAATTCCGATATGATTGAACTCTTCTTCTTTAAAAAAGAGTGCATACCTTTCCTTCCAAATACTCCATAGTAGGAAAATGATACGTTGAAGTTGATCCAATTGGAGGGAGATGTGCGCTGAGTGGAGGATGTTAATCTCGTCGGTGTGAGGGTTGACGAAGTTGATGTAGTAAAGCCAATGATGGCTTTTTTCCGAGTTTCACTCTTGAAGTGATTTTTGGCGATTGAAAAGAGGTGACTACTTGATTTATCATCCAGCTTGGCAAATTTTACATCTTGGGTCTATCTATATACCTCTGTTAGCAAGAGTCCTTCTAAGAGGTATTCCATCAAAGAGAAATTGCCAGAGAAAAATTTTAATCTTAGGGGGAATATTCATTTTCTAGTTCCAATTGCCTTCCCGGGCATCAAGCCTTTGAGCATTCCGAGCAAGTTTTGTTGCCGTTTTTGTTGTAAACAACCCATTTCCCAAGAGGCCCCAACAAGAATCATCCGGTTTAGTAAACATTGGCAGCTGGATACTAGTTATGAGTTCAATAATCACATCCGGGAGAACAAGTCTCGGTTTAGGAATATCCCATCTGTTATCCTTATTGATAAAGTTATTCACCTTAGTTTGTAAGTCGAGCGATTGCGGATCAAAACTCGTAATCTGGAGGAGATTTTGGTTATGACTCCATATATTTGTCAAAAATAAAATGCTAATTCCGTCACCAAGTTTCCAGTGGATTCCTTTGTAGAAGGTAGAGTAGCATTTTGATAGTGTTTTCCATACCCAAGAATCCTCATTTTTAGGGATTTTAGAAAACAAATCACATTGATTTGCATACTTGGCTTTCATATTATGGACCCATGAATTATTTGGTTCTTTAAACAGACTTCCGAGATAAGTTTGCACTGGAAGGAAGTATTAACATCTTCAATTTTTCTTAACCCTAGTCCACCTTTGCATTTAAGTTGGCAGACTTGATCCCATGCAATCATGGTGAAGACTCGAGTATGACTCGACTAACCCCTTGAATGTGTTTTGATTTCATGCATTCATCTAAATTTAGGATAAAGCAAGAAGCATCCTAAAAGAAATTCATTTAACTAAGTCATATGCTTTACAATTCATCATTTCAATATGACTTATTCTTGATCGAACTCGAGACTTAAGCATATTAAGATTATCCGACTATTTTTGACCCACTTAGTCGGACTCGGACATTTAGTTTGCCTACGCTATTATTTGTTTAATTATGCGTAATTGTAAAATGTCTATATAACTCTTGTGCCCATTAAGATTGAATGATTTATTTATGAGTTTTATCACATCCGGAATCTGAGTATATTGAATATTAGACTTGAAATATTCCACATTAATAGATTAAGGTAATTAGTCATTAAATGCTTTATTTAGACTAATCCTTATCTAATTATGGACCAAAGTATATTTATACTTTGAGAACCATTGTGCTTAATGTTTTTGCAGGTTTTTCTAATGTCAATTATCCGGAGAAAAAGCAAAAGCAAAAGGCTTCGACCATTAAAGCACTCGCCAGACAAAAGTCGGAATTTCTAGAAAAGCTCGGAACTTACCGACGACCTTGTCTCATTCTGTTTTGGGTAATATTTTATTTATGTGTCTAACGGTCTTTTCGTTTTGCTTTTCCAATTTACAAAAGGTGGAAAAAAGTTGTTGGAAGCTAGGACCAAGGCACAACGGTTATTTCAAGGTGGTCCAAAAATCTGAGTGACTCGGACTATCCGTTACAACGGCTAGTTGACTCGGACAGCTTCAATAGAAAGACGTTGGAGGCACAACGGCTATCTCTTCAAGGCAGACTATTTATAGAAGCCTTAGCACAAGATTTCAACTGACGAATGGAAGAAAAAGAGAGACCATATTGAACATCTTCTCTAGCATACAACTCCCAAACTGTAATTCTAATATTCCGAGTTGTATTTTTCCGAGTCGGTTGTATTGCAATTCTTACTACTCTTCTACTCTTTCTCTCCGACTGAGTTGTAAAGGTTACCTCAACTCGGTTGTCCCAAACTGTAAAGGTTACCTCGGTTTGGAAGTACCAGGTTAGATAAGGGAACTTCTAACCCTGGGAAAAATTGGAGGATCCCAAGTTGATAAGGTAACTTCAACTTGGAAGTACTAGGTCGATCCGATAAGGTAAATTCCGAGCACTGGGAAAATTGTAATAGATTTGTTTGGGAACAAATCGGGTAGTCATATCCATTGTAATTGAGGATTCAATTAGTGGATTTGACTTGGTGTCCGGATTGACACCTGTCCGTGGTTTTCTCGCCCGGGAGGGTTTCCACGTATATATGAGTTTACACTTTTCGAGTCCAATCTAGACTCGGAATTTATTTCTGTCTCTATTCTGTGAAAAAGAGTTTGATTTTCTCAAAAATCTTCCATCACCCTATTCACCCATCCTCTAGGGTGACTTAACTTCTCCCGAGCAAACCTTCAATTGGTATGAGAGCCTAGCCTTTTACAAAGGATCTAACCATCCAAAGGTTTAAAGATCAAATGGCTCGGAACAACGGAGAATTTGAAGAAGGAAGATCTCTTTTGAGGCCACCCAAGTTCAAAGGCTCAAACTTTGCACTTTAGAAGAAGGCGATGCAATGCTTCATCCAAGATCTTGATGAACAAGTATGGAAGGTCATCATAGAAGGAAACTATATTCCCACAAAGCAAGAAGATGACCAAACAGTGGCAAAACTAAAGTCAGAATACACCATTGAAGAGAAGGAAAGGTACAGGAAGAACTTCGAGCTATGAACATCCTTTTATGTGCCATAGATGCTTCGGAGTACAATAGAGTCTCGACTTGTGACACGGCTAAGGAGGTGTGGGACACCTTGGTGACAACATATGAAGGAACAAGCCAAGTGAGACAAACTAAGATCAGCCAATACCTCCACAGGTATGAGCTATTCAAAATGGAAGAAGCTGAGAGCATCACCGAGATGTATATCCGATTCACGAGAGATTGTTAATAATCTCAAATCTCTCGGTAAGAAGATGCCCAATGAAGAAGTTGTTAGAAAACTTCTAAGGAGCCTACCAAAGAAGAAATGGGGTCCAAAGGTGACTGCAATAGAAGAAGCACAGGACCTCAACAAGCTGAAGTTAGATGAGCTCATTGGAAAACTTCGACCCATGAGCTACATCTCCAAGAGGAGGATTCCGAGGATAGCCCAAGAAGGAACATTGCACTAAAAGCCTCGGAAGAAGCTGAACTAAGTTCAAGTAGTTCCGACTCGAAGAGGACCCAATAGAGCAAATTGCAAAAGGCTTCAGAAAGATGATGAAGCATCGGATATCGAAAAGAAGTCTAAATCCGAGGTCCTCGGACGAGAAACAAAAGGTAAAGTCTCTCATCCTCTCAATTCTTTTTCTACTAATTATTCCGGGTGTTTTAAGTGTGGTAGCAAGGAACACACCATCAAATATTACCCGAGAAAGAAGAGAGATTACAAGAAGAAGAAGACCATTACTTATAGTAAGGATGAGTCGGAAGAAGGAGACTCATCCGACTCGGACATAGAGGATGAGTCCAAGTGTCTAATAGCAATGACCGACTCGGACACGTAAGCCGAATCGAACAATACTCATCCGATGTTGAGGAAAACGATCCTCAAGAGGTAATCAATTACTATCTTACATTTCCTAAGATAGATCTTGCAAAGTACATCTTTTCTTTAGAGGAAAAGTCTAACTCGATTCTTCCCTCTTTCAAGAAAAACTTGAGTCTCTTAAAGCCGAGAACAATTTTACGAAAAATGATCTAGAAAAGCCGAGACTCGGTTTGAAGGTACTTGAGACTAGCTCACATGATAATGAGACTGAGTCCGAGTGCCTTAGATCCGAGAATGAGCTTTTAAAGAAAAAGCTAGATGAGTCTCGAAGTTGATTCTAGAACTCACTCAAGGTCGAGAAAACCTTGATCTCCTTCTTGGTTCTCGGTGTGTTTCTTTTCGAAAAGAAGGTTTGGGTTTTAATTCGAAAAAGAGGATAACTCATATAAAGTTCCTCTCAAGAAGAATTCTCGAAAAATCTTTTCAAAAATTCGAGTCCAGTTCAACTCACACAGTGAGAAAGAGAGCCGAGCTCGAAAGGTTTATCAAGAGAAGTCTGCTCGGACTTTTTACAAAAGAAAAGATTTTAACAAACCTGAAACTCGGTTTTCAAAAAGGAAGACTCGAGAATCAGACCCTTCTAAAAATTATTCAAATTTGGGTTCCAAAAGTGCCCTTCCTCCAAAACTAACCTCGGTAAGAATAGTTACTGGGACTCGTTAGAGAAAGCAAGAAGGGTTAGTTTGTTTTCTTTTTGCAGGTACACTACAAAGCAAAGGAAGACTCGAGTCCGACCCTTAGAGAGTGCTAAGAATTTTAACTTGGTAAGTCAGAGATTTGGAAAAGCACTCGGGTAAAAGTCTAGTCATCTTCTTGATATTATCATTCTAGACATCAACTAAGGTATGATTGACCTTACTTATCATTACATTCAATTGATATTTCTTCTGTTCAAAATCTCGTTCTCTCCTTGTTTATTTTTGATGAAATGCATTAGGGGAGAGAATAATGAACTTTGTGGATTCATCTCGCTTAGGGGAGTTCAATGGTTTAGGGGAGCGAATTTTGAAATGTTTCACAAATTTAAAATGCTCCTTATGTCATTTTAATTATGCTCGATAATTATGATGAATTTCTTTGAGTCATTATTTAGTTGAATGCCTTTCATCAAAAAGGGGAGATTGAAGACTCAGGCATGACTAACTAACCCCTTGAATGTGTTTTGATTTCATGCATTCATCTAAATTTAGGATAAAGCAAGAAGCATCCTAAAAGAAATTCATTTAACTAAGTCATATGCTTTACAATTCATCATTTCAATATGACTTATTCTTGACTGAACTCAGACTTAAGCATATTAAGATTATCCGACTATTTCGACCCACTTAGTCGGACTCGGACATTTAGTTTGCCTACGCTATTATTTGTTTAATTATGCGTAATTGTAAAATGTCTATATAACTCTTGTGCCCATTAAGATTGAATGATTTATTTATGAGTTTTATCACATCCGGAATCTGAGTATATTGAATATTAGACTTGAAATATTCCAGATTAATAGATTAAGGTAATTAGTCATTAAATGCTTTATTTAGACTAATCCTTAATCTAATTATGGACCAAAGTATATTTATACTTTGAGAACCATTGTGCTTAATGTTTTTGCAGGTTTTTCTAATGTCAATTATCCGGAGAAAAAGCAAAAGGAAAACGCTTTTGACCATTAAAGCACTCGCCGGACAAAAAGTCTGGAATTTCTAGAAAAGCTCGGAACTTACTCGACGACCTTGTATCATTCATTGTTTTGGGTAATATTTTATTTATGTGTCTAACGGTCTTTTCGTTTTGCTTTTCCAGTTTACAAAAGGTGGAAAAAGAGTTGTTGGAAGCTAGGACCAAGGCACAACGGTTATTTCAAGGTGGTCCAGAAATCTGAGTGACTCGGACTATCCGTTACAACGGCTAGTTGACTCGAGACGGCTTCAATAGAAAGACGTTGGAGGCACAACGGCTATCTCTTCAAGGCAGACTATTTATAGAAGCCTTAGCACAAGATTTCAACCGACGAATGGAAGAAAAAGAGAGACCATATTGAACATCTTCTCTAGCATACAACTCCCAAACTGTAATTCTAATATTCCGAGTTGTATTTTTCTCGAGTCGGTTGTATTGCAATTCTTACTACTCTTCTACTCTTTCTCTCTCGACTGAGTTGTAAAGGTTACCTCAACTCGGTTGTCCCAAACTGTAAAGGTTACCTCGGTTTGGAAGTACCAGAGTTAGATAAGGGAACTTCTAACCCTGGGAAAAATTGGAGGATCCCAAGTTGATAAGGTAACTTCAACTTGGAAGTACTAGGTCGATCGGATAAGGTAAATTCCGAGCACTGGGAAAATTGTAATAGATTTGTTTGGGAACAAATCCGGGTAGTCATATTCATTGTAATTGAGGATTCAATTAGTGGATTTGACTTGGTGTCCGGATTGACACTCGTCCGTGGTTTTCTGCTCCAGGAGGGTTTCCACGTATATCCGAGTTTATACTTTTTGAGTCCAATCTAGACTCGGAATTTATTTCTGTCTCTATTCTGTGAAAAAGAGTTTGATTTTCTCAAAAATCTTCCATCACCCTATTCATCCCCCTCTAGGGTGACTTAACTTCTCCCGAGTAAACCTTCACATGGGCATCCCTTTTTATCCTATTCACTTTATTAAGTGAATGGGCTATATGCTTTGGAAGTTTGAAGCACTCGCATCGTATGGGTTGGAAGAGACTCTAAGTTTGATTGAATTAGCACAACTCTTCTAGCTTTGGACATGCAGTTAGCTTTCTAAGAATTGAGATTGCTATTGGCTTTATCAACTAGCGGGAAAATAAAGGAATTTGCCTCTTACCATGGACAGTCGAACAACCCAAGTATTTTCCAAGAGATTCGACAATGGGGATATGGAAAATGGCTGAAACTATTTCCTTATCCCTTCTATATGCGTTATAGGAAAGAATCATTGATGATTTATGAAAGTTAATCAGTTGACCAAATGACGCACAAAATTTATCCATGATCTTTTTCAAGTAGCGAAGGCCCGGGCTTTAGCTTTGTAGAAAAGTAGGCTATCATCGGCAAAGAACAAGGCGGGGATGAGATCCCCTTCGTACTAATCTTGATACCAATTTCGGGATTTTTATTGATCCAGCAAGAATAAGTTTTGATGGAAGGGCTTCCATACATATAAGGAAAAGATAAGGTGAGAGTGGGTCACCTTTTCTAAGTCCTTTTGATGGATCGAAAACGTCACATGGTTGGTCATTAATGAGTATAGAATAAGAAATAGACGAAATGCATTCCTTGATCCAACTAGTTCATTTAGGTGGAAAACCCATGCTGGTTAGGCGAGTCAAAGAGAAAATCTCATTCAACACGGTCATATGCTTTTTCCATATCAAGCTTAAGTGCAACCCAAGCCGTTTTGCCTTTTATATTCTTGAACTTATTCATAATTTCATGAGATAGCAACATATTATCCTGGATTTGTGTGCCTGAAGCAAATGCACTTTGGAAAGGCAAGATAATATATTCATAACACATTCTATACATAACCAAAAATATTTATAACATCAATTACATTACCCCTCTCCTCCCTCTCCCCCAAATACTATGTCCTTCAACCGAATATCCAACGATAATAATAAGCAATAGAAAATTTAGTCACCAGGGCATCGATGTTGAAGATAATGATTTTGAATGATGTATTTTTAATCTAACATGATTTTACTTATGTTGGTTAATGTTTCTGCTACAAACAAATTTATATTCTAAGAAATACTTTTAATTATCATGCTTTAGTTTAAATAGTTATATAGTAGTGAACAATTATGTAAGACACCTTCAAAGTATATATATATATATATATATATATATATATAGAGAGAGAGAGAGAGAGAGAGAGAGAGAGAGAGAGAGAGAGAGAGAGAGAGAGAGAGAGAGAGAGAGAGTTTTATTTGTGCAAAAAGATAGACTAATAAAACAATTGAAGAAAATGATGTGATTTTATTATAAGCCTTGTTTGGACAAATTGAGTTGTCATATATTTTAATATAAAATTATATAGATTGAAGAAATATTTAATCATACTTATACAATAAGATATAGCTACTAAAAAAGTTAATTCAGAAGCAACTTGCGGATCTTAACTATTATAAACACACATTTACACATACATACGTGAGCCCTCACACAGATACATATGTCTGTGTCTGTGTGGGTTCAAGTGAACCCACCCCATTAAATAAGATCACTTCATTAGGTGTGCTATTTGATTTGGGTCGTCAGATCATCATCTAATGGTTGAAATTAATGGAGCTTTTAACAATAAAAAAAGAAAACTAAAATAGAGCTTTAGGGTGGAGGGGGTCGAAATTATTTTCATATTCATACCTCCCTCCTCGCTCACTCTCTCACTTTTTTTCCCTTTGTCTCTTGCTCTTCCCTCGCCGGAACATACCCAAAGAAGGTTTGGACACTGAAACCCTTTCCCCATCCGAAAATCTATCTCCACCACCTTCTCTCTTTATTTTTCTACTAGTTAAGACTTGTGCATTGCCTCATAATTAACTTTTTAAATAACTATACCAAATCGTACATATTTTTTTTTCTTAATACCTAAGAAATGGTATGGAGTTAAAACACTAAATAACTAACTCACCCTTAAACATAATAACTAAATTAAATGAAGTCAGAAGATTGCTAGTATATCATAGTGTAAATAACTGAAAAGATTGATTTATTTTTTAATATGGTCTCCATAAAGTTTGATTATAAAAATGACTTTTGACTTACTACAATTGCCATTTTATTGTATAAATCGTAATTTATAGATTCTTTATATTAAATAATTAGCTAATAAGTTAATTTAAATATTCTTTTGATTTAACTCAATTGTTTTTGAAATGATTATATAGTTCCTGTACATATTTTATTTTGGTTGTATTTTTAATATGACAATGCTTTCAATTAAATAATACACTTTTAATTCAATATAGTTAAGACCTCATGCGTATCCCTAGGATTAACTTTTTAATAAGGATTTTTGATTAAAATAAATTGTAATTTAGGGTATTGGACGTTTATATATCAAACTATAAAGTCGATCGATCATCCATCATACTTTGGGGTGATTTTTTTTGTCTAAACTACCACCTATTTAGGGGCATTAATTAAGTTGTTTATGACGTGTTAAGCTAAGAAAAGGGGAATTACTGTGCTATACCCCACTAAATCAATCATTCTTAGCTTGGCACATTATAAAACAACCGAATTCTCACCCCTAAATAGGACGTAGTTTAGAAAAGAAAATCACCCCCAAGGTATGGCGTATGATAAGTTAACTTTAATTATAATTTGATATATAAACGTCCAATATCCCTAAAGTATAGTTTATTTTAATCTAAAAATTCTTATTAAAAAAGTTAATCCTAGGATATGAATGAGGTCTTAACTATATTGAATTAAAAGTGTATAACTTAATTGAAAGTATTGTCATATTTAAAAATACAATGAAAATAAAATATGTGTAGGAGCTAGATAATCATTTCAAAAACAATGGAGTTCAAAGTAGTGCAACCAGTTTACTGAGGTACAGGAGAGATATTATCGAAGATTTCTCTATAGACAATATTTTTGTAGCATTGTCGGGTACATTGTTTTGTTCATAATTAAGAACATTAACCCCAATAGCGAGGCAACATGCGATATTGCAACTACAACATGAAGTTAACCATGGTAGAAGCCAAGTTTTGGAAGATATACTCTAACATAATTCGAGTGTCCGAACTTGACATTCATTGGTCGTCATTGCTAAAGCTAATTTAATAAGAAATTATCTTCGATTTAATGCAAATGGTGTATCTACTACTGATGGTGTGAGATTAATACATGAAATAAGCACCTTTTTTCCAATATTTTGACCAGTAATGATTTGTACTTGAAGGACCTTATTCCTAAGTTGTTTAGTGATTAAGCCTGTCAATTACATAACCCAAGGATGAATCAAGATTCCTTAGAAGGACTATAGAGGCACCTATATTTAGTTGAAGTTCATCATTAGGCAAGACAGAAAAGTTGAGCAAGTGTAGTATCTCGTGGGGTTGATATAATCTATGTCCAGTTGGTCACAACTCTCGTGGAATATATCCGAACTCAAATAAGTGGGGGACTCACCAGGAAGTATAATTAAGATATGTAAGTTCAATTGATCTATATCATTATTTATAGGAGTAAGTATGCAGCGTTTTGGCATGTAAGATCCATCATTGTACTGGCATGTAAGATCCATCATTGTACGTAGTTGGAAGATCCAGGTAAATTTCCGATATAAAATTGCTCAAATTTTGATTGTCATTATGTATAAGGAATTTGGGTGGAATCTATATCCAATTTGGCTCACTCGCTAACTATAGAGAAATCCCATGCAAGCTACCATTACTAATATTTAATATCTAATCTGCAAAATAACTCAAGTGTTGGTATTCATTAGTGCTTAAATTTAGATCCCTCAACCTCATATAAGTCCTAAGATGTATGACATGCCAATAAGGCCAAAAATTTGACCACGACAATGGCATAACAACTATGTCTTCCTTCACTGTGTGACAAATGGAAGTGTTTGTCGAAAATCACCACCAAATAGCAACAGTTTCCCTCCAAAAGGAATATTTGCTGATCCAAAATGACCCTTAAGGTATGGTCCACCGTCTCAAACACATGACGATGCATCATAGGAGCCTCATCCCAAATAATCAATGATGTTTGTCGAATCAATTTATCAAGATTAGAATTCTTTTAGAAGGAACAAGTATGTAACATCCGTAAGATTAATAAGGATATTAAACATCAAATAAGAAGTTTTCCAAATGGTAGTAGCAATGTAGCTATTCCTAATGATGTGGCTGATAAAATTATCTTCCCTTTTGACTTAAGTGTGAAAACAATCATCTTCCACATAAGTGTCTTACCTATTCCACCACTCCCATAAACGAAGATGCACCCTCTATTGTTAGTCATCAACAACAAGTATAACATGAAAGATATTCATTTCTTCAAAATTCGGCGAAGGAAACATCATACTAAGATTTTAAGCTTCTATAGAAATGTCATAATCTAACTACTCCTTGATGAGACGATTTCTCAATTGAAGTACCACATCCGAGGATAGTAATAACATAAGAGGGTAGTCTTTTATGAATAGCCATTTTTTCTCATATTCAACTCGAGTTCATATAAGCATAGGTTTTTCCTTTGCTCGATGGTGAGTTGTAACTCACAATTTTGATGTTAACATTATAATCTCCATTCAAGGTTGTCAAAAAGGTCTTTTTAATGCTTTTTCCAAAGTAGTTTAGGTTAAACTACTTCATTGTACATAAGTGAAGAAAAAACATACTTCGTAGTTGAGTCCCTGCTACGCACATTGAAGCCTCTGATAGAGCACCATCCTAGTCATTGTTACCATCCTAGTCACTCGTATAATTTGCATCATCAACATTTCCCAACTCCTCAAAAGACTTTGCATCATGAACAATTGAAAGCAGCTTTCTTAAGTAATATTTCTCACGTGAGTTAGGATGTCCAAAAGGAAGTTGACGAAGACATACCTATTTTCATTTTTTTTTCCATTATTTGGCTTTATAAGTCCACACATATAGTACTTTGGGAATTCGGCGTATGTGTAATGATTTGCTTCAAAGTCAACTCGATTAGCTTCAAACCATACCGTCAGCATACTAAAGCTATCTTATGCTCGATCAACAACTTCTTCTGCATTATCATTATCATTATTAAAACCAATATAGCATTTTCATGGCAGGTGGTACTATAGCATTTCCACCAATCAATATAGACAATTTATTTCAAATTCAATAATATGCCAAGCTGCTTCGATGGCCCATATGTATCTACCATCTAGGTATTATTTTATCTTATCAACATCCCTAGATTGAGGTTGTCTTCCTCCCTCCAAAGAATCAACATTCTCTACAATGACAAATGACACCCTATCTGGAGCTTTATGCATGTATTTATGAAGGTATTTGATGATTTTCTTCTGGGTATAATGTTCAACGTTGACATGAGCATCGTAGTTCACACAAAAGTCACGATCATATGGAACAACCTCAGGATTGTTAATCTCCTTCCCATTTAAAATGAGACTTTTACCATTATCTCCTTTTCTTATTTAAATGGTGTTTCCAAATAAATATAACAAACACAACAATAGTTCCAAATAAGTTTCTTCCTTTGAAATCTTGCATTAACTCTTGCAACCTTAATTTGAAAACCCGTCCAACAATATTTAGTTTATCATTTGCATGTTGTCTTGGTTGTCGTTGAAGGGCCTTTTAGATTTCTAGCCGATTTGGATTACATGTGAATGCGATGAAGAAATCTAGATAACCAATTTGCGAGGGTATTGCCAAAGCATCAAGAAAATTTTGTCTCATGCATCGTAGTCCTCCTATGAAAGAGGAGGACAATATACACTTGTTTCTAGACCTGATGTAAGAGCCACGACTCACGTCGCGCCTAAAGGGGCAGGTCAGATCACACTTTCCACAAATGTTGGTTTCATAAAAAGGTGAATTTTTGAAGAAATAAAGCTTTTATTTTTTAAATTGGTCGACGATTTTTACAAACCATTTTATTGCATTTTACAACTCTCGGGATAGGCAGCCACGAGCAAATAGAACACCCTTTAGAAGTATCGGTACCGTCGCATGAATTGTAAAAACATGAATGTGGTGGACCTAAAATCCGCGGTCCCTAATGGAATGGATAATAAAAAGTAAAACATTTTGGACAGAGATTGCAGCGAGACTCACTTGACCAAATAGTGGGACTACTTGGGCCAAGAGTCGGGCCTAGAACCTACCACAATGATCGACTTGGGTAAGCTAGTAGGGGTGACCGCCATGGGTCTTCTAGCCCGGACTACGAAAGTAGTCCTAGTCGGAAGATCTACATAGCAGTTCTCTACTAAAAAATGATTAAATTTGTGAAAAAACCTAGATGTATTATAGAATAAAAAGAGGTTAAAAATGAAGTTGCCAATTAATTTTGATTAAAAACTTACAAAATCAAATACTTTCCTAATTTGATCTCAAATCGAAGGGACAACTGAAAGAGACAAAAAGCTCAAAAGAAGAAAAGTTTTCTAAAAGACTCTATTGTCTAAACCAACGATATGATGTTTTAGGGGAAAGGGTACAAAACAAGAATGGTCACTCCTTATTCCGCCCATTCAAAAAATGACATTTAGTAATTAAATAAGGAATGTAAAGCTGTAAATTAGGCAAACAACATGCTAGAGACAGAAATTAAACAATCAAAATATGCTTGAATAGATAAATAAAGATAATAAAGAAAGTAATAAATATAAGCTACTATAGTGAGTGAAGAGAAAAGTAAATGAATTTACAACTTCCAAAACCAAAATATGAAAGTGGAAATTAATAAAATGAAATAAAAAAATGATAAAATACAAATGCGAAATAGGAGATCTATATCTTATGCACTCGGGTAGACCACCTATCGATCTCCAAGGTTCAACTAGATATCGGTAGCATAACGGAAGTAAAACAATGAAAGAGGAGGAGGTTAAGCTTCCTCTTGGTGAAGTATTTTTGAAAGGGTAAGTGAAGGTATAAGTGGAGTGAGTTAAGAAAGAAAAGAAATATGAGTAGAAATTCAACAGAATGAGGGCCTTAACTCAGTTGAATGGTGAATGGAAATGAGGGGTGAAACCCCCTTATTTGTAGGAATGAGTTAAGGTTAGGGTTTCCCCTTTTGAACCTTATTTATGTTGGAAATTAGCAGGATTTAATCCCGAAAAATCATCTCAAATCGCCAATACTGACCAGGTCAAAGTGATATGTTCTAGAAGTCCTAGGGACCGGTGTAGGTCGACTCGAGTATCCCTCGTGGAACAGGCTAAGACGGTATATGTTTAGGCAAAAATGTGACCTCCATGAGTCACTTTGTGATATGGGGATCCATGCCTAGCTTTAGGGCGGTTCAAAGCTTAGGTTTAGTGACTAGTGTGGGTCGGTTGGTCTATTTTATGGGCTGATTGTTTGGATTTTGGACTTGAAGAAAGGCAACTCACACGACCTTAATCTAATCTAACTTTGATAAACAGGTGAAGTCAAATTCCATCACGTCAACAATAAAATAAAACAAATTGTTAGAAACATATTAAGATAGCTTTTAGGTGTCTACACTTGGTAGTTGGGTAATTCTATTCGGGTTTAGTTAGGGTTAAGTTCAATTTGAGTCGACTTCGGGTCATTTCGTTTGGGTCGGGTTAGGATTTGGTTCGGGTTCGGTTTGAATCGGGTTAGCTTTAGGTCGATGTTCTATAGGTCGAGTTCGGTTTAATTTCGGACCGAGTCAACTTCAAGTGAAGCTAATTCGAGGCGGTTTTAGTTAAAGTCGGGTCAATGTCGATCCGGGTAGGTTTCGGGTATAGTTTTGGCCTCAACTTTGGATCGAGTCGAAATGAGGTCGAGTCAAATTCCAATTAGGTTACCTTCGAGTCTATTAAATAAATTAGATTTGTCAATGGGCTTAATTCATGTATATTATCTTACATGGCCTTATAATTTACAAAAGCCAAAATCGCAAAACCTTTCCAAGTTGAAGAAAAGCCCAATTTTTAAAGGGTTAATTTATTATTAATATTATTTTGGAAAATTAGATGAAAATAAACCAACCGTTGCGACAAGCTGGACCAGAACAACACATTCTTTTTCTTGGACTTAAATAGTATGACCTTTAGGGGTAATTTTTTTTCGTCAAACCACCATCGAGTTGACCATCTTTGACTCATTGGGAAGTAGATGTGGACAGTACTTTGAACACTTCAATGACATATCTACTTGATTTGGTGGTTCCTTCTTTTAATTAGCTGAATGATAGATTTTTATTTGATTTGGGTGATTTAACTTTTGCAAGAGGTAGGAAAATTAAGTACATCATGTGATAAATTAAGTATGACTTGTCTACCATATTTTAAAAAAGTCAAACAAATACAATAAGCCACCATTCATGTATATGAAATTAGCTTCTCGATGAGTCAAAGGTAGTTAAAGTCGATGGTGGTTTGCCAAAGAAAATACCCCTAAAGATCATAATGTTCACGTCCAAGAAATAAGAATTACTTAGTTTCATCCAATTACCTTAAAGATTGGTATATTTTCATCCAATTTCTCTATTAATTTTGTTTTATTTTAGATGTTTGTTTGTACATATTAAAGAAGGGAAGTTGTATACAAAAAAGGGATAATTGTAACTTGTAATAATCATGACCAAGCTAAATTTGAGTATTTGACTCTAAATTTGAAACAAGCTAAACCGGATATATTATGGTGAATTTGAATTGATATTTCAATACATCGTATACATTCTATAAACCACCTCAAACTTATTGATAAATATCAAAAAATGAAAGTTGCGAAATAGTAGCAGTCCGATAGATAAAGAGTTAAGATTAAGTGAATTGATTCGGATGTATTGTAATTTTCCAACCAATCAATTGAACTAATTTGAACCTTAATTTGACCCTAAGTTTAATAGAATGACAATTCGATCCGGTGAAATTCAAACTAATACTATCCAAGTCGAACTTATCTACATAGATTAATAAGATGAAGCTGCGAGATACCAAGAAATTCCTAATGGTGAATGAGTAGTAATTCTGGTTAAATTACTAAAACTATTAATTTTTAATCATAAACTTATCTAGAAAA
This sequence comes from Talinum fruticosum, assembly GCA_021018815.1. NCBI lineage: Eukaryota > Viridiplantae > Streptophyta > Magnoliopsida > Caryophyllales > Talinaceae > Talinum > Talinum fruticosum. Next base: position 4,579,430 of record JAITYX010000040.1, read on the forward strand.
ATTAACAATTACAATTCATATTTTAAATTAATTAATATGAAAATCAAATTAAATTCTCTTACTTTATTTGTTCAATCAAATTAAATTCTATTAGTAAAATTTTAAAATGTAAAATTTCAAGCTTTTACTTTTTCCCTCTTCTTTTTTTTTTTATAGTAAAAATCAAAATTTCCCTTTCTAAACACCTCTTGTAAAAATCAGAACTTTCACATTAAAGAAGTTGGAGGGAAATTTCCCTCTCATTTTATTTGTCAAACGAACAAGGAACATAATAAAACAAAACCCCTCATTTTGGCTTCCTTTTATATTCCTTCATTTTGGCTTTCATAAAATGGTTTGGTTGGTTGGTTTCACATGGTGGCTTTTTCTCCGAAACACTGACAAAGGGTTTTGCTTTGGTTTTTGCATATGGTACATCTCATTTTATTCCTTTCTGATTTCCCCAGGCTTCCTTCTATATTTTTCTCCCCTCATTTTGGCTTTCATAAAATGGTTTGGTTGGTTTCACATGCTGGCTTTTTCTCCGAAACACCGACAAAAGGGTTTTGCTTTGGTTTTTGCATATGGTACGTTTCTGGATTTGGAGGAATTCTTGAAGGCCAAAGATTAATGGACTTAAATGTTCCGAGATCAAGGCTTACTTGGATGGTTTTATTGATTAAGGTTCTATATGGTTCCCTTATGTCAACTCAACTTCTTTTGAGCTATTTTGATATTATCCGAGTGAGAGGAGATTCATGATTAATTGAATACCCTGAAAAGGGCCCGATATTTACTAAGCAAACAACTTCTTTTTAATTGCTATTGTTTCTCATCCGGGATTTGGGTAAGGAAGGGGCAGTATAGGAGCAGGAGGCTATTGGAAGTTTGTAATATTTTTGCATTAATTGTTTGTTCGGATTATGGGTTGGATTGATACATGTCTTATTTTTTGTGTAGATATGGGTTTTTGAGGTATCTATGTTGGGCTTCTCTCAACGTTACTCATGATTATTTATTTCGGGTTTTTTTATGTTTGTTCATGAACGTTTATGTTTAAGTTTTTTCATTATGATTTTTTTGAATTGGTTATTGTATTTTTCTGCTTGGGCTTTAAGGCCGATGAATGGGAAGATTTTGATTTTTTTGTTTATGAAAATATATCCCAATATCAAGGTATATTGAGATATTGTTACAGTTCACATAAAAATAGTATCCTGGAATGTTCAAGGTGCGAAAAAATAATAGATCATGCAGGAAATCTTGGTGTTGTCAAAATAATTACGGCCGGATATACTTTTCCTTATTGAAACAGATGACTAATGCTGCTAACTCTAAAAAATAATATCATCTTTACGTTATGATCGGTGTGATTTTGTTCTTCCGATTGATAATTGAGGAGGACTATGGTATTATGGAGTACAACTAATATTACAACTAATGTTGTATTGAAAGACCACTGAACTATTCATTTTCATGTAATCGATAAAAGAGGAATGTATTATTTCGGGAATATATGGACTGACTCGGACTATCGATAAAAACGGTTTTTGGAATCAATTACAGGAATTTAATAATCTTATTAACCTACTTTGGTGCATTATCGGGATTTCAATGAATTGGAAAACCTAAATAAAACAATGGGTACTATACACGGGAAAGTATACCTTACGTAGAAAGGAATTTTACATGGAAAAAGTTTCGAGAAGTCATCTTATCTATGAAAGATTGGATAGAGCGAGTTGCATGTAGGGATTGGATGAATCTTTATTCAAACTGTAAAGTTTCCCATAGGCCTTTTTCCTATTCTGATCATTGTTATATTTTCCTTAATACGGATCCACAAAGATTACAAAGCGGCGAAAAAATTTTAGATATTAGAATAATTGGTTTAATTATGATGAGGTTAAAAAATTAATTAAAGATCAATGGAATACTTCTCACAGAGGAACTAACATGTTCAAAATTGCTTGTAAGCTGAGAAATATTAAAGTGAACCTCAAAAGATGGTCCAAAAATGTTTTTTACAATTATCCTCGGTGTGTGGAAAAAAACTCTTTACGAGTTGCAAAAAGTGGAAGATAAATTAATTGATGAACCATGTAGTTTCAAACTCCTCAACTAGCATTCAAGATTGATTAAACAGAGAGAAAGACTTCTTATGTTTAACTAAAACTATTTGGGTAAGTTTTATAGAAAAGAATGGTTAACTAAAGGTGATCGTAACTCTAAATTTTTTCATAGAAGTTGTACCATTAGGAAACAAAGAAGAATATCTCTCATATTAAAGATGGATAAGGAGTTTGGACAAATGATAAAGATGTTATCAAACAAAAATTTATTATGAATTTCACTAATAGATTTCACTCGCAAAAGGGGTAGCTCTGGTCCAATCAATGTTAATATGGTACTTTTAATCTCGGAAGATGACAATAATCAATTTGTTACGCCGATCTCCCTAGATGAAGTGCCTACTGCTGTTTTTCAAATGAATCCAGCAAAAGCTCTAAGACTTGATGGATTTTGGGCAGACTTTTTCAACAAGACTTGGGATATTATTGGTAAAGATATTATTAGCTATGTTCTTGATTTTTTTAATAAAGTAAATTGCTTAAGGAAATTACCCATACCTTTATAAGTCTTATTCCAAAGGTGTCTAACCCTTGGATTATGACGAGTTTTGGACCAATTAGCCTGTGCAACAAGTATCTATAAGATAATTTCTAAAGTTATTGTTAATAGTTTAAGACCTATTTTACAAAGAATTATCAGTCCGTATCAAAGTGCCTTTGTACCGATAGAGATATCCATGATAATATTCTCTTGACACATGAAGTTATTAATAAATTTGCTAATATGAATGGGAAACACGCATATATTGAACTCAAGTTGGATATGAAAAAGGCATATGATAAGATAGAATGAGACGTTATTTTTGCTCGTCTAAGGGAATTAGGATTTCACCAAACTTTGATTAATTGGATAAAAGAATGTATTTCCACAGTTTCTTACTCATTAATTATTAATGATCAATCATATGAGACGAGGGGATCCCTTATCTCCTTACCTTTTTATTCTCTGTATGGATGTTCTTGCTTATAGACTACAAATTGCAGCAGTTCAGCAAAAACTGGAATAGGAATTAAAATTTCCCCACATACGATAACCTCATTTTTGCAAGACTAATGGAGAAATGTGTTTTAAACTCAATAATATCTTGAATAATTTTTGCCATCAATCTAGATAACTTGTTAATTTTCATAAATCGGTTCTTGTTTTTCCAAAAAATGCTACAGACTTATGATAAATCTACGATTGCTTCCACTTTTAATATTCCGCATAGGGATTTTTGGGGAAATATCTGGGATGTCCGGTTTTTAGAGGCATGTCCAATAGTAATACATTTGTAAATATTCTGTCTAAAGCGGATGCTAAATTTCACTCTTGGAAAGCTAATTCACTCTCTAAAGCAGGAAAAGTCATACTTATCCAATCCAACTCGGAATCATTGCCTACACATATTATGCAATGTTTTAAGTTACCAAAAGTACTTCTAACTCGTTAGATAAGATGAACATGGAGTTCTTTTGGAAAAAAAGTACAGGATATTAAAGGTTTACCTCTTGTCTCTTGGGATAAAATATGTACACCTAAGAGAATGGGAGGACTGGGACTCGGGAAAACGGAAGCGAGTCAATCAAGCCTTTCTCTCGTAAACTCATATGAAAATATCTATATGAATTTGATAATTTTTAGGCAAAAGTTATGCGCTCCAAATATCCTCTGTCATCTAATTTCTTCTCACGACAAGCTAAACCTTTAGATTCATGGGTTTAGAAATGCTTACTAAAGGAAATAGATCTTTTTAAAAGATGATTACATTGGAAAATTGGGAATGGGAAAACAATAAAATTTTGGCATGATACCTATTGTGGACAATCGCCATTACATAATATATTATGATAGTAAGATTAATAATATTCTCTCCCTTGATGTAATTTTTAGTGAATGTATCACAATTGGTAAAGAATGGGTTCTTCAATATCTCGTTACCTTTCTACCTACTGATATTTGTGGGTTAATTAATAATATACCTCTTCCTACTCATGATTTGTAAGATTCTCTTTCGTTGGGGTCTATCAAGCTCCGATAGATTCACAACCAAATCAGCAACTTGGAGTGCCCATAATCTAGCAAGTCGAAATAATCCCGGGATGCCACTTACATATGGATATTAGATATTATACCTAAAATTAAAGTTTTTTATAGCCATTGGGCCATAATTCAATAGCAATAAGGGATAACCTCTTGAAAAGAGGTATGAATATTGAACATTGCTGTCCATTATGTCAACAAAATAGAAAATCAATTGATAATCTCTTTTCTCGGTGCCCATATGTTATAGATACCGGGAAAAGATCATCAACATAAGTGGTTTAATACTAATGTTAGGTAGTGTAATAATTGTCCGATCTTATTCTTAGGTTTAGGAATCCGAACAAGCCTATGCAAATGGTATGTATGGCCTATTTTGTATGGAGCATATGGAAGAGCAGAAATTATATCATCTTTAATACTTGGTAGATACAACTCTATATCAACCGTTATAAGAGCCAAGAGAGTTTGAGCGAGAATGGAGGGCTAGAGATAGATTAGATAATCAAGTAATCTCTTCATCGAAGAGGCGTTCTCCCACAACTACTACCTCACATCTTCATATCGGATGGGAGAAACCATCATCAAAATGAATTTTGATGGGTCTAAATCTTCATCAACAGTAGGCTGCTAGGTTTTGTCATCGGGAAGGAAGATTTTTATAAGTTGGAGCTTCCAATCTAGGGACAGCTTCAATTCTGGTTGCTAAAGCTACTGCTATGCGTAATGTGTGAGAGCTGCAATTCAAGTAGGGTATAGGGCAATAGTCATTGAAGGGGATAATCAAATTGTCATTAAGGCACTTCGTGGAGAAATTGAGATCCCTTGGAAGATTCGGACACTTATTCAGGATGTTCAATGCTGCTACCTCAAAAGCTGCAACCAAGTTATTATAAGACATCAATACCGTGAGGGTAATAGAGTTGCCAATTGGATTGCCAAGTTTGGGCTGTTTATCTCCCCTCCTATTTTGTGGGATTATTTTTCTTCTTCTTCTTTCCTCTCCATTTTAATGGCGAAAAACTTAGGTAGAACTCTTGTGAGAAGAGCTACCTATTAATTGGTTTGCTTACCCCTTTCCCGAAAAAAAACCCAAAACTCTAAAGTCTTTGGTTGTGTTATGTGTGTGTGTCATCTCGTCTCTTGTCGTCCCCAACCCCAAGCAGCCCCAACCCAACCCTAACTAAACTCGGTCTCACTAACCTTACATTCTCACACGTTTCTATCTCTCTCTCTCTCTCTCTCTCTTCTTTTGAGTCTCGGTTCCTTTTCTACTGCACCATCCGGCTTCGATTTTGTCATCTTCGCATCTCCGACCCTGTCAAGTCTCAATCTTTGGCTCCCCATTCCCCATTTTATTGAAGGTACTTGTTTCTTCAATTTTGTTTTAGGTTCTCTATAAAGCAGATGTTGTTACAATGTGGTGGTGTTAGTAAAATTTTCATTTTAAGTTCTCCACAAGAAAGCAACCACATTACCCTTTATGAATTCTTGGCTTGGTTGTGTGCCATAGTTTGTAATGCTTTTTTGTACTTAGGGTTCTATAAACACCTAAAAGGTGTCATCCCTTTCCTCTTTTATTTATTTGTTAGCCTGGTGATAAAATCTCAATCCTGTTTGCAAATTTGGATCACGGTTGGAATTTGATTGGCGTGAAGGAATCCAGTAAACCCCAAAAACCCCTTAGCACCACAAAAATCAGCCTTCTTTACTTTGGGCCGGCCCACAAACCCATTTTCTTTTAACCGGACCAAGCCTAAGTCGGGCTCCCAACCAAGAAACCCAAACCCGCACCAAAAATAAAACCCGCCAAAAATAGAAACCTACCAAAAATAAAACTTTCCATTTTTGAAAAGTTGCCAAGGCTAGAGCCGATCACTTCTATTTTGGGAAAAAAGCTTCGTTTCACTTAGCGACCAAGTGAGACACGGAAGTCAAACTTCACCAAACGATTTTACTAATTTGGTTCGGTTCAATCTCGATTCGGTCCGATTTTTGTGATTTTGCTGGCCGATTTTTGCTTACTTTGGACGGCGACATTAAGTTAAACCCTACCTTATTCACGTGACCTAATCATCTCCTATAAATAGTGAGCTTAGGCTCATATTTTGGACATTGCCATTTCCTATGTCAAATGTTGTTGAAACCTAATTAAGAGCTACTTGAATGCACTACAAGAAAACATTTGGAATTCCAACCACAATTTTTCGACCATTTTTAGCGGTGGGAAAAACCTTGGTCGAAAAGTTTTACCGACCGCTTTATATAAAACAGGTTGGTAATTATCGACGGTTTTACCAACCATAATTAACGGTTGGAATTCCGACTATAATATTACGGTTGGAATTCCAACTGATTTTACAACAATACAAAACAGTTGGAAATATTTCCGACCGTTTTACCAACCGTTCCATGTGCTTATTTACCAAGCTTGTTTTTGAAGTGGTTGGTAATTTTTCCGATCGTTTTCGAAAGTGGTTGGTAATTTTTCCAACTGTTTTTATTCGGTTGAAAATTGTAAAAAATAATTTCACATAAATTTCTAGCCATTTAAAAACGGTCGGTAATTTAAATTTATTTTTTAATTATTTTTTTATTTTAATAAAATAAAACCAGAAATTATACCTATTTAATGTAATTTAAAAGTAATTTAATATAAAATGAAACAAGATATAAATATAAAATTACATACTCGAAATACTATATAGTTTTCATTCACACATAAATAGGATCCATAAATAAAACCATAACACAATATTTATGATTAAATAAGAGCAACATATTCATGTTTAAAGAAAGTCAATACGATAAACAAGAACACGAGTGATTATTCCTCCTCTTCATTCTCGGATTCACTTGCCTTCAAGGGGAGTCATGTTCAACTTTTCAAATAGAATGTCTACCTTTTGCTTCAATCTCTTGTTCTTTTTCTTCTATTGCTCCATCTCCTTTTCCTTGTCCTCATTTGCCTTTTGGACAACTTCCATCTTAGATGTAACTTAAGCAACACCAACTTGAAACTCCGGAGTGTCTACCACATATAAATTCTTTTATAAAGAACAGTAGGAATATTTGCATCCGTTTGTAGCAACTTATTTATATCCAACGTAGGCCTTAAAAAATTGGCTTATCTCGGTAAGAGGATTCCAAACTTGTTCTGGAAGTGCATCAAATGCAATGGAAAGTAAACTCTCCATAAACACATGATAGTCACGACTCTTGAAATTAGACAACTTTGCTCCATCTAGATCAACACAATTAGCCATAAGTGACGAGTAAACGTCCGACATAATCAACTTTGAATGCCATTCACATATCTTTCTTCTCTATTCTACATTCAAACTAAACTTGGCTTTTGGCACCACAACTTTACCATTCGGGAAGCATTTAAGGTGTAATTCCTTTCGACTACATAGTGCCTCCATGTCTAACCTGGCCTTTGCATCATCTTTAGTCGCCCTTTATATCCATAACGAGTGTTACGTACATTATCAAAGAAATAGCTTATACTATGAGATAAGTAACCCATAAATATACCTTCATCGACCTTGCATCAAACTTAGTCAAATGTTCCTTACCATTGTTATGCACATAGCATTTACATCCAAATGGTTTGAAGTAGGAAATATTGGGCTTCTTTCCCTTGAACAGACTCATAGGGTGTCTTCTTCAGGATGAGTCCGATGAGGCATCTGTTGAGTGGATAGTTTGTTGTATTGGCTGCCTTAGCCCATAAATAGTAAGGTCGATCATTTTCAATCATCATGTTCCTTCCTATTTCTTCAAGGGTTCTGTTCTTTCTCTCTACTACATTATATTGAGGAGTTCTTGGTGCGAGAGAAGTTGAGGGAGATGACATTCTTGTCATAGAAGTTTGTAAATTTCGAGTAATCAAACTCCCTTCCATGGTTAATTCGAATTCTTCCGATCCGAGTCTCGGACTCCACTTGAATTTTCCTGAAAATCTTAGTGAACTCTTTGAAGGCTTCATTCTTGTTCTTCGGAAAACACACCTAGGTAAACCGTGAATAATCATCAACAATAACTAGAACATATGATTTAGCTCCTAATCTCTTCATAGGAATTTCACCACACCAATCGATATGAACCAATTTAAGTACTTTGGATGTACACAATTTTGAGTGGTTTGAAAGATGATTTGACTTGCTTTCCTTTTGGGCATGCTTCACAAATTTTATCTTTCTTAAATGCACGATTAGGTAAACCCCTAACTAATCCATGAGATGCAAGTTTCTTCATAGTATGCATGCTAATATGACCTACTCTACGATGCCATGTCCACGAATTATCATTCAAAGATACTTTCAAACAAGATAAATTCTTACTAGAATCCGAGAGACGAATGGTTTAAGTGTTACTCGACGTCGGACTCGAGAGCTTTGTCTCTTTGGTGACTGCATTAGAAATGAAGTACTTGATATGAGTGAATCTTATCTCTTGACCCTTGTCACATAATTGCAAGATGCTAAGGAGATTGATCTTTGTAGGATAAGTGAATCCACCTTCTCGGATGTCAAGCTCAATAGAGACGAAGATGATATTGCTGAAGCTGAACTTAGAATAAGTCAAAACAAAGAACCGAGACAACTCGGAATGATCGGACTTAGAATGAAGTGACTTAGACTGAACAAGTTCAAGAGCCAGCTCGGAATCGTTGAAGAACAAGCCAACGAAGTTCAACAAGAGCAACCAACTGAAGGTCGGCCTATTCAACCAACAAACTTGGTAAATTAGAGGGCAGGTAGAGCTTTCAAATATGCATCCGAGTCACCCACTCGAGAATATACTTGCTGATATCAAGAGTAGGGTAAGAACTCGTTCTTCTTTACAAAATCTATGTGCATTTTCAGCATTCATATCATTAATCGAACCAAAAATGTACTAGAAACCTTAACCGAACTTGAATGGGTAGAGGCCATGTAAGAGGAACTGAATCAATTTAAAAGAAACCAAGTATGAACTCGACCAAACGACCATGTGACCACCCGAGTAATAGGAACCAAATGGGTTTTCAAGAACAAATTGGATGAGGAAGGGTTTGTAGTCGAAATAAGGTTAGGTTATGGTATAAGCAAGAAGAGGGAATTGATTGTCGGGAAACATTGGAACTTGTTGCTAGGATTGAGACAATCAGAATTCTCATAGCATTTACATCTAGCATGAACATCAAGCTTTATCAAATGGATGTTAAGTGTGCATTTCTCAATGGTTATATTTAAGAAGAAGTTTATGTTGAACAACCCCTGGATTTAAAAATTCTCAATTTCCAAATCATGTTTCCAAGTAGAAAAAGACTTTATGTGGTATGAAACAAGCTCCCAGAGCTTGGTATGAGAGACTAAGCAGTTTTTGGTTGGAAATGATTTCAAAAAGATCAGATTGACAAAACTCTTTTTATAAAAACCAAGGGGAATTATTTTCTTAATATTCAAATCTATGTTGATGGTATTATTTTTAGAGCTAGTAATGAAACTCTATGTTAAGAGTTTTCCGAGTTAATGAGACAAGAGTTCCAAATTAGCATGTTGGGAGAACTCAATTTCTTCCTTGGACTGCAAATCAAGCAAGAAAAGGATGGAATATATGTCCATCAATTAAAATACACCAAGGAGTTATTGAAGAAGTACAAGCTACAAGATGTTAAGCATGCACTAACACCCATGAGTAGCAGTTTAAAGCTGGACTCAAATGAGAAAGGTAAAGTTGTAGATCGAAACTATATAGAGGTATGATTAGATCTCTACTTTATCTCACATCTAATAGGCTAAATATCATGTTCAATGTTTGCCTTTGTGCAAGATTTCATGCTAATCCTAAGGAATCACATCTCACTATGGTGAAGGAAATTTTTAGATATCTTGCAGGGACTCGGAATCTTGGTCTTTGGTATTCAAAGAACTCATATTTGACTCTCACTAGATACTCGGATGCTGACTATCCGGATACAAAGTTGATAGAAAGAGCACATCAGGAGAATGTCAATTTCTGGGTCAATCACTCATCTCCTGGCATTAAAAGAAGCGAGAACTCATTTGCTCTATCAACCGCTGAGGCTGAGTACATTGCAGCTAGAGCTTGCTATGCTCAAATTCTCTAGCACTTGAAGGATCTTGGACTATCATTTACATCTATTCCAATCAAGTGTGACAACCAAAGTGTATTCGAGTATCGGTAAGAATCCAGTTCAGCATTCAAAGATAAAACACATTCGAGAAAGGTGATATTAAACTTGAGTTTATTCCTATAAAATTTCAATTAGCTTATATTTTCACTAAGCCTTTAAGTAAAGATCAGTTTTGCTTTATTAGGAATGAGCTTGGCATGTTAAATGCATGATTATCCGAGTTATTATTGCATGAATTATTCTATTATGATTAATTATTGGAAGCCGTTACAAAACTAGCCATTATGCATTGAGAGACTTCAACGGTCTAATAAGCTGTTGCTTCGTAACAAATTTAGAAAGGCGGTTGAAAGCTTTTACTCTCTATATATAACACCACTTCATTTTCTCTCTTTGACTTTTCCTACTTATTGCTTGCTCTCTCGCTCGGTTTGCTCTCGAGTTCATTCACTATCACACTCAATCTCTCTCTCGTTTCGAATCTTATGTGCTCTCTACTCTCTCTTTCTCTAATCTCAAACACTCTCTACTCTCTCAATCTCTCTCGATATGCCTAAGAGAGGTTCAGCCGTGGAAGGAGGTTCGACTACTAAGAAGGCCGGAACCAAAACCACTCGCTTTGAGGCTACACAAGGAAAAGGGGAAGAGCTCGCCTAAAAAATCCAAAACTCAATGTCACCCAACACTTCTTCCTGGATGATAAGTTCTTCCCAAAAACATCTTTTTCTTAGTTGAAACACATCGTCAAAGCTGGTGTGTACAATTACTATTTGTGCTTTTGTGAGTATATCTACCCCGACCTTGTTTCGAGTTCTATACTCACATGACAGACAAGAGATAATGTTATCTCTTCTAAAGGCAAGACCGTTTGAATCAACCAAGCTCTACTTCACAAACTTTTTGATGTGAAGTCTCTCTTTCTCAACTCCAATCCCATCTCTTTCAATGAAGTTGTAGATGTCTTCTTTGACAGGTATGCTAAAGAACCTCCTCGGTCTAGAAAGAACTTTTTAGCGACTCGGGTGACCTTAGAAGCCGGACGTCCGTGCTTCATTCTCATGAGGACTTTCTTTTCTTACTTGTCCGTCAAAAGAGAACCACAATTCTAACAGAAAGAACAATTCAAGGTTCTCTATGACATTTTAGAGGGCTACGATGTAGACTTCTTTCCATTCATTTTGGAACATATTGCTTATGTTCCATCCGACCGAAGAAGACTCCATACCCCTTCGAGCCCTTCTTTCGCTATTTTTGCTCGGTTTGAGGTCACTCTCCCTTGTGACCTAAACTCTTTCTTAGAGCCTACCGTTTGATTTGACAGAGGTGAACTCATAGGTCTTGGATATCAGGAAATCAAACCCGGTGTCCGGGTTCACTTGTCCGAGTTAGCACCCCCTCGTCCTCCACCTCAAATTGAGACTACTCTTGAGGTCACACTTCTAACTACTTGGACCATCCACTTCTCTACCTGCCCCTTCTATTGAGCTTCTTCGAAGGTGGCCAACAAACTTGCTTTTCTGGTTGTAGAGTTATAATTAACTCTAGGAGCCTTCTAGGATTTCGTCCCCACACTGACTCAAATGCACAGCTAGGCTCACACTCAACTTTAACAGAGTCAAGCACTTATTTCTGAGCTGAAGGAGGTAATCAAGGACCAAAAGGAACAAATTCACCACCTCCAAGAGAGAAGGTCCGAGGCGGTAGAAGACTCGGAATCCGATGAAGAAAAATATGAGGAGTCCTCTCGGCTTTTCTAAGTCCGAACTAGAAGAAGTTGAAGAAGATGCGGAAGAAGGCCAAGGAGAGGCTCATGGAGGAGATGAAGAAGGAGAAAAGGAGGAAGAAGCGAGTTCAACATGAGGACCAGGGCAACAAAGAACCTAAGGTGATCTCTTCGATCACATTTAGAGTGCCTCAAAAGAGGCTGGTGAAGTTGGCCGTCTAAGGCCCCTGCCTCGGAATTTCAGCCAGTAGCAACTTTTGCTGAGGAAGAGGAAGAAGAAGAGGAAGATCTACCTTTGGTTCATAGAACTAGGATTATTCCACTGCTAGATATACCGCTATTGTTTCCACCTCGCCCAACTACTTCGTTCAAGGATACAGGCGTAGACGCACTATTCATTCTTCCACTTCACGACAGACTACCTCTCCTTCCCGATTTCAATTTTTTTTATCGAACATCTTTTGTATTTTGTTGTTCTTTCCTCCCTCTTTTTGTTATGTTTTACTTGAAATGCATAGGGGAGAGAAAAGATACAAAAATAGATGTTTAATTTAGGGAATTTCTCCCTAAATTATTTATGTGTTTGTTCATTTACGTGTTTGTTTAAAATTTTTATACAAATTGCTTTTACTATGTAATGCACTTCACTTATTTCGAGCATATTTGTTTTTGAGTATATTTTCATGCTTACTCGATATACTTTGATATAGTATTTTTACTCTATAACAAATTTGCTCAGATTATTTTACAAAGCATGTTCTGAGTTATATATGATCTAAGCTGAACTCTTATATAATCATTATTTTTCTTGCTCGATTAACACTCAATGAAAACTTAACTCTCGAAATGATTAGTTTTTATCTTAAGTATGGAATGTCTTTCATCAAAAAGGGGAGCTTGAAGACTCGGGTATAACTCTCTCTCTCTCTATGGTTTCGATTCTAAGTCATTTTAAGCTTTTAAGAAACTTATATGTCACTACAAAAACATGAAAATACTAACGGAAATTTCCCGTCGGAATGTCCGACGAGATTCCGACGGAATGTGGACGGGTCTCGACGTGGTTTTTGTTGTCCTCCGACGAATTCCGTTCCTCGAAGGGAAATTCCAATGGGTTTTTCCGTCATAATTTAACAAATTCCGTCGGAAAACCCGTTGGAATTCCCGTCCCTATTTTGCTTGTTTTTTTTGTAGTGTCTAATTTTCATTATCTTCGACCCACTCGAAATCATTCATTGAGCATAACATTCATAACTGTGTTTCGACCCACGCAGATCAAGTTTATGTATTCTTATGTTTTATTATTTCTATCTTTATCATTTTAAGGATTAACTCAAGATGGAATTTGAACCTAATGAATATTAGACTCGGAAAATTCCATTCTTTTCAATTGAAGATAATTAAGTGCTTAATTACTTTAACTTAATTATTATCTTTGTCTAATCTTGGACCAAAGTATTTTTATATTTTGAGTACCACTTTGATTTGCTTTTATAGGTTGATTAAACAAGCCTAATCTATTTTTGAAATACAAAAGCAGACTGGTTTCTAGCCGTTAAGCACCAGCGAGATAGAAATCAACCATTTTTGAACATGGCTTAGACGCCGTGTCGGGGTTATTTGTTTCCAAATTCGGTAAACATAAAATTTGTGTGCAACGGTTGTTTCCACCCCATATTTCAATCACAACCAAAGGGATGGACCACTTTTTGAGCCAAAGATCACCACAAACGTTCACATCTCAACATATCCTTTTACGAGCGACTCATACTAGCCGTTACTAGGCTATTGAAGCTTACCAGTCCAGAACAAGTCTCAATGGTCATCTTGCCTGCTTGTTTATAAATAGAAGCCACTCCATAAGACTTGAAGATTGCTAGAACCGAACATATTCTACTTGTCTCTCAATCTTCTAGCACTTACGACTATAATTATGTAATTCTTACTTTACGAGTTGTAAAGAAAGTCTTATAATCACTTATACTCTTTCTACTTTCTTTCGAAGTCCCTTGACCGAGCTATAAGGATTAACTCAGCTCGGTTGTTCCTGATTGTAAAGGTTATCTCGATCGGGATGTATTGGATCGGATAAGGGAACTTCGAAATCTAGGAAAACTTGTAAGGAATTATCTAAGGGAGCAATTCAGTAAAGAGTTAGTCGTTATGATTGTGGATTCAATTAGTGGATTTAACATGGTGCTTGGATTAGCACTAATCATGGTTTTACGCCCGGGAGGATTTCCACATACTTCTTTGTGTATTTCACTTTTTGAGTCCAATCTAGACTTAGAATCTATTTCTAAGTCGGTTACAGTGCAAAACAGTTTGTATTTTTGAAAAATCTTCCATCACCCTATTCAACCTCCTCTAGGGTGACTTAACCTCTCAAGAGTAAACCTTCACAAACCCTAGGTCATTTTGTGACTTAGTCTTTGTCTATAAATAGAGAACTACTGAATACTCCATTTTGTCTTCCGATATCTTGGTTTCTTTTTAGCCTATTCCTATTCTACTCTACATTCCCACTACATCCGAACCCGAAAACTCCATCATTCATCTTTCTACCCGCCTATCTCCATAAAAATTCATAAGGAGCCCCTTCAATTTGCCATCATCGCATCATCAAATCTAGTTACGAGATCCGGATCAGCAGCTCGGATGACCCGAGGGCACCAATTCGGCCATCACAACGGTTTATTTACTTTATATTTTATTGCTTTTCGTGTTGTGGAGAAAACATTATATCGCATTTAATTCCTCCCGCCCGATGTTATCTCTTTAGTTTCTCACTTTTCGTTTCTTTTCGTTACCGCTTTCCTTATTACTTCTCGTATTTACCTTAACCTCTTTCATTATCATGTTTTAGGTGCTTACAATTCCGTGAAAGTTAGCTCTTGGAGAGACTAAGTCACCCTAGAGGGGGTGAATAGGGTGATGATGAAATTTGGTTGAAATTTAAAATAGATATGGTCGAGCTGAGTTGGAGTCAAGGATGAACTCGGAAAAGCTCCGACTCGGAGTTCGATAAAGAATGTAGACACGGATTAAACTGAACTTAAAGCTGTCCGAGTTTAGAATGTACTCGGAGAAGTGATAACTCGGAAAGTATGTGGAAACCCTCCCGGGGCGAGAAAACCACGGACCGTGCTAATCCAAGCACGAAGTCAAATCCACTATTTTGAATCCACAAAATACGAGTATACTGACTCAACCCAAGTTGCTCCCTTAGACAACTCTTTACAAGTTTTTCCTAGGCTCGAGAGATTCCCTTATCTAATCTAGCACTTCTTAACCGAGATAACCCTTACAGCTACGGACAAGCGAGCTGAGTTAACCCTTACGACTCAGCCAAGGGACCTTACTTAGAAAGTAAGAAAGAGAGTTTGTAATCGAGTACAAGACCTTACAATTCGAGAGAAATATTAAATACAGAGTTGGAGTTGTAAGTAGAAGATTGAGAATGAATACATTGACTTTAGCTCAAGTATGTATATTAACAATTGGTTCGACAATCTTCAAGTCTTGAAAGTTGGCTTCTATTTATAGATGACCAAGCAGCTTAGCGGTTGTGTCCATCTTCCGATTGGAAGTCCCTTTATGACCGTTATAAAGGATTTTCCGAGTCACTCGGAAAATATACGTTGAGATATGAACGTTAGACAACGGCTCTTGACTCCTTTGGAAGTCCCAAAATCACTGGTGGTGTCTTGCAAAGTAAGGTGGAAACCACCTTTGAGCTTGGTGTTGCGGATTTCCATTTTGGAAGCAGAACAACCACGACACGGTGTCTAGGGCTAGGTCAGAGGTGGAAAAAGCCTTGTCTGCTTGGTGATTTGACGTTTTGAAGTCTGGTTACTTTTGTATTTAAAAAGAGTAGCCTCGTTTGAATCACCTACAAAAGTCAATCAATTTGGTTCTCAAAGTATAAAATACTTTGGTCTAAGATTAGACATAGATAATAACATAATTAAGATAATTAAGTGACTAATTATCCGAGTAAGAAAAGAAATGAAATTTTTTGAGTCTAATATCCATGATACTCAAATTCCATCTTAGTCGAGTCTAGAATATAATCAAGTCAAAAGGACAACATCGAGTAGACAAACTTGATCTAGACTAAACAAAGTTCAAACAAGATATGCTGACTTAGAATAATAAATTAGTAATGTAATTCATGGAACATGAAGTCGGACACTGGTTTTTGCATGAGAAAGAAAGTGTTTGAACATGCGATATACCTGAGTGTTGAGTGACTCGGAGCCGAGTGTGAAGTGGCATGTAGAGGTATGCTTTCCGAGTCGGTCGAAACAAGCGGAAACATATATAGTAGATTCTATAACGATCGGATAAAATGCTATATCACTCAGAAAAGTTTCTAAGGCACATGGAATGGCTTGGAATCAAAACTCTATAGGTGATGAAGTCTTATACCCGATTCCCTGATGGAACTCGAAACGTGAAGTATAAAGTCCGAGTCTTCATTACGTATTGCATGTTGTGTGGTTGTGTTTAATATGTTACATAAATTCACTACTCAAATGAGTAAATGGCACTTGTTTGGCGGGCGGAACGGAAAGGCTTATACCTACATTTTGTACCATCGCCTCCGAATCCGATTCTTGGTTCTATACCGATGGAGTCGTTTTTAGCCTCATTTAAGTTTAGTTTACCCATACTAAGATTGGAAGAGTGTTTCTTTATTTTCGCCGAGCACCGAGTGGTCGGTGGGTGAGGCTTGAGTCCAAATTGATGTTTTCACACCGGTTTGGCCCTAAAACCTCATGGTAGAAGTAGAAAAACCTAGTTTTCTTTATTTTTCATTTAAGAACTAATATCCCGGGATTTCGGAAAATAATTTCTAAAATTAAATAATTAATAAAACTGCCATTCGATTCCATTTAATTCACTTTAACTTGATTATAAAATTCAAAAATTTAAATAAGAGGTTCATCCCGACTTACAAAACCCTAAATTCATTTCCATCTTCAAAAAAGAAATAAATTTAAAACATCGCCAATTTGTGGCTTGCTTAATGAAAACTCAACCAAAATGAAAGCCAAGATTGAGGCTTAGGATAAGAAAATATAAGCCATATCAAGCGATCTTAAGGCTATCCTAAAAGCTATTGAGGATAGTAAGAGAGTTGAGGAAGTGGAACGATTAAGAGGAGGAGGTCCTCCACTTCCACCTAGTCTATCTCCTCCAGGTAGTCCCAAACATGAATCTAAGCCTGGTCCGCATATGGATCAGATATAACAAATGTTAAGGGAGTCATCCATGTTTAGTAATCACTACTTTGACCACAAGGGATTCACTTCAATCCCCAAAGGAAACTAACCCGTAAGTTCACCATGCCCGATATCAAGTTTCGAGGTTCTAAGAATCCCCATCACCATGTTTGTAACTTCTTAGGAGCAATGACTCTTAAGAACATACCAGAAGACATTTACCATATCATATTCCCGTGGACTTTCGATACTAACGTAATGAAGTGGTACAACGCGGTTAACCCACGCAAGGTCACCAATTGGACTGATCGTGTAAGGAGTTCTTACACTAATACCCCTATTCCACCGATCTACCCGAGACTTCGAGTTGATTAAGAAAGGAGACAAAGAAAGCTTCTGCAGACTTTCTCACCGGATAGAGGGCAAAGGTCTGTACACATGGTAGACCGACCTTCCGAGAAGGAGCGAGTACAAATAATTGTGATGAACCTTCGACTTGCCTACAATTAGCATCTCAAATTCTTACCTTTCATGAGTTTCTCAACCCTTTGAGATGTTGGCATGCTGATAGAAGAATAACTATCTACCACGACCACAAAAGTTGTGACAAGGTATAGAGGTAACTAACAGTCTAAAGATAAGAAAACCTCCAACCAAGGCAATACTAGCAAGAGTGCAGATATCAATCCTCTCAACAGGTATAATGACTACACTCCAATTGATACCACGGATGCTCAAGCCCTTGATCGCCTTTTGTCTAAAAGGAAAATAGAATGGTCACCTATAAGGGTGTAATCGAAGCTGTGAAAAAGTCTAAAAACTAGGCATAGGAAAATTCTGAAAATACCATCATGCACGAGGACACGACTCAGAGCAATGTTGGACATTCAAGAACAAACTGGAGAGTATGTTACGTAATGGTCCAATCCCTCATCCTAAGGCTGCATAGAATCCGAGCAAGAACAAAAATCCTTTCAGCGACACCTTACTATTTTTCTGAACCCATTCAAGGTTAGTGGGAGCCATATATCTTTATTCAACACATTGACGCGTTCAAACCACTTCTTAGCTTTCCTCCTCTAGATCCGAAAGTTCATGCACTATAGGTAAGTGATAAAGAAGACGTGTATGAAACCAAAAACAGCAATGACAATGATGACTTTGGGGCACACCACCCTTACAAGCGGAAGATTTTTGAGGAGAGCCAAAGGGCCTAGAAATTCAATTCCTTACTAGATCCGGACGACATAATGCACCTATTGATCCACAACGGACTCGGGAAGCCCCAAAAGAACCCGAAGCTACCAAAGAAGAAGACCCAATCGTGAAGTAACTTCAAAAGTTAAAAGCCGACATCTTTATCCGGCAACTCATATCTGCTTCCCAAAAGCATAAGAATGCCTTAATTAACGTACTTAGCAAAATTGAGGTATCTCCCGAAACCACGCCACATGAAGTAATGGATTGGTCAATAGTGGGGAAGAAACCATTACTTTGATAAGAAAGATCTCCCTAAAGAAGGCATTACACACAATAATGCCCTTTATTTAACTATAACTTACTTAACTAGTTCATTCCCCTAACCTTAATAGATAATGGATATGTGGTGAACGTTTGTCCTTGGAGGATCTGCCTGAAGGTTAGGCATCAAAGAGCAACAACACTCTAAACTGACTGTTCATCTCCGAGCCTATGATAATTCTAAAAGAATAGTCTTAGGGACAGTAACTCTACCCATTAATATGGGACTAGTGGTGAAGAACATTGATTTCCAAGTCTTGGACATCCTCGCCACCTTTAACCTACTTCTACGACGCCCTTGGTTACATTACCATCGAGCGAGTGCCCTCTACATTGCACTAGAAAGTTAAGATGATCATCAAAGGTCATGTCATAACCGTCAAGGGAGACAATCTATGTGCTACTATCACCTGCAAAGAATCTGTGGTCGAGATTGAGCACGTCGTTATCGAAGAAGAGCTTTATGGATTTGAGATTGTCACTACCTTAGACAAGGATGAAACACCTCTTAACTTCAATCCTTATGGCAACCCTAACATCCATTCGATGCTTAGGAAGAAAGGGTATTTTCTAGGCCTAGCTGCAAGTCGAAGGGCATACCACCCTATCTTTCCACTTCTTGAACCCACTAACAACTACAAATTCGGGTAGGTTATCAACCTATTGTTGTAGGAACCACAATCCCCGGGAGGGGGCGAGCTTTCCAACGAATTGGCAATAGGTTTGTTTTTAAATTGATTAATGGAAATGATTTTAAGATTTTGAAGATTGTTTTTTAAAAGTGGGGATGAACCTCTTATTTAGATTTCCAAATTTTACAAATCAAGTTTGAAATAACTCAAATTTGGTTGAGTGGCTGTTTTATTAATTGTTTTATTTTAGAAATAATTTTCAGAAGTCCCGAGGATATTATTTCTTAACCAAAAATTAAATAAAATTAGGGTTTGCTACTTCTGCTGTGAGGCTTTAGGGCGAAATTGGTGTGAAAGCACCGATTTGGACCCAAGCCTCGCCCATTGACCACTCGGTGGTGGCGAAAGCCAGCACCGATGCTTATTCCCTAGATACCGTCATTGATTCTTCTCCAGGAAAAGAAGTTCACGACCTAGGAGCCATGGTCGAGGTGATCAGCCTTGGCCTCTAGTCTGGATGGCGAGATCCTGAAACTCTTCCTTTTCTTATATTATTCGAGTTAGAAAAGCCGAGAAATAATTTGATATAAATAAATCAAAAATAGGAGTAGCGAGTTAGTTTTTCGAAAATAAAAACTAACAAAAAATAAAATAAATAAATGCTCTTCCAATAATTTTAGTTTGGGAAACTAATTTGAAAGAGGCTAAAGATTGACTCCATCGGTCTAGAAACGAGAATCGAATTCGGGGGCAAGGGTACGAAATGTAGGGATAAGTCCTTCGTTCCGCTTGTTAAACGACGACCATTACTAATTTGAGTAGGAAATTTACATAATGTATTAGACACAAGACACAACATGCGATACGGAATTAAAAGAATCCATATAATGAAAATGATAAAGGTAGATATGAAAAGCGCTAAAACTAAAAGAAAAGAAAAGCGGAAAAGAAAAGAAAGCGAGAAACCGAAAAGATTACATCGGGCGGGGAGGAATTTAATGCGAGTGCAAATTTTTCTCCACAATACGGAAAGCGATAAAAATGTAAAATAAATAACCATGGAGAAGGCCGAAATATTGCCCTCAGGTTGTCCCACTTACTGATCCGGATCTTGAATCTACATCCGATCATGTGACAGCGATGAATACAAAGATCCGTCGAGAGTTGTAAAGATCAGCTGAAAAGAGACCAACAGATCGGAATAACTGAATATTCAATAACTCCCAGTCACGATTCAGCGGCGAATGTTTAGGGATGAACTGTGTGAGGCTAGCTTTCGGTAGGGTAACACATAGGAGAAAGTTGTTTGAGATTAATATCCAATTGCGTAATGCATAGGAGAAAGCCAGTGCTAAAATGAGAGCCTAAGCTCTCTATTTATAGGCAAAGGCTAGGTCACAAAATGACGTAGGGTTTGGATTCGATCGACCGTCCAAAGTAAGGCGTGAACCAGCTGCAAAATAAAAAAAAAAAACTAGGTTAGAAAAACAAGGGATGAAACTGGATAGAACCAGGATCTCGGGGTTAATGGCGCCGGCCATACTCGTGTCGTTCTTAGTTTTCTAGCTCCTTACGTGTTGCAGCGGGATTCTAGGCAAAAGGTAGCTTTTTAGATGGATTGGTACCTGGTACATGGCACCGGACTTCCGTTGACTCTGGAGGTTAGACCGGGGCTTGGACCGTTCAAAAGAAAATGGATTTTTGAATTGACCCAAGGCAAAAAGTGCTATTTATTTGGTGCTAAGGCTTCTTTGTGGTTTCATCGGCTTCCGTCGCGCCAATCAAATATCATTCATAATCCAAATCCTCAAATAGGACTCAAGATTTCATCATTAGACTCACAATATAAAATATAAAAATGAAAGAGATAAGAGATGACATAATTTAGGTGTCTACAGTTAGCCCCCACTTTGACTGAGTCTAAAAGAAGGGTCAAAGTAGACGATGAAGGATACTTATCTCGCTTTTGTGCATTGTTTAGAATGCTTGACTCGTTGTGTTGTCCCTAGAATTGGTTGTCTGTTAAACCTAAACTCGGGAACATGGCCTAGACTTCACCGTGACGCATGCGTTCGAAGTCCGGTAAGAGGATCCTAACTTGGATTAAGTAGAGCCTAAAGCTTGGTAAACTTTCATGCTGAAGTTTAGCTCTGAAGTTTCTCTGTATTAACATACTTGTTAGTGGATAATCATATTGATGAAAGTTTAGTGTTTTACCTAAATAATTGAGTCAAAGCTAGACTGAAAAATTAATTTGCAAAAGCTGATATGGTGGATCCAAATAGTTCCACTTGCATGCACATGGTGCCAAACATCCACTTGCTATGCCCGATGGGACTCCTCAAGCTAGGCCACCAGCTAGGGCTGTAAAACTACCGACGATGGGATGCCCCCATGCATCGTGATCGGCGCCGGCCGGCCTGTGGTAGATCTGTCCCCGGCGTGTTGCTGGATTCCCTTGGTCTCCTCTTGCTTTTTGACCTTTGTCTTGTGTGTTTGGCATGCCTTCGCTGAATGGGTTTGTAAAAGGGGAGTTAGTGTGTTCATTTTGCACACTTCTTTTACTCCTCTCTTTCTCACTCTAGGTTTGCTCTTGTTATGCTCTTGTTTTGCTCTTATTGTGCTCTTGTTTTGCTCTTTGAAAACACTAGTTGGTTTTCAAATTATCTCTTCAAATATGTCCGGAAGAAAAGCTCATCCAATCTGGAAGAACCCGAGCTGAGAAGTTAGCCCATGACAATTATATAGAGCGAGAATGGCAACCATATGACAAGTGGAGCCCAAATGATCTCTTGGTAGAGGCCCGGAATCACGTATCCTCGCTCACCATTACTCAATCGGTAAGCTTATTGGCTTAAGCCTCTAAATTTGCTCACTTAGAGTAGTCCTTCTACTAAAAAATCTTATTGGATTTTCATCTTACATAAGGGCTCAATTCGAAGTAGCGGGGTAATTCCAAAATTTATGGGGACATATAGAGAGAGGAACTACCCTTTAGAAGACATCATGAATAATGTCGAGTTTAGTTCCCTTTTACTACTTTGAGTCATTTGTGTGACAAGAAAGAGCGAGAACAAACTAGGGCTACTAGTGAGCACTTTTGGGATACCACTAACACCTCCCATCTTCCTTTCGGGAGATTACCATTACACCTTTTGATTTTGCCATTTTGTCGGTCGGGGCTTCTTGGTTGAGCCTCTAGTTTACTACCGAAACTTGTACAAAGCCGTGATCTGTCTACATCAACTTTTCGGTCGTATGAATAGTAGATTTCCGGGGAGAACTTCTTTATATATACCCTTCTTTTTGATGCTTCGAGGATGTTGAGTTTTGGGCTCGACATATACCTCAACAACAAGTCCGAGTCATTCTTGCTCTCTTGCTAAGCACATGCCTCTTCTTCGATCAAGCTTCAAAAGTGCATGTTCACTATTTGGTGAAGTTGGCGGACTTTGATAAGATTAGGGAGCTTAATTCGGGTGCACCCGTTTATACTTACCTTATAGGGGATTTACATGCCGATGTGAGGCATACTAATGGTGAGAAGGACTTGACCAATTGTCTTCCCTTGCGTGGCTTGTGGAAGATCATTACGGTATGCTCTATTTCTTCACTTGTTTCCAACATATTCTTATCTTGTGTGGATAAAAATCTCACTTGTCTTGTAAAATTATAGATGTGGTTGTATAAATATTTTCCATGCCTTTCACCCGACTCAACGAATTACCCTACATTTCCAGCCTTCGTATCATGGGGCGAAGATCTATCTTTGACAACCCAAAGCCTATGACCTAGGCTTCTTGAGGTTCGTTCTTAATCACGTGGTTTCGGTAGGTCTCTGCCAAGCTTTCGATTTAACTCAAAATATAGTCTAGAAAAATTTCCTTCAATGTCCATTTTGCTACCCCGACCCACGGCTTGTGGTGGGCCTTATGAGCTCGGCCGTGGCCGGCACCTACCTGGGCCGGGCGTGTTCACGTGCCCGTTTTCTTTTGTTCCTTTGAATGTTTCCTTATGGGTCTCGTGTGTGACGACCCATTTTCACCAATGGGCCTAACTTCAACTCCCTCCAAGTGCGGGCATTGCATGGGAGTTGAGCGAGAGAAGGATCTTGTTTGAAGGTTCTTTCGGGTTTTGTTGGTACCTTGGTGAGCGAGTCACTCCACAAATTCACGACAACACATAGCCTCCATTCGTTCCTTATGATCCGCCTCGGATCATGCTCGCTTCCATTCCCTTTCTTAACAAGAACAAGGGAAAGCAACCACCGGGTATCCTTAAGCCCAGTTCTTAAATTTGTACATATCCTATGCGTACCATTTGGGACAAATTATGATCCGATTGGTGAGCTTCCATCTCTTTTCTTATTTATGTAGTTGAATTTCTTGTATTGAAATTAACTTCAACTTTTGTAGTTCATCCCGGAGGATATCCATATCCCTAGTCTTGATGTGGATGTCTCTCCATCCGGGAAATCTCCTCGTTATATAAGGATTCTTGAACTTTCGGAAGAGGAGTGTGTGGGGCATCCTCACCCTATAAATTGGCAAGGGGTAAGAGTTTCATGCTTTTTATTTTTAGCCGCATGCTAAAAGTGTCTTGGTAATTGCCGTTAAATTTTATAGAATGACCGGGCATAATCTTGGATCGTGTCCATCGATTCCGATCCGCCCTTAGGGCTATCCGTGGCTTATTCTCGGGGAAGACTTTCTAAATCTTCCGGGTGTAGTAGTTAGTGTGGATGCTAATTTTATTGAGATTTTAGTAAAAATGCTAATTACTCCATTGTTTTGCATAGGCATCGCTCTAGAACGTCTTCGTCGGGAGGTCTTCTTAGTGCACCGGGGCCTCAAACGCAGTCATCTTGCCAACAAGCGCCCTCGGGTAGTACATCTAGAGCAGGTAGTTTTCGGCGTTCTTCATGGTGTGCACAACATAGGAGTGCTTATGAAGCGGGGCCTCGCTTTTCTAAAGAGTGTATGGATATCCCGCCTCTTTAAGCACTTGATCATCATGGAAACCCGATTGACTTCCACCGGGCGTCTTATAGTGGGCCTTCTCATGGAGCTTGTCCATCTTAGGACCACAGGGCTAGCTCTTCACAAGGAGGTGGAGACGGTTGGTTTTCCACATCCATCTCGGAGGACTTTGACAACTATCTCTTTGATGATGCTTCCGATGACGAAGATTAGTCGACCCCTTGTAGGGTTCTTTTATTTTTAATGTTTGATGTTTTGTGAACCTTTGACTCTATACAATGAGATGAATACAAGGACTCAATTCTAGAAATGATTTCTTTTATTAATATGATGTAAAAATTTTATGGAAAATTACAAAGACGAATCGAAAACAATTGCACTAGCCTCCATTCCCCCAAAAGAAAATCATAAAAATGAAAATGGGAATTTTTAAGTGCACGGTCAAAATAATTGAGCTTGACCGAAAATGGGCCAGGGTAGGAACAAATAATGGCCTAAGGAATACTCGAGGCCAAAATAAATAAGGCGAGATCGACCGGTCTAGACGGCACTGGTCGGCGCCTGTCACGCTAGAAACCGAGGGGCTAGCGGTCGTCGGTAGTGTGGCGTAGTAGGACTCTTGAACCTTGAAGCTACTATAAATTGGACCCTCTCGTTGGACGCCGAAAATCAAGGCTTCGAACTTTCTTACGCATTTCTATCGAAAAACGAGTCCTAAAAATTCTATGGTGCTTTCTATTCCCTTCTTGTTTTCAAAGATGAATTACATGACTAGATTATCCCGTTGTATGCATGAGATCACGAATGTTGAGAGGGTAGGATTGTCCTAATATGGGCTGAATACCCTATTCAACATTCGATAGGTGAAAGTCTATTGGATTTTCTTAAGGGCTGCTTGTGGCCTATTGGGATTCACATTATCATATTTTCATGTTTGGGGATAAGGAATTGTGTCCCCGCCTAAAGAATTTGATGCTATTCCGGGCATCCAACGTCGTATGAAACCTATTATGCCCAAATCCTCTTAGAACATGCATGAAACCTACTACGCCTTCTAAAGCTGAATAGTAGGAACCTAGGTTGGATTCTTATTGGGGATCGGGGGACTTAATGAATCCGATGAAGCATTACCGCTTGATATACTCGTCATTAGAGTCCATCTTCATTTCGAGACATAGAGCCGTTATCACCTGTCCGATAAATGGTTTTCTACTAGTAAGAATCCTCGAGGATTTGGCGCCCATGGCACTAGTGAGCTTTGTTGAGCAGTTGGAGGATTACTTGTTCCCTAACCCCACTTATAGTCACCGAAACCATAATGGGGCCGGACTTGGTAGAAGCCAATCCTAATGAAGACTTTGTTGGGAGTCCCCGTTATTGTAGGTGGGAAGAAAATAATAATCGAGATCAACAGTAAGACAAGGTTGGCGGCGTTGTTCATGGGGCGGTAGTCCGGGATCGCCTAGGCAAAAAGCCTCCGACTTTTTCACCTAAAGTCGTGGTTTTTCGTCCTTTCGCTCTAATTTTCTTTTATTTTTCGCTCCTGTTGGACCGTAAATATGGTTGAATTTGACCGTGGAGGACTCTTATGCTTTTTCTATATGTTGTATGTAGATTTGGTTAATGGAGCACCTTCAACCGATTCAAGCTCCAACAAGAGTGGACTTATATCTGTTGACACACTTCGTCGCCAGGCTGACTGGATGTGGTAATCGATCACTCAGCTTCCTGGTGGGAAGATTAGCTTAAAAACCATAGTAGTACCTTTGAATGGTACATTAAACACTAGAAAGTGTCCCAATTTAGGATACATACTATACATCAACCCTTTCTATGCGTACGGGGCTAAAAATCCTTCCTTGACCGTGTATTGCGACAAATGGGATGAGAGCATGCAATCCCTTATCTAGACTCGTGTCTAGCCTGCTACCTTCGAACTATTTGAAGGTTTTGGTAGTTTTAGGCGAATTAAGTCCTCGCTCGAATATTGGATGAACTCGTCGAAGTTGTTAAAACCCGTGGATGAGCGGACCATTAGAATATCTCGTATATTATCCGGAGTGGATAATGGAAATAAACCCTTAACGTCCGAAGGCACTCGAAGGCTCGAGAGCTGGATCCCAAGAAGCTGCTCCCACTGTTGCTCTTCTCCAAATCCGCGAAGTAAACCCTCGGATTGATGAACGAGCCTGCGAAGGGTATCCGAGGCTAAAAAGGCTTAAGAGAGGAGGGCCCGCATAATGGAGCCTAGTGATATGAACGGCGATAAAGTGAAAATAGACTAGGGTTTAGAGAGAATATTTAGGAGAAATAAAAGAATTTTAGGAAGCCTAGTTTTACCTCTTTAGAATAATTTATTATTTTACAAGTAGCATGCTTGTTTTTTTCCCTTTTATTAGCTATGTATTCAGGTAAGTAGTAGGCTTACCTTTCATTAATAAAAGTAAAAAGAAAGTTTTATGCTTACTATTATGCTTTATCATTATTTTCTCTCATTTACGGGAGTAAATAAATTTAGACCGCTCTTAAAAATTAATTAAAACAATTGAAGAATTAATTAAACCAATGGACCGTCTATTTGGACTTCCCACAATAAAACAACAAGTAATTAAGTGGTCTAATTGGACCGTCGAAATAAATATTTACAAAAACCAAGGGGCAATTGCCTAGCCGGCTAGTACACTATCGCTCGGGTGGTAGTTGGAACCTACCATCTCGCGGCCTGGTTAGGCCGAGCTTGGCCGATTACGCCATAAACATAGATTTCTTAAGCTGATCCAAGTTTGTGTAATAAAAGATTTCTTCCCCATCCAAATAAGTCAATTATACCGCTCATTCCGGCGGTATTTGACTAAGTACAAATGGGCCTTGCCGGCTTGGCCTCAACTTTCCTCAAGGATCCTAGATTAGTGCTCTAATTTCCTTAGTAACCAAATCCCGAACTTGCAAATTACAAGGCTTTACTTTCTTGTTAAATGCCCTTGATATACGTGCTTGGTATATTTGGACATTATGTAAGGCATTAAGGGCCTTTCATCAAGCAACACGAACTCTTCATAGCGTGCCTTAGCCTATTCTCGCTTACGGAATCTAACTCTCAACAATGATTTGTAAGAAGGGAATGGTAATCTCTATTGGAAGGATTGTTTCCATGCCATACACTAGGGAGTAGGGTGTTGCTAACGTAGAGGTTCCGATAGAAGTCCAATAGCCCTATAAAGCGAAAGGCAACTCGTGAGGCGAATCCTTATAGTCGACAACCATCTTCTCCATTATTTTGCGAAAGTTTTTGTTAGTAGCCTTGACTGTTCTGTTGGTCCGAGGGTGATAGGGAGAAGATATTTGGTGTTTGATCTTATATTTTTACAGTAGCTCTGCTACTTCCTTATGGAAGTGACTACCATGATTCCTTAGAGGTGATAGTAGCATGGAGATTGTCACCCTTGACGATTATGACTTGACCGTTAATGATCATCTTAATCTTTTGCTGCAGTGTAGAGGGCACTCGCTTGATGATCATGTAACCATGGGTGTCCTAGTAGCGAGGTTAAATGTGGTCGAGATGTGTGAGACTTGAAAATCAATGTTCTTTACCATTTAATTGGTAGAGTTACTATCCCTACGACCATCCTTTCGGAATTGTCATAGGCTCGATGATGAAGAATTTGTTTAGAGAGTTGTTGCTATTTGATACCTAACCTTTTGGTCGTCCTCGAAGGACAAACGTCCACAGTTGATCCGTTGTCCATCGGTGTTAAGGGAATGAAATTGTGAATACATAGACGTCTTCTTCATCACTTATCTACAATCCCTGGACTTCAATTTCTACAAATTATGTTGTCCGGATCAAGTAAGGAATTGAATTTCCGGACCCTTTGGTTTTCTCCAAAAGTCTTCTTCTTCTAAGGGTGGTTTGCCCAAGAAGTCATCGTCATCATTATTATCTTTGGTTTCATAGATGTCTTCTTCATCACTTACCCACAATCCATGGACTTTCGGAACTAGAGGAGGAAAGCTAAGAAGTGCTTTGGAGTCATGGATGTCTTGAATAAAGACAGATGAGTCCCATTGACCTAGAATGTGTTCGGAAAATATAGCTAAGGTACCGCTAAAAGGATTGTTGTTGTTACTGGGTTTCGGGCAGCCTTAGTAAGAAGGAGTTGACCATTGTGGAGCATAGTCTCCAGCTTGTTCTTGAATGTCCAACATTGTTTGATATCATATCCTTGTGCACGATGGTATTTGCGAGAATTTTCCTGCGTCCTAGTTTTTAGACTATTTCATAGTTTCGATTCTCGCTCTTATGGGTGGAAATTCCGTATTCCATTTGGCCAACAAAAGGTCAAGGGCTTGAGCGTATGTGGTATTAATTGGAGTGTAGTCATTATACCTGTTGAGGGCATTGAAATCGCACCCTGCTAGTATTGCCTTGGTTGGAGATTTTCTTATCTTTGGATCGATAATTATGTCTATACCCCCTCACGACTTTTGTGGTCGTGGTAGAAATCTCTTCTTCTATCAACATGGCGGCATATCTAAGGGTTAAGAAGCTCATGAACGGTTGGAATTTTAGATGCCGATTGTAGGCGAGCTAACAGTTCTTCATGATGATCCGTACTTGGTCCTGTCTTGGAAGGTCGGTCTACCATGTTGGCAGCCTTTACCCTTTATCCTATGAGAAAGTATGTATAGCTCTCTTTCTCGCCTTGCTTGATCAACTTCAACTCTCTAAGTGTTACGGGTAGATTAGTGTTATAAGAGTATTGATGTAAGAACTCCTTACATGGATCGATCCAATTGGTGGTGACCTTGCATGGGTCAACTGTGTTATACCACTTCATTGCGTCGGTGTCGAAAGTCCATGGGAAGATGATGTGGTAAATGTCTTCCGGTATGTTCTTAAGATTCATTGCTCTTAAGAAGTTGCGAACATTTTGATGGGGATTCTCGGAACCTCGAAATTTGATGTCGGGCATAGTGAACTTAGGGGATAGTTTTCCTTTGGGGATGAAAGTGAATCCACATGGTCAAAGTAGTGATTACCGAACATGGATGACTCCCTTAACATTTGTTCTATCCGATCTATGTATGGATCGGGTTTTGATTCGTGTTTGGGACTGCATGGAGGAGATGGACTAGGTGGAGGGGAGGATCTTCTCTTCTTAATCGTTCTTCTTCCTCGGCTCTCTTACTATCATCAATAGATCTTAGGATAACCTTAAGATCAACCGATATAGACTCTATTTTCTCGATCCTAAGCCTCAATCCTAACTTCCATCTTGGCTGAGGTTTCATTAAGCAAGGCAAGGATAGAGGATTGTTCTGGTGTTCCTTCCATTGGAGGGGAATTCTTCTTAGGTACTATGCTATGACGGAAAATAGATCGAACCGGTGTGGTATGCACCGAAGTATATCGAGCTCCTTGTTGAGGCGTTCTAACCTTTTGGAGCTCGGATTCGATGGTAATCAATTGCAGTAGACTTCCCTATTATGTAGCCCAAAGGATGATGCTTAGGACCATATAAAAGAAAACCACTCTTGGGAGGAAGGGGCTTAAGTGCGAGACCGGAAGGAACTAAGAATGCTCTTTATTTCGATGCACATAAAGAATGCAAAACAAATGAAATGTATAAATGATGCTTATGACTTAACATGGAATGATTTTGTGATTTGGCTAATGCATGATTGGAATGCATAAATGATTGTTCCTAACTTAAGATGGATTTATTTTGGCTAAATGAAAAATGAGAAATGAAAAGTAGACTCACCTAATTTGAGATGAATTTTGTTGTGGCTAAATGAGAAATTAAAAAAATGGATTAACCTAATTTGAGATGAATTTTATTTTGGCTAAATGCAAAATAAAAATGGAAATGCAAAATAGTCTCAGCTAATTTGAGATGAATTTTATTTTGACTAAATGGGAGATGAAAATGGAAATGCAAAATACGGAACATAAAAAAGTAGGTCAAAATCTAAAAACTATATGACTTTAGAGATAGAGGAGACCTCGATAGGACCCTTCTAGACCGACAAGAGGTTACTATCTAGACAGCCTAAACCAGGAAAGGTTTTAGGATGACTCGTAAATGCAATTAATTGACCGACTTAAAAGGGAAAGGTAATTTTTGAATTTGGCTACAAATGCTCATAATGGACCGACTTTAAGAAATTATTTATGGTGTTTTATTTAAAAACAATCACACTCATCCAGGCATACAAATGAAGAGATAAGGTGCCACCTAGAGACCAAAGGTCTCATAGTCCGAGAATTTAGTCCTCCATGGGGTGCGCAGTAGGAAATAACATTGAATCCTAGATGCCTCTCGGTGAGCCAAGAGTGTGTGCTATGAGAGAAGAGGTATCGCCTCTATTGACGATCAAGCCTAGTTGGGCCCATCCGGGATGCGGTGGGAGCCTCCTCCAAATTTTTTTGTAAAGGGGTAAAGCCTAACACTCACCAACAAAAATTAAACTATGTTCATGGTTACTCAAAATGCAGGATACCTAATGCAAATACATTATTAAAACTCACTACTCAAATTTTCAAGTTTCGCCCTCTTAACAAGTGATTTGTCCTTAGTGGAGTCACCACTGTAGGAACCACGGTTGGGACTCGGTTGAGTTTCCCCATGAATGTCGGGTCTGTTTTTTAAAGATTATTTTTGAAGATAGTTTTTGAAATTTTTTTTTTAAAAATGGGGATGAACCTTTTATTAAGATTTCCGAATTTTATAATCTTATTTAAAATGAAATAGGTAAAGTTTGAATGACGGTTTTATTAGTGATTTTATTTTAGAAATTAGTTTTAGAAGTTCCGGGATATTCTTTCTTAACCAAAAAATAAAGAAAATTAGGGCTTTTTGTTTTTGCAGGTGAGGCTTTAGGGCTAAACGGGTGTGAGAACACTAATTTGGACCCCGAGGCTTACCTTCGACCACACTGGTGCGAGCGACAGCCCACGCATGGTGGTAGATGGCGCCGATCAGGGGCCACGGTTGAGGAAGTTAGCCTCGGCCTCTAGCCTTGCTAGCGAGATCCAGAATTTTTTTTTTTTTATGGTTTAGTCAAAAATAGCCGAGAAGTAAATATGGAAGAAATAAATCGAAAGGGAGTCACCGGTTTTCTAATCTTAGTATGGGAGAAACTATGACTAAAAAGATTACAAATGACTCCATCCATCATAGAACCGAGATTCGGATTCGAGGACGAGGGTACGAAATGTAAGGATAAGCCCTTTCGTTCCGCCCGTCAAACGATGACCATTACTAGTTTGAGTAGTGAATCAAAATAATGCATTAAACACAAGCATGAAACAGGTGATACGGAATTAAAGGCAACCAAAACAGGATAATGAAAGCGGTAAAGGCAAATATGAAAAGTGATAAAGAACTTAAAAGCAAAAAAAAAAAAGAAAAGCGAAAGAAAAGAAAGTGAAAACTAAAAAGGTTACATCGGGCAGGGAGGAAATAAAAGCGATACAACTTTCTCCACAATACCGAAAACAATAAATAAAATAAATAAGTAAATCATGATTTGAAGAACGATTTGGTGCCCTCGGGTTGTCCCACCTACCGATCCGGATATCAAATCCGGATCTATTGATGCGATGACAATGAATTGAAGGGGCTTTTTGTAAGTATTTTGTGGAGATAGGTAGGTAGAAAAAGGACTGATGGAGTTTTAGGTTCGGATGGAATTGGAATGACGAGTAGAAAAGGAATAGGCCGAAAAGAAACCAAGAGATCAAAATACAAAAAGGAGTATTCGATCGCACTTTGTCAAGTTTCGGTAGTGTGATGGTAAGGTATGATCCGTGTGCGGAATGAGAGCCTAAGCTATCTATTTATATCGATAAGGCTAGGTGAAAAATGACCTAGGGTTAGCTCTCGACCAACGGTCCAGAATCGGCTATAAAAACGGGCCAGGGAAAACAAAAGATTGAACCGAGATAAAATCGGATAAAACTGGATAGAATCGGGGAAGGGGGCGCCGGCCACCCGGTGTTATCCTTGAGTTTTGTGCCCCTTTCCTACTGCAATAGGAATCTTAAGGAAAACGCGACGTTTCGAGTAAAATAACCCGGTAAGGGGCGCAGGCCACACGACGTCGTTTTGAGGATTTGAGCTTCGTGTCTCCGGCGGACTGTCTTGGAGCAAAACGTAGCACGTTGATGCTTGTGATCATGAAATGCAACACCTAATTTCCTCTTGATGTCTTCGACTCCTTGCCCGGTTGGAAAAAAGTGAAACGCAGTGTTTTAAGCACTGGAATTTCCCTATACATGGCACCGGACTCCGTTAAGTGTGAAGGTGTAAGACCCATAATTTTAGGGTTAGTAGTTATATGAGTTAAATTGATTATTTAGCCTTAATTAAATAGAGTAGGTCAAACGACCAAGTTATATACGTGGTTAGATATTCATTATCTTATTCGAGTGAATTATTGTTAGTTCTAGTAACTATTATTAGTAAAGCATATTAATCCTTTCCTCTAAATTCTCCGCCTAGACTAGCTAAATAATAACCCAAGTTATACTTGGTAGAGTGGGCCCAGTAACTATTAATTAAACCAAACCTATTTTACTTAACAAGAAGCGGAAAAGGAAATGAGGAGGTGGGTTTTGGTTTAAGTGGAGATGGCTTAAATGGAGAAATGAGATAGAAACCAAATTTGGGGTCCAATGATAATGAGATACCAACCAATTAGGCGGCGGAGAGAGGGGGAAGTAAAGAGGAAGAAGGCTCGGAGGCTCGAGGAGAGGAAAGGAAAGGAAAGGCGAGGGAGAACAACACGAGACAGAGAGAAAGGGAGAGAGAACGGGAGTGAGAGGAGCACCAACAACCGGCAACCGAGCAACCGGCGAGCCTGCCATGCCCGAGGACAGAGCGGCGAACAAAGGAAAAAGGAAAGAGGGAGCGAAGGAAAGAAGGAGCAGAACTAGAATAGGGGAAAACGAGAGAAGGGAGCTCGAGGCGAGGGTGAAACACGAGCGAAGCGAGAGAGGGAGAGATTCGAGCATGCGGCGAAGAAAGGGGGAGAAAGAGAGCGAGAGCCCGGAGGGCGATAGCCGCCTGAACGGCAAGAATGCCGCCGCTAGCAAGCATAGAGAAGGGGAGCGAAGGACCGAGACAGAGCAAAAGACCGAGAGACCGAGCGGAACCGGCCGAGAAATAGAAACCACTAAGAGGAAGGGGAATGACAGCTGGTGAGCACGAAAACTGCAGACTGCGACGGCGTCGAGCACGGAGAAAGGCTTGGCGAGATTGGGCTTGGCAACGGAGGAAGAGGAAGGAAAGGAGGAAACCAACCTAGGGTCGATCCTTAATTCGAGGTGGGTAGTCTCATACTCTAAACTATTTGTAATTTCGAAACCCAAATGGATTTATTGTGATTATTAAGTTTTGTTGTGAATATTGAATATGTGTACGATTAAACCAGTTTAGTAGTTGCTAAAAGTTGAATTAGGAGTCTTGAAGGGATTTGGTAGATGTTTAGGCCTCGAATTGGAACCGAGGAATTCATATGGAGTTAAATTGCTTGGGTATAGTAAGTAGTATCGAGGATTCAATTAGTTGAGGATGAGCACGTTGTGGTTTGGACATAAATTATGAAATTAATATTCTAGATTGAGCCTTAGATATTTATTGAAATTACGACATTAAGAAATCATTGGTAATATCGGGAAATAATGAGTGAAGTATAAAGAGGAGTATGAATTCATATTGATGGATGCACAATTGAGACATGGGGGTGAGATATGGGTGATTGTCGAGTTAATTAAGTTCGAAGTATATTTAAATCCTCGAGGTTGAACAAAATGTGAAGATCAGCAAAGCTAATAGAAATTGAGTGATGAAAAGTGATTAAGGAGTATATAACTAAGGATGGACGAACAAGAGTTGAGTAATAAGATAGAGATATACAATGGGAGTTTGAGGCAAGAAAATGACGAGCTGGGAATTGTAAGGTTAAGTTGGGTTTGGAATGTATCTAAGTCTTTAAGATAAAATTTAGGTCGGAAGATGAGCCTAGCAAAAGGAACCTAAGTGATAAAGTGAGATTAGGAATTATATGGCTGAGTATGAGCAAAGGAAGTTGATTTATAAAGTTGAGACCTAGAATGAGGAGTTGAAGTAAAGACAGAGAATTGTGAGAAGTTGAGACGTTGAATTAGGTGGTACCTACTTGTGGTTATTGTGCCTTAGAAAAAGGGAATTAATTTTACTAAATTGGTGAATTTAGAAAGGTACAATCGAAGAGGAGCTAAGAATGACTATCGGTGTTGAATTGTGGCTATCTCGTGCAAGTGATTGTGTTAAACAATATTCAAAATTTGTTTTGAAAGGAGTTACGTATTTTACGCGAATGATTCTTGAATGCAATTTCTTGAGAACTGCCTTTCAAACGTGATTATGTTTTAAAGAAGTAAAACATATTTGAGAAAGTGAATCGGATTTGAGAAAGTGAATTTATAAGGGTGACACGTGGTGTCATGCCTTCTTTGATGTTAAATCGATTTCAAAAGCTATTGAAGTTAATGTAATGAATGATTATGTGCAAATTGTTTTGAATCGACTGGCTACGGATCATTTAGCATAGTGAAGGGTTCGAACTAGGGGACACCCAGCTAGAAACTTTGAGGGAAGGGTTCTAACGGGGATCCTGCGGTGGCGGGATGCCCGATCCGAGACTTCTTAAAGATAGGTCCCGGAGCCTTTTATTTAGGGTCGCGCCCTAGAAATGAAGAAGTGCTAGTTCGAATCCCCGAAGGCCCATAAAGTTGATTCAAATTGAAAAAGAATTGTGATGAGTGTGAAATCGCATTTCAAATGATTAAAGTGTTGTATTCATATGTGACAATTGATTTGAAAGGATTTCATTGAAAAGTATATGGGTTTATATTATGTTACTATGCTTTTGCTTGATTTCATTACTATAAGTAATATGTGTAAAAATTTCCATTTTAAGGGTATAAGACTCCGGTGAGCCCGTGGTTTATTGCTCACCCCCACAAATTTCCCCCTTTTCCCTCTAAGTGTTGCAGGTACACTCTCAAGCGATGTGTGCGGTACGTAGCATATTCCGGACTTCGCCGATTGTTGTTTGCTACTTGCTGAGTGATTTGAGTTATGAATGTGCATTTCTTATATTTCTAAGTATTATACCTTGTAATTTAATTCATATAGTTGTACCCAATGTACTATAAACCATTTAGATTGTTTTAAGTTTTATTACATGACTGGTTGAACTCCGGCGTGTGGTCGTTGAGTTGTATACTCCGAATGTGTGGCTCGTTGAGTTTTATTATGGTTTTTATGCAGGTCTTTAAAGTTCTAAGCCTAAGGGTTAGACTATAATTCAAATGGAACTCTGCCGAAATTTTTAGAAATCCTCTAACCCTTATGGAAAATTTCCTTCCTTACCTTTAAGTTGGGTTTAGACGACCAAACCAACACCGAGAGAGAATCTTGGGAGTTTCTTTAAGGAAATCTGCGATGTAATAGTCCTAGGGGATGTTTTGGGGTGTTACAAAAGGCTTGACCCGAGCTTGGACCCTCCGAAAGAAAAGGAATTTTTGGACCGACCTAAAGTAAAAGGCTATTTATTTGGTGCTAGGGGTTCTTTGTGATTTATCGGCTTCGTCACACCATTCAAACACCATCCGTGATCCAAATCCTTAAATAGGACTCCATATTTCATTATCGGGCCCACAAATAAATAAAATAGAAAAAGGATGAAAGTTTTTGGTGTCTACAGTTAGCTCCCACTTTAACGAAGTCCGAAAGACAATGGTCAAAGTAAACACTAAAGGGTACTTACCTATTTAGATGGCTCCGCTCGGATGCCGATTTGAATAACTGCGTCTGGAATTAGTTGTCTCTTGAATGGAACTCTAATAGAGGGCCTCGACTTGATTAACAAAGTCCGAAGTCTGCGTTGCGATTCCCGAACTTGGCTAATCAAAGACCCGAAGCTCGGATTAGTGTGCCTAAAGTTGATCATGTAGTTAGTCTAAAGCTTGGCGAGGTGCTTGAACTTGACTTGAAGTCTAGAAAGCTTCCGAACTTGACCGCTTCTTGGATCTGAAGTTGAGCAAGGTATCCCGAGCTTTGCTCGATCACTATCTTGAAACTTGACTTGAAGTCTAGCAAGGATCCCAACCGTTCTTTGTTTTATGCTTGGCTAAAACTTTTCGATACTTACATTTTTGTTAGCTAACAATCGAATGTAAATGGCTTCAAGTGTTACATGAAAATGATTTGTAACCAAATCACATTTCAAATGTGGTTCTTTGGCTTGGCCATGGGGAGGTTATGAAGTCTTGGTGTGGTGTCTAAACCTTTACAACTGTTGGCTTGATGTTCGATGGATTGATATGTGAACTTTGACCATGGTTGGGCCCGAAGTTCAATGGAGGGATGTATGAACCTTGACCATGGTTAGGCCCGAAGCTTATTGGGGGTTGTCCGAACCTTGACCACTGCTTGGGTCCGAGACCGGACTAGAGTGTGTCCGAACCTTGACCATTGTTGGGCTCGAGACTTGATAGGGTTGTCTAAACCTTGACCGTTGTTGGGTCCGAGACTCGACTGGAGTGTCCGAACATTAACCGCTGCTTAGTTAGAGACTTGACTAGAGTATGTCCGAACCTCGGATCGTTGTTAGGCCCGAGACTCGACTAGAATGTCCGAACTTTGACCATTGTTGGGTCCGATGCTCGACAGGGTTTTCGAACCTTGACCGCGATCGGGCTCGAAGCTCGACGTAGATGTCCGAACCTTGACCTCTGCTGGGTCCGAGATTCAATTGGAGTGTCGAACGTTGATCGCTATTGGGTCCGAAGCTCGAGTTTTATCCATTTTTGTCGGAATAGGGACAAATATTTATCTTCATGTAGAAATTTTTGCTTAGACTTGGTCGTTGGATGACCTGAAATCTAGGGAATGGCCTGCTTAAAAATTTGATGTTCAATGAGGTTATGTGCCTTATTCTAAATTTTAGCTTTTAGTTTGTTTGCTAATAGCTCCTTTGTTTGTATGGTAGACAATTTTTGTCTTCCCTTGAGTAGTCTTGGAGTTGTCGTATGATGTTTTCAATCATAAGCCCCCATCTTCTTCTTGGGTGGTTATGTCTAGCTTTTCTTAGGTGTTAAAGAGTTGGTGAGCTTTGATGGAATATCTTTGAAGGTGGTAGTGTCATTGACCTTCTTGATGCTGACTTGATGACTAGTACTTGATTAAATAATTCCTTATAGGGTGCCTTGTTATTAAGTTTTGTACTTTTAGGAGTTTGACTCATATAAACGAGATGAATACAAGACTATAAGAACAAATGCATTCTTTTATTAAGATGAGGTGGAAAATTTCAAAAAGACAAAGACAAAAATTGCACTTTAACCCCCACTCCCTAAAGTAAGGCAAAAAAAAAAATATGTTGCTTGAACTACGATGTACGGTTGCTTTGGCGGTGAATCGTGAATCTGCCGATTTGGTGCTGAGTTAGAATGGCATGCTTCTCGATTGGCTTCTTCTCCTTTGAGCATGGTAAAATGGCTATGATTTTGGGATATTGGAAATGGGAATTTAGATATAAGATTAGGATTAGGGTCGGATCACATGGGCTTTCTACTACCCCCTATTAGCGGAAATCAAGTCTCCATAGTTCAAAAAGAAGGGGTATTGATTTTTTTTTGGAAAGAAGAAAAGGAAATAAACGTAGAACATATCCGAAAGGGAAGTGCACATTTTTATTAGTATCCTTGATGACTAATAAGCTCATTGGATGATTTTCTAGTTGGATGCCTGCTCCTCTTCTATAAGTATGTCGAGCATCTCCGAGCATTTTAAAATCCATGAAAGGCAAGAACTTCAAGTGTTATTGATAGGCGGGTTGCGGGTTCTTGATGATTAATCCGACCCGATCCTTTTCAAATAGTCGATCGGTCATGTGGGCAGCCTTCACCCTCTAGTGAGTGAGGAAGTCGGTAATGCTTTCCTTGTATCCTTGCTTCATCGGCTCTAGGTCTCGAAGACCGACTGGTAGATCGATATCGTAGGAGTATTGGTGTAAGAACCCTTGCAAAGATCCTTCCAGTTTGTGACCTTATATGTGTCAACACAATTGTACCACTTCATGAAGTCCGTGTCAAACGTCCATTGGAAGATGACATGGTGTGTGTCCTCTGGTAAAGTTTTTAATGTCATTTCCCTATAAAGTTACTCACGTGGTGGTGAGGGTTTTCACTTCCGTAGAACTTGATGTCGGGCATGGTGAATTTTGGGGGTAATTTGCCTTTAGGGATTGAGGTGAATCCCTAGGCCGGATAATAGTTATTGACATTGATGACTCCCATAACATCTTCTCTATCCGATCTATTCGTGGATGAGATTGAGGGTTGAGCTGAGGTTTAGGCTTAGGCTTAGGTTGAGGGTTTGTTTCTTCTCCGTCTTTTCTTGCTTCATTAGCATTCTTGTTAAGGGTCTTGAGTATAATCAAGGGTTTCGGGTATTGACTCAATCTTTTTATCTTGGGCCTCGGTCTTAGCTTCTATCTTTGCGGTAGATTCCTTGAACAGGGTCATCAAGGGAGTTTGCTCTAGCTGGTTGGCCATTTTTGGAGAGAGGTTGCACTTGGTCCGTAGGCGGTGCACTGGTGTTGCTAGTAAAGATGTCGGATGTACTGGTGTGGGACGTATCGATGTTGTTCGTGTTGATGTTGACCATACCAGTGTTGAAGTAGACTTCTTTTTCCTAGTTGCTTCGTGCTAGGATTCGCAATTAGAGTTGGATTCCCTTTTACGTATCCCAAAAGAGTACGTGGTCGGGATTGGCTCGTGGAAAAATTTAGGGGGATGGGGCTTAAGTGCTTCACCCGAGGAATGACTCGATCCTAAGATAAAAGAAAATGATATGCTCTTTTATTTGGATGCACGTAAAAGAATGCAAGTTGGATCAAAATGAAATGCAATGATGCAAATAGAGTCCCTTAGATTGCGATGAATTTGATTTGGCTAAATGCAAACAACGGCATACCTAATTTGAAATGAATTTTACTCTAGCTAAATGTAAACGAAAGACTCTCCGAATTAGAGATGAATTTGACCTTGGCTAATACAAAATTGACATGAATGAACTCACCTTAATTGAGATAATTTTGATTTCGGTTAATGCAAAACTGAACTCACCTAATTTAAGATGAAATATATATTTTGGCTTATGCAGGAATAAAATGTGGGCTCATCTAATATAGGATGAATTTATTTTTAGCTAATGCAAAAATGAAATGAACGTTCATGTTAATTGAAATGATTTTTATTTTTGGCTCATGCAAGAATGGACTGACCTTAATTGAGATGATTTTTATTTTTGGTTAATGCAAGAATGGACTTACCTTGATTGAGATGAATTTTATTTTTGGCTAAATTAAAATGGAAATACAAAATGGACCGACCTTAAAAGGAGAGAAAATTTTTGACTTTTGGCTAGAATGCACAAATTGGACCGACTAAAAACGTTCATTATTTTATTTTATTTTTTCCATGTAAGGATTATTCAACAATCCTCACCTATTCCTAAAGGCTCACAAGTAGAAGATGAAATCTAAAAAACAATCGCACTCATCCAAGCATGCAAATGAAGAGGCAAGGTTCAACCCGGGGACCAAAGGTCTATGGTCAAAAGAGGGTTAAACTAGGTAGGATACATGGTGACTCATAATTTGAGGATAGTCTTCCGTGG
The DNA here is from genome assembly GCA_021018815.1 of Talinum fruticosum. NCBI lineage: Eukaryota > Viridiplantae > Streptophyta > Magnoliopsida > Caryophyllales > Talinaceae > Talinum > Talinum fruticosum. The sequence continues at coordinate 4,619,532 of JAITYX010000040.1, forward strand.
GGTGCATGGCAAGAGAAAATGCATTGAATCCTCGGTGCCTCTCGGTAAGCCAATAGCGCATGCTATGAGGGAAGAGGTACCGATTCCGTTGGCAATCAAGCCTAGTTGGGCCCACCTTGGTAGTAGTGGGAGCCTCTTACTAGAAATGTTTTCAAGGAGAAAGCTTAATGGTTTGTTTTTCAATCAAGAACACAACATGAGCATGTGGAAAATTAAATCAACCAAACATACGATGAAATCAGTAAAAGCAAATAAGAAAGTAGTAAGGAAAGCGAGTAAAAGAAAGCGAAAAGGAGAGCGAGAAAAATAAAATTACAGCGGGCGGGGAGGGATTAAAACTAATTACATCTTGATCCACAGATACGGAAGGCATTAAAAAGCATTGAAGACTTAGACTCTAAATCTAAACCATTATAAGTACTACATGAAGACTCGAGTACAAACCTCATCCCTCCTAAGTTTTGATTACAAGTCATTACGAGTGTTATAGAAACTCTCGTATAAGTTTTCATTCGTTTTTGACTCGACTCGGAAAACACATTCTTGTATATCTTCCGTATTAGTTCTTCTGACTCACTCGGACAACACTTAGATCTATCACAAGCTCAAATAATCTCTCTAACACTTTATATCCGAGTTCGACAGACATATTTCAAAGCAAAGTGAATTACAATGTCAATTCCTCTTTCTAAGTCGGTTTGCTTGTTTAAGAGTTATTTGTCTAGATCAAGTCCGTACACTCGATGGCTTCACTCTTTTAACTTGATCTTTCTTAGGACTGACTCTAATGAAATTTGAGTATATTGAATATTAGACTAAGAAAATTCCACTCTTCTAGGCCTAAGATAATTATGCACTTAATTGTTTTAATTAAATTATTATTTCGACTAATCTTGGACCAAAGTATTTTATACTTTGAGAACCAAAGTAGTTTACTTTTGTAGGTTAACCAAATGAGGTTATTTGATTTTTGAATTACAAAAGTAGCCGACTTCAAGCTGTCAATCACCAAGCAAACAAGGCTAATCTAGTTCGAACAAGGCTCGGACACCGTGTCGGGTTTGTTTGTTTCCAAAGCTGGAAAACTTCAACGCTAAGCTCAACGGTGGTTTCCACCTTACTTTCAGACATCACCAGTTGATTGGAGCACCTTTAGGAGCCAAGAGCTGTTGTATAACGTTCACATCCAAACAGATCTTTTCTCGGCGACTCGGAATAGCCGTTACTAACGGCCAGTAAAGACTTCTATTCGGAACCAAGACACAACGGTCACTCTGCTTGGTCATTTATAAATAGAAGCCACTTTACAAGACTTGAAGATTGTTGAACACATTGCTCAAACTATATCTCTTAGTACAATACTTATTCAATCTTCTTCTTCCAACTCCAAGTTTGTACTTAATACTTTTCGAGTTGTAAAGTCTTGTACTCTGTCATATTCTCGTTCTTACTTTCTGAATAAGGTCCCTTGACTGAGCTGTAAGGGTTAACTCAGCTCATTTGTCCCTAACTGTAAAGGTTACCTTAGTTAGGAAGTATTAGATTAGATAAGGGAACTTCGAGTCTAGGAAAACTCTGTAAGGAATTGTTTAAGGGAGCAATTCGGTTGAATTAGTCCGTTGTATTTTGAGGATTTAAAATAGTGAATTTGACTTGGTGCTTGGATTAGCACTGTCCGTGGTTTTTGCCCCAGGAGGGTTTCCACGTAACTCTAAGTATACACTTTTCCGAGTCCCAATCTAGACTCGGATTATCTTGTTTATTCTCTTGAAGCTTAAAGTTTCTAAGTTTGTTAAAATTTCCTCATCACCCTATTCACCTCCCTCGAGGGTGACTAAGACTCTCCAAGAGCAAACCTTCAAGCATAAAATAAATAAACCTTAAGACATCGAAGGTTCATATGATGCAATCAGTTTGTCCCACTCGCTGACTTGGTTCACGAACTGAATCTAGAAACGTGACAGCCGGCAAGCAAGATTGAGAGAGGCTAATTTGTGGAATTTTTCTAGGTAGAGTATCAAAAGTACAGGGTGTTTGGTAATGTAATTATCATTAGCTGAAAATGAGCCTAGAGATCATAATACAGGTGTAGCATTTAGTAGCTCTTAACTTAAATTCAGCAATATATTGCTCAAGCATTGGCCATTTAGGTTAGAATTTAGCTTAAGAGGGTTGATTAGTTGAAATTTGAGTAGCCAAAAATAAGGTATCAATCCAACTTGAAGGTTTGATCTTGGAGAGGTTAAGTCACCCTAGAGGTGAGGTGAATAGAGTGATGGAAGATTTTTCTAAAAATACAAACTATTTTGCACAAAACGAGACTTAGAATTAGATTTTGAGTCTAGATTGGCCTCAAAAAGTGAAATACACAAAGAAGTACGTGGAAACCCTCCTGGCCGGAAAACCACGAACAGTGCTAACCCAAGCACCAAGTTAAATTCACTAATTGAATCCAATATTATAAGGAATGACTCTTTACTGAATTGCTCCCTTATACAATTCCTTTACAAGTTTTCCTAGACTCAAAAGTTTCGTTATTTGATCTAGTACTTCTTGACCGAGATACCCTTTATAGTCGGAGGCAACTGAGTTGGGTTAACCCTTATAGCTCGATCAAGGACTTAGAAAGAAAGTAGGAAGAGTATAAGTGAGTATAGGACTCTCTTTATAACTCGGAAAGTAAGAAAATACAGATTAGGAGTTATAAGCTGAAAATTGAGTAAATAAGCACTAAGTAAGTGATAGGTAATGTGTTCAGCAATCTTCAAGTCTTGTGGAGTGGCTTCTATTTATACATAGTAAGGAAGAATGACCGTTGAGACTTGTTCTAGACTGATGAGCCTCAATAGCCATTGTAACGGCTAGTCTTAGTCATTTAGAAAAAGATCCGTCGAGATACGAACGTTTTGTGGTGGTTCTTGGCTCAATAGCTGGTCCATCCCTCTAGTTGTGATTGAAATCTGCGATAGAAGCCATCGTTGGACACAAAGTTGAAGTTTACCAGATTTGGAAAAAGCAACCTTCACACGGTGTTTGAGCCATGTCCGAGAAATGGTTGATTTCTATCTGTTGGTGTTTAACGATTAGAAATTGACTACTTTTGTATTTTAAAAATAGATTAGGCTTGCTTAATCAACCTCCACAAGCGAATCAAAGTGGTATTCAGAGTATAAAAATACTTTGTTATAATATTAGGTAAAGATAATAATTAATTCAAAGTAATTAAGCACTAAATTATCTTTAGTATAAAAGAATAGAATTTTTTAGCCTAATATTCATTAGGTTCAAATTCCATATAGAGTCAATCCCTAAAGTGATCAAGGTAGAAAGAATAAAACATCAGAATACATAAACTTGATCAAGTAAATAATTCTCAATAAATAGACTCGACTTAGAAATAAGAATTAGCACTCGTAATTCATTTTCACTTGAAAAATGAAGTTAGTACTCGGAATAAATGCGTTTGAGAAATTATTTACTCATCCCATTATTCCGAGTGGTGTGTGAGTGGGTGAGTGTAGACATATAAAAAGTGTCGTCTCTTATCTCTTTATTTCTACGTTTTGTGTTGTTGGCCCGATGATGATAATCCCGAGTCCTATTTGTGGATTGGATCTTGGAATGTGATCGATTGGTGCAACATAAGCCGATAAACCACAAACAACCCCCAGCACCAAATAAATAGCCTTTTGACTTGGGTCGGTCCACATATCCTCTTTTCTTTCGGACGATCAAAGAGCCGGACCGAGCCTTTAGAGATTGTGGAGTCCGATGTTGTGTACTAGGAAATTCCGAGTCCGAGTCGGCATTCTACTTTCATCCGAGTACAAGGAGTTGAAGACCTGCAGATGGCGTTAAAGCATTACATTTCATGATCGGGAGCATCAAAGTGCTACGTGTAAGCTTCACAAGACAGTCCACACGGGACTAGAAGCTTTCCCCGTCGAACGACATCGTGGCCAATGCCTGCCTTCTAGAAGCATCAAGTGGAACGCTATGTTTTGGCTTAGAAAGTCCTTAGAGACAAAACTAAGGCACCAAACCCTAGGGCGTCTGGTTGGCCGACGCCCGCTTTCCCTTTTTATTCGGTTCTATCCGGTTTTATCCCTTTTGATCCGGTTCTATCTCTTAGGATTTGACCCGATTTTATTGCAGCTATTTGGATAACTGGATGGAGGCCAACCCTTAGGTCATTTGTGACCTAGGTCCTCTCTTATAAATAGAGACGTGTGGCTCTCATTCCCATACTGGCTTCCTACCTTAACATTATGCTACCGAAAGCTAACCAAAGCACTCTCATCTAGATGTTACTCTACTGAAATTTCCATAAAAATACTCATCCTTTACTAAGCTACCATTGAATCTGTGCAAAGAGCTAAAGAATATTCAGTTATTCCGATCTCTGCGCTCTTATTCAATCGATCATTCTCGTACCCTAGACACAATTCGCAAAACTAGCCCTTTTATTTTAATTGTCGCCATTATATCAAGAGATCTAGTATGGAGATCTAGATCAGCAAGGTGGGACAACTTGAGGGCCATAATTCAGCCTTCGAATGGTTATATTTATTTTTGTTATTATTGTTTTCCGTATTGTGGTTTAAGAGATGTAATCGCTTTAAATTCCTCCCCGCCTGATGTAATTTTTCTCTACTTCTCACTTTTCTTAATCGCTTTTCTTTATTGTTTTCCTTGTTATGTTTTGGTTGCTTCAATTTCATTTAGCATGTCATTGTATACGTGTTTTCTCACATCATTGTAATGCATTACTCGAACTAGTAATGGTCTGCTTTTGGATGGCCGGAACAGAAGGGTTTTCCCTACTTTTTGTACCCTCGCCCCGAATTCGATTCTCGGTTCAAAGACTGATGGAGTCATTTTAGCCCCTTTTGGTCTTAGTTTTCCCATACTAAAATTGAAAGAGCAAATTTTGTTTTTGTTAGTTTTTCTTTCCTAAAAAACTAACTGGCGACTCTCTTATTTTATGTTTTGTTCTACTCAATTGCGCATCTCGGTGTTTTCTAGTTACAGGAATAGTAAAAGCGGGTTCTGGATCTACCCACCAGGGTAGAGGCTGAGGCTGACTCCATCGAGCCCTGTCTCTAGCCGGCGCCGGCCTTCACTTGGCTTAGGCTGCGGCCTGCACCGGGTGGTCGGCAGGTGAGGTTTCGGTGTAGATCAATCTGGCCCTAAAGCCTCACGTCGAACCAAAATCCTAATTTTTATTTTTCCTTAATTAGAAAATAAGATCCCGAGATATCTGAAAATGAATTATAAAATAAAATAATTAATGAAACTGCCATTCAAACTTTGACTACTTAGATTTAATAAAACTCAAAAGGTCTTAATAAAAGGTTCATCCCCACTTTTTAAAATGCATCTTCAAAACCCTAAATCATTCTTTTCTCTTTCTTCAAAAACCTTAATGCCAACGAGGCAAATCGTGGGTGAAGCTTGGTCCCCAGTCACCACCCATGCCGTGGTTCCTACAGATGGCAACTCCATAGGGGATACACTCTTTATTAAGAAAGCGAAACTTGAAAATTTGAGTAGTGTATTTTAACGATGTACTTGCATTAGACATCTCGCATTTAGCAACCTATGAACTAGTTTAAATATTGTTTTGGACCCTATGAAAAGTTTATTATTCCCATTGTACTTGCATTAGACACCGGTTCCTTTAGGCGGGCTCAACTAGGCTTGATTGTCCGAAGAAACGGTACCTCCTCCCTCGTAGGACGCACTCTTGGGCTAAACCCTTTGGTTAACCAAGAAGCACCGGAAGTTTGGTTTGTATCCTTATCCGGGTAACCCATGGGGATCAAATTCTCGGACTATGTGTCACCGTGTATCAGAACTCGAACTCTTGGGCCTTAGAACTTTTGGACTTTTAGGTGCCCTTAAGACTTCATGTACATGCTTGGATGAATGTGTGCGTTTTTAGATTTAATCTTCTGTTTGTGAGCCTTTAGGAATAGGTGAGGAGTGCTGATTAGACCCTTGCATGGGTGAAATTAAAATACCTTATAAAATTTCCTAGAGTCGGTTTGTTATATGCATTTAGCCAAAAGTCAAAATGCCTTTTTCATATTATGTTTGGTCAATTGTCCGCACTTTTCATGTCATTCCAAAAATTTTCCTTTTAGTAGCCTACGTAGTTGTTTTGTGAAAGGGTCTTATTGAATGTTCCCTTTTTTATTGTCTAGTCCTTTTATTTCTTTTTGCATTTTCACATTTCATTTGCATTGGCCAAATAAAATCATCTCATATAAGGTGAGTCCATTTGCATTAACGAAATAAAATCATCTCATACAAGGTAAGTCCATTTGCATTAACAAAAAGAAATCATCTCACATAAGGTGAGTCCATTTGCATTGGCCAAACAAAATTCATCCCACAATAGGTGAGCCCATTTGTATTAGCAAAACAAAAATTATCTCATAATAGGTGAGTCCATTTGCATTAGCCAAGAAAAATCATTTCATATTAAGATAGGTGAGTTTGCCCATTTCATTTTGCATTTAGTCCAATGTTCATCCGAAAAAATTATCATATAGAAAGCATATTTTCTCTAAGGATCATGCAATCAAGTCATTCATCATATCATCATCGCATTTTTATGTGCATCCAAATAAAAAGTATCCTTAGTCTCTTCGGATCTTGTGCTTAAGTCCCTTCCTCCTAAAAGTGATCTTCTTTCACATGGTCCTAAACCTCATCCTTTGGGCTGCAGAATAGGGAAGTCTATGGCAACCGAGTATCGTTGGAATCCAAGCTCTAAAATATTAGAACGTCTTACCAAGGAGTCCGACACATCGTCATTTCTTTCTACTCCGAGGTCAACATGGGTGCGACAAGCTTCGATGCATACTACACCATCACAATCCACTCCTTGTTCCAAGACAAGTACCTAAAAGAGTTCCCTTCTAATGGATCCCAATCTTGAGCAATACCTTAAGCTCGGTTAACTTAATGAGAATATAGCAAAGGTGGAAACCAAGTCAAGTGATCAAGAAGAACACATATCATCTAGATCAAGAGATCTTAAGGAAATCGTCAAGGCTATCGAGGCCAGTAAGAGAGATGATGAAGCTGAATGTTTGAGAAGGGAAGAGGCCAAAGAAGCTGGGCCTATGAAAAGGGAAATGGCTTTGGTTATACCACCTCCACCCGTCCGAGTCACCTCCAGGTAGTCCCAAACATGAGTCCCCTAAGCCTGAATCCAAATCTTGGTCCGATTCCCGTATAGATAAGATAGAACGGATGTTGAGGGACTCATCCATGTTTAACAATCATTATTTTGATCATAAAGGTTTCACTTCAATCCCTAAGGGTAAACTACCTCCTAAGTTTACTATGCCTAATATTAAGTTCAAAGGTTCCGAGAATCCCCATCATCATCTACGCAACTTCTTGAGAGCAATGACTCCTAAGAATATTCCTGAAGACACTTACCATATCATCTTCCCATGGACATTTGATACTGATGTAATGAAGTGGTATAATGCGGTTGACCAACGCAAGGTTACCAATTGAACATATTTGTTCAAGGACTTCCTCCAACAATACTCCAATAACATTGATTTACCTATCACTCTTAGAGACTTGGAATTAGTTAAGCAAGGCAAGAAGGAGAGCTTCACCGATCTCCTTACTAGATGTAGAGCAAAGACAACACATATGGTTGATCGACCCTCCGAGAAGGATCAAGTTTGAATCATCGTAAAGAACCTTTAACCCAATTATAATCAGCACCTTAAATTTCTACCCATGATGAACTTTTCAACCCTTAGAGATGTTGGTTTGTTGATAGAAGAAGAGCTATCCACTGTGACCACAAAAAACATGATCCGATATAGAGGTAATTATCATTCTAAAGATAAGAAAACCTCTAATGCTGGCAATGCTACCAGGGGTGCAGATGTCAATGCCCTCAATAGGTATACTCGACCACACTCGCTATTGATACTACTTACACCATAGGCCTTGACTGTCTCTTGGATAAAGGAAAGATAGAATTGCCACCTATTAGAGCAGTAATCGAAATCGCGAAATAATCCAATAATTGGGACACAGGAAAATTTTGCAAATAACACCGTGCATGAGGACACAATATAGAACAATGTTGGACATTCAAGAAAAACTAGAAATCATGTTTCGAAATGGCCAACTACCTTGGCTAAGGGTGCTCGGAAACCAAGCAACAATAAGAACCCTTTTAGCGGCACCCTAGCCATCTTCACCGAACCTACACAGGGTTAGTGGGGTCCTTTCATTTTAATTCGAGATATTAATGACTCAAAACCACTTCTTAACCTACCTTTGTTAGATCCGGAAATCTAAGGGCTGTGGGTAAGTGATGAAGAAGATGTCTACGAAGCAAAAAGTGCCGAGTGACAACAATAGTGACGACTTTTGTGGCACACCAACCTTAGAAGAAGAAGACTTTTGGGGAGACACTAAAAGCCCCGCTGTTCAATTTCTTAATAGATCGGGATGGCCTAACGCGCTCTTGGGTCTAAAACAGATCGAGGAAGCCCCAAAAGAGCCTAAAGCTATAAAGGAAGAAGATCCAATCCTTAAGCAACTCCAGAAATTAAAGGCCGATATTTCAATCGGCAATTGATATCTGCTTGCCAAAAACATAGGGAAGCCTTGATCGATACACTCGGTAAGATCGAAGTTTCTCTTGACACCACGCTAGAGGAAGTAGTTAGATTGGTCCACAGTGGGGATGGAACCATTACCTTTAATCAAGAGGATTTCCCGGAAGAAGGCGTTGCATACAACAATGCCCTATATTTAACTACAACTTGCATCAACAAGTTTGTTCGCCTAACCTTGGTAGACAATGGATCAGTAGTATACGTATGACCTTGGAGAACTTCTAAGAGGTTAGTAATAAGGGAGCAATAACACTCTAAGCGGATTGTTCATCTTCGACCTTATGACAATTCTAGAAGAATAGTCTTGGTAATAGTGACCTTACAAATCAATATAGGGCCGGTAGAGAGGAATATCGAGTTCCAAGTCTTAGATATCCCAACTACTTTCAATTTGCTTCTTGGACGCCCTTGGTTGCACGAGTATCGAGCAATGCCCTCTACACTGCATTAGAAGGTCAAGATGATCATTAAAGATCAGGTCATAACTGTTATTCTAAGCACTATAGAAACTCTTATCTAAGTTTTCATTCCGTTACGATTGACTTAGAAAGTGCCTTATTGCATATTTCCTACACTAGTGTTTCGACTCACTCAAACATCACTCGGAACTATCGCATGCTCAAATAATTTCTCTTACACTTTTATTCGAGCACCGATTGTGTATTTCAATGCATCGAGAATTATAATGTTAATTCTCTATTCTAAGTCAACTTATTTCCTTGACAATTATTTCACGAGATCAAGTTGTAATACAATGATGTTTTACTCTTTTAACTTAATCATCTTTAGAATTGATCGAAGATGGAATTTGAGTATATTGAATATTAGACTCGGAAAATTCCATTCTTTTAGGCCAAAGATAATTAAGCACTAAATTTCTCAAATTTAATTATTATCTCGTGCCTAATCTTAGACCAAAGTATTTTATACTTTAAGAACCAATATGGTTTCCTTTTGTAGGTTATTCAAACGAGGCTAACCTATCTTTTTGAATTTCAAAAGCAATCGGTTTCTAGCCGTTAACCACCAGCGAGACAAGTTTTAGCTACTTCTTGACATGGCTCGGATACCGTGTTAGGGTTGTTTGTTTCCAAAACTAAAAAATTCCAACACTAGGCCTAACAGTTATTTCCACCACAACTTTCAGTCACCACCAAGTGATTGGATCATCTTTTGGAGCCAAGAGCCGTTGCACAATGTTCACATTCCAACGGATCTTTTCGAGTGACTCGGAAGAGCCGTTACAACAGACTAGTGAAAACTTATATCTAGAACCAAGACTCAACGGTCATTCTGCCTGGTTGACTATAAATAGAAGCAACTTCACAAGACTAGAAGAGTGCTTGGAACTCAATTTATTGTTGAATTAATTGTTGTTCTCATTCTTACTCAATCTTCTATTTACAACTACGAGTCTATATGTAATATTTTCTGAGTTGTAAAGAAAGTCTTGTAATCAGTTATATTCTTTTCTAAATTTCAAAGTAAGGTCCCTTGACTGAGCTGTAAGGGTTAACTTAGCTCGGTTGTTCCCGATTATAAAGGTTACCTCGATCGGGAAGTACTAGATCATATAAGGGAACTTCGAGTCTATGAAAACATTATAAGGAATTGTTTAAGGGAGCAATTCTGGTTGAGTTAGTCCTCTATATTTTGTGGATTCAAAATATTGGATTTGATTTAGTACTTGGATTAGCACTGTCCGTGGTTTTCTCGCCCTGGGAGGGTTTCTACATGTATCTATGTTATTACCTGTCTGGGTCCAATCTAGACATAGAATATGCTTTTAGTTTGTATTGGCACAAAAATTGTTTAATTTTCTTCATCACCCTATTCACGCCTGTAGGGCGACTTAGACTCTCTAAGAGCAAACCTTCATGGTAAGGAGCATCCGACTAAGTTTGATGCTAGGTTATATCAAGGTATATTTATGGGTTACTCGATCTTAAAGCAAAGCTTATTGTGTTAGTAACAAGAGAACTAAGAAAGTGGAAGAAAGTATCCACGTTGTCTTGATGAAATTGATCTTGGCGAGGTTAAGTGAGTCCACATACTCGGATCTTAAACTTAACGAGAGATGAAGACGACCGAAGGTTTGCTCGGGGAAAGACCGAGTCACCCTACATGGGGGCCGAATAGGGTGATGGAAGATTTTTCTTGAAAAACAAACTCTTTTTCCGGAGGACGAGACGAAACAGATTCCGAGTCTAAATGAACTGAAAATATACTTTCCGACGTCAATAGTGGAGTAAAAACGCAATCATCTTTGCATAATCTGTGTGCATTTTCCGAAGGTTTGCTCGGGAGAGACTGAGTCACCTTACAGGGGGTGAATAGGGTGATGGCAGATTTTTCTTGAAAAACAAACTCTTTTTCCGAGAGGACAGACATGAAACAGATTATGAGTCTAAATGAAGTCGACAAGTATGAACTCGTAAGCTGCAGTGAGGAGTAAAGAAGCGGATAAAGCCGAAACTTAGAATCTGTCTAAGTCTAGAATGAACTCGGAATGTGCAAACCCGGAAAGTACGTGGAAACCCTCCTGGGGTAGAAAACCAAGGACCGTGCTAATCCAAGCACGAAGTCAAATCCACTATTTTGAGTCCACAAAATACGATAGATCGACCGAACCCGAGTTGCTCCCTTAAACAACTCTTTACAAGTTTTCCTAGACTCGAAATTCCCTTATCTCGATCTAGTACTTCCTAGCTGAGATAACCCTTACAGCTAGGGACAACTAAGTTGAGTTAACCCTTACAGCTTAGTCAAGGGACCTTACTTAGAGAGTAAGAAAGTGTTTGTAACTAAGTACAAGACCTTACAACCGAGAATATAATGAATTACAGAGTGGGAGTTGTAAGTAGAAGATTGAGAATGAATACAATGACTTTGCTCAACTACGTGTATTAACAATAGGTTCGGCAATCTTCAAGTCATGAGAGTTGGCTTCTATTTATATATGGCCAAGCAAGCATAGCCGTTATCTCCAACATCCGACGGGAAGTCCTTTGTGACAGTTGTTACGGACTTTCCGAATCACTCGTAAAGTATCCGTTGTGATAAGAACATTGGACAACGGTTCTTAGCTCTCTTGGAAGTTCCAAAACCACTGGCGGTGTCTTCAAGGATAAGGTGGAAACCACCGTTAAGCTTGGCGTTTCAGTTTTCCAGATTTGGAAACAGACAACCCCGACGGAATCTTCCGGGGCTAGGTCGAGAAGGGGAAAAGCCATGTCTCGCTGGTGATTTGACGTTTTGAAGCCGGTTACTTTTGTATTTTCAAAAGGTGTAGCCTCGTTTGAATAACCTACAAAAGTAAATCAAATTGGTTCTCAAAGTATAAAATACTTTGGTCCAAGATTAGACACGGATAATAATATAATCAAGATAATTAAGCGACTAATTCTCTCGAGTCGAAAGTGAATGGAATTTTTTAGTTTAATATCCACGAAACTCAAAATTCCGTTTGAGTTAGTCTACGAAAGAATCAAGTTAAATAAAGAATATCGGAGTGAAATAGCTTGATATGGACTAAGCATGATTAAGACTAGAAGCGCCGACTACAACAGAATAAGGCTTGTAACATGAAGTCGATCCGAGCGCGGTTATGCGAATACTAGTCAATTGAACATGCGATACTTCTAAGTGATGAGAGACTCGGACTGAGTGAGATAGCGTGAACACATTCCGAGTCACACAGAGACAAGCAAGAATACGTGCAAGTAAATGTTATATCACTTAGAAACTATACTATATCACTTTAGAAAAGTTTCTAAAGTGCAGAGAATGCCTTGGAATCAAAACCTTATAAGTGAGAAGTTCTGATACCTAATTCTTTCGATAGAACTCAGAAAAGTGCAGAGCAGTGTCCGAGTCTTCAACGACCTTTCGAAGTCGAGCGTAGAAAGAGTCAAAACAGAATAACTAAGGCGACTCGAATCGAGCAACTCGGAATGTTATGACTCAGATCGAACAAACTCAAGAGCCGGTTCGGATACCAAAAACAAGTCAATGAGACTCAAGCAAGATCAACCAACTAAAGATAAACTTATTCAACCAACAAACTTGGTAAATTAAAGCACAGGTAAAGCTTTCAATTATGCATCCAGCCACCCACCTGAAAATATACTTTCCGACGTCAATAGTGGAGTAAAAACGCAATCTTCTTTGCATAATCTGTGTGCATTTTTGAAGGTTTGCTCGGGAGAGATTGAGTCACCCTACAGTGGGGTGAATAGGGTGATGGAAGATTTTTCTTGAAAAACAAACTCTTTTTCCGGAGGACAGACGTAAACAGATTATGAGTCTAAATGAAGTCGACAAGTATGAACTCGTAACTGCAGTGAGGAGTAAAGAAGCGTATAAAGCTAAAACTTACAATCTGTCTAAGTCTAGAATGAACTCGTAATATGCAAACACGGAAAGTACGTGGAAACCCCGCTGGGGTAGAAAACCACGGACCGTGCTAATCCAAGCACGAAGTCAAATCCACTATTTTGAGTCCACAAAATACGATAGACTCGGCTGAACCCGAGTTGTTGCTCCCTTAAACAACTCTTTACAAGTTTTCCTAGACTCGTAAATTCCCTTATCCGATCTAGGACTTCCTAGCCGAGATAACCCTTACAGCTGAGGGACAACTAAGTTGAGTTAACCCTTACAGCTTAGTCGTGGGACCTTACTTAGAGAGTAAGAAAATGTTTGTAACTAAGTACAAGACCTTACAACCGAGAATATAATGAATTATAGAGTGGGAGTTGTAAGTAGAAGATTGAGAAAGAATACAATGACTTTGTTCAAGTACGTGTATTAACAATAGGTTCGGCAATCTTCAAGTCATGAGAGTTGGCTTCTATTTATATATAGCCAAGCAAAGCATAGCCCTTATCTCCAACTTCGACGGGAAGTCCTTTGTGACCGTTGTTAAGGACTTTCCGAGTCACTCGTAAAGTATCCGTTGTGATAAGAACGTTGGACAACGGTTCTTAACTTTCTTGGAAGTTCCAAAACCACCGGCGGTGTCTTCATGGATAAGGTGGAAACCACCGTAAAGCTTGGCGCTTTAGTTTTCCAGATTTGGAAACAGACAATCCCGACGGAATCTTCTAGGGTAGGTCGAGAAGGGGAAAAGCCATGTCTCGCTGGTGATTTGACGTTTTGAAGCCTAGGTTACTTTTGTATTTTCAAAAGGTGTAGCCTCGTTTGAATAACCTACAAAAGTAAATCAAATTGGTTCTCAAAGTATAAAATACTTTGGTCCAAGATTAGACAGAGATAATAATATAATCAAGATAATTAAGCGACTAATTCTCTCGAGTCGAAAGTGAATGGAATTTTTTAGTTTAATATCCACGAAACTCAAAATTCCGTCCGAGTTAGTCTACGAAAGAATCAAGTTAAATAAAGAATATCGGAGTGAAATAGCTTGATATGGACTAAGCATGATTAAGACTAGAAGCGCCGACTACAACAGTAATAAGGCTTGTAACATGAAGTCGGATCCGAGCGCGGTTATGCGAATACTAGTCAATTGAACATGCGATACTTCTAAGTGATGAGAGACTCGGACCTGAGTGAGATAGCGTGAACACATTCCGAGTCACACAGAGACAAGCAAGAATACGTGCAAGTAAATGTTATATCACTTAGAAACTATACTATATCACTTTAGAAAAGTTTCTAAAGTGCAGAGAATGCCTTGGAATCAAAACCTTATAAGTGAGAAGTTCTCGATACCCGATTCCTTCGATAGAGCTCGTAAAAGTGCGCAGCAGATGTCCGAGTCTTCAACGACCTTTCGAAGCTCGAGCTTAGAAAGAGTCAAAACAGAATTACTAAGGCGACTCGAGAATGTTATGACTCAGACCGAACAAACTCAAGAGCCAGCTCGTATACCAAAGAACAAGTCAATGAGACTCAAGCAAGATCAACCAACTAAAGATAAACTTATTCAACCAACAAACTTGTTAAATTAAAGGACAGGTAAAGCTTTCAATTATGCATCCAGCCACCCACCTGAAAATATACTTTCCGACGTCAATAATGGAGTAAAAACGCAATCTTCTTTGCATAATCTGTGTGCATTTTCTCAAGGTTTGCTCGGGAGAGACCGAGTCACCCTACTGTGGGGTGAATAGGGTGATGGAAGATTTTTCTTGAAAAACAAACTCTTTTTCCGAGAGGACGACAGTAAACAGATTATGAGTCTAAATGAAGTCGACAAGTATGAACTCGTAACCTGCAGTGAGGAGTAAAGAAGCGGATAAAGCTGAAACTTAGAATCTGCTCTAAGTCTAGAATGAACTCGTAATGTGCAAACACAGTAAAGTACGTGGAAACCCTCCTGGGGTAGAAAACCAAGGACCGTGCTAATCCAAGCACGAAGTCAAATCCACTATTTTGAGTCCACAAAATACAAGTAGATCGATCGAACCCGAGTTGCTCCCTTAAACAACTCTTTACAAGTTTTCCTAGACTCGAAATTCCCTTATCCGATCTAGTACTTCCTAGCCGAGATAACCCTTACAGCTAGGGACAACTAAGTTGAGTTAACCCTCACAGCCTTAGTCAATGGACCTTACTTAGAGAGTAAGAAAGTGTTTGTAACTAAGTACAAGATCTTACAACCGAGAATATAATGAATTACAGAGTGGGAGTTGTAAGTAGATGATTGAGAATGAATACAATGACTTTGCTCAAGTACGTGTATTAACAATAGGTTCGGCAATCTTCAAGTCATGAGAGTTGGCTTCTATTTATATATGGCCAAGCAAAGCATAGCCCTTATCTCCAACTTCCGACGGGAAGTCCTTTGTGACCATTGTTACGGACTTTCCGAGTCACTCGTAAAGTATCCGTTGTTATAAGAACGTTGGACAACGGTTCTTAGCTCTCTTGGAAGTTCCAAAACCACCGGCGGTGTCTTCAAGGATAAGGTGGAAACCACCGTTAAGCTTGGCGTTTCAGTTTTCTAGATTTGGAAACAGACAACCCCGACGTAATCTTCTGGGGCTAGGTCGAGAAGGGAAAAGCCATGTCTCGCTGGTGATTTGACATTTTGAAGTCTGCTACTTTTGTATTTTCAAAAGGTGTAGCCTCGTTTGAATAACCTACAAAAGTAAATCAAATTGGTTCTCAAAGTATAAAATACTTTGGTCCAAGATTAGACACAGATAATAATATAATCAAGATAATTAAGCGACTAATTATCCGAGTCGAAAGTGAATGGAATTTTTTAGTCTAATATCCATGAAACTCAAAATTCCATCCGAGTTAGTCTACGCAAGAATCAAGTTACATAAAGAATATCGGAGTGAAATAGCTTGATATAGACTAAGCATGATTAAGACTAGAAGCGCCGACTATAACGTAATAAGGCTTGTAACATGAAGTCGATCTCGAGCGCGGTTATGCGAATACTAGTCAATTGAACATGCGATACTTCTAAGTGATGAGAGACTCGGACTCGAGTGAGATAGCGTGAACACATTCTTAGTCACACAGAGACAAGCAAGAATACGTGAAGTAAATGTTATATCACTTAGAAACTATACTATATCACCTTAGAAAAGTTTCTAAAGTGCACGAGAATGCCTTGGAATCAAAACCTTATAAGTGAGAAGTTCTGATACCCGATTCTTTCGATAGAACTCAAAAAGTGCGGAGCAAGTGTCCGAGTCTTCAACGACCTTTCGAAGCCGAGCGTAGAAAGAGTCAAAACAGAATAACTAAGGCGACTCGAATTGAGCAACTCGTAATGTTATGACTCGGATCGAACAAACTCAAGAGCCAATTCGTATACCAAAAACAAGTCAATGAGACTCAAGAAGATCAACCAACTAAAGATAAACTTATTCAACCAACAAACTTGGTAAATTAAAGCACAGGTAAGGCTTTCAATTATGCATCCAGCCACCCACCTGAAAATATACTTTCCGACGTCAATAGTGGAGTAAAAACGCAATCTTCTTTGCATAATCTGTGTGCATTTTTCGAAGGTTTGCTCTGGGAGAGACTCGAGTCACCCTACAGGGGGTGAATAGGGTGATGGAAGATTTTTCTTGAAACACAAACTCTTTTTCCGAGAGGACAGACAGTAAACAGATTATGAGTCTAAATGAAGTCGACAAGTATGAACTCGTAACCTGCAATGAGGAGTAAAGAAGCGTATAAAGCTAAAACTTACAATCTGCCTAAGTCTAGAATGAACTCGTAATATACAAACACGTAAAGTACGTGGAAACCCTCCTGGGGTAGAAAACCACGGACCGTGCTAATCCAAGCACGAAGTCAAATCCACTATTTTGAGTCCACAAAATACAGTAGATTGATCGAACCCGAGTTGTTGCTCCCTTAAACAACTCTTTACAAGTTTTCCTAGACTCGTAAATTCCCTTATCCGATCTAGGACTTCCTAGCCGAGATAACCCTTACAGCTAGGGACAACTAAGTTGAGTTAACCCTTACAGCCTTAGTCGGGGACCTTACTTAGAGAGTAAGAAAATGTTTGTAACTAAGTACAAGACCTTACAACCGAGAATATAATGAATTACAGAGTGGGAGTTGTAAGTAGAAGATTGAGAATGAATACAATGACTTTGCTCAAGTACGTGTATTAACAATAGGTTCGGCAATCTTCAAGTCATGAGAGTTGGCTTCTATTTATATATGGCCAAGCAAAGCATAGCCCTTATCTCCAACTTCCGACGGGAAGTCCTTTGTGACCGTTGTTAAGGACTTTCCGAGTCACTCGTAAAGTATCCGTTGTGATAAGAACGTTGGAAAACGGTTCTTAACTCTCTTGGAAGTTCCAAAACCACCGGCGGTGTCTTCATGGATAAGGTGGAAACCACCGTAAAGCTTGGCGTTTTAGTTTTCCAGATTTGGAAACAGACAACCCCGACGTAATCTTCTGGGCTAGGTCGAGAATGGGAAAAGCCATGTCTCGCTGGTGATTTGACGTTTTGAAGCCTAGGCTACTTTTGTATTTTTAAAAGGTGTAGCCTCGTTTGAATAACCTACAAAAGTAAATCAAATTGGTTCTCAAAGTATAAAATACTTTGGTCCAAGATTAGACACAGATAATAATATAATCAAGATAATTAAGCTGACTAATTCTCTCGAGTCGAAAGTGAATGGAATTTTTTTAGTTTAATATCCACGAAACTCAAAATTCCATCCGAGTTAGTCTACGAAAGAATCAAGTTAAATAAAGAATATCGGAGTGAAATAGCTTGATATGGACTAAGCATGATTAAGACTAGAAGCGCCGACTATAACGTAATAAGGCTTGTAACATGAAGTCGATCCGAGCGCGGTTATGCGAATACTAGTCAATTGAACATGCGATACTTCTAAGTGATGAGAGACTCGCACTCGAGTGAGATAGCGTGAACACATTCTTAGTCACACAGAGACAAGCAAGAATACGTGAAGTAAATGTTATATCACTTAGAAACTATACTATATCACCTTAGAAAAGTTTCTAAAGTGCAGAGAATGCCTTGGAATCAAAACCTTATAAGTGAGAAGTTCTCGATACCTGATTCTTTCGATAGAACTCGAAAAGTGCGGAGCAGATGTCCGAGTCTTCAACGACCTTTCGAAGCCGAGCGTAGAAAGAGTCAAAACAGAATAACTAAGGCGACTCGAATTGAGCAACTCGAATGTTATGACTCGGACCGAACAAACTCAAGAGCCAGCTCGTATACCAAAAACAAGTCAATGAGACTCAAGCAAGATCAACCAACTAAAGATAAACTTATTCAACCAACAAACTTGGTAAATTAAAGCATAGGTAAAGCTTTCAATTATGCATCCAGCCACCCACCTGAAAATATACTTTCCGACGTCAATAGTGGAGTAAAAACGCAATCTTCTTTGCATAATCTGTGTGTATTTTTCAAGGTTTGCTCGGGAGAGACTCGAGTCACCCTACAGTGGGGTGAATAGGGTGATGGAAGATTTTTCTTGAAAAACAAACTCTTTTTCCAGAGGACGGACGTAAACAGATTATGAGTCTAAATGAAGTCGACAAGTATGAACTCGTAACTGCAGTGAGGAGTAAAGAAGCGTATAAAGCTAAAACTTACAATCTGTCTAAGTCTAGAATGAACTCGTAATATGCAAACACGTAAAGTACGTGGAAACCCTCATGGGGTAGAAAACCACGGACCGTGCTAATCCAAGCACGAAGTCAAATCCACTATTTTGAGTCCACAAAATACAGTAGACCGATTGAACCCAAGTTGTTGCTCCCTTAAACAACTCTTTACAAGTTTTCCTAGACTCGTAAATTCCCTTATCTCGATCTAGGACTTCCTAGCTGAGATAACCCTTACAGCCAGGGACAACTAAGTTGAGTTAACCCTTACAGCCTTAGTCGTGGGACCTTACTTAGAGAGTAAGAAAATGTTTGTAACTAAGTACAAGACCTTACAACCGAGAATATAATGAATTACAGAGTGGGAGTTGTAAGTAGAAGATTGAGAATGAATACAATGACTTTGCTCAAGTACGTGTATTAACAATAGGTTCGGCAATCTTCAAGTCATGAGAGTTGGCTTCTATTTATATATGGCCAAGCAAAGCATAGCCCTTATCTCCAACTTCCGACGGGAAGTCCTTTGTGACCGTTGTTAAGGACTTTCCGAGTCACTCGTAAAGTATCCGTTGTGATAAGAACGTTGGACAACGGTTCTTAACTCTCTTGGAAGTTCCAAAACCACCGGCGGTGTCTTCATGGATAAGGTGGAAACCACCGTAAAGCTTGGCGTTTTAGTTTTCCAGATTTGGAAACAGACAACCCCGACGTAATCTTCCGGGGTAGGTCGAGAAGGGGAAAAGCCATGTCTCGCCGGTGATTTGACGTTTTGAAGCCGGTTACTTTTGTATTTTCAAAAGGTGTAGCCTCGTTTGAATAACCTACAAAAGTAAATCAAATTGGTTCTCAAAGTATAAAATACTTTGGTCCAAGATTAGACACGGATAATAATATAATCAAGATAATTAAGCGACTAATTCTCTCGAGTCGAAAGTGAATGGAATTTTTTTAGTTTAATATCCACGAAACTCAAAATTCCATCCGAGTTAGTCTACGAAAGAATCAAGTTAAATAAAGAATATCGGAGTGAAATAGCTTGATATGGACTAAGCATGATTAAGACTAGAAGCGCCGACTATAACAGAATAAGGCTTGTAACATGAAGTCGGATCCGAGCGCGGTTATGCGAATACTAGTCAATTGAACATGCGATACTTCTAAGTGATGAGAGACTCGCGACTCGAGTGAGATAGCGTGAACACATTCTTAGTCACACAGAGACAAGCAAGAATACGTGAAGTAAATGTTATATCACTTAGAAACTATACTATATCACCTTAGAAAAGTTTCTAAAGTGCAGAGAATGCCTTGGAATCAAAACCTTATAAGTGAGAAGTTCTGATACCCGATTCTTTCGATAGAACTCGGAAAAGTGCGGAGCAGATGTCCGAGTCTTCAACGACCTTTCGAAGTCGAGCGTAGAAAGAGTCAAAACAGAATAACTAAGGCGACTCAGATTGAGCAACTCGGAATGTTATGACTCGGACCGAACAAACTCAAGAGCCAGCTCGTATACCAAAAACAAGTCAATGAGACTCAAGCAAGATCAACCAACTAAAGATAAACTTATTCAACCAACAAACTTGGTAAATTAAAGCATAGGTAAAGCTTTCAATTATGCATCCAGCCACCCACCTGAAAATATACTTTCCGACGTCAATAGTGGAGTAAAAACGCAATCTTCTTTGCATAATCTGTGTGTATTTTTCGAAGGTTTGCTCTGGGAGAGACCGAGTCACCCTACAGTGGGGTGAATAGGGTGATGGAAGATTTTTCTTGAAAAACAAACTCTTTTTCCAGAGGACGGACGTAAACAGATTATGAGTCTAAATGAAGTCGACAAGTATGAACTCGTAACCTGCAGTGAGGAGTAAAGAAGCGGATAAAGCTAAAACTTACAATCTGTCTAAGTCTAGAATGAACTCGTAATATGCAAACACGTAAAGTACGTGGAAACCCTCATGGGGTAGAAAACCACGGACCGTGCTAATCCAAGCACGAAGTCAAATCCACTATTTTGAGTCCACAAAATACAGTAGATCGATTGAACCCAAGTTGTTGCTCCCTTAAACAACTCTTTACAAGTTTTCCTAGACTCGTAAATTCCCTTATCTCGATCTAGGACTTCCTAGCTGAGATAACCCTTACAGCCTAGGGACAACTAAGTTGAGTTAACCCTTACAGCCTTAGTCAGTGGACCTTTCTTAGAGAGTAAGAAAATGTTTGTAACTAAGTACAAGACCTTACAACCGAGAATATAATGAATTACAGAGTGGGAGTTGTAAGTAGAAGATTGAGAATGAATACAATGACTTTGCTCAAGTACGTGTATTAACAATAGGTTCGGCAATCTTCAAGTCATGAGAGTTGGCTTCTATTTATATATGGCCAAGCAAAGCATAGCCCTTATCTCCAACTTCCGACGGGAAGTCCTTTGTGACCGTTGTTAAGGACTTTCCGAGTCACTCGTAAAGTATCCGTTGTGATAAGAACGTTGGACAACGGTTCTTAACTCTCTTGGAAGTTCCAAAACCACTCGGCGGTGTCTTCATGGATAAGGTGGAAACCACCGTAAAGCTTGGCGTTTTAGTTTTCCAGATTTGGAAACAGACAACCCCGACGTAATCTTCCGGGGTAGGTCGAGAAGGGGAAAAGCCATGTCTCGCCGGTGATTTGACGTTTTGAAGCTCGGCTACTTTTGTATTTTCAAAAGGTGTAGCCTCGTTTGAATAACCTACAAAAGTAAATCAAATTGGTTCTCAAAGTATAAAATACTTTGGTCCAAGATTAGACACGTATAATAATATAATCAAGATAATTAAGCGACTAATTCTCTCGAGTCGAAAGTGAATGGAATTTTTTAGTTTAATATCCACGAAACTCAAAATTCCATCCGAGTTAGTCTACGAAAGAATCAAGTTAAATAAAGAATATCGGAGTGAAATAGCTTGATATGGACTAAGCATGATTAAGACTAGAAGCGCCGACTATAACGTAATAAGGCTTGTAACATGAAGTCGATCCGAGCGCGGTTATGCGAATACTAGTCAATTGAACATGCGATACTTCTAAGTGATGAGAGACTCGCACTCGAGTGAGATAGCGTGAACACATTCTTAGTCACACAGAGACAAGCAAGAATACGTGAAGTAAATGTTATATCACTTAGAAACTATACTATATCACCTTAGAAAAGTTTCTAAAGTGCAGAGAATGCCTTGGAATCAAAACCTTATAAGTGAGAAGTTCCGATACCCGATTCTTTCGATAGAACTCGGAAAAGTGCGGAGCAGATGTCCGAGTCTTCAACGACCTTTCGAAGTCGAGCGTAGAAAGAGTCAAAACAGAATAACTAAGGCGACTCGAATTGAGCAACTCGTAATGTTATGACTCGGACCGAACAAACTCAAGAGCCAGCTCGTATACCAAAAACAAGTCAATGAGACTCAAGCAAGATCAACCAACTAAAGATAAACTTATTCAACCAACAAACTTGGTAAATTAAAGCATAGGTAAAGCTTTCAATTATGCATCCAGCCACCCACCCGAAAATATACTTTCCGACGTCAATAGTGGAGTAAAAACGCAATCTTCTTTGCATAATCTGTGTGCATTTTCTAAAGGTTTGCTCGGGAGAGACTCGAGTCACCTTACGTGGGGTGAATAGTGTGATGGAAGATTTTTCTTGAAAAACAAACTCTTTTTCCGGAGGACACACGTAAACAGATTATGAGTCTAAATGAAGTCGACAAGTATGAACTCGTAACCTGCAGTGAGGAGTAAAGAAGTAGATAAAGCTAAAACTTACAATCTGTCTAAGTCTAGAATGAACTCGTAATATGCAAACACGTAAAGTACGTGGAAACCCTCCTGGGGTAGAAAACCACGAACCGTGCTAATCCAAGCACGAAGTCAAATCCACTATTTTGAGTCCACAAAATACAGTAGATCGATCGAACCCGAGTTGTTGCTCCCTTAAACAACTCTTTACAAGTTTTCCTAGACTCATAAATTCCCTTATCTCGATCTAGGACTTCCTAGCCGAGATAACCCTTACAAGCTAGGGACAACTAAGTTGAGTTAACCCTTACAGCTTAGTCAGTGGACCTTACTTAGAGAGTAAGAAAATGTTTGTAACTAAGTACAAGACCTTACAACCGAGAATATAATGAATTACAGAGTGGGAGTTGTAAGTAGAAGATTGAGAATGAATACAATGACTTTGCTCAAGTACGTGTATTAACAATAGGTTCGGCAATCTTCAAGTCATGAGAGTTGGCTTCTATTTATATATGGCCAAGCAAAGCATAGCCCTTATCTCCAACTTCGACGGGAAGTCCTTTGTGACCGTTGTTAAGGACTTTCCGAGTCACTCGTAAAGTATCCGTTGTGATAAGAACGTTGGACAACGGTTCTTAACTCTCTTGAAGTTCCAAAACCACCGGCGGTGTCTTCATGGATAAGGTGGAAACCACCGTAAAGCTTGGCGTTTTAGTTTTCCAGATTTGGAAACGGACAACCCCGACGTAATCTTCCGGGGTAGGTCGAGAAGGGGAAAAGCCATGTCTCGCTGGTGATTTGACGTTTTGAAGCCTGGCTACTTTTGTATTTTCAAAAGGTGTAGCCTCGTTTGAATAACCTACAAAAGTAAATCAAATTGGTTCTCAAAGTATAAAATACTTTGGTCCAAGATTAGACACGAGATAATAATATAATCAAGATAATTAAGCGACTAATTCTCTCGAGTCGAAAGTGAATGGAATTTTTTAGTTTAATATCCACGAAACTCAAAATTCCATCCGAGTTAGTCTACGAAAGAATCAAGTTAAATAAAGAATATCGAGTGAAATAGCTTGATATGGACTAAGCATGATTAAGACTAGAAGCGCCGACTATAACGTAATAAGGCTTGTAACATGAAGTCGATCCGAGCGCGGTTATAGCGAATACTAGTCAATTGAACATGCGATACTTCTAAGTGATAAGAGACTCGCACTCGAGTGAGATAGCGTGAACACATTCTGAGTCACACGAGACAAGCAAGAATACGTGAAGTAAATGTTATATCACTTAGAAACAATACTATATCACTTAGAAAAGTTTCTAAAGTGCAGAGAATGCCTTGGAATCAAAACCTTATAAGTGAGAAGTTCCGATACCTGATTCCTTCGATAGAGCTCGTAAAAGTGCGCAGCAGATGTCCGAGTCTTCAACGACCTTCTGAAGCCGAGCTTAGAAAGAGTCAAAACAGAATTACTAAGGCGACTCGTGAATGTTATGACTCGGACCGAACAAACTCAAGAGCCAGCTCGTATACCAAAGAACAAGTCAATGAGACTCAAGCAAGATCAACCAACTAAAGATAAACTTATTCAACCAACAAACTTGGTAAATTAAAGGACAGGTAAAGCTTTCAATTATGCATCCAGCCACCCACCCGAAAATATACTTTCGACGTCAATAGTGGCGTAAAAACGCAATCTTCTTTGCATAATCTGTGTGCATTTTCTGAAGGTTTGCTCTGGGAGAGACTAAGTCACCCTACAGTGGGGTGAATAGGGTGATGGAAGATTTTTCTTGAAAAACAAACTCTTTTTCCGAGAGGACAGACGTAAACAGCATTATGAGTCTAAATGAAGTCGACAAGTATGAACTCGTAACCTGCAGTGAGGAGTAAAGAAGCGGATAAAGCTGAAACTTAGAATCTGTCTAAGTCTAGAATGAACTCGTAATGTGCAAACACGTAAAGTACGTGGAAACCCTCCCGGGGTAGAAAACCACGGACCGTGCTAATCCAAGCACGAAGTCAAATCCACTATTTTGAGTCCACAAAATACAAGTAGATCGATCGAACCCGAGTTGTTGCTCCCTTAAACAACTCTTTACAAGTTTTCCTAGACTCGTAAATTCCTTTATCTCGATCTAGTACTTCCTAGCCGAGATAACCCTTACAAGCTAGGGACAACTAAGTTGAGTTAACCCTTAGAGCTTAGTCAATGGACCTTACTTAGAGAGTAAGAAAGTGTTTGTAACTAAGTACAAGACCTTACAACCGAGAATATAATGAATTACAGAGTGGGAGTTATAAGTAGAAGATTGAGAATGAATACAATGACTTTGCTCAAGTACGTGTATTAACAATAGGTTCGGCAATCTTCAAGTCATGAGAGTTGGCTTCTATTTATATACGGCCAAGCAAAGATAGCCGTTATCTCCAACTTCGACTGGAAGTCCTTTGTGACCGTTGTTACGGACTTTCTGAGTCACTCGTAAAGTATCCGTTGTGATAAGAACGTTGGACAACGGTTCTTAGCTCTCTTGAAGTTCCAAAACCACTGGTGGTGTCTTCATGGATAAGGTGGAAACCACCGTTAAGCTTGGCGTTTCAGTTTTCCAGATTTGGAAACAGACAACCCCGACAGAATCTTCCGGGGCTAGGTCGAGAAGGGGAAAAGCCATGTCTCGCTGGTGATTTGACGTTTTGAAGCCTGGCTACTTTTGTATTTTCAAAAGGTGTAGCCTCGTTTGAATAACCTACAAAAGTAAATCAAATTGGTTCTCAAAGTATAAAATACTTTGGTCCAAGATTAGACACGTATAATAATATAATCAAGATAATTAAGCGACTAATTATCTCGAGTCGTAAAGTGAATGGAATTTTTTAGTCTAATATCCATGAAACTCAAAATTCCATCCGAGTTAGTCTACGCAAGAATCAAGTTACATAAAGAATATCGGAGTGAAATAACTTGATATAGACTAAGCATGATTAAGACTAGAAGCGCCGACTATAACGTAATAAGGCTTGTAACATGAAGTCGATCCGAGCGTGGTTATGCGAATACTAGTCAATTGAACATGCGATACTTCTAAGTGATGAAAGACTCGCGACTCGAGTGAGATAGCATGAACACATTCTGAGTCACATGAGACAAGCAAGAATACGTGAAGTAAATGTTATATCACTTAGAAACTATACTATATCACTTAGAAAAGTTTCTAAAGTGCAGAGAATGCCTTGGAATCAAAACCTTATAAGTGAGAAGTTCCGATACACTGATTCCTTCGATAGAACTCGGAAAAGTGCGCAGCAGAGTCTCGAGTCTTCAACGACCTTTCGAAGCCGAGATTAGAAAGAGTCAAATAGAATTACTAAGGTGACTCGTAACGTTATGACTCGGACCGAACAAACTCAAGAGCCAGCTCGTATACCAAAGAACAAGTCAATGACACTCAAGAAGATCAACCAACTAAAGATAAACTTATTCAACCAACAAACTTGGTAAATTAAAGGACAGGTAAAGCTTTCAAATATGCATCCAGCCACCCACCTGAAAATATACTTTCCGACGTCAATAGTGGAGTAAAAACGCAATCTTCTTTGCATAATCTGTGTGCATTTCTCGAAGGTTTGCTCGGGAGAGACTCGAGTCACCCTAGAGGGGGTGAATAGGGTGATGGAATATTTTTCTTCAAAAACAAACTCTTTTTGCGAGAGGACAGACGTAAACAGATTCTAAGTCTAAATGAAGTCGACAAGTATGAACTCGAAACTGCAGTGAGGAGTAAAGAAGCGGATAAAGCTGAAACTTTGAATCTGCCTGAGTCTAGAATGAACTCGTAATGTGCAAACACAGTAAAGTACGTGGAAAGCCTCTTGGGGTAGAAAACCACGGACCGTGCTAATCCAAGCACGAAGTCAAATCCACTATTTTGAGTCCACAAAATATAGTAGAATGATCGAACCCGAGTTGCTCCCTTAAACAACTCTTTACAAGTTTTCCTAGACTCGTAAATTCCTTTATCCGATCTAGTACTTCCGAGCTTAGATAACCCTTACAGCTAGGGACAACTAAGTTGAGTTAACCCTTACAGCTTAGTTAGGGACCTTACTTAGAGAGTAAGAAAATTTTTGTAACTAAGTACAAGACCTTACAACCGAGAATATAATGAATTACAGAGTGGGAGTTGTAAGCAGAAGATTGAGAATGAATACAATGACTTTGCTCAAGTACGTGTATTAACAATAGGTTCGGCAATCTTCAAGTCATGAGAGTTGGCTTCTATTTATATATGGCCAAGCAAAGCATAGCCGTTATCTCCAACTTCCGACGGGAAGTCCTTTGTGACCATTGTTAAGGACTTTCCGAGTCACTCGTAAAGTATCCGTTGTGATAAGAACGTTGGACAACGGTTCTTAACTCTCTTGGAAGTTCCAAAACCACCGGCGGTGGCTTCATGGATAAGGTGGAAACCACCGTAAAGCTTGGCGTTTTAGTTTTCAAGATTTGGAAACAGACAACCCCGATAGAATCTTCCGGGGCTAGGTCGAGAAGGGGAAAAGCCATGTCTCGCTAGTGATTTGACGTTTTGAAGCCGGTTACATTTGTATTTTCAAAAGGTGTAGCCTCGTTTGAATAACCTACAAAAGTAAATCAAATTGGTTCTCAAAGTATAAAATACTTTGGTCCAAGATTAGACACGTATAATAATATAATCAAGATAATTAAGCGACTAATTATCCGAGTCGGAAAGTGAATGGAATTTTTTAGTCTAATATCCATGAAACTCAAAATTCCATCCGAGTTAGTCTACGCAAGAATCAAGTTACATAAAGAATATCGGAGTGAAATAGCTTGATATAGACTAAGCATGATTAAGACTAGAAGCGCCAACTATAACGTAATAAGGCTTGTAACATGAAGTCGATCCGAGCGCGGTTATGCGAATACTAGTCAATTGAACATGCGATACTTCTAAGTGATGAGAGACTCGGACTCGAGTGAGATAGCATGAACACATTCCGAGTCACACAGAGACAAGCAAGAATATGTGAAGTAAATGTTATATCACTTAGAAACTATACTATATCACTTCAGAAAAGTTTCTAAAGTGCAGAGAATGCCTTGGAATCAAAACCTTACAAGTGAGAAGTTCCGATACCTGATTCCTTCGATAGAACTTAGAAAAGTGCGCAACGATGTCCGAGTCTTCAACGACCTTTCGAAGCCGAGATTAGAAAGAGTCAAAACAGAATTACTAAGGCGACTCGTAACGTTATGACTTAGACCGAACAAACTCAAGAGCCGCTCGTATACCAAAGAACAAGTCAATGAGACTCAAGCAAGATAAACCAACTAAAGATAAACTTATTCAACCAACAAACTTGGTAAATTAAAGGACAGGAAAGCTTTCAAATATGCATCCAGCCACCCACCTGAAAATATACTTTCGACGTCAATAGTGGAGTAAAAACGCAATCTTCTTTGCATAATCTGTGTGCATTTCTGAAGGTTTGCTCGGGAGAGACTCGAGTCACCCTAGAGGGGAGTGAATAGGGTGATGGAATATTTTTCATCGAAACAAACTCTTTTTGCAGAGGACGACAGTAAACAGATTCTAAGTCTAAATGAAGTCAAACAAGTATGAACTCGTAACCTGCAAGTGAGGAGTAAAGAAGCGATATAAGCTGAAACTTTGAATCTGTCTGAGTCTAGAATGAACTCGGAATGTGCAAACACGTAAAGTACGTGGAAACCCTCCTGGGGTAGAAAACCACGGACCGTGCTAATCCAAGCACGAAGTCAAATCCACTATTTTGAGTCCACAAAATATAGTAGATCGATCGAACCCGAGTTGCTCCCTTAAACAACTCTTTACAAGTTTTCCTCGACTCGTAAATTCCCTTATCCGATCTAGTACTTCCGAGCTTAGATAACCCTTACAGCCTAGGGACAACTAAGTTGAGTTAACCCTTACAGCTTAGTTAGGGGACCTTACTTAGAGAGTAAGAAAATTTTTGTAACTAAGTACAAGACCTTACAACCGAGAATATAATGAATTACAGAGTGGGAGTTGTAAGTAGAAGATTGAGAATGAATACAATGACTTTGCTCAAGTACGTGTATTAACAATAGGTTCGGCAATCTTCAAGTCATGAGAGTTGGCTTCTATTTATACATGGCCAAGCAAAGCATAGCCGTTATCTCCAACTTCGACGGGAAGTCCTTTGTGACCGTTGTTAAGGACTTTCCGAGTCACTCGTAAAGTATCCGTTGTGATAAGAACGTTGGACAACGGTTCTTAACTCTCTTGAAGTTCCAAAACCACTGGCGGTGTCTTCAAGGATAAGGTGGAAACCACCGTTAAGCTTGGCATTTCAGTTTTCCGGATTTTGAAACAGACAACCCCGACGTAATCTTCTCGGGGCTAGGTCGAGAAGGGGAAAAGCCATGTCTCGCTGGTGATTTGACGTTTTAAAGACGGTTACTTTTGTATTTTCAAAAGGTGTAGCCTCGTTTGAATAACCTACAAAAGTAAATCAAATTGGTTCTCAAAGTATAAAATACTTTGGTCCAAGATTAGACACGAGATAATAATATAATCAAGATAATTAAGCGACTAATTATCTCGAGTCGAAAGTGAATGGAATTTTTTAGTCTAATATCCATGAAACTCAAAATTCCATCCGAGTTAGTCCACGCAAGAATCAAGTTACATAAAGAATATCGAGTGAAATAGCTTGATATAGACTAAGCATGATTAAGACTAGAAGCGCCGACTATAACGGAATAAGGCTTGTAACATGAAGTCGATCCGAGCGCGGTTATGCGAATGCTAGTCAATTGAACATGCGATACATCTAGGTGATGAGAGACTCGGACCCGAGTGAGATAGCGTGAACACATTCCGAGTCACACGAGACAAGCAAGAATACGTGCAAGTAAATGTTATATCACTTAGAAACTATACTATATCACCTCAAAAAGTTTCTAAAGTTCAGAGAAAGCCTTGGAATCAAAACCTTGTAAGTGAGAAGTTCTCGATACCCGATTCCTTCGATAGAACTCAGAAAAGTGCGCAGCAATGTCCGAGTCTTCAACGACCTTTCGAAGCCGAGCTTAGAAAGAGTCAAAACAGAATTACTAAGGTGACTCGAATTGAGGAACTCGAATGTTATGACTCACACTCGAACAAACTCAAGAGCCAGCTCGTAAACCAAAGAACAAGTCAATGAGACTCAAGCAAGATCAACCAACTAAAGATAAACTTATTCAACCAACAAACAAGGTAAATTAAAGGACAGGTAAAGCTTTCAAATATGCATCCAGCCACCTACCCGAAAATATACTTTCGACGTCAATAGTGGAGTAAAAACGCAATCTTCTTTACATAATCTGTGTGCATTTTCTCGAAGGTTTGATTGGGGAGAGACTCGAGTCACCCTAGAGGGGAGTGAATAGGGTGATGGAATATTTTTCTTCAAAAACAAACTCTTTTGGCAGAGGACGAAAGAAACAGATTCTAAGTCTAAATGAAGTCGACAAGTATGAACTCATAACCGCAGTGAGGAGTAAAGAAGCGGATAAAGCTGAAACTTTGAATCTGTCTAAGTCTAGAATGAACTCGGGATGTTCAAACACATAAAGTACGTGGAAACCCTCCTGGGGCAGAAAACTACGGACCGTGCTAATCCAAGCACGAAGTCAAATCCACTATTTTGAGTCCACAAAATATAGTAGATCGATCGAACCCGAGTTGCTCCCTTAAACAACTCTTTAGAAGTTTTTCTAGACTCGAAATTCCCTTATCCGATCTAGTACTTCCTAGCTGAGATAACCTTTACAGCCTAAGGACAACTAAGCTGAGTTAACCCTTACAGCTCAGTCACGGGACCTTCCTTAAAGAGTAAGAAAGTGTTTGTAACTAAGTACAAGACCTTACAACCGAGAATATAATGAATTACGGAATGGGAGTTGTAAGTAGAAGATTGAGAATGAATACAATGACTTTGCTCAAGTACGTGTATTAACAATAGGTTCGGCAATCTTCAAGTCATGAGAGTTGGCTTCTCTTTATATATGGCCAAGCAAAGCATAGCCGTTACCTCCAACTTCGACGGGAAGTCCTTTGTGACCGTTGTTAAGGACTTTCCGAGTCACTCGTAAAGTATCCGTTGTGATAAGAACGTTGGACAACGGTTCTTATTTCTCTTGGAAGTTCCAAAACCACCGGCGGTGTCTTCAAGGATAAGGTAGAAACCACCGTTAAGCTTGGCGTTTCGGTTTTCCAGATTATGAAACAGACAACCCCGACAGTAATCATCTGGGGCTAGGTCGAGAAGGGGAAAAGCCATGTCTCGCTGGTGATTTGACGTTTTGAAGCCGGTTACGTTTGTATTTTCAAAAGGTGTACCCTCGTTTGAATAACCTACAAAAGTAAATCAAATTGGTTCTTAAAGTATAAAATACTTTGGTCCAAGATTAGACACGGATAATAATATAATCAAGATAATTAAGCGACTAATTATCCGAGTCGAAAGTGAATGGAATTTTTTAGTCTAATATCCATGAAACTCAAAATTCCATCCGAGTTAGTCCACGCAAGAATCAAGTTACATAAAGAATATCGGAGTGAAATAGCTTGATATAGACTAAGCATGATTAAGACTAGAAGCACCGACTATAACAGAATAAGGCTTGTAACATGAAGTCGGATCCGAGCGTGGTTATGCGAATACTAGTCAATTGAACATGCGATACTTCTAAGTGATGAGAGACTCGGACTCGAGTGAGATAGCGTGAACACATTCTAAGTCACACATAGACAAGCAAGAATACGTGAAGTAAATGTTATATCACTTAGAAACTATACTATATCACTTCAAAAAGTTTCTAAAGTGCAGAGAATGCCTTGGAATCAAAACCTTATAAGTGAGAAGTTCTGATACCCGATTCCTTCGATAGAACTCAGAAAAGTGCGCATCGGTGTCCGAGTCTTCAACAACCTTTCGAAGCCGAGCTTAGAAAGAGTCAAAACAGAATTACTAAGGTGACTCGAGATTGAGCAACTCGGAATGTTATGACTCAGATCGAACAAACTCAAGAGCCGGCTCGTATACCAAAGAACAAGTCAATGAGACTCAAGTAAGATCAACCAACTAAAGATAAACTTATTCAACCAACAATCTAGGTAAATTAAAGAACAGGTAAAGCTTTCAAATATGCATCAAGCCAACCACCTGAAAATATACTTTCCGACATTAATATTGGAGTAAAAATGCAATCTTCTTTGCATAATCTGTGTGCATTTCTGAAGGTTTGCTCTGGGAGAGACCGAGTCACCCTAGAGGGGCGTGAATAGGGTGATGGAATATTTTTCTTCAAAAACAAACTCTTTTTGCAGAGGACAGACGTAAACAGATTCTAAGTCTAAATGAAGTCGACAAGTATGAACTCGTAACCTGCAGTGAGGAGTAAAGAAGCGGATAAAGCTAAAACTTTGAATCTGTCTAAGTCTAGAATGAACTCACGATGTTCAAACACGTAAAGTACGTGGAAACCCTCCTGGGGCAGAAAACTACGGACCGTGCTAATCCAAGCATGAAGTCAAATCCACTATTTTGAGTCCACAAAATATAGTAGACTGATCGAACCCGAGTTGCTCCCTTAAACAACTCTTTAGAAGTTTTTCTAGACTCGAAATTCCCTTATCCGATCAAGTACTTCCTAGCTGAGATAACATTTACAGCTAAGGACAACTAAGCTGAGTTAACCCTTACAGCTCAGTCAAGGGACCTTCCTTAAAGAGTAAGAAAGTGTTTGTAACTAAGTACAAGACCTTACAACCGAGAATATAATGAATTACAGAGTGGGAGTTGTAAGTAGAAGATTGAGAATGAATACAATGACTTTGCTCAAGTACGTGTATTAACAATAGGTTCGGCAATCTTCAAGTCATGAGAGTTGGCTTCTATTTATATATGGCCAAGAAACATAGCCGTTATCTCCAACTTCGACGGGAAGTCCTTTGTGACCGTTGTTAAGGACTTTCCGAGTCACTCAGAAAGTATCCGGTTTGATAAGAACGTTGGACAACGGTTCTTAACTCTCTTGGAAGTTCCAAAACCACTGGCGGTGTCTTCAAGGATAAGGTGGAAACCACCGTTAAGCTTGGCGTTTCAGTTTTCCAGATTTTGAAACAGACAACCCCGACAGAATCTTTCGGGGCTAGGTCGAGAAGGGGAAAAGCCATGTTTCGCTGGTGATTTGACGTTTTGAAGCCGGTTACTTTTGTATTTTCAAAAGGTGTAGCCTCGTTTGAATAACCTACAAAAGTAAATCAAATTGGTTCTCAAAGTATAAAATACTTTGGTCCAAGATTAGACACGAGATAATAATATAATCAAGATAATT
Organism: Talinum fruticosum; assembly: GCA_021018815.1. NCBI lineage: Eukaryota > Viridiplantae > Streptophyta > Magnoliopsida > Caryophyllales > Talinaceae > Talinum > Talinum fruticosum. Next base: position 4,652,495 of record JAITYX010000040.1, read on the forward strand.
AAGCGACCAATTCTCCGAGTCGAAAGTGAATGGAATTTTTTAGTCTAATATCCATGAAACTCAAAATTCCATCCGAGTTAGTCTACGCAAGAATCAAGTTACATAAAGAATATCGAGTGAAATAGCTTGATATAGACTAAGCATGATTAAGACTAGAAGCGCCGACTATAACGTAAGAAGGCTTGTAACATGAAGTCGGATCCGAGCGCGGTTATGCGAATACTAGTCAATTGAACATGCGATACTTCTAAGTGATGAGAGACTCGGACTCGAGTGAGATAGCGTGAACACATTCTAAGTCACACAGAGACAAGCAAGAATACGTGAAGTAAATGTTATATCACTTAGAAACTATACTATATCACTTCAAAAAGTTTCTAAAGTGCAGAGAATACCTTGGAATCAAAACCTTCTAAGTGAGAAGTTCCGATACCCGATTCCTTCGATAGAACTCGAAAAGCTGCGCAGCGATGTCCGAGTCTTCAACGACCTTTCGAAGTCGAGCTTAGAAAGAGTCAAAACAGAATTACTAAGGCGACTCGAATTGAGCAACTCGGAATGTTATGACGCAGATTGAACAAACTCAAGAGCCGCTTCGGATACCAAAGAACAAGTCAATGAGACTCTGCAAGATCAACCAACTAAAGATAAACTTATTCAACCAACAAACATGGTAAATTAAAGGACAGGTAAAGCTTTCAAATATGCATCCAGCCACCCACCTGAAAATATACTTTCGACATCAATAGTGGAGTAAAAACGCAATCTTCTTTGCCTAATCTGTGTGCATTTTCCGAAGGTTTGCTCGGGGAGAGACAGAGTCACTCTAGAGGGGGTGAATAGGGTGATGGAATATTTTTCTTCAAAAACGAACTCTTTTACGAGAGGACAGACGGAAACAGATTCGAGTCTAAATGAAGTCGACCAAGTATGAACTCGTAACTGCAGTGAGTAGTAAAGAAGCGAGATAAAGCTAAAACTTTGAATCTGCCTGAGTCTACAATGAACTCGGGATGTTCAAACACATAAAGTACGTGGAAACCCTCCTGGGCGTAGAAAAGTACGGACCGTGCTAATCCAAGCACGAAGTCAAATCCACTACTTTGAGTCCACAAAATATAGTAGATCGATCGAACCCGAGTTGCTCCCTTAAACAACTCTTTATAAGTTTTTCTAGACTCGAAATTCCCTTATCCGATCTAGTACTTCCTAGCTGAGATAACCCTTACATCCGGGGACAACTAAGCTGAGTTAACCCTTACAGCTCAGTCAAGGGACCTTCCTTAAAGAGTAAGAAAGTGTTTGTAACTAAGTACAAGACCTTACAACCGAGAATATAATGAATTACGAGTGCGAGTTGTAAGTAGAAGATTGAGAATGAATACAATGACTTTGCTCAAGTACGTGTATTAACAATAGGTTCGGCAATCTTCAAGTCATGAGAGTTGGCTTCTATTTATATATGGCCAAGCAGCATAGCCGTTATCTCCAACTTCGACGGGAAGTCCTTTGTGACCGTTGTTAAGGACTTTCCGAGTCACTCGTAAAGTATCCGTTGTGATAAGAACGTTGGACAACGGTTCTTAACTCTTTGGAAGTTCCAAAGTCACCGGCGGTGTCTTCAAGGATAAGGTGGAAACCACCGTTAAGCTTGGCGTTTCAGTTTTCCAAATTTTGAAATAGACAACCCCGGCGGAATCTTCCGAGGCTAGGTCGAGAAGGGGAAAAGCCATGTCCGCTGGTGATTTGACGTTTTGAAGCCAGGTTACTTTCGTATTTTCAAATGGTGTAGCCTTGTTAGAATAACCTACAAAAGTATATCAAATTGGTTCTCAAAGTATAAAATACTTTGGTCCAAGATTAGACACGAGATAATAATATAATCAAGATAATTAAGCGACTAATTATCCGAGTCGGAAAGTGAATGGAATTTTTTGAGTCTAATATCCATGAAACTCAAAATTCCATCCGAGTTAGTCCACGCAAGAATCAAGTTACATAAAGAATATCGAGTGAAATAGCTTGATATTGACTAAGCATGATTATGACTAGAAGCGCCGACTATAACAGAATAAGGCTTGTAACATGAAGTCGGATCCGAGCGCGGTTATGCGAATGCTAGTCAATTGAACATGCGATACATCTAAGTGATGAGAGACTCGGACTCGAGTGAGATAGCGTGAACACATTCCGAGTCACACGAGACAAGCAAGAATATGTGAAGTAAACGTTATATCACTTAGAAACTATACTATATCACTTAAGAAAAGATTCTAAAGTGCGAGAGAATGCCTTGGAATCAAAACCTTATAAGTGAGAAGTTCTGATATCTAATTCCTTCGATAGAACTCAAAAAGTGCGCAGCGAGTGTCCGAGTCTTCAACGACCTTTCGAAGTCGAGCTTAGAAAGAGTCAAAACAGAATTACTAAGGCGACTCGGAATTGAGCAACTCGGAATGTTATGACTCGGATCGAACAAACTCAAGAGCCGGTTCGGATACCAAAGAACAAGTCAATGAGACTCAAGCAAGATCAACCAACTAAAGATAAACTTATTCAACCAACAAACTTGGTAAATTAAAGGACAGGTAAAGCTTTCAAATATGCATCCAGCCACCCACCTGAAAATATACTTTCGACGTCAATAGTGGAGTAAAAACGCAATCTTCGTTGCATAATCTGTGTGCATTTTCTAAAGGTTTGCTCGGGAGACACTCGAGTCACTCTAGAGGGGGTGAATAGGGTGATGGAATATTTTTCTTCAAAAACAAACACTTTTTGCGAGAGGACAGATAGAAACAGATTCTGAGTCTAAATGAAGTAAGACAAGTATGAACTCACAATTGCAGTGAGGAGTAAAAAAGCGAGATAAAGCTGAAACTTTTAATCTGCCTGAGTCTAGAATGAACTCAGGATGTTCAAACACATAAAGTACGTGGAAACCCTCCTGGGGCAGAAAACTATGGACCGTGCTAATCCAAGCACGAAGTCAAATCCACTATTTTGAGTCCACAAAATATAGTAGATCGATCGAACCCGAGTTGCTCCCTTAAACAACTCTTTATAAGTTTTTTCTAGACTCGTAAATTCCCTTGTCTGATCTAGTACTTCCTAGCTGAGATAACCCTTACAGCTAGGGACAACTAAGCTGAGTTAACCCTTACAGACTTAGTCAAGGGACCTTCCTTAAAGAGTAAGAAGGTGTTTGTAACTAAGTACAAGACCTTACAACCGAGAATATAATGAATTACAGAGTGGGAGTTGTAAGTAGAAGATTGAGAATGAATACAATGACTTTGCTCAAGTACGTGTATTAACAATAGGTTCGGAAATCTTCAAGTCATGAGAGTTGGCTTCTATTTTTATATGGCCAAGCAAGCATAGCCGTCATCTCCAACTTCGACAGGATGTCCTTTGTGACCGTTGTTAAGGACTTTCGAGTCACTTAGAAAGTATCCGTTGTAATAAGAACGTTGGACAACGGTTCTTAACTCTCTTGGAAGTTCCAAAACCACCGGCGGTGTCTTCAAGGATAAGGTGGAAACCACCGTTAAGCTTGGCGTTTCGGTTTTCCAGATTTTGAAACAGACAACCCCGACGTGAATCTTCCGGGGCTAGGTAAGAGAAGGGGAAAAGCCATGTCTCGCTGGTGATTTGACGTTTTGAAGCCGGTTACTTTTGTATTTTCAAAAGGGGTAGCCTCGTTTGAATAACCTACAAAAGTAAATCAAATTGGTTCTCAAAGTATAAAATACTTTGGTCCAAGAATAGACACGGATAATAATATAATTAAGATAATTAAGCGACTAATTATCCGAGTCGGAAAGTGAATGGAATTTTTTGAGTCTAATATCCATGAAACTCAAAATTCCATCCGAGTTAGTCTACGCAAGAATCAAGTTACATAAAGAATATCGAGTGAAATAGCTTGATATTGACTAAGCATGATTATGACTAGAAGCGCCGACTATAACAGAATAACGCTTGTAACATGAAGTCGGATCCGAACGCGGTTATGCGAATACTAGTCAATTGAACATGCGATACTTCTATGTGATGAGAGACTCGGACACTGAGTGAGATAGCGTGAACACATTCTAAGTCACACATAGACAAGCAAGAATACGTGAAGTAAATGTTATATCACTTAGAAACTATACTATATCACTTCAAAAAGATTCTAAAGTGCGAGAGAATGCCTTGGAATCAAAACCTTATAAGTGAGAAGTTCTGATATCCGATTCCTTCGATAGAACTCACAAAAGTGCGCAGCAGATGTCCGAGTCTTCAACGACCTTTCGAAGCCGAGCTTAGAATGAGTCAAAACAGAATTACTAAGGCGACTCGGAATTGAGCAACTCAGAATGTTATGACTCGGATCGAACAAACTCAAGAGCCAGTTCGGATACCAAAGAACAAGTCAATGAGACTCAGCAAGATCAACCAACTAAAGATAAACTTATTCAACCAACAAACTTGGTAAATTAAAGGACAGGTAAAGCTTTCAAATACGTATCCAGCCACCCACCTGAAAATATACTTTCTAATGTCAATAATGGAGTAAAACGCAATCTTCTTTGCATAATCTGTGTGCATTTTCTAAAGGTTTGCTCGGGAGACACTCGAGTCACTCTAGAGGGGGTGAATAGGGTGATGGAATATTTTTCTTCAAAAACAAACACTTTTTGCGAGAGGACAGATAGAAACAGATTCCGAGTCTAAATGAAGTAAGACAAGTATGAACTCGGAATTGCAGTGAGGAGTAAAAAGCGAGATAAAGCCGAAACTTTTAATGCATGCGAGTCTAGAATGAACTCGGGATGTTCAAACACATAAAGTACGTGGAAACCCTCCTGGGGCAGAAAACTATGGACCGTGCTAATCCAAGCACGAAGTCAAATCCACTATTTTGAGTCCACAAAATATAGTAGATCGACCGAACCCGAGTTGCTCCCTTAAACAACTCTTTATAAGTTTTTCTAGACTCGGAAATTCCCTTGTCCGATCTAGTACTTCCTAGCTGAGATAACCCTTACAGCTAGGGACAACTAAGCTGAGTTAACCCTTACAGCTCAGTCAAGGGACCTTCCTTAAAGAGTAAGAAAGTGTTTGTAACTAAGTACAAGACCTTACAACCGAGAATATAATGAATTAAAGAGTGGGAGTTGTAAGTAGAAGATTGAGAATGAATACAATGACTTTGCTCAAGTACGTGTATTAACAATAGGTTCGGAAATCTTCAAGTCATGAGAGTTGGCTTCTATTTATATATGGCCAAGCAGCATAGCCGTCATCTCCAACTTCGACAGGATGTCCTTTGTGACCGTTGTTAAGGACTTTCCGAGTCACTTAGAAAGTATCCGTTGTGATAAGAACGTTGGACAACGGTTCTTAACTCTCTTGGAAGTTCCAAAACCACCTGGCGGTGTCTTCAAGGATAAGGTGGAAACCACCGTTAAGCTTGTTGTTTCGGTTTTCCAGATTTTGAAACAGACAACCCCGACGGAATCTTCGGGGCTAGGTAAGAGAAGGGGAAAAGCCATGTCTCGCTGGTGATTTGACGTTTTGAAGCTCGGTTACTTTTGTATTTTCAAAAGGGGTAGCCTCGTTTGAATAACCTACAAAAGTAAATCAAATTGGTTCTCAAAGTATAAAATACTTTGGTCCAAGAATAGACACGAGATAATAATATAATCAAGATAATTAAGCGACTAATTATCCGAGTCGGAAAGTGAATGGAATTTTTGAGTCTAATATCCATGACACTCAAAATTCCATCCGAGTTAGTCTACGCAAGAATCAAGTTACATAAAGAATATCGAGTGAAATAGCTTGATATTGACTAAGCATGATTATGACTAGAAGCGCCGACTATAACAGAATAACGCTTGTAACATGAAGTCGGATCCGAACGCGGTTATGCGAATACTAGTCAATTGAACATGCGATACTTCTATGTGATGAGAGACTTAGACCTGAGTGAGATAGCGTGAACACATTCCGAGTCACACAGAGACAAGCAAGAATACGTGAAGTAAATGCTATATCACTTAGAAAATATATTATATCACTTCAGAAAAGTTTCTAAAGTGCGAGAGAATGCCTTGGAATCAAAACCTTATAAATGAGAAATTCTTATACCGATTCCTTCGATAGAACTCGGAAAAGTGTGGAGTAGTGTCTCGAGTCTTCAATCTCCCCTTTTTGATGAAAGGCATTCCATACTTAGATAGAAACTTTGTTAGTGATATCGATCTGTTTTTGTAAACGTTGCGCAGAAAATAGAACGAGTAAAGCAACCTTAAAGTAATAGATACGCAGCAATTATCAATAAAATGTATATAAACTCGGAAAAACTTACATAAGACAATGAACTCAGAAAATGAAAGAGAATGCATTAGTTCATTGAAGTTAAAGAATATACACAAAGAGAGAGAGAAACTCCCTTAAACAAGACAACAAGTTTTTCTATCTATATTCTCCCCTTGCCTTTCAGCAAAAACAATAAAAGAAATGGGAAGAATACAATAGTTAGTACAAATTTGATGTCCGGACAAAAGAAATAAGTAGAAATCTCTTAAAAAGAAGAAGAATCGCGGATCGTGGAATTGTGACACGGTGCATGGCGCCTACGAGGGAGAGGGGGATGTCCGAGTAGAAGCGGAGGGATGAGAGGTACGCCGCCGCTGGTAGGATCTTGACGATGTGCTTGAGCGCGGCGGAGGGAGGACATGGATCGCCGTTAAGGGCTCAGCTCCGAGTGGCTGACCCGGAATAAGAGGATCTAGAGGTTCCTCCCTGTGAACCTTAGTAGGCTGGAGGGGCTACTCGGTCGACCCACTGCATGTTGTCGTAGCGCAGCTGGGTCTTCGACCCACTCGGACTACTGTCCGAGCCGAGTACTTGCCAGTTGAGCTTGAGGAGCGATCGACCCTCGACTGTCTTTCCTTCTTCTTCTTTTTGTGTCTCCCCTTGCCCAAAAGGAGCTGCCTCAGCCGCAGGCTCCTCGGCGTCTGCTACTTTGTTGTCCGCTTCTTCTTCCTCCCCACTTTACGAGGAGGTCGGGGCCGGTCTCGAGGATGCTTCGGATGTGTCCGAGTCACCGTTGTCCTGAGCCGCCTTGGACCATCTCTCGCCTAAGGAGCTCGACCAGCTCCCTTTGCTCCTTCACCAAACCCTTCATCTCAAGAACTAGATCTGTTTGCTCTTGGATTTGAGATTGGGTTGTTTTTGGTTGATGGTCATAGGCTGATAATAATCTTGAATGACCAAAGCATGTCCTTGAATTCGAGCACACGGAGTTAATTTTGTTCATGAAAGCGAAGGACAAAATAGCGGAGAGAGACTTGGAAGCACCTGAGGTGGAAACACCGACAGGTGGGGCAAGAGAGAGAGAGAGGTTTCTTTCCGAGTGCGAGGCGGAGAAGGAGGCCTCGGCTCCGAGTTGTGTACCCGGATACCAGGCTGAGTTTCCTGGTACCCCATACCCCGGAGTTCCTTCTTGCCGACAACAACGGCGGCCTTAGACACAACATTTGGGTCCGAGGGGAGAGGAACCTTGAATTGTTTAAAGACAAGGGTGAGAAGAGCACCGAAGGGAAGAGAGATGTTCTTCTTATTTTGGAGTTGAGCTGGCACAGCTGCCATCCGCTCAATGAGAGAGGGAAGAGGTCAACTTCGTAGCCCTCAAGAATGTCAAAAAGAGCCTTTAAATGCTTGGAGTTGGGGTTATCCTTGCTGGAATGCTTGAGAGGTTAGTAGTTAGAAATAAGGCTAAAATTGTTGCCTAGGGGTACAATCAAGAAAAAGGAATTGATTGTGTGGAAACCTTTGCACCTGTTGCTAGGATTGAGGCAATCGAGAATCATATTAGCATTTTCATCTAGCATGAGCAGTCAAATGTGCCTTTCGAATGGTTTTATTCAAGAAGAATTCTATGTTGAGCAACCCTCTAGATTTGAAAACTCAAAATTTCCAAATCATGTTTTCATATTGCAAAAAGGCTTTATATTGTCTTGGTTGAAAATAATTTCAAAAGAGGTCAGATTGACAAAACTCTTTTCATAAAAACCAAGGGGAAAAATTTTGTTATTGCTCGGATTTATGTTAATGTTATCATTGTTGGAGCTACTAATGAAACTCTATGTCAAGAGTTTTCTATGTTGATGAGACAGAGTTCCAAATGAGTATGATGGGAAAACTCAACTTCTTTCTTGGTCTACAAATCAAACAAGACAAGGATGGCATTTATGTTCATCAATCCAATTATACCAATGAACTTTTGAAGAAGTACAAACTACAAGATGTGAAGCACGTAGCAACACCTATGAGTAACAGTTTGAAACCGGACCTAGACGAAAAAGTAAAGCTATAGATCATAAACTCTACAGAGGTATGATTGAATCTCTTCTTTATCTCACATCTAGTAGGCCGAGATATCGTGTTCGGTGTACTGCCTTTGTGCAAGATTTCAAGCTAATCTAAAAAAATCACATCTCATTGCGGTGGAGAGAATTTTCGGATATCTTACGGGGACTTAGAATCTTGGTCTATGGTTTTCAAAAGACTCGGATCGACTCTCACTCGATACTCGGATGCTGATTATGCTGGATACAAAGTTGATAGAAAGAGCACCTCGGGAGCAAGCCAATTTACGGATCAATACCTCATCTCCGGCACTCAAAGAAACAAACTTATGTTGCTTTATCAAGCTGCCGAGGCCGAGTACATTGCAGTTGGAGCTTGATGTGCTAAGATTCTATGGATAAAGCAACACTTGAAGGATCTAGGGCTATCATTCACATCTATCCCAATCAAGTGTGACAATCGAGTGTAATTAGCATTACTAAGAATGCGCTTCGAGCACTCAAAGACAAAGCATATTGAGGTCAGGTATCATTTTCTAAGATACCACTCTAAGAAAGGTGATATTGAACTTGAATTCATTCCTACAAAATTTCAGTTAGCTGATATTTTCACTAAGCCACTTAGTCGGGATCGGTTTTGCTTTATTAGGAATGAGCTTGGTATGATTAATGCATGATTATGTGATTTCTAAGTAAATTATCCTTGCATGATTATGTGTTATGTGTTTTTCTTTTGTTTTAATAATAAATTGATCAATTGACGAGTAAGACTCAGCTATGAGTTATTAGTTCTCCGAGTGTTACGAGTCACTCGGAAAACATATTGAGTCGGACTCAATTTTTGAGCAAAATGGATATCAAACTTACGGGATTATCTCTAAATAAATAGAGAATTTCAGAAATTTTTCGAAAAGTCTCTATTCTCTATCTCGGACGCACGTTTCAATCAAAGAATTCTAGCCATTGGAAGAAAGCTGGTGGAATACTAGTCGTTAGAGTGTAGAACATCACACCCGTTTGAGACTGTCGTTTGAACTTTAGGTCGGACCGAAGGCTGAAGTCATTTCTTTTCGTTATAAATAGCACCTCGTTGCCTTTTTTTATTAGTTTGCTCTTTGCTCTCTTCTCTCGAAATTTCCGTTCTGTCATATTCACTTTTTGAATTCTAAGCTCTTTCTCTCTATCTCTTTGCTCTCTCGTTTCCTCTTTGTTTATCACTTTACACCATGCCTAAATGAGGTTCGGGACCAGAGTTGTTAGGGTCTGCAACCAACAAACCCCGTACCAAAAATACTCAAGAGGGTACCTCCAACCCCTAAAAATCTTTGTCGCCCAACACTTTACGTGGGATGACATGTTCTTCTAAACCGCATCTTTTTCGTGGTTAAAGCACATTCAAGACATTGGAGTCTACAATTACTTGTGCTTCAATGACTTCATCTATCCAGAAATCGTCGCCAAGTTCTACTCTAACCTATCTCATTCTGAAGGTGTCAAAACCCAAAAGTTCAAGGGAAGGTTGTTCGCATTAACCTCCCTCTTCCACGAAGCTTTTCAAAGTCTCTTCTATCTTTCTCAACTCCAACCCTATACCTTTCATGGAAATCATAAATTACTTCTTTGAAAAGTATGTCAAAGAAGTACCGAGTCGTGAAAGAACTTCTCCGTGACTCGGATCAAATGCGAGGCAAGGTCGCTCTGTTTCATTCCGATGAGAACCTTCTTCTCTCGAGCATTCTAGCAAGGAAAATTTGAACTCTATGATTCTCCACGCCTTGTTTGAGATTACGGAGGGCTACAAAGTACACATTTTCCCTTTCATTATTGAGCGAGATGGCCTCCGTGCCAGCTCAGTCCAAAAAATCCACTCCTTTTCCCTTTGGAGCTATCTTGAAGTTTGTCCTCAAACAGTTCAAGATTACTCTTCCCTCGAGATCCCAAAGTCTGTTTTACGAGGCTGCCATTGTTGTTGGCGAGAAAAGAACTTTTAGGCTATTGTTAAGTCGCATTTTATACGTATTTTTAGTAGCTATTTAGTTTATATTATATAGTTTATTTTATCTAAATTATCCTATTTTGTTTATTTTTAGGTAATTAACGAATAAAGTGGGGAAGAGAAGAAAAGTCGTTAAAAGTTGATTTTTAGCTATCGACAAGCATTCAAGAAAATATATGAAGTTGGTCCATAAATATGATATGTTATAAAATATTTATTTTATGATATTATATTTTAGGAAATCCTAATTGGAATAGAAAAGGAAACTTAGAAGAGAAGAAAGAGAAATAAACCCTAACTCCTTCACCTTATATATACTACTTATTATGAAGGAGAAAAGGGGCGGCTACACAATCAACCCTTCTTCCCTTGCTGTCCACGCAGCCACATACATCCCGGTCACTGCTGCTTGCTCACGTCCACTGCCCACACAAGCAGCCAGCCACCTAGCTACCCAGACCACCTCACGTTCTCTTGCTGCACCTACTGCCGCTGCTCCTTGTTGCACCTGTTGCCGCTGCCCATCCCACACCAACACCATCATAATCATCTTCATCATCATCATCCCGTGGCCAAGGAAACTAATATCGGTAGTATAATTTAGTTTTGTAATTATTACATTATGTTTGAGTAGTTTTCTTATACTTAGTATGATCAATTTGTGTGTTAATGATAAATAATAATTTGCATGGTGGATATAGATTATACTAAGTGTTTTTATAAATTTTATATCTTTGATAATTATTTGTTTACTTTTTAGTTATTTTCTTTAGTTTGTCAATTTTTATTTATAAATTTATAGTCTTTTATTATCGATTTCATCATCCCCCATAAAGATCAGTATTTTATATTAGTTTTAGTAATTTTATTTTAATTTAATTTTGAGTCTTTATATATTTTAATTTTCAGATTATTTTTCTGTCAGTTTTTATTATTTTTGAGTCAGATTGTTAGAAATTAGTTTTAAAATAGTTTCTTTTGTTATTTTTCGTGTTTTATTTTCTTTTAGGGTTTAAATAGAGTTCTAGTTTGATGTGATTAAATTTTAGAATTTTTGGAATTAATTTGATAATTTTTCAGATTTAATTCTTGAATTTAATTACTGTAGGTTTTTAGTGAAATAAATTCTGGAATTCGGTTTTCAATTTTATTTTTATATTTTTAGGGTCTGGTTAGGTGTAGAAAATTAGTGTTAATATTCTAGGCAATTTTAGTATTTATTTTCGTAATTAATTTAGTTGCAGAATTTTACTTATTTAATTTTCTGTTTTAGAATTTGTTTATTTTTTGCTTTAGTTTTCTGTTTTAATTATTCTAAAAAATATACAAAAATATTTCTGGGTTATTGTAGTTTTATTATTTTGTATAAATTATTTATTTAGTTATTAGACAATTTTCTATGAATTTTAGTTATTGATGTTAATTTATATTTTCTGTTTTGTTTTTAAGAGTAGTAAATTTAATTAGATTAAAACTTACATATTTATTGTATCTTTCCTCGTGGATTCGATCCCTACTTCCCCATGCTATATTCTTAATTATAAGCCTAAGTAGTGGTTTAATTTGTAGCCGTACGACAAGCTAACGACTATGGATACCAGGAGGTAAAACCCGGTGTCCGGGTTCATTCATCCGAGCTTACACCTCCCTCTCCTCCACCAACTCGGAAAGCATTAGCACTTCCACCTCCCTTAGCTGGTCCCTCTACTTATCTACCACCTCCTCCTCCATCTATTGCATCTTTTACCGAAATGGGAGGAAAGATCGCTACGTGTCCGAACAACTTCGAACACCGTACGCTCTCTCAAACCCATCTATGAAGGCACGGTGATCAACCGGAAGGTCATCCAGTCTTAGATCCAGGAGTGTCTGACCCTTATGCTTGAGTTTAAGGCATTATCAATGAACAACGCGAGCAGCTTCAACTCCTCCACGAATGCGGGTCTAAGGTCGCTTAGGACTCGAAACTTCGATACTTCGAGGAGTCCTCCAGTCGAATCAAATCTTCTTCGGTGAGGTAGAAAAAGAAGCTGAAATAGTAGCTGAAGAAGGAGTAGCTCAGCCTGAAAAGGAGAAGAAAGAGTTGAAGGAAGAGGAGAAGGGAAAGAAAGAGAAGAGGTTATCCCACCTAAGGGCCAAGGTGCAAAAGAACTCGAACCGAGGCTGATCTCCTCGGATCACGCTCCGAGTGAGTCGGAAGAAGCTGGGGACCTTAGTAAGTCCAAAGCTGCTGGCTCGAAGCACCAACCTCTGCTGTTTTTCGGGAGGATGAACATGAGGAGGATATGCCCTGGCTCGAAGAATTAGTGTTTTCGTGGTTGAATCCACTTTGAATTTGATAAATACATTGCTTGTGAAGTATGTGTTCATGTATATCCTATAGATCTACAATGAACTCCACTCCTTTGTATATGTCGGAGTCCATTGATCATTTGAGTCTCCAACAATTATTCCAAGAATTACATATCCGATTTGACCTATGGACGAATATGCAAGCATTCATTTCACGCTTCTTTGAATAATAGCAATGAGATGAACAGAGCAACTTCCGGACATCGCCGTGCTACTGCCGCCACGATTATCCACCTCCTCCTAAGCTTATCGGCGCAGGTGTAATGCCCGGCCCTCTTTCTCTCGACAGCAAGCCCCTCCTTTAAATATTTTTTTTATCGAACATCGGTTGTATTGTATTTTTTCCCTCCTTTTTGATGAAATGCTAGGGGAGAAAATCTAAAAACCCGATGTTTTGTTTAGGGAGTTCGCCCTCTCTTTTCGTGCAATGAATGAATTTTTTTACGAACAGACTTGTTTATGAGTTATACTTCGCCTACGATGCTCAAATAGTTAACTCTGTTATTTCCTTTTGCTTTTACTGCTCCGATACAATCTATTCATTTCTTTGCTCGATTTATTATCCGCATAAGCGTTACGAGTTATGATATGATCTAAAATGCATTCTATAAGTATGGAATGCCTTTCATCCGTTACTCTTTGCTCCGATACTTAAGAGAACATTACTTCTGTTCGATCATTGAAAATGAACACCCATGTTTTGCACTAACAAGTTTCTATCTTAAGTATAGAATGCTTTTCATAAAAAAAGGTAGATTGAAAACTCGGGTTTTAACTCTAACTCATTTTGACTATTACATGAAGACTCGGTATAAATCATTTCTCTCTTAAGTTTTGATTTCAAGTCATTCTGAGCACTATAGAAACTCTTATCTATGTTTTTATTATGTTACGATTAACTCGAAAGCGCCCTATTGCATATCTCCTACGCTGGTGTTTATGACTCACTCATACATCACTCGAGAATTATCGCATGGTCAAATAATTTCTCTTGCACATTTATTTTGAGCATTGATTGTGTATTTCAACGCAAAGAGAATTATAGTGTTAATTCCGCACTCTAAGTCGACTTATTTCCTGGAGAATTATTTGGCTAGATCAAGTTGTTATACTATGATGTTTTACTCTTTTAACTTGATCATCTTTAGAATTGACTCAAGATGGAATTTGAGTATATTGATTGTTAGATTCAGAAAATTCCATTCTTTCTAGCCAAAGATAATTAAGCACTTAATTTCTCTAATTTAATTATTGCCTGTGCCTAATCTTGGACCAAAGTATTTCATACTTTGAGAACCATGTGGTTTCCTTTTGTAGGTTATCCAAACGAGGCTAATCTGTCTTTTTAATTTCAAAATCAATCGGTTTCTACCGTTAACCACTAGTAGACAAGTTTTAACTACTTCGGACATGGCTCGAGACACCATGTCATGGTTGTTTGTTTCAAAAGCTGGAAAACTCCAACTCTAGGCCTAACGGTTGTTTCCACCATAACTTTCAGTCACCACCAAGTTATTGGACCATCTTTTGGAGCCAAGAGTCGTTGCACAACGTTCACATTTGAACAAATCTTTTACGAGTGACTAAGAAGAGCCTTTACAATGGCTAGTGAAGACTTACGTCCACAACCAAGACTCAACGATCATTTTGCCCGGTTGACTATAAGTAGAAGCAACTTCACAAGACTACAAGAGTGTATGAACTGAATTTATTGTTGAACTAATTCTTGTTCTCATTCTTACTCACTTTTCTATTTACAACTCCAAGTCTTTATTTAATATTTTCCGAGTTGTAAAGATAGTGTTGTATCGATTACATTATTTTCTTACTTTCTAAGTAAGGTCCCTTGACTGAGCTATAAGAGTTAACTCGGCTCGGTTGTCCCTGATTGTAAAGGTTACCTTAGTTAGGAAGTACTAGATTAGATAAGGGAACTTCGAGTATAGGAGAACTTTATAACGAATTGTTTAAGGGAGCAATTATTGTTGAGTCTGTCCTTTGTATTTTATGGATTCAAAATAGTGGATTTGACTTGGTGCTCGGATTAGCACTCTCCGTGGTTTTCTGCCGTAGGAGAATGTCCATGTATGTCCGTGTTATTGCCTGTCTGAATCCAATCTAGACTCAAAATCTGCTCGTAGTTTGTATTGGCACAAAAATTGTTTAATTTTCTCCATCACCCTATTCACCCCCTTTAGGGTGACTTAGACTCTCCAAGAGTAGACCTTCACCACTATCACTTCCAAAGAGCCCGTAGTGGAGATCGAGCACAATGCTAATGATGAAGAACTTTACGGATTCAAAATTGTCGCTGCCTTAGAAAGGGATGAAGTACCTTTTACCTTTAATCCTTATGGCGACCCTATAATCGATGCTTAGGAAGAAGTGATATTTTCCGGGTCTTCTTGTAGGCCGAAGGGCATACCAGCCTATTTTTCCACCTCTTAAACCCACTAATAATTACAATTTTTGAATTGGCTATCAACCTACTACTAAGGAAATAGCTCAAGCTAAGTGGGAAATCCAAGTGAAGAGGATTGTACCACACGAGTCTACTCTATTAGCCCTTTCCTTATACTACGAATGGACAATTTCTAAGAGAAGGAGACAACTTTCCTTATTATGGTTTTCATGAGCGTTATTACATCAATGAAAAGGGTATCCTAGTACCTGATTTTCATGATCGGGAGCATCAAAGTGTTGCGTTTAAGCTTCACAAGAGAGTCCACACGAGACTAGAAGCTTCCCCCTCAAAACGACGTCGTTTCCGGCGCCTGCCTTCTAGAACCATCAAGTGCTTTGCCGCATTTTTGCTTAGAGAGTCCTTGGAGACACAAATAGGGCACGAAATCCTAGGACGTTCGGTTGGCCGGCGCCCGCCATCCCCTTTTCATCCGATTCTATCCGATTTTATCCCTTTCTTTTATGATTCTATCTCTTAGGATTTGGCCTGATTTTATTTCAGTTGTTTGCACGGTTGGATGGAGGCAAACCCTAGATCATTTGTTACCTAGGTCTTCTCCTATAAATAGAGCCGTATAGCTAGGGACAGTGAGCTGAGTTAACCCTTACAGCTCGGTCAAGCGAACTTACTTAGAGAGTAAGAAAGAGAGTTTGTAGCGAGTACAAGACCTTACAACTCGGAGAAATATTAAATACGGAGGTAGAGTTGTAAGTAGAGGATTGAAAATGAATACAATAACTTTCGCTCAAGTATGTGTATTAACAATTGGTTCAGCAATCTTCAAGTCTTGAAAGTTGGCTTCTATTTATATATGACCAAGCAACTTAGCCATTGTATCCATCTTTTAACTGGAAGTCCCTTTATGACCGTTGTAAAGGATTTTCCGAGTCACTCGAGAAAATATCCGTAGAGATATGAATGTTGGACAACGGCTCTTGACTCCTTTGGAAGTCCCAAAACCACTTGGTGGTGTCTTGAAAAGTAAGGTGGAAACTACCGTTGAGCTTAGTGTTGCAGATTTCCATTTTTGGAAACAGGACAACCACGACATAGTGTCTAAGCCTAGGTCACGAGTGGAAAAAGCCTTGTCTGCTGGTGATTTGACGTTTTGAAGCCGGTTACTTTTGTAATTCAAAAATAAGATAGCCTCGTTTGAATCAACTATAAAAGTAAATCAATTTGATTCTCAAAGTATAAAATACTTTGGTCCAAGATTAGACACGAGATAATAACATAATTAAGATAATTAAGTGACTAATTATCGGACTCGGAAAAGGAATGGAATTTTACGAGTCTAATATTCATGATACTCAAATTCCATCCTAATCGGTATAGAATATAATCAATTCACAAGGAAAACATCGAGTAGACAAACTTGATCTAGACTAAACAATGTTCAAACAAGATATGCTTGACTTAGAATAATAAATGTATTTCCTGGAACATGAAGTCGGACCTGAGTTTATATGCATGAAAGAAAGTGTTTGAACATACGATATACCTGAGTGTTGAGTGACTCGGAATTGAGTGTGAAGCGGCATATAGAAATATGCTTTACGAGTCGATCGGAACAAATATAGTACATTTTATAACACTCGAGAAAATGCTATATCACTCAAAAAAGTTTCTAAGGCACGTAGAATGACTTGAAATCAAAACCTTATAAGAGATGAAGTCTTTATACCGATTCCCTGATAGAACTCGAAATGTGTAAGTATAGAGTCCGAATCTTCAAGCAAGGTGGGACAACCTGAGGGCCATAATTCAGCTTTCGAACGATTATATTTATTTCTATTTTTATTGTTTTCCGTATTGTGGTTTAAGAGATGTAATCGCTTTAAATTCCTTGCCGACCGATGTAATTTTCTCTATTTCTCGCTTTTCTTTATCGCTTTTCTTTATTGTTTTCCTTGTTATGTTTTGGTTGCTTTAATTTCGCTTAGCATGTTGTTGTATGCTTGTTTTCTCACATCATTCTAATACACTAGTCGAACTAGTAATGGCTGTCTTCGGATGGCCGAAACGGAAGGGTTTTCCCTACATTTTGTACCCTCGCCGCCGAATCCGGAGTCTTGGTTCGAAGACCGATGGAGTCATTTTAGCCTCTTTTGGTATTAGTTTTCCCATACTAAGATTGAAAGAGCAAATGTTATTTTTATTAGTTTTTCTTTCCTAAAACACCGATTGGGGACTCCCTTATTTTATATTTTGTTCTATTCAATTGCACATCTCGGTGTTTTCCGGTCGCGAGAACAGTAAGAGGAGGTTACGGATCTGCCCATCGAGGTAGAGGCCAAGGTTGACTCCGTCTGCCCTTGCCTCCGACCGGCGCTCGCCTTCACTGGCACGAGGTTGCCGCTGTATCTTGGGTGGTCGACGAGTGAGGCTTCGGTCCATATTGGTATTTTTATACCAACCTCGCCCTAAAGCCTCCGAAGGACCAAAACCCTAATTTTCCTGTATCCTTAATTAGAATATAAGATCCTGGGAGTTATAAAAAACATTCTAAAATAAAATAATTTATAAAACCGCCATTCAAACTTTGACTAATCAGATTTAATAAAATTCGAAAAATCTTAATAAAAGGTTGATCCCCACTTTTTAAAATGCATATTCAAAACCCTAAATCATTCTTTCCTCTTTCTTAAAAAACCCTAACGCCAAAGGGGCAAATCGTAGGGAAGCTCGGTCCCGGGTTGCCGTCTAGGCCGTGGTTCCTATAGTGAGAAACATAGTTAAGAATATTATACTTGATGAATGGTTTCTAAGTGGGTCGGAATAGGATGAAAAATTAGATATGAGTTTCTTAAAAGCTTAAAATGACTAAGAATCAAAACTATAGAAATATAGAGCATTATACCCGAGTCTTCAATCTCCCGCTTTTTATGAAAGGGATTCCATACTTAGGATAGAAACTAATCGGTTCAGCGAGTTAAGTTTTCGTAGAGAATGGATTAGAGCATAGAGTATTGATCTAAACAAGAGAAAATAATGATGAATATTTATATGTTCAACTCGAGATCAAAACATAATTCGAACATGTTTCTTAAAATAATAAGAGCAAATATGTTATAGAGTAAAAACAAATATATCGAGTAAGTATGAAACATATACTCGAAACAGAGATGCTCAGTAATAAGTTTCATTACTTATAGCTATTTGTACGAAATTGTAAACGAGACTAAGAAATGAAACAAACATAGAAACAACTAAGGGACAAACTCCCTTTAAACCAAACATCTATTTTTCCATATTTTCTCTCCCCTATGCCTTTCAGCAAAAATAACAAAAAGAGGGAGGAAAGAATAAGTAAATACATAAGTTGTTAGATAATAAAAAAAAAAGAAAACTGAGTTTGAAATCGGGAGGGAGGGGCAATCTACCGAGAAGTCAAAGATCGAGCAGTGCGTCTATGCCTGTATGCTTGAGTAGAAGCAGCTATGCAAGGTGGCATTAATATTGGTAAATACGGCCTAAGGTAGTGGCCTTAAAGCGGCCAACATCACCGGCTCTTCTACGGCACTCTTACCGTGATCGAAGAGATCACCTCGGGTTCTTTATTGCCCCGATCCTTTGGTTGAACTACTACTTCCACCTTGTCTCCTTCTTCTTCTCCTCCTTCAACTTCACTTTGGCCTTCTTACGCTTCTTCGGTAGAATTTTTGATTTAAACTCGGAAGAACTGGAGGACTCCTCGGATTTGTCGTCAATAGATTATGAGTCCTTGGCTGCCTTTGATCTTCTCTCTTGGAGGTGGCGGATCCGATCAAGTTGTTGCTTGATCACCTCCTTTAGCTAAACAATCGGGGCTTGACCCTGTCGAAGTTGAGTCGACCTTGGCTTTACATTAGATTCAATGTGGGGATGAAAGCTTGGAAAGAGCTTAGAGTTAATTTTGTCTCTACTGCTAGAGTACCAAGTTTGTTGGCTACCTTATGAAGAAGCTCGATAGAAGAGGCGAGACAGAAAAGTGGAAGGTCCAGCGAGTTAGAAGTGCGACCTTATGAGTAGTCCGAGTCCGAGGCGGAGGAGGAGGGGTGGTAACTTAGACGAGTGAATCCAGACAGACAAACTTGAAGTCCTGGTTGTCTCCAAGACCAGTGAGTTCATTTCTACCAAGACAAACGACATGCTTCAAGAAAGAGTTTGGGTCGGAAAAAGAGGGACCCCAAGCCGAGTAAAGATAGCTGTCAAAAGCGCCCGAAAGGATATGGAGTTTTTTCGTGTTAGATAGAAGAGAAGTAATCTGTTTGAGAATGAATGGAAAGAGGTTTACATCATAGTCTGTCTAGAATGTCATTAGATAACCTTGAAAGCTTTAGAATTGGGGCCCTCCTCCAGGCAGATAGTAAGAGAAGAAAGTCCTCATAAGTATGAAGCACGAAGTCCGGCTTACGAGGTGATCCGAGTCACAAAAAGTTCTTTCTGGATTGAGGAGGTTCTTTAGAGTATTTGGAAAAAAAGTCATTAGCAACTTCGTTGAAAGGGATGGGATTGGAGTTTAAAAAGAGGGACTTTACATCAAAAAGTTTGTGAAGTACACCAAGGTTGATGTGAACCATCTTCCGTTGAATAACGAGACGAGATAATGTTATCTTTTGACGAGATAGTAAGAGAAGAAATTCCTCATGAGTATGAAGCACGAAGCTTGGCTTCGAGGTCATCTAAGTCACGAAAAGTTCTTTTTGGACTGAGGATGTTCTTTAGAGTATTTGGCAAAGAAGTCATTAGTGACTTCATTGAAAAGGATGGGATTGGAGTTGAGAAACAGGGACTTCACATCAAAAAGTTTGTGAAGTAGACCAAGGTTGATGCGAACCATCTTCCCTTGAACAATAGAAGAGATAATGTTATCTTTAGTCTGTCATGTGACTATAATGAAGACTCGGACTTTACATATACATCATTCTGAGTTCCATAAAAGAATCGGGTATAAGACTTCGACCCTTATAAGGTTTTGCTTACAAGTCATTCTATGTGCCTTAGAAACTTTTCAGAGTGTTATAGCATCTTTTTTAGTGTTACGGAATCTATTGCATCCGCTTCGATCGACTCGGAAAGCATACTCCTACATGCCATTCTGCACACTATTCCGAGTCACTCGGACAACACTCAAAAATATATCGCATATTCAAACATTTACTATAACGTGCATAAACTCATATCTAAGTTCGTGTTCCAAGAATTACCATGTTAATTCATTCTTCTAAGTCAGCATATTTTGTTTGAACTTTGCTTTGTCTATATCAAGTCTGTCTACTTTAATATTCTTTATTTCACTTGATTCTCTTTTAGACTAACTCGGATGGATTTTGAGTCTCATGGATATTAGACTCGAGAAAATTCCATTCCTTTTCCGACTCGGATAATTATGCACTTAATTATCTTAATTAATTATCCGTGTCTAATCTTCGAGCAAAGTATTTTATACTTTGAGAACCAAATTGATTTCCTTTTGTTGGTTATTCAAACGAGGCTATGCTATTTTTGAATTACAAAAGTAACCGGCTTCAAAACGTCAAATCACCAGCAGGGAAGGCTTTTTCCTACTTCTAACCTACGCCCGAGCACTCGTGTCGGAGCTGTTTGCTTCCAAAACGGAAATCTACAACACTAAGCTTAATGGTGGTTTCCACCCTACTTTTCAGATACCACTAGTGGATTGGGACATCCAAAGGAGTTAAGATCCGTTGTCCAACCTTCACATCTCAACGGATATTTTCGAGTGACTCGGAAAATCCATTGCAACGGTCATAAATGACTTCTAGTCGGAAGATGGTCACAATGGCTAATTTGCTTAGTCATCTATAAATAGAAGCCAACTCGAAGACATGAAGATTGCTAAACCAATTGTCAATACACGAACTTAAGAAAAAGTCATTGTATTCATACTCAATCTTCTACTTATAACTCCAACTCGTATTTCATATTCTCCGAGTTTTAAGGTCTTGTAATCGATTACTAACGCTTATTCTTACTTTCGAGTAAGGTCCCTTGACCGAGCTGTAAGGGTTAACTCAGGTCGGTTTTCCCTAGCTGTAAAGGTTACCTCGGTTAGGAAGTACTAGATTAGAAAAGGGAATTTCGAGTCTAGGAAAAACTTGTAAGGAATTGTCTAAGGGAGCAATTCTGATTGAGTCTATATACTATATTTTGTGGATTCAAAATATTGGATTTGATTTGGTGCTTGGACTAACACTGTCCGTGGTTTTACTGCCCGAGGAGGGTTTCCACGTAAAGCATAGTTCATACTTTTTGAGTTCAATCTAGACTCATAATATGTTTCCGCCTTTATTCTATGCAAAAGAGTTTGATTTTCTGAAAAATCTTCCATCACCATATTCACCCCCTCTAGGGTGACTTAACTACTCCAAGAGCAAACCTTCAATTGGTATTAGACCCTAGCCTTTTAGAAAGGATCTAATCATCCAAAGGTTTGAAGATCAAATGGCTCGGAAGAATAAAGAGTTCAATGAAGGAAGATCGTCCAGCAGACCACCAAAGTTCAAAGGTTCAAACTTTGTTCATTGGAAGAAGCTTATGGAATGCTTTCTACTGGATCATGATGAAGATGTATGAAACATCATACGAGAAGGCAACTTTATTCCCACAAAGCTGGAAGAAACAAGGCTACTCGCCTAAAGCAAAGGCCGAGTATACGGTGAAGAAGCAGAGAAGTTCAAAAAGAACTTCAAGGCGATGAACATTCTGATGTGCGCCATCGGCTAAGAGGAATACAATCGAGTGTCTGCGTGTGACACAGCCAAAGAAGTGTGGGACACACTTCTTAACACTTATGAAGGCAAAAGTCAGGTCGAAAAGCGAAGATAAGCCAATATCTTCACAAGTACGAGCCGTTCAAGATGGAGCCGAAGAAAACAACACTTATGGAATGCTTTCTACTTGGATTATGATGAAGATGTATGAAACATCATAGGAGAAGGCAACTTCATTCCAACAAAGCTGGAAGAAACAAGGCTCGTGCCTAAAGAAAAGGCCGAGTATACGGCTGAAGAAGTAGAGAAGTTCGGAAAGAACTTCAAGGCGATGAACATTCCGATGTGCGCCATCGGCTAAGAGGAATACAATCGAGTGTCGGCCTATGACACAGCCAAAGAAGTGTGCGACACACTTGTCAAAACTTATGAAGGCACAAGTTAGGTAAGACAAGCGAAGATAAGCCAATATCTTTACAAGTACGAGCTGTTCAAGATGGAGCCGGAAGAAAACATCACTCAAATGTTCATTTGCTTCACTGAGATTACCAACAATCTCAAATCACTGGGTAGAAAGATTTCCCACGAGGAAATGAGCGGACGAGATACTTAGAAGTCTACCCAAGAGAAGATGGGGTCCCAAGGTGACAACCATCCAAGAGGCTCAGAACCTTTCCTTCCTCGAAGCCGGATGAACTCATTGGGAATCTACAAACCCATGAGATCCACCTGGAAAAGGAAGATGCAGAGGTCGGCACCAAAAAGAACATTGCACTCGAAAGCCTCGGAAAACAGAGAAGCAAATTTGAGTTCATCCGACTCGAAGAGGTTCCCATGGCACTTATCGCCGGAGGCTTTAAAAGAATGATGAAACATAAAAGATGGGATAAGAATCCAAGATAAGATTTCTACAAGAAAGACAAGAAGGTTAGAAAAGGTAAACACTCTTCTCCTTCAAAGTTATCTTTAACTAAGAACTCATATTGTTTTGAATGTGGCAGCAAGGAACACATAGTCAAAGAGATAGAAAGAAGAAAAAGGCTATGAGGGCCACTTGGAGTGATAAAGACTCATCGGAAGATGATGAGGACTTAGATGATTTAAAATGTCCGATGGCACTCTCGACTCGAAGCTAAATCGAGTCGGACTCAAATTACTCGAGACAGTGAGGAAACAAATCCTCGGGAGGTAATTGAATACTTCCTCAAATTCTCCAAAGTGGATTTAGGCAAATATATTTTTACTTTGGAAGACAAGTCCAATTCGATTGTTCTCGGTTTAAAGAACAACTAGAGTCAATCACCTCCGAGAGCATTTCATTGAAAAATGAATTGGAAAAAATGAGACTTACTCTAAGAGAACTCAAGACTAGTGCTCACTCCAATGAGACCGAGTCTAAGTCACTCGGAAGAGAAAATGAGCAAGCTGAAACAAAAGCTCAACGAGTCTCAAGAGTTTATTTTAAAATTTACCAAAGGTCGAAAAATCTTGATATGCTCTTTGGGTCTTAATGTGTCTCCATCGAAAAGAAGGACTTGGTTTTAACAAAGAGGAGGAATCCAATTCCTACTCAAAACTTTTCAAAAGGGATTCCGGAACTCGTAAAGTTCGGGAAGGCTGAGGACAGATCCCATTCATAAGAATGAAAAGAGGACCGAGCCCGGACACTGCTTACGTAAAAAAACCTTCTCCACCGAAGACTCGGACCTCATACTTACATCATTCCGAGTTCCATCAAGGAATGAGGTATAAGACTTCATCTCCTATAGGGTTTTGATTTTAAGTCATTCTATGTGCCTTAGAAACTTTTCCGAGTGATATAGCATCTTTTCTAAGTGTTATAGAAACTATTGTATATGTTTTCGCTTGATTATGACTCGACTCATAAATCATACTCTTGTATGCCACTGTTCACACTGTTTTGAGTCACGCAAACAACACTCAGATATATCGCACGTTTAAACACTTTCTATAACACGCATAAACTCATATCTCGACTTCGTGTTCCGAGAATTACCATGTTAATTCATTTCTCAAAGTCAGTATATTTTGTTTGAACCTTACAGATGCCTAAATCAAGTCTGTCTACTCGATATTTTCTATTTGACTTGATTCTCTTTTAGACTCGACTAAGATGGATTTTGAGTCTCATGGATATTAGACTCGAAAATTCCATGCCTTTTCGACTCGAGATAATTATGCATTTAATTATTCTAATTAATTTATTATCTCGTGTCTAATCTTGGGCCAAAGTATTTTATACTTTGAGAACCAAATTGATTTATTTTTATTGGTTATTCAAACAAGGCTATCCTATTTTTGAATTGCAAAAGTATCCGAGCTTTAAAACGTCAAATCACCAAGCAGACAAGGCTTTTTCCACCTCCGACCTAGCCCCGGACACTATGTCAAGGTTCTCTGTTTCCAAAACTTGAAATCTGCAACACTAAGCTCAACGGTGGCTTCCACCATAATTTTCAAGACACCACTAGTGGTTTTGGGACTTCCAAAGGAGTCAAGAGCCGTTGCCCAACGTTCACATCCCAACGGATATTTTCCGAGTGACTCGGAAAATCCATTACAACGAGTCACAAAGGACTTCTAGTCGGAAGATGGACACAATGGCTAATCTGCTTGGTCATCTATAAATAGAAGCCAACTTTCAAGACATGAATATTGCTAAACCAATTGTTAGTACACATACTTCGACAAAAGTCATTGTATTCATTCTCAATCTTCTACTTACAACTCCAACTCAATATTTAATACATTCTTCCGAGTTGTAAGGTCTTGTACTTAGTTACAAACACTCTTTCTTACTTTCTAAGTAAGGTCTCTTGACTGAGTCGTAAGGGTTAACTCGGCTCGGTTGTCCCTAACTCGTAAAGGTTATCTCGGTTAGGAAGTACTAGATCGAGATAAGGTAATTTCGAGTCTAGGAAAAACTCGTAAGGAGTTATCTAAGGGAGCAACTCGGGTTGAGTCATTCTACTGTATTTTATGGATTCAAAATAGTGGATTTGACTTCGTGCTTGGATTGGCACGGCCCGTGGTTTTCACGCCCAGGAGGGTTTCCACGTACTTTCTCAATTATCACTTTTCGAGTGCATTATAGACTCATACTCGACTACAAGTATTGTTTAACTATTAAACACTTCGAGTCTTAGTTTTATGAGTCTGTTCTTATCTCGAGTTCATTCTTGAAACACACTCTTCTTAGAGTGCTTTGTCTAGTTTTAAATACGAGCAAATTCCCTCATCACCCTATTCACCCTCCTCTAGGGTGACCTAACTTCTTCAAGAGCAAACCTTCAATTGGTATTAGTGCCAAGCCTTTCGGAAAGGATCTAACCATCCAAAGGTCTAAAGATCAAATGGCTCGTAACAACGGAGAGTTTGATGAAGGAAGATCTTCCAGCGAGACCACCAAAGTTCAAAGGATCTAACTTCATGCAATGGAAGAAGCTTATGGAATGCTTTCTATTGGATTATGAAGAAGATATATGGAACATCATACAAGAAGGCAACTTCATTCCAACAAAGTCTGGAAGAAACAAGGCTACTACCTAAAGTAAAGGCTGAGTATACTGGTGAAGAAACAGAGAAGTTCGAAAGAACTTCAAGGAAATGAACATTCTGATGTGCGCCGTAAGCTCGAGAGGAATACAACCGAGTGTCTGCTCGTGACACGGCCAAAGAAGTGTGGGACACACTTGTCAACACAAATGAAGGCACAAGCCAATTCAAGCAAGCGAAGATAAGCTAATATCTTGACAAGTATGAGCTGTTCAAGATGGAGCCGAAGAAAACATCACTCGAGATGTTCATCCGCTTCACTGAGATTACCAACAATCTCAAATCTCCGGGTAGAAAGATTTCCCATGAGAAAATGTGCGGAAAGATACTCGAAGCCTACGTAAGAAAAGGTGGGGTCCCAAGGTGTTAGCTATCGAAAAGGCTCGGAACTTGTCACTACCGAAGCCGGACGAACACATTGGGAAGCTTCTCACCCATGAGATCCACTCGGAATAGGAGGATGCAGAGTTCAGCACCAAAAAGAACATTGTGCTGAAAGCCTCGAAACCGGAGAAGCGAATCGAGTTCCTCCGACTCGAAGAAGATCCCATGGCACTTATCACTAGAGGCTTTAAGAGAATGATGAAGGACAAGAAATGGGATAAGAAGCTAAGAGAAGAGTTCTACAAGAAAGACAAAAAGGATAGAAAAGGTAAGCACTCTTCCTCTTCAAAGTTATCTTTGACTATGAACTCGGCTATTTTGAATGTGGCAGCAAGGAACACATAGTCAAGGACTATCCTAGGAGAAAAAGGGACAGAAAGAAGAAAAAGGCTATGATGGCCACATGGAGTGACGAGGACTCATCGGAAGATGACGAGGACTCGAGATGACTCAAAGGGTCCGATGGCACTCTCGACTCGGAGGTCGAGTCGGACTCGGATCAATCGAGACAATGAGGAAACAAATCCTCAAGAGGTAATCAAATGCTTTCTTAAGTTCTCCAAAGTTGATTTAGCAAAGTATATTTTCATTTTGGAAGAGAAGTCCAATTCGACTCTTCTTATTTTAAAGAACAACTTGAGTCGATCACTTCGAGAGCATTTCTCTGAAAAATGAATTGGAAAAATTGAGACTTACTCTTAAAGAACTCAAGACTAGTGCTCAATCTAATGAGGCCGAGTCCGAGTTACTCGAGAAGAGAAAATGAGCAGCTAAAGCAAAAGTTTAACGACTCTCAAGATCTTGTTTTAAAGTTTACTCAAGGTTAGAAAAACCTTGATATGCTCATAAGATCTCAATGTGTATCCTTCGAAAAGAAGGCCTTCGTTTTAACAAAGAGGAAGAGTCCAATTCCTACTCAAGACTTTTCAAAAAGATTCCGAAGCTGTGACGTTCGGGAAGGCTGAGCACGGTCCCATTCATAAGAATGAAAGGAGGACTGAGCCCGGACCAACTGATAAGAGAAAACCTTCTCCACCGGTTTATAAAAGAAAAGCTTTTCAAAAGAAAGAGACACAGACTCGGTTCTCTAAACAAAAGACTCAGAATTATACCAAACCCAAAGTCATTCAAATATGGGTTCCGAAAAGTCTTCTTCCTCAGAAATGGACCACAGTAAAGGGTGTTACTCGGGTTCGTTAGAGGAAGTGAGAAAGGTTAGTTTGTTTACGCTTTGTAGGTGACTCGAAGAGAACAAAAGGGCATTGGTACCTAAACGGTGGATGCTCATGCCATATGTCGGGAGATTCGGGGCTCTTTTCTGAGTTAGAAGAGTACAAGGGAGGAAAAGTTACATTTAGAGATGATAGCAAAGCCAAGATAATCGGGATTGGCAAGATTGGAAAAGCAAGCAATGCGGTCGATCCGGTATACCTTGTCAAATGGTTAAGATACAACCCGCTTAGCATCTCCCAATCGTGTGCCAAAGGTCAAGAGGTAAGATTCACTCGGACCAATTGTTATATTTCGATGATGCTACCAAGGAGATCAAGCTCTTAGGTAAGAGATCGGGTAACACGTATATTATTCCTCTTTCGACCCGAGTCGGAATTTATCATGTTTCAAAGCATCTCTTCATGATGACTCATGGACATGGCATCGTAGACTAGGTCATGTTAGCATGCATACTATTAAGAAACTTGCATCTCATGGTTTAGTAAGAGGATTGCCTAATTGTGCATTTAAGAAAGACAAAATCGTGAAGCATGCACAAAAGGGAAACAAGTCGGATCATCTTTCAAATCTCTGAAGACAGTTTCCACATCCAAGGTGCTTGAAATGCACCTTAGAAACTTTGTGGTCAAATCCTGTTAAGACCCTCGGAGGTAAATCATATGTACTTGTTATTGTTGATGATTACTCACGATTTACCTGGGTGTGTTTTCTTGAGCACAAAAATGAAGCATTCAAAGAGTTCAGCAAGCTCTGCAGGAAAATCGAAGTTGAGACTCGGGCTCGGATCTAGAGAATTCGAACCGACCATAGAAGGGAGTTTGACTACTTAGAGTTCACGAGTTTTGTGACAAGAATGGCGTATCTCACACCTTCTCGGCACCAAGAACTCCTCAACAAAATGGAGTGGTGGAGAGAAAGAATAGAACTCTTGAAGAAATAGCAAGGACTATGATGATTGAACACAATCTACCCTACTATTTCTAGGCTGAGGCGATCAACACCATACGAGCTCTACAAAGGGAAGAAACCCAATATTTTAAACTTCAAACCTTTTGGATGTAAGTGTTTTGTTCACAACAATGGTAAGGATCACCTGACCAAGTTTGATGCTCGACCGGATGAAGGTATTTTTCTTGGTTATTCATCTCATAGTAAAGCTTATTGCATTTTTAATAAAAGAACTAACCAAGTGGAAGAAAGCATCCACGTTGTGTTTGATGAGATTGAATAGGAAAAGCCAAGTAAATGATCATTCTCAAACCTGAAGCTAAGCAGAGATGAGGATTGTGATGAAAATGAGCTTATCAAGAATAAAATCCAACCAGCTCGGAACGAAGTGACCGAGAACAACCCGACTCGAACGAGACAACACAAGAGTCGGCTCGGAATGTTGCAAGACAATCGATGAACAAGTTCAATCGGAACAAAGTTCTGCAGATCAACCAACTCAACCTACGGATCTAGTGAATCGGAGAACAGGTAAAGCATTCAAGAATGCTTCTAGTCACCTACTAGAAAACATCTTATCCGACATCAACGGTGGGGTAAGAACTCGTTCCTCTCTCCAGAATCTATGTGCATTCACTGCATTCATCTCATTAACTGAATGCAGAAATGCACTAGAGGCCCTTAATGAACCTGAATGGGTAGAGGCCATGCAAGAGGAACTCAATCAATTCGAGAGAAACCAA
Source organism: Talinum fruticosum (assembly GCA_021018815.1). Classification (NCBI taxonomy): domain Eukaryota; kingdom Viridiplantae; phylum Streptophyta; class Magnoliopsida; order Caryophyllales; family Talinaceae; genus Talinum; species Talinum fruticosum. The sequence goes on from JAITYX010000040.1 coordinate 4,681,273, forward strand.
GTCCGGACTCGACCAAACGACCTTCTAACCACCCAGTCATAGGAACCAAATGCGTTTTCAAAAATAAACTTGGATGAAGGTAGGTTGGTAGTAAAAGTAAGGCTAGACTTGTTGCTCAAGGTTACAATCAAGAAGAAGGGATTGATTGTAGGGAAACCTTGCACTGTAGCAGAATTGAAGCTATTAGAATACTCGTTGGCATTTGCATCTAGCATGAATATCAAACTGTATCAAATGGATGTTAAATGTGCTTTTCTCAATGGCTTTATTAAAGAGGAAGTCTATGTTGAGCAACCCCTGGATTTGAAAACTCCGAATTTTCAAATCATGTTTTCAAACTGCAAAAAGCTCTCTGTGGTCTTAAACAAGCTCCCGGAGCTTGATATGAAAGACTAACCAATTTCTTGGTTAAAAATAATTTTAGGAGAGGTTAGATTGACAAGACTCTTTTTATAAAAACCAAGGGGAAAGACTTTCTTATTGCTCATATCTATATTGATGATGTAATCTTCGAAGTTACTAATGAAATTACGTAGTCGAGAGTTTTCCGAGTTAATAAGAAAGGAATTTCAAATGAGTATGATGGGAGAAGTCAATTTCTTTCTTGGTCTACAAATCAAGTAAGACAGAGATGGAATCTATGTCCATCAATCCAAGTATACCAAGGAGCAGCTGAAGAAGTACAAACTTCAAAATGCAAAGCATGCAGCAACCGCCATGAGTAGCGACCTAAAGCTGGACTCGGACGAAAAAGGTAAAGCGGTAGATCGAAACTCTATCGAGGTACGATTGGATCTTTGCTATATCTTACTTCCAGTAGGCCGGACATAATGTTTAGTGTCTGTCTATGTGCAAGATTTCAAGCTAATCTAAAAGAATCAAATCTCACTATGATGAAGAGAATATTCGAGATATCTTGCAGGGACTCGGAATTTAGGTTTATGGTACTTAAGAGACTCGGAATTGACTCTGTCCGGATACTCGGATGCTGATTATGCTTGGGTACAAAGTTGATAGGAAGAGCACCTCAGGAGCCTGCCGGTTTTGGGTCAATCCCGATATCTTGGCGCTCAAAGAAGCAAAACTCAGTAGCTCTATCAACTGCCGAAGCTGAGTATATTGCAAGCTGGGGCATGCTTGTGCTCAGATTTTATGGATAAAGCAACACTTGAGAGATCTTTGACTTACATTCAAATCTATTCCAATCAAGCGTGATAATGAGAGTGCAATCAGCATCACCAAGAATCCAGTTTAGCACTCAAAGACAAAACATATTGAGGTTAGGTATCATTTCTTAAGAGACCATTCTGAGAAAGGTGATATTCAACTTGAATTTATTCCTACTAATCTTCAATTAGCTGATATTTTTACTAAGCCACTTAGTGATGATCGGGTTTGCTTTCTTAGGAATGAACTTGGTATGTTAAACGCATAATTGTGTGCTTTTACGTGTGAAAATTCTTTGCATGATTATGTGTTGTGTGCTTATTTGCGTTAATAGGTGATTAGTTCAGTTGAACTAGTGATACTGAGCTAAGAACTATTTTTTGTCGGTGGTTTCTAATCACTTAGAAACTTAACCGAGTCAAACTCGGATTTTGAGAAAAATGGACATCGATTTCTGAAATCATCTCTATATAAGTGGAGAATATCGGAAGTTATTTTAAAAATCTCTCTTTTCTCTCTCTATCTCGTGCGCTGTGATAAGACAACTAGCCGTTGGGAGATAAGCTGCTGGAATTCTAACCGTTGAAGAAGAGAACAGTCACACCGGTCCGAGGTGACCACCGAAGAGCTAAGTACGAACGGATACTAAAGGATGCTTATTTCTCTATAAATAGCACTTATTTTCCTTCATTTTGTTACTCTACACTTTGCTTACTCTCTCTCTCAAAATCAAATCTTCGTGAACAAGCTCTCTACGATCAAAGCAACACTCGGCAATCTCAAGCTTAGTTAAGAACATCTCAAGTAAGCTCTGTTGCTCTCGGATCTCTCGTCTTCTACTCTTTCATTTTTCATTTTCCTTTTCCCTCACTCTCTTCAAGCTTTCTCTCTCTTTTTCTCTCTAAAGCTCATCTTCTATCTCTTTTCTACATCAACATGCCGAAAAGAGGTTCTCACTCCGATTTTCTTGGCTCCGCCACCAAGAAACCCCGCACAAAAAGCCGGAAGGCCCCTCAAATTCTAAACCTTTTGTCACCCAAGTAGCTCGCGGTGGATGATAAATTCTTTCCAACCACAAAATTCTCATGGTTGCCTTACATCTAATCCACTTGGGGTCTACAACTTTCTTTGCTTCAGCGAGTTCATCTACCCCGAACTCGTCTTTGAGTTTTATACTCATCTTTCTAGTTCCGAGGGTATCCTCACTTCTCGCATTCGGAACATCACTGTTCGCATCAATACTTCTCTCCTCCACCGTTTGTTCAAAGTGTCTTCTCTTTTCATGAACACCAACCCCATACCTTTCAACGAGGTTGCTGATGACTTCTTTGGGAAGTACGCCAAAGAATTCCCTAGGTCACACAAGAACTTCTCCGTGACCCAACTAAAGTCAAAAGCTCATCTTCTGTGTTTCCTGCCGATGAGAACCTTCTTCTCACAGCATTCAAGCAAGGGGAACCCCAACTCCAAGCACCTTAAAGCTCTTTTCGATATTTTAAAGGGCTACGAAGTAGACCTCTTTTCCGCTATCATTGAGCAAATGGCAGCAGTGTCGGCTCGGACTCGGAACAAGAAGAACACCCCTCTTCCTTTTGGGGCTCTTCTCACCCTCATTTTCAAACAATTCAAAGTTCCTCTTCCCTCATATCCTAAGGCGGTTTTACGAGGTCTGCCTTAGTAGTTGGCAAAAAGGAACTTCTTGGGTATGGATACCAGGAAACCCAACCGGGTGTCCGGGTCCATAGCTCAAAACTAAGGCCATCTTCTCTGCCTCGGACTTAGGAAGAAACCCCTCTTTCTCTTCCACCTTCACCTGGTGGTGCCTCCTCCTCGAGTGTTTCTCGGACTCTTTCTTCTATTTTGTCCACCGCATTCATGGACAAAATCTCTTCGTGTCCTTGGAACTCAAAGGAAATTCTCCGGTTATTGAAGACTGTCTTTCGGTCTATGACCATCAACCGTAAAACAGCCCAATCCCAAATCCGAGAGCAGCAAGATATGCTACTCGAGATAAAGGCTCTAGTTAAGGAGCGAGAGGAGCCGATCGAGCTTCTTCAGGAGAGGCGATCTAAGGCGGCTCGAGATCCGGTTGACTCGGACACTTATGAGGAATCCTCAAGTCCGGCCAAGTCCTCCTCGGACAGAGGAGAAGAGGAAGAAGAAGGAGTAGAAGCGGAGGAGCCTGCAGGCTGAGGCAGCTCCTTCCGAGCAAGGGAAGCAAGATGAAGAAGGACAAGGTACAACAGCTGAGGGTTCGGGTGCTCTCGAGCGCAACAAGAGGTAATCGGCTTAGACGAGCAGTCCGAGTGGGTCGGAGGACCCTGTTGACCATGGTGAGTCGGCAGCGGGTTAGCTTGAGCACACCCTTCAGCAGTCCAGGAGGACGTGCCTCCGGACGACCTAGTTCGGGTCGGCCACTCGGAACCGAGCCGATGTCGAAATCCTAGTGCTCGCCCGACGTGTTCAACTACATCTTCAAGATCTTATCGGTGCGGGCACACTACTCGTCCTTCATCTTCAACCCATACTACTCCATCCCCTCCTTAGTTCCTTACTTTTTTTTTTTTTACAGTATTTCATGTTTTCCTTTTTGTCCGGACGTCAAATCAGTACTTTCTTATTTTATTCTTCCCATTTTTGTTTTTTTTTTTTTTTGCTGAAAGGCAAATGGGAGAATAGATAGAAAAATTTGTTGTCTTGTTTAGGGGAGTCTCTCTCACCTTCGTAAATATTTTTCTTTGCCGTTAATGAAGTAAATGCATTTCATTAATAATTCCTGGCACTATGCTTAAGACTTATCAGGTCTTTACTCAAAGCAAGTCTTTCATTAATATTGTTTACTTGATTCGTAAATAATCCTGTTATCAACCTCCAATCTTTGCTTGTGTCTATCAGGATTTATTTATTTTCTTGCTCCGATACTTTAGCTCTTGCTATGAAATCTCAAGTTATTTTTCGAGCAAGTTTGCAAAATCAGATCTATATCACTAACAAAGTTTTTGTCTAAGTATGGAATGCCTTTCATCAAAAAGGGGAGATTGAAGACTCGGACCTCATACATACATCATTCTGAGTTCCATCAAGAAATCAGGTATAAGACTTCATCTCTTATGATGTTTTGATTTTAAGTCATTCTATGTGCCTCATAAACTTTTCTCGAGTGATATAGCATCTTCTCCGAGTGTTATAGAAACTATTGTATATGTTTTCGCTTGATTCGACTAAATCGGAAAGCATACTTTTGTATGCCACTCTTCACACTGTTATGAGTCACTCGGAAAACACTCGAGATATATCGCACGTTCAAACGCTTTCTATAACGTGCATAAACTTAGATCCGACTTCGTGTTCGAGAATTATCATGTTAATTCATTTCTCAAAGTCAGCATATTTTGTTTGAACCTTATAGTGCCTAAATCAAGTCTGTCTACTCGATATTTCCTATTTGACTTGATTCTCTTTTAGATCGACTAAGATGGATTTTGAGTCTCATGAATATTAGACTCGTAAAATTCCATTCCTTTTCCGACTCGAGATAATTATGCATTTAATTATCCTAATTAATTTATTATCTCGTGTCTAATCTTGGACCAAAGTATTTTATATTTTGAGGACCAAATTGATTTACTTTTGTAGGTTATTCAAACAAGGCTATCCTACATTTGAATTGCGAAGTAAGCGACTTCAAAACATAAAATCACCGGAAGACAAGGCTTTTTCCACCTCGACCTAGCCCCGGACTAATCGTGTCAAGGTTCTTTGTTTCCAAAGCTGGAAATCAGTAACACTAAGCTCAATGGTGGCTTCCACCGTAATTTTCGAGACGCCACCAGGTGGTTTTGGGACTTCTAAAGGAGTCAAGAGCCGTTGCCCAACGTTCACATCCCAATCGCTATTTTCCGAGTGACTCGGAAAATCCATTACAATGGTCACAAAGGACTTCCAGTCAAAAGATGGACACAATGGCTAATCTGCTTGGTCATCTATAAGAAGCCAACTTTCAATACATGAAGATTGCTGAACAAATTGATAGAACACATACTTGAGCAAAACTCATTCTATTCATTCTCAATCTTTTACTTACAACTCCAACTCATTATTTAATACATTCTTCCGAGTTGTAAGGTCTTGTACTTAATTACAAACACTCTTTCTTACTTTCTAAGTAAGGTCTCTTGACTTAGCTGTAAGGGTTAACTCTGCTCGGTTGTCCCTAACTCGTATAGGTTATCTCAGCTAGGAAGTACTAGATCAAATAAGGTAATTTCTCAATCTAGGAAAAACTTGTAAGGAGTTGGCTAAGGGAGCAACTCGGGTTGAGTCATTCTACTGTATTTTGTGAATTCAAAATAGTGGATTTGACTTCGTGCTTGGATTGACACGGTCCGTGGTTTTCCGCCCCATGAGGGCTTCTACGTATATTCCGAGTTACCACTTTTTTGAGTGCATTCTAGACTCGGATCGACTACAAGTATTGTTTAACTATTAAACACTTCAGTCTTAGTATTCTAAGTCTCGTGCTTATCCGAGCTCATTCTTGAAACACACTCTCCTTTGAGTGCTCGTCTAGTTTCAAATACTAGAAAATTCCCTCATAACCCTATTCACCCCCTCTAGGGCGACCTAACTTCTCCAAGAGCAAACCTTCATCCACCGATTTATAAAAGAAAAACTTTTCGAAGTAAAAGACACGGACTCGGTTCTCTAGACGACGGACTCATAATCACACCAAACCCAAAGTTATTCAAATCTAGGTTCCCAAGAGTCTACTTCCTCAGAAAAAGACCACGGTTAAAGGAGTTACTTGGGTTCGTTAGAGGAAGTGGGAAAGGTTAGTTTGTTTCGACTGGTAGGTGGGTCAAAAAAGAACAAAAGGGAATTGGTACCTAGACAATGGATGCTCACGCCACATATCAGGAGATTCAAGACTTTTTTCTGTGTTAGAAGACTACAAAGGAGGAAAAGTCACGTTTGAGGATGACAACGAAGGCGGGATAATTGCGATTGGCAAGATTGGGAAAGGAAGCAATCTGGTCAGCCCAAGTATACCTTGTCAAAAGGTTAAAGTACAATTTGCTAAGCATCTCTCAATCTGTGTCATAAAGGTCAAGAGGTAAAATTCACTCGGACCAATTGCTATATTTATGATGATGCTACCAAAGAGATCAAGCTCTCAAGTAAAAGATAAGGTAACACTTAAACTATTCCTCTTTCTAACCCGAGTCAGAATTTATCTTGTTTAAAAGCATCTTTTCGTGATGATTCATGGGCATGGCATCGTAGACTAGGTCATGTTAGCATGCATAACATTAAGAAACTTGCATCCCATGGTTTAGTTATAGGATTGCCTAATTGTGCATTTAAGAAAGATAAAATCTGTGAAGCATGCACAAAAGGGAAACAAGTGAGATCATCTTTCAAATCTCTGAAAACTGTTTCCACATCCAAAGTGCTTGAAATGTTGCATATGGACTTATGTGGTGAAATCCCAATTAAGAGTCTCGGAGGTAAATCATATGTGCTTGTTATTGTTGATGATTACTCAAGATTTACCTGGGTGTGTTTTCTTAAGCACAAAAATGAAGTATTCAAAGAGTTCAGCAAGCTCTGCAGAAACATCCAAGTTGAGTCTCGGACTCGGATCCGGAGAATTCGAATTGACCATGGAAGAGAGTTCGACTACTCGGAATTTGTAGAGTTTTGTGACAAGAATGACATCTCTCACAACTTTTCAGCACCAAGAACTCGTCAACAAAATGGAGTGGTGGAGAAAAAGAACCGAACTCTAGAAGAAATAGCAAGGACAATAATGATTGAACACAATCTACCCTACTATTTCTAGGCTGAGGCGAGTCAACACAGACTAATTACACTTTGAACAAATGCCTCATCGGACCCATCCTAAAGAAAACTTCATACGAGCTCTACAAAGGGAAGAAACCCAATAATTCATACTTCAGACCCTTTGGATGTAAGTGCTTTGTTCACAACAATGGTAAGGATCACCTGACCAAGTTTGATGCTCGATCGGATGAAGGTATTTTTCTTGGTCATTCATCTCATGGCAAAACTTATCGCATTTTCAATAAAAGAACTAACAAAGTGGAAGAAAGCATCCACTTTGTGTTTGATGAGATTGAACAGGAAAAACCAAGTGAGTCATCATTCTCAAACCTAAAGCTTAGCAAAGATGATGATCGTGATGAAAATGAGCTCATCAAGAATCAAATCCATGACACTCGGAATGAAGTCACTCAAAACAAAGTGATTCAGAATGAGACGACTCAAGAACCAGCTTAGAATGTTAAAGGACAATCAGATGAACAAGCTCACTCGGAATAAATTTCTGCAGATCAACCAATTCAACCTACATATCCGGTAAACCAGAGAACAGGTAGAGCTTTCAAGTATGCTTCTAGTCACCCAGTAGAAAACATCCTATCTGACATCAACAATGGGGTAAGAACTCATTCCTCTCATTAATTGGACCCAGAAATGCACTAGAGGCCCTTAATGAACCTGAATGGGTAGAGGTCATGCAAGAAGAACTTAATCAATTCGAGAGAAACCAAGTTTGGACTCGACCAAACGACCTTCTAACCACCCGATTATAGGAACCAAATGGGTTTTCAAAAATAAACTGGATGAAGGTGGGGTGATAGTAAGAAATAAGGCTAGACTTGTAGCTCAATGTTATAATCAAGAAAAAGGGATTGATTGTGGGGAAACCTTTGTACCTGTAGCAGAATTGAAGCTATTAGAATACTGTTGGCATTTGCATCTAGCATGAATATCAAACTGTATCAAATGGATGTTAAATGTGCTTTTCTTAATGGTTTTATTGTAGAGGAAGTCTATGTTGAGCAACCCCTTGGATTTGAAAACTCGGAATTTCCAAATCATGTTTTCAAACTGCAAAAAGCTCTCTATGGTCTCAAACAAGCTCCCGGAGCTTGGTATAAAAAACTTAGCAATTTCTTCGTTCAAAATTATTTTAGGGAGGTCAGATTGACAAGACTTTCTTTATAAAAACCAAGGGGAAACATTTTCTGATTGCTCGGATATATGTTGATGACATAATTTTGGAGCTACTAATGAAATTCTATGTCAAGAACTTTCTAAGTTAATGAGACAGGAATTTCAATTGAGTATGATGGGAGAACTCAATTTCTTCCTTGGTCTACAAATTAAGCAAGACAGAGATGGAATATATGTCCATCAATCAAAGTACACCAAGGAGCTGCTACGAAGTACAAACTTCAACATGCAAAGCATGCAGCAACCTCCATGAGTAGCGAGCATAAAACTGGACTCATACGAAAAAGGTAAAGCGAGTAGATCGAAACTCTATCAAGGTATGATTAGATCTTTGCTATATCTTACTTCCAGTAGGCTAGACATAATGTTTAGTGTCTGTCTATGTGCAAGATTTCCAGGAAATCCAAAAGAATAACATCTCACTCGCGGTGAAGAAAATTTTCGAGATATCTTGCAAGCACCCGGAATTTAGGTCTATGGTATCCAGAGACACGGAACCGACTCTGACTGGATACTCGGATGCTGATTATGCTGGGTACAAAGTTGATAGGAAGAGCACCTCAGGAGCCTGCTATTTTCCGGGTCAATCCACGATATCTTGGCACTCAAAGAAGCAAAACTCGGTAGCTCTATCAACTGCCGAAGCTGAGTATATCGTAGCTGGGGCATGCTGTGCTTAGATTTTTGGGTAGAGCAACACTTGAGAGATCTTGGACTTACATTCAAATCAATTCCAATCATGTTTGATAATCGAGTGCAATCAGCATCACCAAGAATGCGGATCAGCACTCAAAGACAAAACATATTGAGGTCATGTATCATTTCTTAAGAGACAATTCTGAGAAAGGTGATATTGAACTTGAATTCATTCCTACCAATCTTCAATTAGCTGATATCTTTACTAAGCCACTTAGTGAGGATCAGTTTTGCTTTATTAGGAATGAGCTTGGTATGTTAAACGCATAATTATGTGCTTTTACGTGTGAAAATTCTTTGCATGATTATGTGTTGTGTGCTTACCCTCTTTAATAAGTTATTGGTTTAGTTGAACAAGTGATACTCAGCTAAGAGCTATTATTTGTTTACGGTTTTTGAGTCACTTAGAAAATATCCATTGAGATATGAACATTAAACAACGGCTCTTGACTCCTTTGGAAGTCCCAAAACCATTGGTGGTGTCTTGAAAAGTAAGGTGGAAACCACCGTTGAGCTTAGTGTTGCGGATTTCCAGTTTTGGAAACGGACAACCCCGACATAGTGTCCGGGGCTAGGTCGGAGGTGGAAAAAGCCTTGTCTGCTTGGTGATTTGACGTTTTGAAGCTGGTTACTTTTGTAATTCAAAAAAGGATAGCCTCGTTTGAATCACCTACAAAAGTAGATCAATTTGGTTCTCAAAGTATAAAATACTTTGATCCAAGATTAGACACGAGATAATAACATAGTTAAGATAATTAAGTGACTAATTATTTGAGTCGGAAAAGAAATGCAATTTTCCGAGTCTAATATTCATGATACTCAAATTCCATCATAGTCGATCTAGAATATAGTCAAGTTGAAAGGAAAACATCGAGTAGACAAAATTGATCTAGACTAAACAAGATATGCTAACTTAGAATAGTAAATTAACAATGTAATTCCTTGAACATGAAATCGGACATGAGTTTATGTGCGTGAAAGAAAGTGTTTCAACATGCGATATACTCGATCGTTGAGTGACTCAAAGCCGAGTGTGAAGTGGCATGTAGAAATATGCTTTCCGAGTCGATCAGAATCAAGTGGAAACAAATATCGTAGATTCTATAACACTCGAGAAAATGCTATATCACTCGGAAAAGTTTCTAAGGCACGTAGAATGACTTGAAATCAAAACCCTATAAGATATGACGTCTTATACCTGATTCCTCGATGGAACTCGAAACATGTAAGTATAGAGTCCGAGTCTTCAATCTCCCCTTTTTGATAAAAGGCATTCCACGCTTAGACGTAAACTTTGTTAGTGATATAAATCTGATTACATAAACTTGCTAAGAAAATAACTTGAGATTTCATAGCTATTAGAGAAAGAAAAGCAATAAATCTCGATAGACAAGGAACAATTATTAATGAAATGTATTACTTCATTAAAGTCAAAGAAAAAAAATTTACAAGGGGTGAGAGAACCTCCCCTAAACAAGACAACAAAATTTTCTATCTATTCTCCCCCTTGCCTTTCAAAGAAAAAAAAAAAATGGGAAGAATACAGCAAGAAGGTACATATTGATGTCCGGACAGAAAAAAAACAAAAAGAAATAGAGAGACTAAGACGGAGGTGGAGCAGTCCTGGTTGAAGAGGAAGGACGAGCGGTGCACCGGCGCCGACAATATCTTGACGATGTGCTTGAGCGCGGCGCAGGAAGTACAGGGATCTCTAGTAATGGCTCGGCTCCGAGTGGTTGACCCGGAACGAGGTTGTCTAGAGGCTCGTCCTCCCGGAACTCGTCAACTAGAGGGGTATGCCCGAGCTGATCGGCTGCTGACTTACCATGGTCGGTAGGGTCTTCGACCCACTCGGACTGCCGGCTGAGCTGATCACTTCGGTTGCGCTCAGGAGCACCACGACCCTCGATTGCTTGCTCCGTGGCCTTCTTTTTCTTCCTCCCCTTGCTCGAAGGAGTTGCCTCAGCCGCGAGCTCCTCTGCTTCGCTTCTTCTTCTTCTTCTTCTTCCTCCTCCTCCTCTCCTCTATCTAAGGAGGACTTGGCGGGGCTCGAGGATTCCTCGGATGTGTCCGAGTTACCTTGCTCCTGAGCTACCTTAGATCTTCTCTCCTAGATGAGTTCGATCAGCTCCCTTTGCTCCTTCACCGAGCCTTCATCTCATGGAGCACGTCCTGCTGCTCTCGGATTTGAGATTGGGCTGTTTTCTGGTTGATGGTCATAGACTGGAAGACAGTCTTGAATGATCGAAGAATGTCCTTGAGTTCCAAGGACACAGAGGAGATTTTGTCCATGAATGCGGTGGACAAAAGGGAAGAGAGAGATTTAGAAGCACCTGAGGTGGAGCAGGAAGAGAAAGAGGGGCTTCTTTACGAGTCTAAGGCGAAGAGGGTTGCCTCGGCTACGAGCTGTGAATCTAGACACCGGTTTGAGTTTCCTGGTATCCATACTCCGAAGTTCCTTTTTGTCGACAACAACGACAGACCTCGAAATAGTGTTCGGATCTAAGGGAAGAGGAACTTTAAATTGCTTGAATATTAGAGTGAGAAGAGCACTGAAGGGAAGAGGGGTGTTCTTCTTATTTTGAGTTTGAGCTGGCACAGCTGCCATTTTCTCAATGATAGAAGGAAAGAGGTCTACTTCGTAGCCTTGTAGGATGTCAAAAAGAGCCTTAAGATGCTTGGAGTTGGGGTTCTCCTTGCTAGAATGTCTGTGAGATGAAGGTTCTCATCAGCAAGAAGCACGAAGACGTGCTTCGTCTTTAGTTGGGTCACGAAAAGTTTTTGCATGACCCATGGAACTCTTTGGCATATTTTTCAAAGAAGTTGTCAGCGGCCTCATTGAAAGGAATTGGATTGCTGTTCAAGAAGAGGGAAGAAACTTTGAAGCAGACGATGGAGAAGGGAAGTATTAATTCGAACAGTAATGTTCTCGAACTCTGGAGGTTAGAATACCTTAAGAGCTGGAAAGGTGAGTGTAAAACTCGGAGACGAGCTCGGGATAGATGAACTCACCGAAACAAATAAATTTGTAAACCCCGATCGATCAGTATGTGAGGCAACCACGAAAATTTTGTGGTTGGGAAGAATTTATCATCCAGACGCAATGTGCTCGGGTGACAAGAGGTTTTGAATTTGAGGGGCCTTCTTGGCTTTTTGTGCGGGGTTTCTTTATGGCGAGCCAAGAAAGTCGGAGTGAGAACCTCTTTTCGTCCTTTTAATGGAGAAAAGAGAGAGTAGATGAGTTTTTAGAAAGATGAGGAGAAAAGAACTCGAAGAGAGTGAAACGAGAAAAGTAAAAGAGTAGAAGAAGAAAGAGATTGAGAGCAATAGAGCTTACTTGAGATGTTCTTCACAAAGATTGAGATCACCAGGTGTCGCTTTAGACGCAGAGAGCTTGTTCACAAAGTTTTGATTTCGAGAGAGAGAGTAAGCGAAAAGTAAAGTAACGAAATGAAGGACAATAGGCGCTATTTATAAGAAAATAATCGTCCTTAATATCCATTCCGACTCAGCTCTTTCAGCAGTCACCTCGGATCGGTGTGACTGTTCTCTTCTTCAACGGTTAGAATTCCAGCGATTGTCTCCCAATGATTAGTTGTCCGAACACGGCGCGTGAGAGAGAGAGAGAAAAAGAAAGATTTTTAAAATAAATTCCAAAATTCTCCACTTGTGTAGAGATGATTTCAGAAATTTTATGTCCATTTTTCTCAAAGTCCGAGTCCGACTCAGCTAAGATTCTTAGTGACTTAGAAACCACAAACAAATAATAGTTCTTTTAGCTCAGTATCGGTAGGTCAATTGAACTAATAGTCTATTAACGCAAGTAATTATGTAACACACAATCATGCAAAGAAGTTTCACATAGAAAACACATAATTAAGCATTTAACATACCAAGCTCATTCCTAATAAAGCAAAACCGATCCTCACTAAGTGGCTTCTAAAGATATCAGCTAATTGAAGATTGGCAGGAATGAATTCAAGTTCAATATCACTTTTCTCAAAATGATCTCTTAAGAAATGATACCTGACCTCAATGTGTTTCGTCTTTGAGTGCTCGAACTGGATTTTTGTGATGCTGATTGCACTCGATTATCACACTTGATTGGAGATGTTTTGAAAGAAAGTCCAAGATCTCTCAAGTGTTGCTTAATCCATAAAATCCGAGCACAAGCATGCCCCCAAGCAGCAATATACTCAGCCTTGGCAGTTGATAGAGCTACTTAGTTTTGCTTCTTTGAGTGCCAAGATATTAAGGATTGACCCAAAAATTGGCAAGCTCTTTAAGTGCTCTTTCTATCAACTTTATACCCAGTATAATCAGCATCCGAGTATCCAAGTGACAGTCGGTTTTGAGTCTCCGGAGTACCATACACCTAAATTCCGAGTCCCTACAAGATATCTCGAATATTCTCTTCACCGCAGTGAGATGTGATTCTTTTGGATTAGCTTGGAATCTTGCGCACGTAGCAGACACTAAACATTATATCTGGCCTACTGGAAGTAAGATATAGCAAAGATCCAATCATACCTTGATAGAGCTTCTAATCTATTGCTTTACCTTTTTCGTCACAGATCCGGTTTTATGCTACTCGCTCATAGGTGTTGCTGCATGCTTCGCATCTTGAAGTTTATACTTTTTCAGCAATTCCTTGGTATACTTTGATTGATGGACATAGATTCCATCTTTGTCTTGCTTGATTTGTTGACCAAGGAAGAAATTGAGTTATCCCATCATACTCATTTGGAATTCCTGTCTCATTAACTCACAAAAATCTCCACACGAAATTCATTAGTAGCTCCAAAAATTATGTCATCAACATATATTTGAGCGATAAGGAAGTCTTTTCCCTTGGTTTTTATAAAGAGTGTCTTGTCAATCTGACCTCTTCTAAAATCATTTTGAACCAAGAAATTTCTCGAGTCTTTCGGACCAAGCTCCGGAAGCTTGTTTTAGACCATAAAGAGCTTTTGCAGTTTGAAAACATGATTCGAAATTATGAGTTTTCAAATCAAGGGGTTCCTCAACATAGACTTCCTCTTCGATAAAACCACTAAGAAATACGCACTTAACATCCATTTCATATAACTTGATATTCATGCTAGATGCAAATGCCAACAGGATTCTAATGGCTTCAATTCGGCTACAGGTGCAAAGGTTTCTCCACAATCAATTCCTTCTTCCCGATTGTAGCCTTAAGCCACAAGTCTAGCCTTGTTTCTAACTACCAACCTACCTTCATCCAGTTTGTTCTTGAAAACCCATTTGGTACCTATGACTGGGTGGTCGGAAGGTCGTTTGGTCAAAGTCCATACTTGGTTTCTTTCGAATTGATTGAGTTCCTCTTGCATGGTCTCTACCCATTCAGGTTCATTTAAGGACTCTAGTGCATTTCAGGTTCGATTAATGTGATAAATGCAGTGAATACACATAGATTCTGAAGAGAGGAAGTTCTTACCCCACTGTTGATATCACATAATATGTTTTCTAGTGGATGACTAGAAGCATACTTGAATGCTCTACCTGTTCTCCGGTTTTACTAGATGTGCGAAGCTGAATTGGTTGATCTTCGAAGTTTGTTCCGAGTGAACCTGGTAATCGGTTTGTCCTTTAGCATTCTCAGCAGGTTCTTGAGTTGTCTCATTCCGAGTCATATTGTTATGAGTCGTTTCATTCGAGCTGATTGGATTTGAGTCCTGATCGGCTTAGTTTTATCAAGGTCATCATCTCTGTTGAGCTTCGGGTATGCGAACGATGATTCACTTATTTTTCCTGTTCAATCTCATCAAACGCTACATGGATGCTTTCTTCCACTTTGTTAGTTCTCTTATTGAAAATGCAATAAGCCTTACTATAAGATGAATAACCCGGAAAAATACCTTCATTTGACCGAGCATCAAACTTGGTCGGGTGATCCTTACCATTGTTGTGAACAAAACACTTACATCCAAAGGGTTTGAAGTATGAGACATTGGGTTTCTTCCCTTGGTAGAGCTCATATGGTGTTTTCTTCAGGATGGGTCCGATGAGGCATCTATTCAATGTGTAGTTTGTTGTGTTGATTGCCTCAGCTCATAAATAGTAGGGTAGATTGTGTTCGATCATCATTGTCCTAGCTATTTCCTCAAGAGTTCTGTTCTTTCTCTCCACTACTCCATTTTGTTGAGGGGTTCTTGGTGTTGAGAAGTTGTGGGAGATGCCATTCTTGTCACAAAACTCCGCAAGTTCTGAGTAGTCGAACTCCCTTCTATGGTCGGTTCGAATTCTCTAGATCCGAGTGTGAGACTCAACTTGGATGTTCCTGCAGAGCTTACTGAACTCATTGAATGCTTCATTTTTGTGCTTAAGAAAACACACCCGGGTAAATCGTGAGTAATCATCAACAATAACAAGTACATAAGATTTACCTCCGAGACTCTTGACAGGGATTTCACCACATAAGTCCATATGCAACATTTCAAGCACCTTGGATGTAGAGACTGTGTTAAGAGATTTTAAAGATGATCTAACTTGTTTTCCTTTTGTGCATGCTTCACAGATTCTATCTCGCTTAAATGCACAATCAGGTAATCCTCTAACTAAACCATGAGATGCAAGTTTCTTAATAGTATGCATGCTAACATGACCTAGTCTACGATGCCATGTCCATGAGTCATCATGAAGAGATGTTTTTAAACATGATAAATTCCGACTCGGGTCGAAAGCGGAATAATATACGTGTTACCCGATCTCTTACCCGAGAGCTTTATCTCCTTGGTAACATCATTGGAAATATAATAATTGTTCGAGTGAGTCTTACCTCTTGACATTTCTCACACGGTTGAGAGATGCTAAGCATATTGTACTTTAACCCTTTCCCAAGGTATACTGGGCTGACCAGATTGCTTCCCTTTCCAATCTTGCCGAGTCCCGATTATCTTGCCTTTGTTGTCATCTCTAAATGTGACCTTTCCTCCCTTGTACTCTTCTAACTTAGAAAAGAGTCCTGAATCTCCCGACATGTGGCGTGAGCATCCACTGTCTAGGTACCAATGCCCTCATGTTATTTTCTGAGTCACCTGCAAGTCGAAACAAACTAACCTTTCGACTTGCTCTAACGAACCCAGTAACACTCTTTACTGTGGTCCTTTTCCGAGGAAGAAGACTTTTGGAACCCGGATTTGAATGAGTTTGGGTTTGGTCCGATTCCGAGTCTTTCGTTTAGAGAACCGAGTCTGCGTCTCTTTCTTTTAAAAATCTTTGCTCTTATAAACCTGGAGGAGATGGTTTTCTCTTGTAAGCTAGTCTAGGCTCAGTCCTTCTTAAACTTTACGGTTCGGAATCCTTTTTGAAAAGTTCGAGTAGAAATTGGATTCCTCCTCTTTGTTAAAACCAAGACCTTCTTCTCTGAAGGAGACACATTGAGATCCTAAGAGCATATCAAGGTTTTTCGACCTTGAGTAAACTTTAAAACAAGATCTTGAGACTCGTGGAGCTTTTGCTTTAGTTGCTTATTTTCTCTTCGAGTAATTCAGATTCAGTCTCATTAGATTGAGCACTAGTCTTGAGTTCTCTCGAGAGTAAGTCTCAATTTTTCCACTTCATTTTTCAAAGAAATGCTCTCAAAAGTGATTGATCGAAGTTGTTCTTTAAAGTGAGAAGAGTCGAGTGGAATTCTCTTCCAAAATGAAAATATACTTAGCTGAATCAACTTTGGAGAACTTAAGAAAATATTCAATTACTTCTTGAAGATTTGTTTCCTCATTGTCCGATTGATCCGAGTCTAGCTCGATTCCACTTCGACTCGGAAAGTGTCATAAGACACTTTGAGTCATGTAAGTCCTCGTCATCTTCTGATGAGTCCTCGTAACTCCATGTGACCATCATAGCCTTTTTCTTCTTTCCATCTCTTTTTCTCCTAGGACAGTCCTTCACTATGTGTTCCTTGCTCGCCACATTCAAAACAGACCGAGTTCTTAGTCAAAGATAACTTTGAAGGGGAAGAGTGTTTACCTTTTCTATCCTTCTTGTCTTTCTTATAGAACTCTTCTCTTGGTTTCTTATCCCATCTCTTGTGCTTCATCATTCTCTTGAAGCCTCTAGCAATAAGTGCCATGGGATCTTCTTCTAAGTCAAAGGAACTTAGATTTGCTTATCTCGGTTTCCGAGGCTTTCAGCGCAATGTTCTTTTTGGTGCCGACCTCTACATCCTCCTCTTCCAGGTGGATCTCATGGGTGAAAAGCTTCCCAATGAGTTCTTCCGGCTTTAGTAGTGATAGGTTCCGAGCCTCTTTGATAGCCGTCACTTTGGGACCCCATCTTCTCTTCGGTAGGCTTCGAGTATCTTTCTGCACATTTCCTCGTGGGAAATCTTTTTACCTAGAGATTTGAGATTGTTAGTAATCTCGGTGAAGCGGATGAACATCCGAGTGATGTTTTCTTCTAGCTCCATCTTGAACAGGTCGTACTTGTGAAGATATTGGCCGATCTTCGCTTGTCTAACCTGATTTCTACCTTCATAAGTGTTGATAAGTGTGTCCCACACTTCCTTGGCCGTGTCACGAGCAGACACTCGGTTGTATTCCCCGAGCTGATGGCGCACATTAGAATGTTCATTGCCTTGAAGTTCTTTCGAACTTCTCTGTTTCTTCAACCGTGTACTCGGCCTTTGCATTAGGCACCAACCTTGTTTCTTCCAGCTTTTTGGAATGAAGTTGCCTTCTCGTATGATGTTCCATACATCTTCATCATGATCCAATAGAAAGCATTCCATAAGCTTCTTCCAGAGTGCACGAAGATAGATCCTTTGAACTTTGGTGGTCTGCTGGAAGATCTTCCTTCATCGAACTCTCCGTTGTTCTTAGCCATTTGATCTTTAGACATTTGGATGGTTAGATCTTTTCCGAAAGGCTAGGCTCGATACCAATTAAAGGTTAGCTCTTGGAGAGACTAAGTCACCCTAGAGGGGTGAATAGGGTTATGATAGAATTTGCTCGAAAGTTAAAATAGATATGACTATGAGCTGAGTGAGAGTCAAGGATGAGCTCGGAAAAGCACCGACTCGGAATTCGAGTAAAGAATAAAGAAACAGATTAAACAGAGCTTTAAAACTGTTTGAGTCTAGAATGCACTCAGAAAAGTGATAACTCAAAAAGTACATGGAAACCCTCTTAGGGCAGAAAACCACGGACCGTGCTAATCCAAGCACGAAGTCAAATCAACTATTTTGAATACACAAAATACAGTAGAATGACTCAACCCGAGTTGCTCCCTTAGACAACTCCTTATAAGTTTTTCCTAGACTCGAAATTCCCTTATCCGATCTAGTACTTCCTAACTAAGATAACCCTTATAGTTGGGGACAATCGAGCTGAGTTAACCCTTACAGCTCGGTCAAGGGACCTTACTTAGACAGTAAGAAAGAGGGTTTGTAATCGAGTACAAGACCTTACAACTCGGAGAAATGTTAAATACGGAATTGGAGTTGTAAGTAGAAGATTGAGAATGAATACAATGACTTTTGCTCAAGTATGTGTATTAACAATTGGTTCAGCAATCTTCAAGTCTTAAAAGTTGGCTTTTATTTAATGATGACCAAGCAGCTTAGCCGTTGTGTCCATCTTCTAACCGGAAGTCCTTTTATGACCGTTGTAAAGGATTTTCTAAGTCACTTAGAAAATATCCGTTGAGATATGAACGTTAAACAACGGGTTTTGACTCCTTTGGAAGTCCCAAAACCACCTGGTGGTGTCTTGAAAAGTAAGGTGGAAACCACCGTTGTGCTTAGTGTTGCGGATTTCCAGCTTTGGAAACGGACAACCCCGACACGGTGTCCGGGGCTAGGTCGGAGGTGGAAAAAGCCTTGTTTGCTTGGTGATTTGACGTTTTGAAGCCGGTTACTTTTATAATTCAAAAATAGGATAGCCTCGTTTGAATCACCAACAAAAGTAGATCAATTTGTTTCTCAAAGTATAAAATACTTTGATCCAAGATTAGACATAGATAATAACATAGTTAAGATAATTAAGTGACTAATTATCCGAGTCGGAAAAGAAATGGAATTTTTGAGTCTAATATTCATGATACTCAAATTCCATCATAGTCGATCTAGAATATAGTCAAGTTAAAAGGAAAACATCAAAGTAGACAAACTTGATAGACCAAACAAGATATGCTCGACTTAGAATAATTAATTAACAATGTAATTCCTGGAACATGAAGTCGGACCTGAGTTTATGTGCGTGAAAGAAAGTGTTTGAAGATGCGATATACCTGAGTGTTGAGTGACTCGGAACCGAGTGTGAAGTGGCATGTAGAAATATGCTTTACGAGTTAGTCGGAATCAAGTGGAAACAAATATAGTAGATTCTATAACACTATGAGAAAATGCTATATCACTTAGAAAAGTTTCTAAGGCACGTAGAATGACTTGAAATCAAAAACCTTATAAGATATGAAGTCTTATACCTGATTTCCTAATGGAACTCAAAAACGTGTAAGTATAGAGTCTAAGTCTTCACGGAATTTATTTTAAAAATCTTTATTTTTCTCTCTCTCTCTCTCGCGCGCTATGATCGGACAACTAGCCGTTGGGAGACAACTGCTGGAATTTTAACCATTGGAGAAGAAAGCGAGTCACACCGGTCCGAGGTGACCGCTAAAGAGCCGAGTCAAAACGGATACTGAAGGATGCTTACCTCTCTATAAATAGCGCTCATTTTCCTTTATTTAGTTACTTTACTCTTCGCTTACTTTCACTCGTCGCAATTAAATCTTCATGAACAAGCTCTCTACGATCAAAGCAACGCTCGGTGATCTCAAGCTTAGTGAAGAACATCTCGAGTAAGCTCTGTTGCTCTCAGCTCTCTCTTCTTCTACTCTTTTATTTTCGTTCTCTTTCCCTCACTCTCTTCGAGTTCTCTCTCTCTCTCGACTCTCTTAAAAGTTCATCTTCTATCTCTTTTCTACATCAAAATGCCGAAAAGAGGTTCTCACCCCGATTTTCTTAATTCTGCAACCAAGAAACCACGTACTAAAAGCCGGAAGGCCCCTCCAATCCTTTCAAACCTCTTGTCACCTAGCATCTCATGCTGGATGATAATTTCTTTCCTACCACAAAATTTTCGTGTTTGCCTCGCATCCAATCCACTAGGGTCTACAATTTTCTTTGTTTTAGCGAGTTCATTTACCTTGAACTCGTCTTTGAGTTTTACAGATCATCTTTCTAGCTCCGAGGGTATCCTCACCTCACGCGTTCCGAATACCACCATTCGCATCAATACTACCCTTCTCCACCGTCCTGTTCAAAGTATCTTCTCTTTTCTTAAATAGCAACCCCATACCTTTCAACGAGGTTGCTAATTTGAGAAGTACAAGAAAGAATTCCCTAGGTCATGCAAGAATTTCTCTGTGAGCCAACTAAAGTCCGAAGCTCATCATTTGTGTTTCCTGCTGATGAGAACCTTCTTCTCACAACATTCAAGCAAGGAGAACCCAACTCCAAGCATATCAAAGCTCTTTTCGATATTGTAGAGGGCTACGAAGTAGACCTCTTTCCTGCTATCATTGAGCAAATGGTAGCTGTGCTGGCTCAAACTCAGAATAAGAACACCCCACTTCCTTTCGGGGCACTTCTCACCCTCATTTTCAAACAATTCAAAGTTCCTCTTCCCTCGGATCCTAACGCGGTTTCGAGGCTGCCATAGTAGTTGGTAAAAAGGAACTTCTTGGGTATGGATACCAGGGAACCCAACCGGGTGTTTGGGTCTATAGCTCGAACCGAGGCCACCTTCTCCGCCTTAGACCCGGAAAGAAACCCCTCTTTCTCTACCTCCTCCACCTGGTGGTGCCTCCACCTCGGTGTTTCTCGAGCTGTCTTCCGGTTATGACCATTAACCGAGAAAATAGCCCAATCCCAAATCCGAGAGCGGCAGGATGTGCTCCTCGAGATGAAGGCTCAGGTTAAGGAGCGAGAGGACCTGATCAAGCTCCTTCGGGAGAGGTGATCTAAGGCGGCTCGGGATCCCGTCGACTCGGACACTTCTAAGGAATCCTCGAGTCCGGCCAAGTCCTCCTCGAGACAGAGCGGAAGAACAAGAAGAGGAGCCTGCGGCCGAGGCATGTCCATCCGAGGAAGGGGAGAAAGAAGAAGAAGCACAAGCAGCAGCAGCAGCAGAGGGCCGGGGTGCTCCCGAACCTCAACCGAAATGATCGGCTCGGACAGTAGTCCGAGTGAGTCGAAGACCTGCCGACTATGGTTAGTCGGCAGCCGGTCAGCCTGAGCACACCCCTCCGAGTAGATGAGTTCCGGGAGGATGAGCCTCCGGGCGACCTCGTTCGGGTCGGCCACTCGGAACCGAGCCGATGCCGAAATCCCAGTGCTGCCCCGCCGCATTGAACTACATCTTCAAGATCTTATCAACGCAGGCGCACTACTCGTCTTTCATCTTCCACTCAGATCGCTCCACGTCCTTCTTAGTTTTCTTTTCTCGTTTTTTAAGTTTTTTTCTTTTGTCTAGACATCAAATCTGTATCTACTTGATACATTCTTCCTCTTTTTGTTTTTGCTTTGAAAGGCAAAGGGGAGAATAGTTAGAAAAATTTGTTCTCATGTGTAGGGGAGTTTTTCTCACCCTGTCTAATGTAATTTTCTTTTCTTTAATGAATGAATGCATTTCATTAATAATCCTGCTATCAGTGTGCCAATCGTTGATGTGTCTATCAGTATTTTTCTTGCTTTGATATCTTAGCTCTTGCTATGCAATCTCGGTTTATTTGCTTTAATAGATAAATGTGCTCGACAGTAACTCAATTTTATCACATTTTACTAACTTATTTTCCGAGTAAGATTGAAAAACCGGATGTATATCACTAACAAAGTCTTGTCTAAGTATGGAATGCCTTTCATCAAACAGGGGAGATTGAAGACTCGGACTTTACATATACATCATTCCGAGTTTCATAAAAGAATCATGTATAAGACTTCAGCCCTCATAAGGTTTTGATTACAATCATTCTATGTGCCTTAGAAACTTTTCGATTGATATAGCATCGTTTCGAGTGTTACAGAATCTATTGCATCCGCTTCGACCGACTTAGAAAGCATACTCCTACATGCCATTCTGCATACTATTCGGATTCACTCGGACAACACTCAAAAATATATTGCATGTTCAAACATTTACTATAACGTGCATAAACTCGGATCCGACTTCGTGTTCCAAGAATTACCATGTTAATTAATTCTTCTAAGTTAGCATATTTTGTTTGAACTTTGCTTTGTCTAAATCAAGTCCGTCTACTCGATACTCGTTTATTTGACTGGATGCTCTTTTAGACCGACTCATATGGATTTTGAGTCTCATGGATATTAGACTCGGAAAATTCAATTCCTTTTCCGACTCGAGATAATTATGCACTTAATTATCTTAATTAATTATCTCGTGTCTAATCATGGACCAAAGTATTTTATACTTTGAGAACCAAATTGATTTACTTTTGTAGGTTATTCAAACGAGGCTATCCTATTTTTGAATTACAAAAGTAACCGGCTTCAAAACATCAAATCACCAGGACACAAGGCTTTTTCCTACTTCGACCTATGCCTAGACACCGTGTCAAAGCCGTTTGCTTCCAAAATGGGAAATCTGCAACGCTAAGCTCAACGGTGGTTTCCATCCTACTTTTCGGATACCACTAGTGGAGTGGGACTTGCAAAGGAGTCAAGAGCCGTTGCCCAACGTTCACATCTCAATGGATATTTTCCGAGTGACTCGGAAAATCCATTCAAACGGACACAAAGGACTTCTAGTCGGAAGATGGTCACAATGGCTAATCTGCTCAGTCATCTATAAATAGAAGCCAACTCTCAAGACATGAAGATTGCTGAACCAATTGTCAATACACGAACTTAAGAAAAGTCATTGTATTCATACTCATCTTTTACTTAGAACTCCAACTCCGTATTTAATATTCTCCGAGTTGTAAGGTCTTGTAATAAGTTACAAACACTTATTCTTACTTTCCGAGTAAGGTCCCTTGAGTGAGCTGTAAGGGTTAACTCAACTCAGCTTGTCCCTAGCTGTAAAGGTTACCTTAGTTAGGAAGTACTAGATCGAAAAGGGAACTTCGAGTCTAGGAAAAACTTGTAAGGAATTGTTTAAGGGAGCAATTCTGGTTGAGTCCGTCTCACTGTATTTTGTGGATTCAAAATAGTGGATTTGACTTGGTGCTTGGACTAGCACTGTCTCGTGGTTTTCTGCCCTAGGAGGGTTTCCACGTAAATATGAGTTCATACTTTTCGAGTTCAATCTAGACTCAAAATCTATTTCTTCCTTTATTTTGTGCAAAAGAGTTTGATTTTCCGAAAAATCTTCCATCACCCTATTCACCTTCCCTCTAGGGTGACTTAACTACTCCAAGAGCAAACCTTCATATAAAATGCAGTAACAAGATCTAGGTAGATATACTCACAGAAACAAAGATAATTGAAAACCCTAGTTTTGGTGTTGAATTTCAACCATGAGAAAGAGGTTTGTGAGAAGAATTTGACATCCAGGATAAAGTGTTGGGCAACGTTGTGTTTTGGGTCTTCTTAGGTAGGTTCTTTCCCTTTGCCTTATATAACCTCGGAATGAGTGGTTTTGGTTCCGGCCTTCTTATTGGTTGAACCTCCATCCACAGCTAATGCTCTCTTAGGCACGATAGAGAAGACATAGAGAGTAGAGAGTGTTTAAGATTAGAGAGAGAGAGTAGAGAACATAGAAGATTCAGAAATAGAGTAAGAGAATAAGTACAAGAGTGAATGAACTCGAGAGCAAAGAGAGCGAGAGAGAGATAGCAATAAGAAGGTAAAGTGTGAGAGAAAAATACAGCGGTGCTATTTATCAGATTGTTGAAGTCTCTCAGCGCATAACAGACTAGTTTTCCAACATCTTTCTTCCAATGACTAGTTCTCGCGATTATTCGCATGACGAGAGAGAGAAGAAAGGATTTTTGAAAACACTTATGAGATTCTCCATTTATCTAGAGATGATCCCAATATTTTGATGTCCCTTTTGCTAATAATCCGAATCGACTCAGTAATGTGTCCGAGTGACTCGAGAACACACTCGGAAAATATATAACTCATAGCCTAGTCTCATTTTGTGTCAATCGATCCATTTGTTATC
The DNA here is from genome assembly GCA_021018815.1 of Talinum fruticosum. NCBI lineage: Eukaryota > Viridiplantae > Streptophyta > Magnoliopsida > Caryophyllales > Talinaceae > Talinum > Talinum fruticosum. The sequence goes on from JAITYX010000040.1 coordinate 4,705,323, forward strand.
TACTCAAAGCATATAACAATCAATCATAATAGAATAACTCATGCAATAGCTCAAATAATCATGCATTTAACTTGCTAAGCTCATTTCTAATAAAGCAAAACTAATCCTCACTTAGAGGCTTAGTGAAAATATCAGCTAATTGATATTTTGTAGGAATAAATTCATGTTTAATATCACATTTCTCATAATGGTCTCTCAAAAAAAGGATACATGACCTTAATGTGTTTTGTCTTAGAGTGTTGAACTGGATTCTTAGTTATGGTGATTGTACTTTGGTTGTCACACTTGATTGGAATAGATGTGAATGATAGGCCAAGATCCTTCAAGTGCTTGCTTAATCTAGAGAATCCGAGCACAACAAGCTCTAGCTCCACTGTACTAAGCCTCGGTAGTTGATAGAGTAACCGAGTTCTACTTCTTTGAGTGTTAGGAGATGAGTGATTGACCCAGAAATTGACATGCTCTTGATGTGCTCTTTCTATCAACCTTGTACCCAAGCATAGTCAGCATATGAGTATCCAAGTGAGAGTTAGTTCGAGTTCTTTCAATACCAAAGACTAAGATTCCGAGTCCCTGTAAAATATCTAAAGATTCTCTTTACCGTAGTGAGATGTGATTCCTTAGGATTAGCTTGAAATCTTACACAAAGACAAACATTAAACATGATATCTGGCCTACTAGACGTAAGACAAAATAGAGATCTAATCATACCTCTGTAGAGTTTCGATCTACAATTTTACCTCTCTTATTTGAGTCAAGTTTTAAACTCGCTACTTATGGGTGTTGCTGCACGCTTCACATCTTGTAGCTTGTACTTCTTCAATAACTCCTTGGTGTATTTAGATTGATGGACATAGATGCCATCCTTTTCTTACTTGATTTGCAGCCCAAGGAAGAAATTGAGTTCTCCCATCATGCTCATTTCGAACTCCTGTCTCATTAACTTAGAAAACTTTTGACATAGAGTTTCATTAGTAGCTCCAAAAATAATATCATCAACATAGATCCGAATGATAAGAAAATCATTCCCCTTGGTTTTTGTGAAAATAGTTTTGTCAATCTGACCTCTTTTGAAATCATTTTCAACCAACAGACTACTTAGTCTTTCATACCAAGCTCCGGGACCACATAAAGCCTTTTGTAATTTGAAAACATGATTTGAAAATTGAGAGCTTTCAAATCTAGGGGTTGTTTAACATAAACTTCTTCTTGAATATAACCATTGACAAAAGCACACTTAACATCCATTTAATAAAGGTTGATGTTCATGCTAGATGCAAATGCTAAGAGAATTCTAATTTCCTCAATCTTAGCAACGGGTTCCAAGGTTTCCCCACAATCAATTCCTACTCTTGGTTATATCCTTGCGCAACTAACCTGGCCTTATTTCCGACTACAAACCCTTCCTTATCCAATTTTTCTTGAAAACCCATTTGGTTCCTATTACTTGGGTGGTCATATAGTCATTTGGTCAGAATCCATACTTGGTTTCTTTTAAATTGATTCAGTTCCTCTTGCATGGCCTCTACCCATTCTAGTTCGGTTAAGGCTTCTAGTAAATTTTTAGGTTCGAGTTAATGATATGAATGCTGAGAATGCACATAGATTATACAATGAAGAATGGGTTCTTACCCCACTTTTGATATCGAAAGTATATTCTCAAGTGGGTGACTAGATGTATATTTGAAAGCTTTACCTGTCCTCTTATTTACCAAGTTTGTTGGTTGAATAGGCTGATCTTTAGTTGGTTGCCCTTGTTGAACTTCTGCATTGGCTTTTTCTTCAACGATTCCGAGTTGGTTCTTGAACTTGTTGATTCTAAGTTGGTTCATTATGAGTTTCCTAAGTTCTTCTATTTTGACTCATTCCGAGTTCAGCTTCACAAATATCATCTTCATCTCTATTAAGCTTGAGATATGAGAAGGTGGATTCACTTATCCTGCCCAGGTCAATCTCATCAAAGACAGCGTGGATGCTTTCTTCCACTTTGTTAGTTATTTTCTTAAAAACTCGATAAATATAACTTCATCCGACCTAGCATCAAACTTAGTCAAATGTTCCTTAGCATTGTTATGCACATAGCATTTACATCCAAATGGTCTGAAGTAGGAGATGTTGAGCTTCTTTCCCTTGTACAACTCATAGGGTGTCTTCTTCGGAATGGGTCCGATGCGGCATCCGTCGAGTGTATAGTTTGTTGTATTGATCGACATAGCCCAAAAATAGTAAGGTAGATCATTTTCAATCATCATTGTCCTTTTTATTTTTTCAAGAGTTTTGTTCTTTCTCTCCACTACTCCATTTTATTGAGGAGTTCTTGGTGATGAGAAGTTGTGGGCGATGCCATTCTTGTCACAAAAGTCTCGCAAATTCTTAGTTGTCGAACTCCCTTCCATGGCCAGTTTGAATTCTTCTTATATGAGTCTCGGACTCCACTTGAATTTTCTTGCAGATCAAGGTGAACTCTTTGAAGGCTTCATTCTTGTTCTTCAGAAAACACACCCAGGTAAATCGTGAATAATCATTCACAATAACTAACACATATGATTTACCTTCTAAGCCTTTCACAAGAATTTCACCACACAAATCCATATGAACTAGTTCAAGTACTTTCGATGTAGACACAGTTTTGAGTGGTTTGAAAGATGATCCGACTTGCTTTCCTTTCGGGCATGCTTCACAAATTTTATCTTTGTTAAATGCACAATTAGATAAACCCCTATCTAATCCATAAGATGCATGTTTCTTGATAGTATGCATGCTAATATGACCTAGTCTACGATGTCGAGTCCATGAATCATCATTCAAAGATGCTTTCAAACAAGATAAATTCTAACTAGAATCTTAGAGAGGAATGGTATAGGTGTTACCCGACCTCGGACTCGAGAGCTTTATCTCATGGTGACTGCATCGAAATGAAGCAGCTAGTCCGAGTGAATCTTACGTCATGAAAAATAATAGATATCAATGGTTTTTTTGTCATAAATATTAAAGCTTCCATTTTTTACCAAATCCGAAATTTTTCCAATCAGTAATAATAATGCCCGTTATTTAAATCTGCACAATAATCTAATTCGAATTTCCGTATTGATTCATTTTGTCACTAAAAATAAATAAATAAAATTCTGTTGATTCATTTCTGGATCTAATTGATACATGCCTTTGTCACATAACCGAGATATGCTTAGGAGATTGTACTTGAGCCCTTTGACAAGGTAGGCTGTACTCGAGTGAGTTGTTTCCTTGCCCAATCTTACCAATCCCAATTTCCTTTGCTATTGCCTCCAAATGTGACTTTTCCTGCCTTTATATCTTTAAACTCGAGAAGCATTTTGAGTCTCCACACATATTACGTGAGCAGCCACCGTCCACTTGTCCACTCTAGGGTGACTTAGACTCTCTACGAGCAAACCTCCACTTGTTTCCTCAACATTTACGTTGTCATTGTCCGACTCGAGATATAGCTTCTAAGTCCGTCGGTGCCATTACACACTTTGAGTCACCGGAATCATCATCTTTAGATGAGTCATCATCGTTCCAGGTAGCCACCATAGCCTTTTTTCTTCTTTTTATCCTTCTTTCTCTTTAAACAATCCTTGACCATGTGCTCCTTACAGCCACACTCGAAAGTAGCCGAGTTCTTAGTTAAAGACAACTTAGAAGGGGATGAGTATTTATCTTTCTTGTCTCTCTTGTAGAACTCCTCTTTTGGCCTCTCTTGCCACTTTTTGTACTTCATCATCTTTTCGAAGCCTCGAGCAATGAGTGCATAGGATCCTCTTCGAATCCGAGGAGCTCGGACTTTAACATCCGGTTTCCGAGGCCCTTAGTGTAATGTTTTTTTAGTGCCGACCTTGGTATCCTCTTATTCTAGGTGTAGCTCATGAGTCGGTAGCTTCCCAATGAGCTCATCCGGCTTCGGTTGACGAGAGATTCTAAGCTTCTTCAATTACTCGTCACCTTGGGACCCCATCTCCTATTTGGTAGACTTCTCATAATTTTTCCGACCATTTCTTCATGACAGATCTTTCTACCCGGAGATTTGAGATTGTTGGTAATCTCAATGAACCGAGCATACATTTGAGTGATGTTCTCCTCGAGTCCATTCCGAACAGCTCATACTTTTGAATATATTGACTTATGTTTGCCTGCTTCACTTGACTAGTTCCTTCATAGGTGTTGACCAAAGTATCCCACACCTCTTTGGCTATGTCATAGGCCGACACTTTGTTTTATTCTTCCGAGCTTATAGCACACATCAGATTGTTCATGGCTTTGAAGTTCTTCCTGAACTATTCATTCTCTTTAGTGGTGTACTTTGAATTTTCTTTGGGCACGGATCGTACTCCTTTAATCTTCATTGGACTGACGTTTCTATTTTTTATGATGTTCCATGCCTCCTCATCATTGTCCAGGAGAAAGCATTCCATCATCTTCTTTAAATGTTTTGAGCTATCTCGATCTTTAGAACTTTGGATGGTGAGATCCTCTTCAAAGGCTAGGCTCTTATACCAATTGAAGGTTTGCTCTTGGAGAGGTTAAATCACCCTAGAGGAGGGGGTGAATAGGGTGATGGAAGATTTTTTGAAAAATACAAGCCGTTTTCTACGTAACGGACTTAGAAATAGATTCCGAGTCTAGATGGGACTCAGAAAGTGAAATAAAACAAAGAAGTACGCGGAAACTCTCCTGGGGCAAAAAACCATCGACAGTGCTAATCCAATCACCAAGTTAAATCCACTAATTAAATCCACAAATACAACGAGTGACTCTTTACTGAATTGCTCCTTGGACAATTCCTTTATAAGTTTTCCTAGACTCAAAATTTCCTTATCCGATCTAGTACTTCCTGACTGAGATACCCTTTATAGTCGGGGGTAACTAAGCTGAGTTAACCCTTACAGCTTAGTCAAGGGACTTAGAAAGAATGTAGAAAGAGTATAAGTAATTATAAGATGAAGGTTTGCTCTTGGAGATTCTTAGTCACCCTAGAAGGGGGTGAATAGGGTGATGAGGAAATTTTAACAAACTTGGAAGATTAAAGCTTGAAAGGAGTAATCTAGACAATCTGATTCTAGATTGGACTCGGAAGAATGTGAACTCAGTTATACGTGGAAACCCTTCCGGGGCAGAAAATCATGGTCAGTGCTAATCCAAGCACCAAGTTAAATCCACCATTTTGAATCCACAAAATATAGCAAACCGACTCAACCAGAATTGCACTCTTAAACAATTCCTTACAGAGTTTTCCTAGACTTAGAAGTTCCCTTATCCGATCTAGTACTTCCTAACTGAGGTAACCTTTACAACTAGGGACAACTGAGCTGAGTTAACCCTTACAACTCAATCAAGGGACCTTACTCAGAAAGTAAGAAAGAGTACAAGACTTTACAACTCGAAGGTATGAATTACAAGCTAGGAGTTGTAAATAGAAGATTGAATGAGTATTATACAAAGAGATATAATTTAGCAATGTGTTCAGCTATCTTCAAGTCTTGTGAAGTGTCTTCTATTTATAGATAACCAAGTAGATTAGCCGTTGTGACTATCTTCATAGAAGTCCTTTGTGACCGTTGTAATGGTTCTTCCGAGTCGCTCGTAAAAGATCCGTTGAGATGTGAACGTTGTGCAATGGCTCTTGACTACTAAAGGTGCTCCAATCAGTTGGTGGTGTATGAAAAATAAGGTGAAACCATCGTTGAGCTAGGCGTTGAAGATTTCCTATTTTGGAAACACACAACAATGACACAAGCATTCGAGGCTTGTTCGTAAGTAGAAAGCCTTGTCTCGTTGTTGATTGACAGACTTCAAGCCGGTTACTTTTGTAATTTAAAAATAGGATAACCTCATTTAGATAACATACAAAAGTAAACAATTTTGGTTCTCAAAGTATAAAATACTTTGGTCCAAGATTAGGCACGAGATAATAATTTAATCAAGATAATTAAGTGCATAATTATCTTAGGCCTAGAGGAGTGGAATTTTCTGAGTCTAACATTCATTATACTCAAATTCCATTTGAGTCGAGTCTTAGGAAAGATCAAATTATAAAGAAAATATCGAGAATATAAGTACTTGATCTAGACAAATAATTCTCGAAAACACATGCCGACTTAGAAAGATGAATTAACGTTGTAATTCACTTTACCTCAAAGTATGAAGTCAGAACTTAGATTAAAAGTGTTAGGGAGATTGTTTGAACATGCAATAAAACTAAGTAGTGTCCGAGTAACTCGAAACATCGGTGTGAGTTGATGAATAAGAATGTGTATTCCGAGTCAGTCGGAATCAAATGAAAACATATGCAATAGTTTCTATACTACTCAAAATGACTTGTAATCAAAACTTAGGAGGGATAAGGTTTGTACCTGAGTCCTTGATAGTACTCATAATGATATAAATTCGAGTCCGAGTCTCGGAATTTAGCTTGCTTTAAAGCATCTTTGAAAGATGATCCATGGATATGGCTTCGTAGACTAGGACATATTAGCATGCATACTATAAAGAAACTTGCATCTCATGGATTGGTTAAGGGTTTACCTAACTATGCATTTAAGAAAGATAAAATCTGTGAAGCATGCACAAAAGGAAAACAGGCTAGATCATCTTTCAAACCACTCAAAATTGTGTCTACATCCAAAGTGCTTGAGGTTAGTTCATATGGATTTGTGCGGTGAAATTCCTGTGAAAAGCTTAGGAGGTAAATGATATGTGCTTGTTATTATTGATCACCATTCATGATTTACCCGAGTGTGTTTTATGAGGAACAAGAATGAAGCCTTCAATGATTTCACTAAAATCTGCAGGAAAATTCAAGTGGAGTTTGGGAATGAGATTAGAAGGAGTCAAACTTACCATGGAAAGGAGTTCAATTACTCAGAATTTGTAGATTTCAATGACAGCAATGGTATCTCCCATAACTTCTCTGCACCAAGAACTCCTAAACAGAATGGAGTAGTGGAGAGAAAGAACATAACTCTTGAAGAAATAGGAAGGACCATAATGATTGACAATGATCTACCTTACTATTTGTGGACTAAGGTAGTCAACATAGTAAACTACACACTTAACAAATGCCTCATCGGACCCATTCTAAAGAAGACACCCTATGGGCTATAAAAGGGAAAGAAACCCAACATTTCCTACTTGAAACCATTCAGATGTAAATACTTTGTGCATAACAATGGTAAGGACCATCTAACTAAGTTTGATGCTAGATCGGATGAAGGTATCTTTTTAGGTTATTCATCTCATAGTCAAGCTTATCAAATTTTTTAAAAAGGACTAACAAAGTGGAAGAAATTATCCACGTTGTCTATCATGACATTGATCTTAGCACGATAAGTGAATCTACTTTTTCGGATATCAAGCGTAAGAGAGATGAAGATGACATTACGAAGCTGAGCTCGATAATGGTCAAAATATAAGAACCGAGACAACTTAGAATGAGGCAACCCAGATTTAGCGAACTCGGAATCCTATAATTGAGAAGAACAAAATCAAAGCCAACTCGGAATGCTCGAAGAACAAGCCAATGCGGAAGCTCGGTAGGAACAACAAACCGAAGATCAGCCTATTCAACCAACAAAATTAGTAAATCGGAGGACATGTAGAGCTTTCAAATATGCACCTAGTTATCCACCTAAGAACATACTCTCTACTATTAACAAGTGGGGTAAGAACTCATTCTTCTTTGCAAAGTCTATGTGCATTTTATGCATTTATATCATTAACAAAACCTAAAAATGCACTAAAGGCCCTAACTGAATCTGAATGGGTACAGGTCATGCAAGAAGAGCTAAATCAATTTGAAAAAAACCAAGTCCGGAATCGACCAAACGACTTTCTAACCACCCAGTAATAAGAACCAAATCGGTTTTCAAGAACAAACTAGATAAGGAAGGGTTGGTAGTGAAAAATAAGGCCAGATTAGTTGCTTGAGGGGTATAACCAAGAAGAGGGGATTGACTGTGGGGAAACCTTTGCACATGTTGCTAGGATTGAGGCAATCGGAATCCTCTTAGCATTTGCATCTTGCGTTAACATCAAGCTTTGTCAAATGGATGTCAAAGCTGCATTTCTCAATAGTTATATTCAAGAAGTTTATGTTTAGCAACCCCTTGAATTTGAAATCGGATGTTTTAAATCATGTTTACAAATTGCAAAAGGCTTTATATGGTCTTAAACAAACTCACACAGACTTGGTATGAAAGATTATGTAGCTTCTTGGTTAAAAATGATTTCAGAAGATTTTAGATTGACAAAACTCATTTCATAAAAACCAAGGGGAATGATTTTCTTATCATTCGGGTATATGTTGATGATTTTATCTTTGGAGCTGTGAATGAAACTATATGTCAAGAGTTTTCTAAGTCAATGAGATAGGAGTTCCAAATGAGCATGATGGGAGAACTCAATTTATTCCTTGGTCTCGCAAATCAAACAACACAAGGATGGCATCTATGTCCATCAATCTAAGTACACCACAGAGTTGTTGAAGAAATACAAGCTACAAGATGTGAAGCATGCAGCAACACCTATGAGTAGTAGTCTCAAACTATACTCGTATGAGAAAGGTAAAGCTGTAGATCATAAACTCTACAGAGGTATGATTGGATCTCTACTTTATCTCACATCTAGTAGGTTCGATATCATGTTTAGTGTTTGCCTTTGTGCAAGATTTCAAGCTAATCCTAAGGAATCACATCTCACTACGGTGAAGAGAATCCTGAGATATCTTGCACGTGACTAAAAATCTTAGTCTATGGTTTTCAAAGAACTCGGAACTTACTCTCACTTGATACTCGGATGCCGACTATGCTAGATACAAGGTTAATAGAATGAGCACATCAGGAGCATGCCAATTTATGGGTAAATTAGTCATCTCCCGACACTAAAAGAAGCGAACTTAGTTGCTCTATCAACTGTTGAGGCTGAGTACATTGTAGCTGGAGCTTGCTATTTTAAGCTTCCTAGGATCAAGCAACACTTAAAGGATCTTGGATTATCATTTAGATCAATTCTAATCAAAGTGCAATGAGCATCACTAAGAATCCAGTTCAACATTCAAAGACAAAGCATATTGAGGTCAGGTATCATTTTTTATGAGTCTATTCTAATAAAGGTGGTATTAGAGTTCGAGGTTATTCCTACGAAATTTGAGTTAGCTGATATTTTCACTAAGCCTCGTGAGTGAAAATTAGTTTTGCTTTATCGAGAATAAACTTGGCATGATTAACGCATGATTATGTGATTTATTGCATGAGTTATTCTTTTATGATTGAGTCTTCTATGCTTTGAGTAGATAACAAATGGATCGGTTGACTCGGAATGAGACTAGTTATGAGTTATAAACTTTCTAAGTGTTCCGAGTCACTGAGACACCTTACTGAGTGAGACAGATTATGAGCAAAATGGACATCAAAATTCCGAGGTCATCTCTAGATAAATGGAGAATCTCATAAATGTTTTCGATAACTCTTTCTTCTTTCTTTCTCTTTCTCGCTCCGTCACGCGAACAATCAGCAGAAACTAGCCATTGGAAAAGAGTTGTTGGAGAAACTAGTCGCTCATCGCATTAAGAGACACAACAGTCTTATAATCGTTGGTTGGTAACTAAGTTAGAAAGTTGGTTGGAAGCCTTTTCTCGCTATAAATAGTACCGCTTCACTTCCCTTTCTCTATTTTACCTACTTATTGCTTGCTCTCTCGATCTCTTTGTTTTCAAAGTTCACTCACTCGCACTCTCTCTCTCTCCGATTCATAATCTTGTCTATTCTCAACTCTCTCTATCTCTTCTTTCAAACAATCTCTGCTCACTAACCATGCCTAAGAGAGGAGCGGCTCCAGAAGGAAGTTTGGCCACCAAGAAGGCCAGAAGCAAATCCACTCGATCTAAAGCCACACCAAGCAAAAGGCAAAGAGCGTGCCTCGGAAGATCCAAAACGCTTTGTCGCCCAACACTTCATTCCGAATGACAAGTTCTTTCCTAAAACCTCTTTTTCCTGGTTGAAACACATTCTCAAAGCTGGTATGTACACTTATCTTTGCATTTGTGAGTATGTTTACCCAGCACCTTGTCTCTGAATTCTATATAAACATGTCGGTTAGCGACAACATCATTTCTTCTGTCTTTCAAGGCAAGAAAGTTAGAACTAATCTCTCTTTACTTCACAAACTTTTCCAAGTAAATTCTCTCTTTCTCAACTCCAACCCTGTTCCTTTTAATGAAATCCCCGATGATTTCTTTGACAAATACGCTAAAGAGCCTCCTCAGTCCGTAAAGAAATTTTCCGTGGTTCGGATGAAGTCGAAGCTAGGCTTCGTGTTTCATTCCGATGAGGAGTTTCTTTCCTCATTACCCATCAAAAGAGAACCCCAACTCCAAAGTTCTAAAGGTTCCCTATAACATTCTTGAGGACTTCGAAGTAGAACTCCTCCCTTACATTTTGGAGCGAGATGGCATCTATGCCATATGACTCTATAAAGATGACTCCATATCCCTTCGGAGCTCTCCTAACTACTATTTTTACTCGGTTCTAGGTCCCTCTCCCTGTTGACCCGGACGCTTGCTTGGAATGTGCCGTTTGTCTTTGCATGAGTGAACTTATGAGTCCGGGATACTAGGAAGTCAAACCTGGTGCCTACGTTCATGCGTTTAAGTTACCACCACCTCCTCCTCCACCTTAGACCCAGGCAACTCCAAAGGTTCCACTCCTACCTGCTGGATCTTCTACTTCTCTACCTGCTCCCTCTATTGATCTTCTTGAAAAAGTGGCCAACAAGCTTGTTTCTCTTGCTTTAGACTTGAAATCAACTTTGAGCTCTTTCCAAGCTTTCATCCCAACTATGACTCGATGTAAAGCCAGGCTCAAACTCAGCTCAAGCAGAGCTAAGATTTGATTTCTAAGCTCAAGGACGTAATCGAGGAACAACATGATCGGATTCAGCGCCTCCAAGAGAGAAGATCAAAGGCGAGCAGAGGACTCGGAATCCTCTGAAAAATCGAGGAGTCCTCCAGCCCTTCGAAGTCTAACTCAAAAGAAACTGAAGAAGGACACGGGAAAGCTGGAGAACGAGAAGAGGAAGAAGAAAAGGAGGAAAAAGCTTGAAGACTCTGGTTTTAACCCTAAGTCATTTAGAGTATTACATGAAGACTCATGTATAAATCTATCTCTCTTATGTTTTGATTCCAAGTCATTCTGAGCACCATAGAAACTCTTATCTAAGTTCTTGCATATGTCCTTTACTGATGTTTTTGACTCACTCGGACATCAATAAGAACTATCGCATGCTCAAATAATATCTCTAACATTCTTATTCCGAGTATTTGCTTGTGTATTTCAACGCAAAAAGAATTACAAGTGTTAATTCCTTATTCTAAGTTAGTTTATTTCATTGAGAATTATTTGACTAGATCAAATTGTTATACTCGATATTTTTACTCTCTCTACTTGATGAGCTTAGGATTGACTCAAGATGGAATTTGAGTATATTGAATATTAGACTCAAAAATTCCATTCCTTTAGGCCAAAGATAAATAAGCATTTAATTAGTTGGATTTAGTTATTATTTGTTCCTAATCATGGACCAAAGTATTGTTATACTTTGAGAACTAATGTGGTTTGCTTTTGTAAGTTATTCAAACAAGGCAAACTTATTTTTGAAATACAAAAGCAACCGGCTTCTAACCGTTAAACACCAGCGAGATAAGTTTTAACTATTTCCGGACATGGCTCGAGACACTGTTAGGGTTGTCCGTTTCCAAAACTGGAAAACTCTAACTCTAGGCCTAACAGTTGTTTCCACCTTAGTTTTTAGTTAACACCAAGTGATTGGACCATCTTTTGGAGCCCAAAGCCATTGGACAACGTTCACATCCCAACAGATCTTTTCTAAGTGACTCGGAATAGCCGTTAGAATGGTTAGTGAAGACTTATGTCCAAAACCAAGCCGCAACAATTACTCTGCATGATTAGAATATTGCCAAACAGATTGCTAAAACTGAATTTATTGTTGTTGTTCTCATTGTTATTTAATCTTCTATTTAGAACTCCAAGTCTACATTTAATATTTTCTGAGTTATAAAGAAAGTCTTGTAATCGATTACTGAGTCTTTTCTTACTTTCTAAGTAAGGTCCCTTAACCGAGCTATAAGGGTTAACTCAGCTCAGTTGTCCCTTATTGTAAAGGTTATCTCGGTTAGGAAGTACTAGATCGAGATAAGGGAACTTCGAGTCTAGGAACACATTGTAACGAATTGTTTAAGGGAGCAATTCTGGTTGAGTCGAGTCCTCTATGTTTTTGGATTCAAGATAGTGGATTTGACTTGGTGCTTGGATTAGCATTGTCCGTGATTTTCTGCCCCAAGAGTGTTTCCACTTATACCTATGTTATTACTTTTCCGAGTCCAATCTAGACTCGGATTTTGATGTTGTGTCTGTAGTGCTGCAAAAATTGTTTAAATTTCTTCATCACCCTATTATCCCCCTCTAGGGCGATCGAGACTCTCCGGAAGCAAACCTTCAATTGGTATCGGGGCCTAGCCTTTTAAGAGGATCTCACCATCGAAAGGTATAAAGATCTGATGGCTAAGAACAATGGAGAGTTCGATGAAGGAAGATCATCTACCGGACCACTCGAAGTTCAAAGGGTCAAAATTTTCCCATTAGAAGAAGATGATGTGAAGACTCGGACTCTACATTTACATTATTCTGAATTCCATCAAGGAATTAGGTATAAGACTTCATCTCTTATGGTTTTGATTATAAGTCATTTTGTGTGTCTTAAAAACTTTTCCGAGTGATCTAGCATCCGTTACGAATGTTACGAAAACCATTGCATTTGCTCTTATTTGATTCTCGACCGACTCGAAAGCATATTCTTGCTTAACTCTTTCGCACTCAATTCCGGGTCACTCGGATATATCGCATATTCAAACACTTGCTCTTATATGCATAAACTCATGGCTGACTTCATGATCCATGTTTACTTGAATTATTGCGTTAATTCATCCTTCTAAGTCAGCATGTTGGGTTTGAACATTGTTAGTCTAGATCAAGTCTTTCTACTCGATGCTCTTTATCCGACTTGCTCCATCTCTAGATTGACTCAGATGGAATTTAAGTATAATAAATATTAGACTCAGAAAATTCCACTCTCTTAGGACTTAGATAATTTTGCACTTAATTATCTTAATTAAATTATTATCTCGTGTCAAATCATGGACAAAAGTATTTTATACTTTGAGAACTAAAATTGATTTACTTTTGTAGGTTATTTAAATGAGGTTATCCTACTTTTTGAATCACAAAAGTAACCGAGCTTGAACACGTTAAATCAACAGCAGACAAGGCTTTTCTTACTTCTAACCTATGCGCGAGACAGTATGTCGGACTCGTTTGCTTCCAAAACGGGAAATCTAGAACGCTAAGCTCAACGGTGGTTTCCACCCTACCTTTCGAGATACCACCAGTGGATTGGGACTTCCAATGGAGTCAAGAGTCGTTGCCCAACATTCACACTTCAACGGATATTTTCCGAGTGACTTAGAAAAGTCATTGCAACGGTCACAAAGGACTTCCAGTCGGAAGATAGTCACAACGTCTAATCTACTTGGTTATCTATAAATAGAAGCCAACTCTCAAGACTTGAAGATTGCTTGAACCAACTGTTAATACACGAACTTAAGCAAAAGTCATTGTATTCATACTCAATCTTCTACTTACAACTCCAACTCTGTATTTAACATCCTTCCGAGTTGTAAGGTCTTATAATCAATTACAAATACTCATTCTTACTTTCTAAGTAAGGTCCCTTGACCGAGCTGTAAGGGTTAACTCAGCTCAATTGTCCCTAGCTGTAAAGGTTACCTAAGTTAGGAAGTACTATGAAGGTTTGCTCGGGGAGAGTTTGAGTCACCTTAGAGGGGGTGAATAGGGTGATAGAAGTTTTTCGTGGAAATGTTAGCTCTTTTGTTAACAAAGAGACAGAGATAGGTTACGAGTCAAACAGCGAGGTCGGAAAAGCTTGGACTCGGAAATGCTATCACGAATAAACAAGCAAGTCAAGCAGGAGTAATATGACTGTCCGAGTCTAGAATGAACTCGGAAAGATAACACTTAGAAATTACGTGGAAACCCTCCCGGGGCGAGAAAACCACGAATCGTGTCAATCCGGACACGAAGTCAAATCCACTATTTTGAGTCCACAAAATATCGTGAATCGACTGAACCCGAGTTGTCCGTTGCTCCCTTAAACAACTCTATACAAGTTTTCCTAGACTCAAAAATTCCTTTATCTCGATCTAGTACTTCCTAGCTGAGATAACCCTTCCAGCTAGGGACAACTAAGCTGAGTTAACCCTTACAGCTTAGTCAAGGGACCTTACAAAGAATGTAAGAAAGAGTTTGTAACTAAGTACAAGACCTTACAACTCGAAAGTAATAAATTACGAGTAGGAGTTGTAAGTAGAAGATTGAGAATGTATACAAAGACTTTGAGCAAGTATGTGTATTAACAATATGTTTGGCAATCTTCAAGTCTTGTGAAGTGGCTTCTATTTATAGAAGACCAGGCAGAGTAGTCGTTATCTTCATCTGCTGACCGAGGGTCCTCTTTGACCGTTGATAGAAGCTTTCCGAGTCACTCGGAAAGTATTCGTTGTAATGTGAACGTTGGACAACGGTTTAACTCTCTTGGAAGTCCCAAAATCATTGGCGGTGTCTTTAAAGATAAGGTGGAAACCACCGTTAAGCTTAGTGTTCCAATTTTCCAGATTTGGAAACAGACAGCCTCGACACAATCTTCCGGGACTGGAGCAGAGAAGGTGAAAAGCCATGTCTACTGGTGATTTGACGTTCGAAGCCGATTACTTATGTATTTTGAAAAGTGCATCCTCGATTGAATAACCTACAAAAGTAAATCAATTTTGGTTCTCAAAGTATAACATACTTTGGTCCAAGGTTAGACACGAGATAATAAAATAATTATGATAATTAAACAGCTAATTATCCGAGTCAGAAGAGGAATGGAATTTTCCGAGTCCAATATCAATGATACTCAGAATTCCATCCGATTTAGTCTAAGTGAAGGATCAAGTTCCGTAAAGAATATCGAGTGAAAAGACCTTGATATAGACTAAGTAATAGTCATGCTAAAAGTACTGACTATAACATAGTATAGCTTATAACCGAAGTCGGATTCCGAGTGAGAAAAGACGAAATACTAGTCTATTCAATCTGCGATAAATCTGAGTAATGAGGGACTTCGAACAGAGAACCGGTTTTCGAGTCACTTACGGATAAGCAAGAAATATAAGAGGTAAAAGTCTGTATCACTTAGAGAAGATACCATTTTACTCAAACAAGTTTCGAGATACAGAGAATGCCTTGGAATCAAAACTCTATAAGTATGAGATGGTTATACGTGATTCATTTAATGCAACTCGTAAATGCATTGAGAAGTGTCCGAGTCTTCATACTAGATCGAAAAGGGAACTTCGAGTCTAGGAAAAAAAATTTGTAAGGAATTGTTTAAGGGAGCAATTCGGTTGAGTCTGTCTCATTGTATTTTTGAATTTAAAATAGTGGATTTGACTTGGTGCTTGGACTAGCACTGTCCGTGGTTTTCTCGCCCAGGAGGGTTTCCACGTATTTTCCGAGTTGATACTTTTTGAGTCCAATTTACACTCAAACAGCCTTAATGTTTAATTTCAACTTTAACCCTTCGTTTACTGTGTTCCGAGTTAGTACTTTCCAAAGCCAATCTAGACTCGGACACGTCTCGGAGTCGATTTAGTTTTCATTCTTCCTTTAAAAGATCAAATTTCCTCATCACCGTATTCATCCCCCTCTACGGTGACTTAGTCTCTCCAAGAGCAAACCTTCAATTGGTATCGAGCCTAGCCTTTCGGAAAGGATCTAATCATCCAAAGGTTTAAAGATCAAATGGCTCATAACAATGGAGAGTTTGACGAAGGAAGATCTTCCAGCGGACCACCAAAGTTCACGGGTTCAAACTTTGTTCACGGGAAGAAGCTTATGGAATGCTTTCTATTGGATCACGATGAAGATGTATGGAACATCATACGAGAAGGCAACTTCATTCCAACAAAGCTGGAAGAAACAAGGCTCGTACCTAAAGCAAAGGCTGAGTATACGGTTGAAGAAACAGAGAAGTTCGAAATAACTTCAAGGCGATGAACATTTTGATGTGCGCCATCGACTCGAGAGGAATATAACCGAGTGTATTCCTGTGACACGGCCAATGAAGTATGGGACACACTTGTCAACACTTATGAAAGCACAAGTCAGGTCGGACAAGCGAAGATAGCCAATATCTTCGAAGTACGAGCTGTTCAAGATGGAGCCGAAGAAAACATCATCCGCTTCACCGAGATTACCAACAATCTCAAATCATCTGGTAGAAAGATTTCCCACGAGGAAATGTGCAGAAAGATACTCGAAGTCTACCCAAGAGAAGATGGGGTCCAAAGGTGACAGCTATCGAAGAGGCTCGGAACCTGTCCTTGCGAAGGCGAGATGAACTCGGTGGGAAGCTACTCACCCATGAGATCCACTTGGAAGAGGAAGATGCAGAGGTCAGCACCAAAAAGAACATTGCACTCGAAGGCCTCGGAAAATAGGGAAACAAATGTGAGTTCATCTGACTCGGAAGAGGATCCCATGGCACTTATCGTAAGAGGCTTCAAAAGAATGATGAAGCACAAAAGACGGGATAAGAAGCCAAGAGAAGAGTTCTACAAGAAAGACAAGAAGGACAGAAAGGGTAAACACTCTTGTCCTTCAAAGTTATCTTTAACTAAGAACTCTAGTTGCTTTGAATGTGGCAGCAAGGAACACATAGTCAAAGACTGTCCCGGAAGGAAGAGAGATAGACGGAAGAAAAAGGCTATGTGGCCACTTGGAGTGATGAAGACTCATCGGAAGATGATGAGGACTCGGATGATTCAAAAATATCCGATGGCACTTTTTGACTTAGAAGCTGAATTAGAGTCAAACTCGGATCACTTATACGAGTGAGGAAACAAATCCTCGGGAGGTAATTGAATACTTCCTCAAATTCTCCAAAGTTGATTTAGCCAAATATATTTTCACTTTGGAACAAAAGTCCAATTCCGATTCTTCTCGGTTTAAAGAACAACTTGAGTCAATCACTTCGAGAGCGTTTCATTGAAAAATGAATTGGAAAAACTAAGACTTACTCTAAGAGAACTCAAGACTAGTGCTCAATCCAATGAGACTAAGTCCGAGTTACTCGAAGAGAAAATGAGCAAGCTGAAGCAAAAGCTCAACGACTCTTAAGAGCTTGTCTTAAAATTTACCCAAGGTCGAACAACCTTGATATGCTCTTAGGATCTTAATGTGTCTTCTTCGAAAAGAATGACTTGGTTTTGAAAAAGAGGAGGAATCCAATTCCTACTTAGAACTCTTCAAAAGAATTCCAGAATTGTAAAGTTCGGGAAGGCTGAGCACGATCCCATTCATAAGAATGAAAGAAGGACTGAGCCCGGACACTGCTTACAAGAAAAGCCTTCTCCACCTGTTTATAAAAGAAAAACTTTTCGGAAGAAAGAGACACGAGACTAAGTTCACTAAACGAAGGACTCGGAATCATAACAAACCCAAAGTTATTCAAATCTGGGTTTCCAAGAGTCTACTTTCTCGAAAAGGACCACAGTAAAGGGAGTTACTTGGGTTCGTTAGAGGAAGTGAGAAAGGTTAGTTTGTTTCCGACTTGCAGGTGGCTCGAAAAGAACAAAAGGGCATTGGTACCTAGACAGTGGATGCTCACACCACATGTTAAGAGATTCAAGACTCTTTTCGACTTAGAAGAGTACAAGGGAGGAAAAGTCACGTTTAGATATGATAGCAAAGGCAAGATAATTGGCAAAGGCAAGATAATTGGGATAGGCATGATTGGAAAAGGAAGCAATCTGGTTAGCCCAATATACCTTGTCAAAGGGTTAAAGTACAATCCGCTTAGCATCTCTCAACTTGTTTGACAAAGGTCAAGAGGTAAGATTCACTCATACCGATTGTTATATCTTTGATAATGTTACCAAGGAAACCAAATTCTCAAGTAAGAGATCAGGTAACACTTATACTATCGCTCTTTCTGACCCAAGTAAGAATCTATCTTGTTTAAAAGCATCTCTTCATGATGATTCATGGACATGGCATCGTAGACTAGGTCACATTAGCATGCATACCATTAAGAAACTTGCATCTCATGGTTTAGTTAGAGGATTACCTAACTGTGCATTTAAGAAAGATAAAATCTGTGAAGCATGCATAAAAGGGAAACAAGTCGGATCATCTTTTAAATCCCTAAAAACTGTTTCCTTATCTAAGGTGCTTGAATTGGTGCAAATGGATTTGTGTGGTGAAATCTCTATCAAAAGTCTCGGACGTAAATCATATGTGCTGGTTATTGTTGATGATTACTCACGATTTACCTGGGTGTGTTTTCTTAAGCACAAAAATGAAACTTTCAAAGAGTTCAGCAAGCTCTGTAGGAAAATTCAAGTTGAGTCTCAAACTCGGATCCAGAGAATTTGAACCGACCATGGAAGGGAGTTCGACTACTCGGAATTTGTAGAGTTTTGTGACAAGAATGGCATATCTCACAACTTCTCAACATCAAGAACTCCTCGACAAAATGGAGTGGTGGAGAGGAAGAACCAAACTCTTGAAGAAATAGCTAGGACAATGATGATTGAACACAACCTACCCTACTATTTCTAGGCTGAGGCAGATCAATACAGACAAACTACACGTTAAATCGATGCCTCATCAAACCCATCCTAAAGAGAACCACATACGAGCTCTACAAAGGGAAGAAGCCAAATATTTCATACTTCAAACCTTTTGGATGTAAGTGCTTTGTTCACAACAATGGTAAGGATCACTCGACCAAGTTTGATGCTAGGTCGGATGAAGGTATTTTTCTTGGTTATTCATCTCATAGCAAAGCATATCGTATTTTCAATAAAAGAACTAACAAAGTAGAAGAAAGCATCCACGTTGTGTTTGATGAGATTGAGCAGGAAAAACCAAGTGAATCAACATTCTCGGAACCGAAGCTCAGCAGAGATGATGATCTTGATGGAAATGAACTCATCAAGAATCAAATCAATGTCACTCGAACAGACATGACTCACAATGAGACAACTCAAGAACCAGCTCGGAATGTTGGAGGTCAATCGGACGTCACTCGGAACGGACTTCGAAGATCGACCAATTCAACCTATAGATCCGGTGTACCGGAGAATAGGTAGAGCTTTCAAGTATGCTTCTAGTCACCCACTAGAAAATATCCTATATGATATCAACGAGTGGGGTAAGAACTCATTCCTCTCTTCAAAATCTATGTGCATTCATTTCATTAACTCGAACCCAGAAATGCACTAGAGGCCCTTAATGAACCTGAATGGGTAGAGGCCATGCAAGAGGAACTTAATCAATTCGAGAAAAACCAAGTCCGAACTTTGACCAAATGACCTTCAAACCACTAGTCATAGGAACCAAATGGGTTTTCAAAAACAAGGTGGATAAAAGTGGGGTGATAGTCGGAAAAAGGCTAGACTTGTGGCTTAAGGTTACAATCAAGAAGAAGGGATTGATTGTGGGGAAACCTTTGCACCTGTTGCCCGAAGCTATTAAAATATTGTTGGCATTTGCATCTAGCATGAATATCAAATTGTATCAAATGGATGTTAAAAGTGCTTTTCTCAATGGTTTCATTGAAGAGGAAGTCTATGTTGAGCAGCCCCCTTGATTTGAAAACTCGGAATTTCCATATCATGTTTTCAAATTACAATGAGCTCTATATGGTCATAAACAAGCTGCCGGAGCTTGGTATGAAAGACCGAGCTCTTTCTTGGTTGAAAATGATTTTAGAAGAGGTCAGATTGACAAAACTCTTTTTATAAAAACCAAGGGGAAGGACTTTCTTATTGCTCGGATCTATGTTGATGATATAATCTTTGGAGCTACTAATGAAATTCTATGTCGAGAGTTTTATGAGTTAATGAGACAGGAATTTCAAATGAGTATGATGGGAGAACTCAATTTCTTCCTTGGTCTATAAATCAAGCAAGACAAAGATGGCATCTATGTCCATCAATCCAAGTATACCAAGGAACTACTAATGAAGTACAAACTTCAAGATGCAAAACATGCAGCAACACCTATGAGTAAGCGACATAAAGCTGGACTCGGACGAGAAAGGTAAAGCAATAGATCGAAACTCTACCGAGGTATGATTAGATCTCTACTATCGCTTACATCCAGTAGACCGGATACAATGTTTAGTGTCTGTTTGTGTGTAAGATTTCAAGCTAATCCTAAAGAATCAAGTCTCACTGCGGCGAACGGAATTTTTAGATATCTTGCAAGGACTCGGAACTTAGGTCTTTGGTACTTTAGAGACTCGGAACCGACTCTCACTGGATACTCGGACCACGACTATACTGGATACAAAGTTGATAGAAAGAGCACCTCGGGAGCCGCCGCGTTTCTAGGTCAATCCCGATATCTTGGCACTTAAAGAAATAGAACTCAGTAGCTCTATCAACTGCTGAAGCTGAGTATATTGCAGCTGGAGCATGTTGTGCTAAGATTTTATAGATTAAACGACACTTGACAGATCTTAGACTTTCATTCAAATTAATTCCGATCAAATGTGATAATCAAAGTGCAATCAGCATCACCAAGAATCTAGTTCGAGCACTCAAGGACTAAACATATTGAGGTCGAGTATCACTTTCCGAGAGATCACTCTATAAAGGGTGATATTGAACTTGAATTCATTCCTACAAATCTTCAATTGGCTAATATCTTTACTAAGCCACTTAGTGAGGATCAGTTTTGCTTTATTAGGAATGAGCTTGGTATGATTAATGCATAATTATGTGCTTTTCGAGTGAAATTACTTTGCATAATTATGTGTTGTGTGTTTACTTGTTAAGTCGTATTTTATACGTATTTTTAGTAGTTATTGAGTTTATATTATATAGTTTATTTTATCTAATTTATTCTATTTTGTCTATTTATAGGTAATTATCGAATAAAGTGGGGAAGAGAAGAAAAGTCGTTAAAAGTGGATTTTTAGCTACCGACAAGCATCCAAGAAAATATATGAAGTCGGTCCATAAATATAATATGTAATAAAATATTTATTTTAGGATATTATATTTTAGGAAATCCTAAGTGGAATAGAAAAGGAAACTTAGAAGAGAAGAAAGAGAAATAAACCCTAACTCTTTCACCCTATATATACTACTTATTATCATCATGGAGAGGGAGACCGAGGAAGTCAGCCACACACAATCACCACTGCTGCTTGCTGTCCACGTCCACCTGCTGCCCAGCCACCACCAGTGCTGCCGCCGCTGCACCACCAGCCAGCCGCTGCACTGCCGCTCGAACCTGGCTGCTGCCAGCTGCTGCCGCTTGCTTGCTGCTGCTGTCTGCTGCCAGCCCACACCAACACCACCATCCATCATCATCTTCTTCATCTTCCCGGGTCAAAGAAACTAATATCGGTAGTATAATTTAGTTTTGTAATTTTTATTAGAAAAGATTGAGTTTTTATTGATAGGTTAATACTAAAGATGCTATTTTTATTTAGTTTACATGTTTTAAATTACATGATGTGTGAGTAGTTTTTCTTATACTTAGTATAATCTCATTGAAGCCATGTTAAATTATTTATTTTGAAACAAAGTTATGATTTTTATTGTCTTATTGATTTGATCCATGATTCTATGATAATTTGTGTTTAATGTTTATGAATTTATGTCTAATTAATTAGAGTGCACGCTATTTAGTTTTATATAAATTCATGTGATAGTTTAGAGGGTTTAAGTACGTAATTGCTTGATCTTTTAGACATAAGTATCACCCTAGTTAATCATGGATGGCTCATACCCATCTCTTTTAATTAGGAAATTATCATAGATCCTTCTTAAATCAATTTGCTAGTAGATTGGTTATTAGGTGCTAGATGATGTTTTTCTAATACTTAATGCTCTAATTTGATTAAATTCTAGTGCTAGTGCTAGGGTTATCAATATTAGTAGGGTTTATATTAGGGCTAGGCCTAAGTAAACTAATAACTAAGGAAAAACGGGGAAGATCCGCTAGTGGTTGTCTTCTACAGTTTAGCTCATGGGTAGATCAATTTGTGTGTTAATGATAAATAATAATTTGCATGGTGGATATAGATTATACTAAGTGTTTTTATAAATTTGATATCTTTGGTAATTATTTGTTTGCTTTTTAGTTATTTTCTTTAGTTTGTCAATTTTTATTTATAAATATATAGTCTTTTATTATTAATTTTATTACCCCCTAAAGATCAGTATTTTAGATTAGTTTTAGTAATTTTATTTTAATTTAATTTTGAGTCTTTACATATTTTAATTTTCAGAATTAATTTTCTTTCGTTTTTTATTATTTTTGGAGTTAGTTTGTTAGAAATTAGTTTTAAAATAGTTTCTTTTGTCATTTTTCGTGTTTTATTTTATTTTAGGGTTTAGATAGAGTCCTAGTTTGCTGTGATTAAATTTTAGAATTTTTGGAATTAATTTGATATTTTTTCAGATTTAATTCTTGAATTTAATTAGTGCAGGTTTTTAATAAAATAAATTCGTAAATTCGATTTTAAATTTTGTTTTTATATTTTTAGGGTCTGGTTAGGTTTAGAAAATTAGTATTATTATTCTGGGTAATTTTAATATTTATTTTCGTAATTATTTTAGTGCAGAATTTTACTTATTTAATTTTCTGTTTTAGAATTTGTTTATTTTCTGCTTTAGTTTTCTGTTTTAATTATTCTAAAAAATATACAAAAATATTTCTGGGTTATTGTAGTTTTATTATTCTGTATAAATTATTTATTTAGTTATTAGATAATTTTCTATGAATTTTAGTTATTGATTTTAATTTATATTTTCTATTTTGTTTTTAAGAGTTGTAAATTTAATTAGATTAAAACTTGCATGTTATTATATCTTTCCTCGTGGATTCGATCCCTACTTGCCCTTACTATATTGTTTATTATAAGTTTAAGTAGTGGTTTAATTTGTTGCTGTACGACAAGCTTAACATTTACTTTCTTTAATAGCCATTAGTTCAGTTGAATCAATGATACTAAGCAAATAGTTATTAGTTGATTATACTTTCCGAGTCACTTAGAAACTTAATTGAGTCGGACTCAGATTTTGAGAAAATGGACATCAAACTTCTAAAATCATCTCTAGATCAGTGAAGAAATTCAGAAATTTCTTTTCAAAATCTTTCTTTTTCTCTCTCTATCTCACTCGCATCGATCGGACAACTAGCCGTTGAGAGACAATCACTTGGAATTCTAACCGTTGGAGAGCGAACAGTCACACCGGTCCGAGGTGACCATTGAATGAGCTGAGTCGGAACAAATACTGAAGGACTATTATTTTTCTCTATAAATAGCGACTATTTTCCTTTATTTCTCTACTTTACTCTCTACTCACTTTCTCTCTCGCGATTACGTACTCCTACTCAAAACAAGCTCTCTACATTCGAAGAAACGAATGTTGATCTCAAGCTAAGAGAAGACCATCTCAAGTAAGCTCTGTTGCTCATCGCTCTCTCTTTTTCTACTCTTTCACTTTTCTTTTTCTCTTCGAACTATCTCTCTCTCATTCTCTCTCCAAAGCTCATCTTTTCTATCTTTTCAACATCAAACATGCCAAAGAGAGCTTCCCACCCTGATTTTCTTGGCTCTACCACTAAGAAACCTCGCACAAAAAGCAAGGAAAGCCCCTCTAATCCTTCCAAACCCATTGTTACCCAACACCTAACGTTGGATGACAAGTTCTTTCCGACCACCAAGTTTTCGTGGTTAACAAACATCAAATCAATAGGGGTTTACAATTTCCTCTATTTCGGTGATTTCATCTATCCGGAACTCGTCCCCGAGTTCTATTCCAATTTGTCTAGCTTTGAGGATATCCTCACCTCCGAGTTCAAAACATCACTTGTCCACATCAATACTCCTCTTCTCCACTGTCTTTTCAAAGTACCTTGCTTGTTCTTAAATAGCAACCCCATATCCTTCAACAAGGTTGCTGATGACTTTTTGAAAAGTACGCTAAAGAATTCCCTAGGTCACGTGAAAACTTCTCTTTGACCCAACTCAAATCGAAGCTCGCCTTCTTTGTTTCCTGCTGATGAGAACTTTCTTCTTACAGCATTCTAGCAAGGAGAACCCCAACTCCAAGCACCTCAAATCTTTGTACGACATTCTCGAGGGCTACAAAGTAGACCTCTTTCCCACAATAGTCGAGCAAACGGCAAGCTGTGCCGGCTCGGACTCAAACCAAAAACACCACCCCTCTTCCTTTCGGGGCTCTTCTCACCCTTATCTTCAAACAATTCAAAGTTCCTCTTCCCTCGGATCCTAACGTAGTTTCGAGGCTGCCATTGTCATTGGCAAAAAGGAACTCCTTGGGTATGGATACTAGGAGATCCAACCGGGTGTCCGGGTCTATAGCTCGGAGCCGAGGCCTCCTTCTCCGCCTCGGACTTAGACTCGTAAAGAAACCCTCTCTCTCTACCAACTCCACCTGGTGTTCACCATCGAAGAGAATAATAAGTTCAGAAAGAACTTCAAAGCTATGAACACACTAATGTGTGCCATTAGCAGAGAAGAATACAATAGAGTCTCGGATCGATAAGTTCACCGAGATTACCAATAATCTCAAATCTCTTGGTAGAAGGATTTCTCACGAAGAAATGTCCGAGAAAGATTCTGAGAAGTATACCAAAAAAGAGATGGGGTCCCAAATTAACGGTCGTTGAAGAAGCTCTAAACCTCTCTCAACTAAGATCGGACGAGCTTGCTGAGAAGTGACTTACCCGGAGATTTATCTCGAAGAAGAGGATGCCGAGGTCAGCACCAAAAGGAACATTACATTAAAGACCTCAAAAGCGAGATGTGACAGTATGAGCTCCTCAAAATAAAAAGAGGATCCTATAGAACTTATAGCCCGAGGCTTTAAGAAAATGATGAAATACAAGAAGTGGGAAAAAAGGCCAAAGGATGAGTTCTACAAGAAAGATAAGAAGGACGAGAATAGGTAAATATGCATCCTCTTCAAAGTTATCTTTATCTAAGAACCATGGTTGCTTTAAATATGGCAGCAAGGAGCACATAGTCAAAGATTATCCCAAGAGAAAGAAGGACGAGAAAGAAGAAGGTTATGATGTCTACCCGGAGTGATGACGACTCATATGAAGAAGATGATTCTAATAACTTAAAGTGTCTTATGGCACTTACGGACTCGAAGTCAAATCTAAGTCGGACAATAAGAACTCGAGATAGTGATGAGGTAGTTGAATACTTTCTCAAATTCTCAAAAGTTGATCTAGCACGATATATTTTCACTTTGGAAGAAAACTCCGATTCGACTCATTCCAGTTCAAAGAACAACTTGAGTCTCTTACTAATGAGAGCAATGTTTTGAAAAATGAGTTAGAAAAACTCGGACAAAATCTGAAAGAACTTAATATTAGTAATGAAGCAAATGACACCGTGTCCGAGTCACTCGGAACATAGAATAAGCAATTGAAAAGAAAGCTCAATGAGTCTTAAGAGCTTGTTTTGAAATTCACTCAAGGTTAGAAAAACATTTATATGCTACTACGCTCGCAGTATGTCTCCTTCAGGAAAGAAGGACTTGGTTTCAATGAAGAAGAGGAATCAAAATCCTACTCTAATCTTTTCAAAACTAATTCTAGTATTGTAAAGTTCAGGATGGCGAGCATGGTCCCATTCATAAAAATGAACAGAAGACTAAGCCCGGACCGGTTTACGGGAAGAAGCCTTCTCCTCTTGTTTACAAAAGAAAAGATTTTCAAAAGAAAAAGACACATACTCGGTTCTCCGGAAGGAAGACTCGGAATCGAGACAAGACAAAAAATTATTCAAATATGGGTAAAAGGACCACTTGTAAAGGGAGTTACTTGGGTTTGTAAGAGGAAGTGAGAAGGGTTAGGTTGTTTATGTCGTGCATATAACTCATAAGAAGAGAAAAGGTCATTAGTACTTAGTGGTTGCTCACACCACATGTCGGGAGATTCAAGACTCTTCTCCGAGCTAGAAGATCCGAAAGGAGGAAAAGTCACATTTGGAGATAACAGCAAAGGCAAGATAGTAGGGATTGGAAAAATTGGTGAAGGAAACAACACAGTCAGCCAAGTTTACCTTGTCAAAGGACTCGAGTAGAATCTCCTTAACATGTCTCATCTGTGTGACAAAGGTCAAGAGGTAATATCCACCCGGACCAACCGATACATTTCTAATGTAGTCTCCAAAGAGACTAAGCTCTCGGGTCTCGGGTCGGGCAACACCTACACTATTCCTCTCTCCGATTCACGCCGGAATTTATCTTCATCTCGTGTATGATGATTCATGGACTTGGCATCATAGATTAGGCCATATTAGCATGCATAATATCATGAAACTTGCATCTCATAGATTGGTTAAGGGTATACCCAACTGTGCATTTAAGAAAGATAAAATTTGTGAAGCATGCATAAATGGTAAGCGAGGTTAGATCATCTTTCAAACCACTCAAAACCGTGTCTACATCCAAAGTGCTTGAATTGCTTCATATGGATTTGTGTGGTGAAATTCCTGTGAAAAGTCATGGAGGTAAATCGTATGTACTTCTTGTTGTTGATGATTTCTCACGATTCACTTGGGCACGTTTTCCCAAGAACAAGAATGAAACCTTCAAAGAGTTCATTAAGCTTAGTAGGAATATTCAAGTAGAGTCTCGGACTTAGATCGGGAGGATTCGAACCGACCATGTAAGGGAGTTCTACTACTCGGAATTTACGGACTTCGTGACAAGAATGACATCTCTCACAACTTCTCTACACCAAGAACTCCTCAACAAAATGGGGTAGTAAAGAGAAAGAACATAACTCTTGAACAAGTAGGAAGGACTATGATGATTGAAAATGACCTACCTTACTATTTTTAGGTTGAGGCAGTCAACACAACAAATTACACACTCAATAGATGCCTCATCGAGACCCATCTTGAAGAAAACTCCTTATGAGCTTTACAAGGGAAAGAAACCTAACATCTCCTACTTTAGACCAATTCGATGTAAGTGCTTTGTCCACAAAAATGGTAAGGAGAATCGACTAAGTTTGATGCTATGTCAAATGAAGGTATATTTCTAGGTTAATCATCTCATAGCAAATCTTGTCGTGTTTTTAACAACGGAACTAACAAAGTCGAAGAAAGTATCCACGTTGTTTTTGATGAAATTGATCTTCGCAGGATAAGTGAGTCCACATACTCGGATATTAAATTTAACAGAGATGAAGACGACCTTTCGAAGCTTAGCTTAGAAATAGTCACAACAAAATTACCGAGGCAACTCGGAATGGAGCAAATCGGAATGTTATGACTTAGACTAAACAAACCGAAGAGACAACTCAGGATGCTCGAAGATCAAGTCAATGAGACATAGCAAGATCAAATAATTTAAGAGATCATACTTGTTAAACCAATAAACTTGGTATGTGAAAGAACAGTAAAACTTTCATATATGCATCCAGCCACTTGGTCACCTTCTCAATGGACGCCGGAGATCGTTTTGATCCAACAGTTAAGATAGTGTATCTAGAATTCTCTATACAAATATCTACAAGTCTACGTGGGTATAGAATACTCTAAAACTTGGTGGAACCAACGAGAGAATTCTAGAAGATTTCGGGCTTTTCTAGAGCGTTACGTGACATCTTTCCCCACCTAATCCGGCGATGTCGTCATAGCCTTTGCGTCTTCAAACGCTTGTATCCGCTCCTTAAACTGCCACAAGTTTTGGATGGGCTCCCAGCTTGCTTCGCTATCTAGTAGTCCCTTTCATTTGACGATGAACTCATGTGTTAAAGGCATGTTTTTGTGGCGGACCACTCTATTGGCTAGTACCTCCTCCACTTGTTTGTCATGTTCCACCGTCATGCCCATCGGTGCTCGATTAGATATGCTCCTTCTAAGATCCACTTGGTCTCCATGGTAAGGCTTGAGTAGACTTACATGAAAGACAAGATGATATTTGATTTTCGGAGGCAACTCCACTTCGTACGCTTGGGCCCCAACCTTTTTAATGATGGGGAAGGGTCCCTTAAACCTCCGAATAAGTCCTTAATGATGACCACTCAACCTTGCACGGTTGTACATTTTGACAAGGACGAGGTACCCAAGTTGGAACTCCTATGGGCGACGCTTCTTGTCAACCCATTTCTTCATCTTCTTGGAGGCCTTGTCCAAGTAAGCCCGCGGCCATATCGGCCTGATCGTTCCAGTCCTTGGCGAACTTCACTGCTGCTGGGCTTAAGCCCTTATAACCTGTGGTAATCGTGCTCGGAGTCGAGGCTATTGCCCCGTGGTAATCTCGAACACACTCGGGTATAGCTCCAAAAGTGCGTTCACTCGCTTCATGTGTACATCACTTTGGGTTGAAAGCCGGTGGAGAAGTTAAGCTCGGACCCTATGAGTTTGAATAACTCCGTCCGAAACGGCCCGTAAAGCGAGTGTCCGGATAACTCACTATCGAATGAGGCAAGCTCCAATACTTCACCACATGCTTGAAGAATAGCTGGGTGGCCTACTTGGCTGAACATTCCCTTGGTGCCGGAATGAAGGTTGTGTACTTGTAGTATTGATCTACCACCACGATGACCCGATTACACCCATCACTCGTGGGTAAACCCACGATGAAGTCCATAGAGACACTTTCCTACGGTCTCTTGGGAGTGGGAAGTGGCTCTAAGAGTCCCGCAGAGCTCCTTGCTCAATCTTGTCTTGTTGGCACACAAGACAAATCCTTCACGTGAGGCTAGTAGTAAGAATTGCTCACAAGTGTGAGCGTGTGGTGTAATCCTCGGATGTCCCGCCTACTTGCTATCGTGGCACTCTTTTACGACTTCCCTTTGTATGTTGTCATAGGCGGACATGTAAAGGCATTTTCCTTTTGTAATAACTAGGCGATCATCAACCCAAAATCTCCTTGTCTTGCCTTCCCGCACGAGGTTGACGATGGTCCGGGCTAAGTGATCGTGCTTAAGGCCCTCGCGGATCCGGTCCCTAAAATTACTTTGAGGTCGGCTTATGTCGGCAAGCTCCCCTTCGTGGCTCGGAGCATCGGCCACCGGATTAGCCATGCCCGGCTTGTACTCTATAACGTAGTCGAACTCGCCAGGAAATCATGCCACCTCGCTTGTTTGGGAGTGAGCTTCTTGTGCGTCCGGAAGTAGCTCGTGGCAACGTTGTCCGTTAAGTCGTATTTTATACGTGTTTTTAATAGTTATTTAGTTTATATTATATAGTTTATTTTATCTAATTTATCCTATTTTGTGCATTTTTAGGTAATTATCAAATAAAGTGGGGAGACAAAGAAAAGACGTTAAAAGTGGGTTTTTAACTACCGACAAGCGTCCAAGAAAAGATATGAAGTCGGTCCATAAAAATAATGTGTTATAAAATATTTATTTTATGATATTTTATTTTATGAAATCTTAATTTGAAGAGGAGAGTGAAGATAATGATACTCCTAAACCCACTAAGACACCTCCTTAGAGTTGCATGAGAAGAAGGAAACTTGGAAGAGAAGTAAGAGGAACCAAAGCCTAGCAGCCCTCACGACTTTTTAATCCCTCACGCCATAACCAGCTCATATATGTTGAAGCCTTCCCCGCAGCCCCTTCGCTGCCCCCCATCATCACAAAATCACCCATCATCTACTTCACGTCTTTCTCGCTAGCTCGGTTCTCAATAATCATCATCACTATCCCTCTTCATCAATCAACCCCACCTCTCTATCTCTTTATCTCACGCCTAATCTATCTATCATCATTACCCCTTCTTTTATCATCTCACCGCTTCAATTCTACGCAACTCTCACTCACAGCCACAATATCACAATCATCACATCTTGATCATCGTCAACATCTTTCGTGGTCAACCTTTCCGTGTTCGAAGAAATTTATATCGGTAGTATTATTTAGTATCGTAATTTTTATAGTAGTAATCATTGAATTTTTTTGTTAAATTAATATTAAAAATGTTATTTTTATTTAGTTTACGTGTTTTAAATTACATTATGTTTGCGTAGTTTTTTTAATACTTAGTATAATCTATTTGAAACCATTTTAAATTATTTATTTTGAAACAAAGTTTTGATCTTTATTGTCTTATTGATTCGATCTATGATTTTATGATAATTTGATTTTAATGTTTATGATTTTATGTCTAGTTAATTAGAGTGCATGCTAATTAGTTTTATATAAATTCATATGATAGTTTAAAGGGCTTAAGTACATAAATGTTTTGTCTTGTAGACATAAGTATCATCCTAGTTAATTATGGACGGCTCATACCCATATCTTTTATTAGGAAATTATCATAGATCCTTTTTAAATCAATTTGCTAGTAGATTGGTTATCAGGTGCTAGATGATATTTTTCTAATACTTAATACTATAATTTGATTAAATTCTAGTGTTAGTGTTAGGGTTATCAATATTAGTAGGGTTTATATTAGGGCTAGGCCTCATTAAACTAATCACTAAGGAAAAACGATGAAGATCCGCTAGTGTTTGTCTTCTGCAGTTTAGTTCATGGCGTAGATCAATTTCTGTGTTAATGATAAATAATAATTTACATAGTGGATATAGATGATACTAACTGTTTTTTTATATAAAATTAATATCTTTGATATTATTTATTTGCTTTTTAGTTACTTTACTTAGTTGTCAATTTTTATTTACAAAGTTACAAGCTTTTATTATTAATTTCGTTATTGCCCCTTTAATAACAGTCATTTAGGTTAATTTTAGGAATTTTATTTTAATTTAATTTTGAGTCTTTATATATTTTAATTTTAGATTATTTTCTGTCAGCTTTTATTATTTTTGGGTCAGTTTGTTAGAAATTAGTTTAAAAATAATTTTTTTATTACTTTTTGGTCTTTTATCTTCTTTTAGGGTTTATATAGAGTCCTAGTTTGATTTGATTAAATTTTAGAATTTTTGGAATTAATTTCACAATTTTTCAGATTTAATTCTTGAATTTAATTATTGTAGTTTTTAGTTGAATAATTTCGTAAATTCGGTTTTAAATTTTATTTTTATATTTTTAGTGTCTGGTTAGGTCTAGGAAATTAGTTTTCATATTCTAGGTAATTTTAGTATTTATTTTCATAATTAATTTAGTGAAAAAGTTTACTTATTTAAGTTTCCGTTTTAGAATCTGTTTATTTTCTGCCTTAGTTGTCTATTTTAATTGTTGTCAAAGAAAAAGTTTAAAAAATACTTCTGCGTTATTATAATTTTTATATTCTATCTAGATTATTTATTTATATTATTAGATAATTTTATGTTATTTTCAGTTATTAAATTATGAGTTATTTTCTCGGTTTGAATCTTTCATTGATTTTATGTTTTGATTTCTTCATAATTAATTAGGAGAATTATGTCAAAATTAAATTATAAAAAATGAATTTGGAGAATTTCATAAGTCTTTCTTGTATGAATTTTTATAATTTTAGTAGTTTAATTTGATCTGTTTAAGGTTTTGTTTTATAAGATAAAGAAATAAAAATAATTAGATTAGTAAGTTTAATTGGATTGAAAGTTTGATTTTTACTTTATCTTTCCTCATGGATTCGATCCCTACTTCCCCATACTATATTGTTTATTATAAACCTAAGTAGTGGTTTATTATCAAATGCTTCTATATAATGTGTGTGTGTGTGAAATATTTGATGTGTTGGGCGTGGATTTCATGGGACCACTTCCCTTTCCTTTGGTTTTACTTACATACTTCGTTTATTGATTATGTGTCTAAATGGGTTGAAGCAGTAGCTACTAAAGCTGATGATGCTAAGACTATTTTGAAACATATTAAATCTCGTGTTCTACATAGATATGGGGTACCTAGAACGGTCATTAGTGATAGAGGGACACATTTTTGTAATAAAACTTTAGGTACCTTGCTAGCTAAATACCATGTAACTCATAAGGTGTCTACAAGTTATCATCCCCAAACAAATGGCCAAGTTGAAATCTCTAATAGAGAAATCAAAGGAATTCTAGAAAAAGTTGTTAGGCCGGATAAGAAGGATTGGAGTCTTAGATTATATGAAGCTCTCTTGGCTTATAAGTCTCGCATACAAGACCCTTTTAGATATGTCACCTTACAAGCTAGTCTTTGGAAAAGCATGTCATCTCCCTGTAGAGTTAGAGCATAAATCATATTGGGCTGTAAAGAAATGCAATTTAGATTATGACTTTGCGGGAAAGGAGCGTAAGCTACAACTGCAGGAATTAGAAGTGATTCGTATGGAAGCTTATGACAATTCAGTAATTTATAAAGGTAAAGCAAAGCATTTCATGATGCTAAGCTTGTCAGGAAGGAATTTCGAATAGTGGAGAAAGTGTTATTGTTCAATTCGGAACCGAGACCTTTTCCTAGTAAGTTAAACTCTATATGGCTAGGACCTTTTATGGTGAATGGTCACAGGTTAAAGAATTTCTATGAAGGAAGCCAAATTTGCTTAGTAGAGGAGATTCATTTAGAAGACCCATGAGTTACAACGATGTCTAGCCAAAGACAATAAACAAAGGCGTTGGTTGGGAGGCAACCCAACATTTTCGAGGAAGTTTCTATAATTTTTACTTTTATTTTATTTTATTTTTATTTTGCATGCATTAGGGACAACGCATGAATTAAATGTGGGGAGTGTATCCTGCATTTTAATTTTATGCATTTATTTTAATCTTATTTTTGAAAAAATAAATAAAAAATAAAAACAAAATTTTAGTGTCTTTCTTGTGAAGAAATGCATGAACATGAATATATGATAGGTTAACTTGCTTAAAATTTTCTGTTTATAGTTTTTTTTCCCCTTTGTAAGTGAGAAATTTGAACATGTTAATTGTCATTCAGAGTTGTTTGAGTTAATCCTCATATAGTTCTTCAATTAGTGACAATCATAATTTTTCTGTCGGTTTGATCATGATAGAGACAATAAATTGACTTAAATCGTTCACCTAGACTACTAAACTCAACAGAATGAGTCATTGAAAATTTGATTTTCCTTGTCTTGCCTATTAAAGTTTAGAATATGCTGGTTTACCAACATAGGTTGGTTCAAGTAGTATGACATTTGTTCCCCTTAAGTGGCTTGTGTTTGGAAAAGACCTGTGTTGGAAGAGTCAACCCCGTTAAGGGCTGTTTACAACTTGAAACATGGCAACAAATAAAATAAAAAAAGAGAAAAAAATGTTAGTCTACCACCATGGGTCGGACTTGGTGGCTCGGCACCATTTCCCCTTAAGTTTAGGTCTCAAGCTAAGCCTTTATGAATGGAGTAACCTATGTTGGGATAGTCATGCCCTTTTGGGCCGATCAATGGTTCGAACCATACTAACGAAAAGAAAAAGAAAAAAATAGAGTATTAACTCCAACACCTCTATTTGGGTGAGTGGGAGACATGGAGTGTTATATTTCTAAGACCCTATATGGGCCTCGAATATGTGCTTTAATATAGTTATAAAAAAGAAAGAAAAAAAGTTGGAAAAAAGTTTGCAAAACAAGTTTATTATCGATTTTTAGTGCGTTATCTCGCTGATTCAACGTCTCTATAACCATATTGTACCTTAATTTTTCCCATATTAAAACTTTTTAGACCTCTTGATCGGAATGTACATGTTTGAAAAACATGGATAATTTTTACCGTTGCTTGAATTGAAAAAGACATTGTGAAGTCGATGAATAAACTCTCTGATGACAACGAAATGTTTACTTTTTCACTTGCTTGGGAAAGACAAATTTTCATCAAACTGTATTTGGAAGCAAGGCAAACCTAGTGTATACTCTATGCTTTATGTATATCTTTATACGAAAGCGTAATTTTAGATCGAGCATTAGATTTCTTTGCACGAGGACGTCCAAAGTCTAAGTGTGGGGGAATTTGTTAAGTCGTATTTTATACGTATTTTTAGTAGTTATTTAGTTTATATTATATAGTTTATTTTATCTAATTTATCCTATTTTGTCTATTTTAGGTAAATACTTGAATAAAGCAGGGAAGAAAAGAAAAGATGTTAAAAGTGGGTTTTTAACTACCGACAAGCGTCTAAGAAAAGATATGAAGTCGGTCTGTAAAAATAATGTGTCATAAAATATTTATTTTATGAAATCTTAATTTGAAAAGAAGAGTGAAGATAATCATACTCCTAAACCCACTAGGACTCCTCCTAAGAGTTGCATGAGAAAAGGGAAACTTGGAAGAGAAGTAAGAGGAACCAAGCCCTAGCAGCCCTCACGACTTTTTAATCCCTCACGCCATACCTAGCCTTCCCACGCAACCCCTTCGCTGTCCCCCCAATCATCACAAAACCACCCATCATCTACTTCGCATCTCTCTCGCTTGCTTAGTTCTCAATAATCATCATCACCATCCCTCTTCATCAATCAACCTCACCTCTTTATCTCTTTATCTCACGCCTAATTTATCTATCATCATCACCCCTTATTTTATCATCTCACCATTTCAATTATGCGCAGCTCTCACTCACAGCCACAATATCACAATCATCACATCTTGATCATCGTCAGCATCATCATCTGTTAACTTGCAGTGTTCGAAGAAATTTATATCGGTGATATTATTTAGTATCGTAATTTTTTAATAGTAATCATTGAATTTTTATTGTTAGAGTAATATTAAAGATGTTATTTTTATTTAGTTTACGTGTTTTAAATTACATTATGTTTGAGTAGTTTTTTTATACTTATTATAATCTTTTTGAAACCATTTTAAATTATTTATTTTGAAACAAAGTTTTGATCTTTAGTGTCTTATTGATTTGATCCATGATTCTATGATAATTTGATTTTAATATTTATGATTTTATGTCAAATTAATTAGAGTGTACCCTAATTAGTTTTATATAAATTCATATGATAGTTTAAAGGGTTTAAGTACGTAATCGCTTGGTCTTGCACACATAAGTATCACCTTAGTTAATCATGGACAGCTCATACCCATCTCTTTTAATTAGAAAATTATCATAGATCCTTTTTAAATCAATTTGCTAGTAGATTGGTTATTAGGTATTAGATGATGTTTTTCTAATACTTAATGCTCTAATTTGATTAAGTTCTAGTGCTAGTGTTAGGGTTATCAATATTATTAAGCTTTATATTAGGGTTACGCCTAATTAAACTAATAACTAAGAAAAAACGTGGAAGATCCGTTAATGGTTGTCTTCTATAGTTTAGCTCATGGGTAGATCAATTTGTGTGTTAATGATAAATAATAATTTGTATGGTGGATATAGATTATACGAAGTGTTTATATTTATAAAATTTATATCTTTGATACTATTTATTTGCTTTTCGATCAGTTTACTTAGTTGTCAATTTTTATTTACAAAGTTACAATCTTTTATTATTAATTTCGTTATCCCCCCTTAAATAATAGTCTCTTAGGTTAATTTTAGTAATTTTATTTTAATTTAATTTTGAGTCTTTATATATTTTAATTTTTAGATTATTTTTCTGTTAGTTTTTATTATTTTTGGGTTAGTTGGTTAGAAATTGATTTTAAAATATTTTCTTTTATTATTTTTCGTGTTTTATTTTCTTTTAGAGTTTACATAGAGTCCTAGTTTGATGTGATAAAATTTAAGAATTTTTGGAATTAATTTGATAATTTTTCATATTTAATTCTTGATTTTAATTAGTGCAGGGTTTTAGTTAAATAATTTCGTAAATTTGGTTTTAAATTTTATTTTTACAGTTTTAGGGTCTGGTTAGGTCTAGAAAATTAGTGTTAATATTCTAGGTAATTTTAGTATTTATTTTTGTAATTAATTTAGTGCAACATTTTAGTTATTTAATTTTCTGTTTTAGAATCTGTTTATTTTCTGCCTTAGTTTTCTATTTTAATGTTATATATATATATATATATATATATATATATATATATATATATATATATATATATATATATATATAATATTTCTGAGTTATTATAATTTTATATTTTTTCTAGATGATTTATTTATATTGTTAGATAATTTAATTTTATTTTTAGTTATTAAATTCTGTTTTGATTTTCTGTTTTGAATCTTTATTAGATTTTCTGTTTTTGAATTATTTAGAATTAATTAGGAGAATTATGTGAAAATTAAATTATAAAAAATGAATTTAAAGAATTTCGAAGTCTTTCTTATAGGAATTTTTAGAATTTTAGTAGTTTTATTTGATTTGTTTAATGTTTTGTTTTACAAGATAAAGAAATAAAAATAATTAGATTGGTAAGTTTAATTGGAATGAAAGTTTGATTTTTACATAATCTTTCCTCGTGGATTCGATCCCTACTTCCTTATGCGATATTGTTTATTATAATCCTAAGTAGTGGTTTAATTTGTGGCTATACGACAAGCTAACATTGTCCGTCTTAATGATGAACTTACTCCCTAGCAAGTAATGCTTCCAAGTCCGAAGGCAATGCACTGCCGCAGCCATCTCCTTCTCTTGTACGGTGTATCGTCTCTCCGTGTCGTTAAGCTTCCGACTTTCAAAGGCGAAAGGATGGCCGTCTCGCATTATAACTCCTCCGATGGCGAAGTTTGAAGCATCTATATGTAACTCGAACGGTTTATGAAGGTCGGGATGAATGAGCATCCGTTCCTCTGTGATAGCCTTTTTCGAGGCTTCAAAGGCTTGTTGACACTCCTGTCTCCAAGTCTACCCTCTTCCCTTCTTCAACAAGTCGGTGAGAGGAGCGACTATAGCGGAATAGTCCTTGATAAACCACTGGTAGTAGTTCACCAAGCCAAGGAAAGATCTTAGCTCGGTGACCTTGGAGGGTGGCTCCTACTCTTGTATGGCCTTTACCTTTGAAGGATCCATCCGAATCCTTCTCTTACGAGACGATATGGAACAAGAATGACACCTCTTCTTGGGCAAATGAGCACTTCTCCTTCTTAATATATAGCTGGTTATCCCTTAAGGTTAAGAACACTTTCCGCAAGTGTTCCACATGCTCCTTGAGAGTCTTATTATAGATGACAATGTCATCCAAGTAAAGTACTACAAAGCAATCAAAGTAAAGACCAAGTACCTTATTCATAAGAGTACAAAATGTGGTCGGTGCATTTGTGAGGCCAAAGGGTATGACCGGAAACTCGTACGATCCATAACGTGTAACACATGCCGTCTTTGCCTCATCTCCGTCGGCTATGCAAACTTGGTAGTACCCACTCCTCAAGTCCTACTTAGTGAAGTATCTTACGTCTCCCATTTGGTCGAATAGATCATCGATGTGAGGAATTAGGTACTTGTTCTTGATGGTGACTTTGTTAAGTGCTCGGTAATCGATGCATACTTGAAGGGACTCGTCGTGCTTCTTCCGAAAAAGGACTGGTGCAACATACGGCGATTTCGAGGGACGGATATACCAAGTGCCAAGCAACTCCTTCAATTGTCTTCGTAGCTCCTTGAGCTTCGAAGGTGCCATACTGGTAGGGGGCAAATGCAGGCGGTTTAGTCCCCGACTCCAAACTCAATCGCATGATTGACTTCCCGTCTAGGAGGAAGTCTCTTTGGCAATTCAGCGGGCATCACATCTTGAAACTCGTCTAGCACCTCTTAGACGGCTTTAGGTGCTTGGACATCCTTGCTCCCTCATCCATCTTAAGGGTGGCAATGAGGTTGCTTCGTTCTTCTTGATCCTCGGGAGAATTGAAGAGCGAAAAGCATCTTTCCTTCATCAATCTCCCTCTTTATAGGAACAACACAAGGTTGTCCTTCCTCCATGATACACATGGTGTTGGTGTAAGGTACCAAGAATGCTTTCACCGGTATCAAGAAAATCTATACCAAGAAAATCTACACCAAGAAAATCGATTTTGGATTTCGGTGTCATGTAGAACACCTTCGATCGGGAGACTCTTGGCATTGACCCCCTTGACAAAGCCCCTCTTTTTGGTGTAGGAGAGCTCAATCTCCTCGGTAAGCTCCTTGGCCATGTAGACTGTATCGGCTCCTGTATCTAGCATCACTTGTAATCGCTTGCCGTTGAAGTGGGTTTCCACATATATGCGTCCACGAGGCCGTCCCTCCACTTTGACTTGGATGGCATTGAGAAGCCTCATGAAAACGAGCTTCCTTTCCTCTTGTCGCTCTTCCTCAAAGACTAGATAAGGCCCGTTATAAAGGAAGCAAGAGATCTCCTTCTTTGTGTGGCCCTCCTTGGACTTCCCCTTGTCCTTGTAGGAGGAGGCTTCCCCTTCTTGGGCGACTTGTCGCGGTCTACCCCACTTTTGCTGTGTTCCGCCTTCTTGTTTTGTCGCTCGAGGACTTAAACTCATAAAGCGACTCGGTGGTAGAAATTGCGGAGGTAAGGTCTTGTACTCCCCGTCTTTCTAACTCCATCCTGGCCCATCCACACAGGCCTTTGAGAAAAGTAACATAAGGCATCTTGATCTCCCATGGTGGGAATTTCCAAGCGTAGCTCTTGGAATTCTTTTATATAATCTCGAATGTGACCCTCCTTATGTTAGAGATGTCGAAGCTTGACTCGAGCTTCTCATCGGGCATCCGTGGGGTAGAAGCGCTTCTTAAGTTCTTCCTTGAATGCCTCCCATGTAGTGACGGGATCGGATCCTCTATTAACGTCGTCACACCGACGTAACCACCATACAAGAGTAGTGTCTTTAAGGAAGAGGGAAGTGTTACTCAACTTGAGATCGTCTTCCTTAATGCTCGGGGCTTTTAAGTAAGCTCTGAAGTGGCCACAAGAAATTGTGAATTTCCTTCGCGCTCCTGGCACCTTTGTAGTCTAGAGGCTTAGATGCAGTCACCCTTGGGATGGTCGCCATTTGGACCAACTTACTGTTGGCCACCATAGCCGAGCATAACTTAAGTTGCCCTTTGAACTCCCCATTTGCCTCGTCCATTTTCTCCCGTTGTTCATGGAGAGTGGTCTTGAGTTCTCTGATTTCTCCATCCTTAAACTTTAACGTGGCATTAAGGTCTGCCACCTCCTTGGAGAAATCCGTTGCTACTGCATTCAAGGCACCTTGCATCTCCACCTTGACTTCCGAGTCATCCTCCTCCGACTCGAGCTCACCCACCTGCTGGGTCGGTGTGCCAACTTCTTCCCTTAAGCTTATGAGGATGGTGTCTTGCTGAGCAACCGCCTCTCGGGACTTCTCGCGACCCTTCTTGCCACCTTGGTGGCTTCCTTAAGTGATACTCGACATTCTTTCCCAAACCTTGGCTTTTATACCAACCGTCACGGGACGATAATTTACTCGAACTGGATTCCCATGCGGCGCTAGCAAACTAGACCCGAGAACCTTCTAAAGCTTGCTGGTAAGCCTCGAGAGTGCTTGACTATAACACCCTAAAACCCACCCTAAGAGTATTACATCGCCGAGTTCCTCAAAGGAATTACCAAGGCTCTTTCGGGTGTTTGTTTGGCTTTTTAATTCTAACTTAATGTAATAGACGTAATTTTCCAAAAGAGTTTGAAATTTTCTAAAAATTTTGACGAGTTCCGTTTGAAATATGGCCCAACCCATAAGCTAAAAGCCTTAAAAACCCGCATGAAAGTCAAAATAAAACTCAATGAGCCACACGCTCGGAGTACACAGCTCAACGGCCACACGCCGGACTATATTTACAAGCACAAAATTAAAATTCGAAACCCGTTTAAAACCCAAGTTATAAACTAAATTAAAAACTAAATTACAACCGCTTAAGAGCAAAATTGCCACTCGAAAGGAAATCCCTGGCTGATCGGAGCTACTAGTTGGGGTCTCTGCGTATATATTCGACTTCTCTATACATTATTGCCTACTTAGATAAGTAACCAAATATATACATCATGCTAAACGAAAACTACATGAACCAACTTCGACTCACGATCACCATCAAAGTCAAGCATTCCAGCCAACCATACCAAGGGGTACCTGCAATCGGGAGGGAAAAGGGGGACTTTGTGGGTGTAACAACCCGACCCTAAATCACATTATTTATTTTATTAATTACACTATTTATATAATTGAGCGCGTGCACTTCAATTCGATATTTTATATTTACATTATCCCTATACATGTGTTATGCGGCTAAGGTGACGGAGTGGCCTTAATAAAAATCTCATAATAAGATTAAATTTGTGAACATCGTTATTAAAAACAAAATTAAAAAGTAACAATAAAAGAAAACAAAATACGTAAATAAACAAATAAATCAAAATAATCAAATAACCAAGTCAGATTTTTCTAAGGAAAAATCCAGAGAAGGAATTCTCTCGGAACGTCGGACGACTTAAAATATATTCCGGGCTCCTTCTCTCTCTCCGTGCTCCTTCGTTCTCTGCCGTCCCCGCCTCCTCTCGCATCTCCCCTGCCTCACCACCTCTCTGCCTCCCGGTCCGGCCACCGGACGCCACCCGCGCCGGCCGAAGCAGGCGCTAGGCTCCGCCCGGCAAGCTCCCTCTCACTCTCCCTCGCGCTGCCGCTCTGTCTCTTCCTCGCGTGCTCGCGCCGCGTCCCTCGCTCCTTCTCTCTCGCTGGCGTCGCCTCCTTCGGCCACCAACACAGCTGATGCCGGCTGGAAGACCGGCGCCGGCCACCATTCTCTCCCTCTATCTCTCTCACTCTCCCGCGCTCTCGCTCTCCGCGCGTTCCGCAAGGCGCTGCCCGGTTCCCTGCCGCGGGCCATTTCACAGCCAACCACCAGCTGCTGCAACCGCCGGAGTCGCCGCCGGTGCTGGCCGGTGTCCGCCCGAGTCCAGCTGTACCGCCATCACTCCACCCTCCTTTTGGCTGCCCTCTCTTGGTTTTGAAGGTAAAACTCTAGACCCTAAATTATCAATTTCATTATCTATTTGAGCAATTGTAACTCGTAAATTGAATTATGATTAGAAATATATTTGTGGAGTGAATTCAAAGATTAAATTGGGGAAAATTCGAATTGGTGTGAATAATCGAGTTGTGGCGTCCCAATGGATTGGTTGTGTATTGTATGAATGAGAACGAATGTGATTCTCGTGAGGAGATTATGAATTAGTGAATGAGTCTGGGAGATGTTTATCATAGAATTGGGTAAATGGATGAATTTATTATGTGTTGGAAATGGTTATATTGAACAAATGAATGAGAATGTGTATGTAGAGAGTGAAATTAAGCAATGTGTAAGTGTAGACATGTGAGGGAGATTTGAACATTAAACATACCTAATAGTGGTTGTGAATGTGAAATTTGTCGGGAGAACAATGCTTATGATCTTAACATAGTGTATGTACGGGAATTGAACAATTTGGTGGAATTGCTACATTTTGAACAATCGTTGTATTGAGCAAACAAAAGGAGAATGCGTGCGTAGAGGTTGAAATTCGGTAATGTGCAAGTGTACGGGCATGGAAAGTAATTGAGCATTAGGCATGCCTAATTGTGGGTGTGAATATGAAGTTTGTTGAGAGAATAACGTTCATAACCTTAACATGGTATATGTATGAATTTTGGGCGATTCAGCAAAGTTGTGAAACCTTCCGATGGAAGGGCATTTGATGGATTAATTAATTATTTAACTATGGGTTTTGAGTGCGAGAGAAGGGAGAAGTGAGGAAGGAATTAAGAATAAGTGTTGTGTATATATGTACACCATTTTTCAATCCAAGTCATCTAGCAAATCGAATAACACCAATATCATTGGGTATTTAGTTAGCCAAATCAACTTCTTTGATTAATATAAATTATATTCAATAACTGAAATGGAATCAATGCAGTATAGCTGAGTAATACAAACATTAGTTTAATCGATTTTCATACGAATATAGGAAATGAAATACGTTGTTAAAGCTTATACAAATTCAAGCATTAAAAGCCAAGGAAACATTATTAACCCTAGAAATCCATTTTAAATGGAACCGAGGCCACTTCCGTTGCCGAATAGCTGGTGATTCAAATTTACGCAAAAGGGGAGAAACAAATATTCTCAATTCGAGTACGTTCATTGCTCGTACCTTTCGAAAACTCACATGTTTCATCAAATCTCAACATTTCTCATATATATAACTAATAATGAATTATTTGCAAATCAAGTTTTGCCACCTAATCGAGTGGTCCCCGCCCAATTATCAATCATCGGGGCTTATGCCCATCAATTATCAATAATCGGGGCTTATGCCCAACCCGCGCGGCTTCAACTCGGGTTCTCGGTCGGCTCGGGAGGTGTGCACCTTACTAAGATCGTATCAATTATCAAGGGGTTCCACTTTCGGATAATAACCTAGCAAGTAAGTTTTACTTATATTCTCTCCCCGATTTCAAACTAAAATGAATTGAAATGCGCGCGCTCAATCAAAATATTCTTCAAAGTTATTTTACGAGTGCGAGAATGTTCGTATCGAGTCTCGACTCACTTTTCAAAATATTTTACTTGTTTTTGTTTTAGGAAGAAGCATTGGCGAACAATCAACCATTTATTAAGTCTGACGAAGGCAAACCCTAGCCAGCCACGTGGCATTCGCAAATCGAAGGTACATAGACGCTCACGGTGACTTTACTTTCAACCAGGGTTAAGTATGACCTTGGGAATTATTGTACGTCGTATATTAGTTTGTGGAATAGACAAAAGTCTAGGTTGTATAAATATGGTGTTACTAAACAAGTAAAGCTGTATTGTGAGATGACTTGGAAATTTGGAGGGTAATTACTTCTATCGGGGTCAAGCATAGATTGTAAGCCCTTTTATTCTAATTACATAGCCTTGTCCTATCTTTAGGACGGCGGTGACGCCTTCGGTCGTTGACTTCGCTGCGACCTTACCTAATATTCTCGAATTAGAGAATTATTAAGTAATGGTAGCCGGGGCGTTAGAGTGGGGATGAGCAATAAACCACGGGCTCACTTGGAAAGTCCTACACCCTTAAAATGGAAATTAGTTACACATACTACTCATAATAATGAAATCGGTGCAAACATAATAACATAATACAAATCTAGATACTTTCAATGAAATCTCTTGCAACGTAAATATCACAACTCTTGAATCATTTAAAAGCACGATTTCACATTCATGAACAATTCTTTTGCAACTGAATCTTCTTTAAACAAAGTCGTGTATCCACTAGTACTTTCTTTCAAATGCTTTCAATCGAATTTGAATCATTTCTACTTGAATCGGTTTTCATAAATAACTTTCAATGAATTTCTTTAGGTGAATCACTTTCTAGGTTACGAGACTCGAACTAGCACTTTGCAATTTCTCATAATTTCTTTGATTTCTCTGGTTTCTTTGGGGGCGACCCCAAATAAAAGGCTCCGGGACCTATCTAGAAAGATTCCAATTGGGCGTCCTGCTACACGGAACCCCTAGCTAGCCACCCCTAGCTAGAATCCTTCCTTGTGCTAAATGATCCTAGCAAAGTCGATTGAAAATAGTTTCTTTAACACATTCACTCATCACGCTTATTTCAAACTACAATCTCAAATCGGTTTCACATCTTAGAAACATGTTTTCACGCTTAAAAGCATATATCAAAAAATTACATTCAAGTATCATTCGCGTAAAACATAGAACTTTTTCAAACCTAACTTTTGAACATCATTTAACACAATCACACAAGCTCAAATGGAAGTACTCAGCTCGGACGAAGTCCGAGTGGGTTAGAAGACCTAGCTGCACAAGGACAAACTGCGGCGGGTCGGTCGAGCAGGACCCCTCCAGCTATCGAGGTCCACGAGGAGGAACCTCTAGATCCTCTCGTTCTAGGTCAGCCACTCGGAGCTGAGCCCTTGACGGCGATCCCTGTCCTCCCTCCGCCGCTCTCAAGGACATCGTCAAGATCCTATCGGTCGTTGGCGTACCTCTCGCCCCTCCTCTTCTACTCGGACAACCCCCTCTCCCTCGTAGGCACCATGCACTGTGTCACAATTCCAAAGTCTGCGCGATTCTTCTTCTTCCTGGAATATTTTTACTTATCTCTTTTGTCCCGACATCAAATTTGTACTAATTGGTATATTCTTCCCATTTTTTTGTTGTTTTTCTTTGAAAGGTAAGGGGAGAAATATGGTTACAAAAACTTGTTGTCTTG
Organism: Talinum fruticosum; assembly: GCA_021018815.1. Classification (NCBI taxonomy): domain Eukaryota; kingdom Viridiplantae; phylum Streptophyta; class Magnoliopsida; order Caryophyllales; family Talinaceae; genus Talinum; species Talinum fruticosum. Next base: position 4,749,528 of record JAITYX010000040.1, read on the forward strand.
TTTAGGGGAGTTTCTCACTCTCTCTCTCTCTCGTATATTCTTTAACTTCAATGAACTAATGCATTCCCTCTCAATTCTCTCGAGTTCATTGTTTAATGCAAGCTTTTCTAAGTGATATAGTATTTCCTCTAAGTGATATAGCAATTACCCTATGTATTCTTGCTTGTCTCCGAGTGACTTAGGAAACAAATATGCACTCACGCTGTCTCACTCGGTTCCGAGTCTCTCATCACTTAGAATTATTGCATGTTCAAATGACTAGTATTCGCATAACCACACTCAAATCTAACTCCATGTTACAGGTCTTATTCTGTTATAGTCGGCGCTTCTAGTCCGAACCATGCTTAGTCTAGATCAAGTTTATTTCACTCGATGTTCTTTATGTAACTTGATTCTCGCTTAGACTAACTCGAGATGGAATTTTGAGTTTCATGGATATTAGACTCAGAAAATTTCATTCCTTTTCGACTCGAGATAATTAGTCACTTAATTAATCTTAATTATATTATCTGTGCCTAATCTTAGACCAAAGTATTTTATACTTTGAGAACCAAATTGATTTACTTTTGTAGGTTATTCAAACGAGGCTACACCTTTTGAAAATACAAAAGTAACCGGCTTCAAAACGTCAAATCACCAGCAGACAAGGCTTTTTCCACCTCGACGTAGCCCCGGAAGATTGTGTCGAGGCTGTCTGTTTCCAAACTGGAAAGCTGCAACGCCAAGCTAAACGAGTGGTTTCCACATTATCTTTCAAGACACCACCAAGTGGTTTTGGGACTTCCAAAGCGGTTAAGAACCGTTGCTCAACGTTTATATTTCAACGGATATTTTCCGAGTGACATAGAAAATACTTCACAACGGTCATAACGGGACTTCCAGTCGGAAGATGGAGATAACGGCTATGCTGCCTGGTCATCTATATATAGAAGCCAACTCTCAAGACTTGAAGATTGCCGAACATATTGTTAATACACATACTTGAGCAAAGTCATTGTATTCATTCTCAATCTTCTACTTACAACTCCCACTCTGTAATTCATTATATTCCGAGTTGTAAGGTCTTGTACTTAGTTACAAACACTCTCTTTCTTACTCTCTAAGTAGGGTCCCTTGAGCGAGCTATAAGGGTTAACTCGGCTCGGTTGTCCCTAGCTGTAAGGGTTATCTCAGGTAGGAAGTACTAGATCGGATAAGTGAATTTCGAGTCTAGGAAAAACTTGTAAAGAGTTGTCTAAGGGAGCAACTCGGGTTTAATAAGTCTATTATATTTTGTGGACCCAAAATAGTGGATTTGACTTCGTGCTTGGATTAGCACGGTCCGTGGTTTTCTGCCCCAGGAGGGTTTCCATGTACTTTCGTGTCTTCACTTTCGAGTACATTCTAGGCTCGAGACAGACTCAAAGCTTCAGTTTAATCCGCTTCTTTACTCATCACTGCAATTCGAATTCATACTTTTCGGACCACAAAATAGACTCGAGAATCGCTTCGTTTGTACTTTGTTCAAAAGAGTTTGATTTTTCACAAAAATCTTCCACTACCGTATTCACCCCCACTCTAGGGTGACTTAGTCTCTCCCTTAGCAAACCTTCAAACTGGATGAAGGTGGATTGGTAGTTAGAAATAAGGCTAGACTTATGGCTCAAAGGTATAATTAGGAAGAAGGGATTGATTGTGGGGAAACCATTGCACCTGTAGCGAATTGAAGCCATTAGAATCCTGTTAGCATTTGCATCTAGCATGAATATCAAGTTATATCAAATGGATGTTAAGTACGTATTTCTTAATGGTTTTCAAATTGCAAAAAGCTCTTTATGGTCTTAAACAAGCTCCTAGAGCTTGGTATGAAAGACTGAGCAATTGCTTCGTTGAAAATGATTTTAGAAGAGGTCAGATTGATAAGACTCTCTTCATAAAAACCAAGGGGAAAGACTTCCTTATCGCTCGGATATATGTTGATGACATAATTTTTGGAGCTACTAATGAATTTTTGTGTCGAGATTTTTTGAGTTAATGAGACGAGAATTTCAAATGAGTTTGATGGGAGAACTCAATTTCTTCCCTGAACTACAAATCAAGCAAGATAAAGATGGAATCTATGTCCATCAATCAAAATACACCAAGGAGCTGCTGAAAAAGTATAAACTTCAAGATGCAAAGCATGCAACAACACCTATGAGCGATAGTATAAAAGCTGGACTCGGACGAAAAAGGTAAAGCAATAGATTAGAAGCTCTATCGAGGTATGATTGGATCTTTGTTATATCTTACTTCCAGTAGGCTAGACATAATGTTTAGTGTCTGTCTATGTGCAAGATTCCAAGTTAATCTAAGAGAATCACATCTCACTGTGGTGAAGAGAATATTCGGATATCTTGCGGTGACTCGGAATTTAGGTCTATGGTACTCCGGAGACTCGAAGTGACTCTCACTGGATACTCGGATGTTGATTACGCTGGTTACAAAGTTGATAGAAAGAGCACCTCAGGAGCTTGCCAATTTTTGGGTCAATCCTTAATATCTTGGCACTCAAAGAAGCAATATAGAGTTTTGATTCCAAGCCATTCCATGTGCCTTAGAAACTTTTCTTAGTGATATAGCATTTTCTCCGAGTGTTATAGAATATACTCTATATGTTTTCGCTTATTTCTTACTGAATCGGAAAACATACCTCTACATGCCACTTCACACTCGGTTCGAGTCACTCAACACTCAGGTATATCGCATGTTCAAACACTTTCTTTCTCACGCAGAAACCCGGATCGACTTCATGTTCCAGGAATTAAATTACTAATTTATTATTCTAAGTCAGCATATCTTGTTTGAATTTTGTTTAGTCTAGATCAAGTTTGTCTACTCTCATGTTTTCCTTTTGACTTGCTTATATTCTAGACCGACTAAGATGGAATTTGAGTATCATGGATATTAGACTCGGAAAATTCCTTTTCTTTTCCGACTAAGATAATTAGTCACTTAATTATCTTAATTATGTTATTATCTCGTGTCTAATCTTGGACCAAAGTATTTTATACTTTGAGAACCAAATTGATTTACTTTTGTAGGTGATTCAAACGAGGCTACTTTTTTGAAATACAAAAGTAACCGGCTTCAAAACGTCAAATCACCAGCAGACAAGGCTTTTTCCACCTGTGACCTAGGCTTAGACACTATGTCGGGGTTGTCTATTTCCAAAAATGGAAATCTGCAACACTAAGCTCAACGGTGGTTTCCACCTTACTTTTCAAGACACCACCGAGTGGTTTTGGGACTTCCAAAGGAGTCAAGAGCCGTTGTCCAACATTCATATATCTACGGATATTTTCCGAGTGACTCGAGAAAATCCTTTACAACGGTCATAAAGGGACTTCCGGTTAAAAGATGGACACAATGCCTAAGCTACTTGGTCATCTATAAATAAAAGCCAACTTTCAAGACTTGAAGATTACTGAACAAATTATTAATATACATACTTGAGCTAAAGTCATTGTATTTATTCTCAATCTTCTACTTACAACTCCAACTCGTATTTAATATTTCTCCGAGTGGTAAGGTCTTGTACTTAGTTACAAACCCTCTTTCTTACTCTCTAAGTAAGGTCCCTTGACTGAGCTGTAAGGGTTAACTCAGCTCAATTGTCCCTATCTCGTAAGGGTTATCTCGGTTAGGAAGTACTAGATCAAATAAGGGAATTTCTAAGTCTAGGAAAAACTTGTAAGGAGTTGTCTAAGGGAGCAACTCGGGTTCGATCGATCTACTGTATTTTGTGGATTCAAAATAGTGGATTTGACTTCGTGCTTGGATTTGCACGGTCCATGCTTTTCTGCCCCATGAGGGTTTCCACGTACTTTTGAGTTATCACTTTTCCGAGTACATTCTAGACTCGGATAGTTTTAAGTTCAGTTTAATCTGTGTCTACATTCTTTACTAAACTCGAGTGAGAGCTTTTCCGAGTTCATCCTTGACTCCAACACAGCTTAGTCATATCTATTTAAAATTTTAAGCAAATTTCATCATCACCCTATTCACCGCCCCTCTAGGGTGACTTAGTCTCTCCAAGAGCTAACTTTCAAAACCCTCCTGGGCAGAAAACCACGAATAGTGCTAATCCAAGCACCAAGTCAAATCCACTATTTTGAATCCTTAAAATACAATGGACTAACTCAACCAGAATTCTTCCGTAAGACAATTCCTTACAATATTTTCCTAGGCTCGAAGCTCCCTTATTTGATCTAGTACTTCCTAACTTAGATAACCCTTACAGCTAGGGACAAGCTGAGTTCGATAAACCCTTACAGCTCAATCAAGGGACCTTATTCATAAAGAAAAGTATGTGACTGATTACAAGACTTTACGACTCAAAAAAGTGTTAAGTCCAGACTTGGAGTTGTAAGTAGAAGATTAAATGAGTAATGTACTAAGAGAGATAGTTTCAGCAATTGATTTGACAATCTTGTAGTCTTGTGAAGTAGCTTCTATTTATAGATGATCAAGTAGAGTGACCGTTGTGTCTTGGTTCCGAACAGAAATCTTTACTGGCCGTTGTAACGGCTCTTCTAAGTCGCTAAAAAAGATCCGTTAGGATGTGAACATTGGCAACGACTCTTGCCTCCTATAGGTTCTCCAGTCAACTGGTGATGTCCGAAAAGCAAGGTGGAAACCACCGTTGAGCTTAGCGTTGAAGTTTTCCAGTTTTGGAAACGAGATAACCTCGACATGGTGTCCGAGCCCTGTTGCAGTGATTGACAGCTTGAAGCCGACTACTTTGTATTTCAAAAATGAGATAACCTCGTTTGGATAACCTACAAAACTAAACAATTTTGATTCTCAAAGTATAAAATACTTTGGTCCAAGATTAGGCACATATAATAATTTAATCAAGACAATTAAGTACATAATTATCTTAGGCCTAGAAAAGTGGAATATTATGAGTCTAATATCAAATAGGTTCAAACTCAGCACGAGAATAATTACTAGAAAGATCACGGAAAGAGTATTCAAGTAGAGAAAGTGAAGTTGATATATCAAATAAACTTCTAAGTAATAAACTGGCTTAGGCAAACCCAGTGGAGACTGACTTAGTTCTAAGTTAGTAAACACATCTAGTATTACAAGAGAATGTGTGGAACGAGTTATTTGATCATGAGATGGTTCAAGTATATTCGAGTAGGTCGGAATACCTTAGTAGAGAATATATAGAACACAAGTGATATCCGAGTCACTCATAACAAAGATGAAAACTTGGATATGAGTTTCTATGAAGCTCAGAATGACTTGCAATCAGAACTCAAGAGAGATAGAAGTTTATACATGAGTCTTTCACAAAAGATATGGAGTTAAAATTGTAGTCTTCAATCTCCCCTTTTTGATGAAAGGCATTCTATTCTTAAGATAGAAACTTATTAGTCCGAATTAAGTTTTCAGTGTCAATGATCCGTGATTTCTTCCGTATCAAAGTAAGTTTTTCAGTGCTAAAGATATGTATCGAGTGTATAGAAAATAAAGAAGTTCCGGATCAAAGCAAGACTTAAAAGTAAATATTAGAAACAACGCAGATTTCGGAGTCTATAAGATAAGTGCTAAAACAAACTCGAAATGATCGGAGCAGAGAAAAAAATGATCATAGAAAAGAAAACAAACATTGACATTCATAAAAGAATATTTATAACAAAAGGAAGGAAAGAAACTTCCCCTAAGCCAAACATCAAGGTTTCTATAGTTTTTCACCCCTAGAATTTCAAGCAAAAGGAAGGAAGAATAGTCAAAATAAAATACACTTAATGTTGGGCACAAAAAAATTAAAAAGAAGAAAATGAAATAGATCAAGACGAGTGGTGCTTGGTTGGGTGGAGGAGGACGGAATAGCAGTACGCTTGCGCCGGTCGGTTTGAGATGAAGTGGCGAACGTGGCGACTACGAGCACGGGGATGTTAGGAAGTAGCTCGGAGCTGGGTGGTCGAGTTAGTACAATGTCATCCTCCGGCTCGTCTTCCTCGAAGACTATAGGGGCTTCTAAGGTTGTTGGTTTGGACTGTCCAACATCCTCGGCATCTTCGAACCACTTAGATCCGAGGAGATCAGCTCATGTTTAGGCTCCATAGCCTCCTTGTCTTTTGTCGGAGCATGCTCTTTTTGTCTTCCTTCTTCCTCTTTGTTCTACTCTTCAGGCTAAGCCTCACCTGCCTCAGCTACATCCTCAGCCTCTTCTTCTTCTTCTACCTCGGCTGAGGTAGACTTGGCCGGGCTGGAGGACTCCTCGGATGTGTCGGAGTCTTTTGAGTCCTATGTAGCCTGCGTTTGCGGTCGCAAAGAAGCTCAAGCTACTCTCGTTGCTTGCCAACAATCCCTTTGAAATCAAGCATCGAGACCGAAACTCCTTAATTTGGGATTGGGTGGTCTTCGGTGAATGACCATCGCTCGGAATATGGGCTTGAGAGAGCGTACAATTGATTGAGTTGGTCAGTTGTAAGCACGAGTTTTTGTACTAAGGCAGCAAATGGGCCAGCCGAGAGAGGAGGTTGAGATGAGGAGGGACCAAATGAAGTGCATGACGAGTGGGTTGAACCTAAGTCCGGTGAAGAGGAGACGCAGGTTCAAACTTAAAAGAGTGAACCCATTCACCGGGCTTGACCTCTTGGTATCCATACTTGAGAAGTTCTTTCCGGCCCAAGACAATGACCGACTTAGAAACAGACTGCAGGATCCGAGGGAAGAGAGATTTTGAATTGTTTAAAAATGAGAGAGAGAAGAGCTTCGAATAGAAAGGAGCAGATTTCTTTGATTTAGCGGGAACTTGTGCCATTTGCTCGATAATGAAGGGGAAGAGGTCTACATCGTAGCCCTCCATGATGTCAAATAGTACTTTGAGAACCCTCGAGTTTGGGTTCTTCTTGCTCGAGTGGTGAGCAAAGAAAGTGCTCATCGGAATGTAACAGAGCAATCTGACCTCACTTTTCATCCGAGTCACGAGAGAAATTTTTTCGTGCTCAGGCACTTCTTTAGAAAACTTGTCGAAGAAATCATCGACAACTTTTAGAAAAGGAATGTGGTTGGGGTTTAGAAAAAGAGAAGAAACATTGAATAGTTTGTGAAGAAGAGAGAGGTTGATTCTAACTGTGGTACCTTGGACCTTGGAAGTGATAACACCTCCAGAGACAAATTTGTTTGCATAGAACTCAGCGACGAGTTCCGGGTAAATGAAGTCATTGAAGCATAGATAGTTGTATACTCTAGTTTCTTCAATGAACTTTAGCCAAGAGAAAGAGGTGGTTTTGAAAAACTTGTCATCCAACGTGAAATGCTTGACAACAAAGATTTTTGAAGGGTCGGACGTACTCTCTTTAGTTGATGTTCACGCCCTCTTTGTTGTAGAGCCTATAAACTCGGAAGTAGAACCACGTTTAGGCATTTTGAGAGAGACGAGATGAGAAATTACGAGAGAAGTAAGCGAGAGAGAAGGAGATCACTTTGAGAGCAAGGAACGAGTAAGAGAAAGTAGAGAACTTTGAATAAGAGAGATAAAGAGCAAAGTGAAGAAATGAAGATAGATAGATGCTATTTATAGAGACTATGGAAATGTCCTTCAACCTTCTTTCTCGACGTTCAAACAAGCATTCTCGGATAAACATGACATATAGCGAGTCCAACGGCTACAATTTCAGTGTTTGTCTCTCGAACGGTTCAGATTCTTTAAAAGTGACACATGTCGAGACAGGAGAATAGAAAAATATCTTTTTGGAGATTCCCCATTCATCTAGAGATAACCTCAAAAGTTTGGTGTCCATTTTAATCAAAGATCGAGTCCGACTCGGTAAGGTTTACGAGTGAATCATAAAGCAATTAACCAATAGCTCGGTCTTATTGATAAGCCAACTAATCCATTTGTTAATCAAGAAAAGATCACACAATTAAGCTCATAGAACATATAATCATGCATTAATCATGCCAAGCTCATTCCTAACAAAACAAAACTGATGCTCACTAAGTGGCTTAGTGAAAATGTCAGCTAACTGAAATTTCGTAGGAATGAATTCAAGTTCAATATCACCTTTCTCATAATGGTCTCTCGGAAAATGATACCTAACCTCAATATGCTTTGTCTTTGAGTGCTGAATTGGATTCTTAGTGATGCTAATTGCACTTTGATTATCACACTTGATTGGGATAGATTTGAATGAAAGTCCAACATCCTTCAAGTGTTGCTTGATCCATAAAATCCGAGCACAACACGCTCCAGCTACAATGTACTCAGCTTAAGTAGTTGCTAGAGCAACCGAGTTATACTTCTTTGAGTGCCAAGATATAAGGGATTGACCCGAAATTGGGATGCTCCTGAAGTGCTCTTTCGATCAACCTTGTAGCCCGCATAGTCGGCATCCGAGTATCCAGCGAGGGTCGGTTCGAGTCTTTGGAAAACCATAGACCAAGATTCTGAATTCCTGCAAGATATCTAAAAATTCTCTTCAATGTAGTGAGATGTAATTCTTTTGGATTAGCTTGAAATCTTGCACACGAGACATACACTATACATAATGTTTGGCCTACTAGATGTGAGATATAGCGAGAGAACCAATCATACATCTATAGAGTTTTTGATCTACTACTTTACCTTTTTCGTCTAAGTCTAGTTTCATGCTGCTACTCATGGGTGTTGCTGCATGTTTTACTTCTTGAAGATTGTACTTCTTCGGTAACTCCTTGGTATACTTAGATTGATGGACATAGATGCCATCTTTATCTTGTCTAATTTGTAGATCAAGGAAGAAATTGAGCTCTCCCATCATGCTCATTTGGAATTCCTGTCTCATCAACTCAGAAAATTCTCGACAAAGATTTTCACTAGCGACTCCAAAAATTATATCATCAACATAAATCCGAGCAATAAGGAAATCTCTCCCTTGGTTTTTATGAAAAGCATTTTGTCAATCTGACCTCTTTTGAAATCATTCTCAACTAAGAAGCTGCTCAGTCTTTCATACTAAGCTCCGGGAGCTTGTTTAAGACCATATAGAGCCTTTTGCAATTTAAAAACATGATGTGGAAATTCCGAGTTTTCAAATCACGGGGTTGCTCAACATAGACTTCCTCTTGAATGAAACCATTCAGAATAGTACATTTGACAGCCATTTGATACAATTTAATATTTATGCTTGATGCAAATGCCAATAGGATTCTAATTGCTTCAATCCTAACAACTAGTGCAAAGGTTTCCCTACAATCAATCCCTTCTTCTTGATTGTAACCTTGAGCCACAAGTCTAACCTTATTTCCGACTACCAACCCATCCTCATCCAGTTTATTCTTGAAACCCCATTTGGTTCCTATAACCGGGTGGTCGAAGGTCATTTGGTCAAAGTCCGAGACTTGGTTACTCTTAAATTAATTAAGTTCCTCTTACATGGCCTCTACCCATTCAGGTTCATTTAGGGCCTCTAGTGCATTTCGGGGTTTAGTTAATGATATGAATGTAGTGAATACGCATAGGTTTTACAAAGAAGAACGAGTTCTTACCCCACTTGTTAATGTCGGACAAAATGTTCTCGAGTGGGTGGCTCGAAGCATATTTGAATACTCTGCCTGTTCTCTAGTTCACCAGGTTTGTTGATTGTACTGGCTGATCTTCGATGAGTCCGAGCTTGCTGAGTTTGTTCATTGGCTTGACCTTCGAGCATTCCGAGCTAGCTCTTGAGCTTGTTCGATCCGAGTCATGATGTTCTAAGCTTCCTCATTCTAAATTGCTTTCTTTTGACTCTATCCGAGCTCAGCCTCAGCAAGATCATCTTCATCTCCATTGAGTTTTATATCCGAGAAGGTTGACTCACTTATTTTTCCCTGATCAATCTTATCAAACACAACGTGGATGCTTTCTTCCACTTTGTTAGTTCTCTTATTAAAAACAGGATAAGCTTTCTTTGTGAGATAATTAACCCGGAAAAATACCTTCATCCGACCGAGCATCAAACTTGGTCAGGTGATCCTTACCATTATTGTAAACAAAACACTTACATCCAAAGGGTTTGAAATATGAAATATTGGGCTTCTTTCCCTTGTAAAGCTCGTAGGGAGTTTTGTTCAAGATAGGTCTAATGACACATCTATTCGAGTGTGTAGTTTCCTGTGTTGATCTGCATCGGCCTAGAAATAGTAAGGTAGATCACGTTCAATTACCATTGTTCTTCCTATTTCTTCAAGGGTTTGGTTCTTTCTCTCCACTACCCCACACTCTTGAAGGGTTCCGGGTGCTGAGAAGTTGTGAGAGATACCATTCTTGTCCCAAAACTCTACAAATTTTGAGTAGTCGAACTCTCTTTCATGATCGGTTCGAATTCTTCCGATTTGAGTCCGAGACTCTACTTGAATTTTCCTGCAGAGCTTGCTGAACTCTTTGAAGGTTTCATTTTTATTCTTCACAGAGATTTCACCACATAAATCCATATGAACTAATTCAAGCACATTGGATGGGGAAACAGATTATGAGAGGTTTAAAGGATTATCCGACTGTTTTCCTTTTGTGCATGCTTCACATATTTTATCTTTCGTCAATGCATAGTTAGGTAAGCCCCTAACTAAACTGTGAGATGCAAGCTTTTTGATAGTATACATGTTAACATGACCTAGTATACGATGCCATGTCCAAGAATCATCATGCAATGATGCTTTTAAATAAGATAAATCCTAACTTGGATCGGAAAAAGGAATAGTATAGGTATTACCTGAGCTCTTACCTGTGAGCTTAGTCTCTTTGGTAGTTGCATCTAAAATATAGCGGTTAGTCCGAGTGGATTTTACCTCTTGACCTTTGTCACACACAACCGAGAGATGCTTGAGTAGATTGTACTTTAATCCCTTGATAAGATAGGCTGGGCTGACCAAGATATCTCCTTTCCCAATCTTGCCAATTCCAACTATCTTGCCCTTACTATCATCTCCAAAAGTGACTTTGCCTCCTTTAAGATCATCTAACTCGAAAGGAGTCTTGAATCGCCCGACATGTGGCGTGAGCATCCACTGTCTAAGTACCAATGACCTTTCGTCCTTTTCGAGTTACGTACAAGTCAAAAACACACTAACCCTTCTCACTTCCTTTAACGAACCGAGTAACTCCCTTTACTCGTGGTCCTTTTTGAGGAAGAAGACTCTTGGCAACCCAGATTTGAATGACTTTGGGTTTAGTCTACTTCGAGTCTTCTTTCTAGAAAACCGAGTATGTGTCTCTTTCTTTTGAAAATCTTTTATTTTATAAATAGTTGGAGAAGTCATTCTCCGATGAAGCTGGTCCGGGCTTAGTCCTCCTTTCATTCTTATGAATAGGACCATTCTTAGCCTTCCTAAACTTCACGGTTACGGAATCATTTTTGAAAATATTTGTGTAAGAATTAGATTCCTCCTCTTCGTTGAAACGAAGTCCTTCTTTTACGAAAGGAAACATTTCACAACAAGAAGAATAATGGCGAGGATAACTTAGGGGCGAGGATTACTCCAAGCGGATCTAGATCCGAGTAGTAGTGGACGAGAGTGAAGCTGTGGAGAGCGAAAAGACCGAGAGTAGATAGCAGATGAAGTGGGCGTGGAAACAGGAGGTATGTTCTTGGATTTTATAGATTGTATCTAAAAGACATATGACAACGGTTCTTTCACGAAAAGTCATCATCCGTGACATTTAACAACGATTCTATTAAATAACCGTCATTAATCGTCTTCAACAATACATATGACGACAGTTTATCCGAAAGAACCGTCGTCATATGTGTTGCACAATGCCGATTATTTACAAAAATGTCACTGGTCTATTTTTCATGACGGTTTGTCCTTTTAATTATCGTTAAAGACTCGTCGTTAAAAGTGGTTCCACAACTACTCACTCCAAGGTGCTCGACGAAGCCATCACTTAGGGGTCGAGTAGTGCCGACTAGGGGCCCTGGTCGAGGAAATAAGCCTCAAACTCTAGCCTAGTTGGTAGGTTCAAGCGCCCTAAAAATTTTTATCGTGCAATCGAAAAAGCCAAGAAGCAATTGATAGAAGTAAAGCAAAAATATAAGCCACCAGTCGGTTTTAAAAGGTGAAAAACTCACAAAAAACAAAAACAATTAAATTTTGTCTTCCAATCTTAGTATGGGAAACTAAGATTGAAAAAGGCTAAAAAGTGACTCGATCGGCCTATAATCGAGAATCGGATTCGGGACGAGGGTACGAAAGGTAGGGATAAGCACACAATATGAAGAGCAAAATTAAAGAAACCAAAACATGAATGAAAGCAATAAAAGCAAATAAAAAAGAAAACGGTAAAGAAAATGAAAACAAAAAGAAACGAAAAGCGACAACGAAAAGAAAGTGAGAAATTAAAAGGTTACATCCGGCGGGGAGGAATTAAATGCGGTTACATCTCAAAAACACAATACGGAAAGCGATAAAAAGCATGAAAATTAATAAACCGTTTTGAAAGTTGAACTGGTGCGGTTAGGTTGTCCCACTTGCTGGTCAAGATCCGTTAATGTGACAATAGTGAATTGAATGGGCTTTTGTGAGATTTTATGGATGTATGTCGGAAATATGCATTAATGATGGAGTATTAGGGGTTTGAATGTGGTAGAGTAGGAAAGATGATTAGAATAGGCTAAAAAGTGACCAAGAAATCATAATACAAAAAGTAGTATTCAGTAGCTCTTAGTCGGGTTTCAGCAATTGTAGAAACCACGGCCGGCCGGGGCCCGCCAAGCTTCCCTAATTCTGTCGGGTCTCTCTTTTTTTAAAGATTGATTTTGAAGATGTTTTTAGAAATTCGATTTTGTAATGTGGGGATGAACTTTTTATTAAATTTTCTGAATTTTATTAAATTGAGTTAAAATGAATTGAATCGGATTGATTGGAGGTTTTATCAAGCTTGTTTTATTTTTGTAATTATTTTCAAAATTATCATGAGGCTTTTGGGCCGATTGGTGTGAAAACACCAATCGGACCGAAGCCTCATTGACTCGTCCCCAAGGTGTAGGGCGTGGCTTGTACCTAAGGGTGGCTCGTGCGAGCCGGAGGACGTGGCTAATGGAATCAACTTCAATCTTTGCCCGGTTAGCGAGATCCAAAACCTTAATTTTTTTATCCTACAAATCATAAAATAACCGGGATGCGGATTCAATAAGAACAAAGGAAAAAATAAGGGAGTCGCCAATAAGTTTGTAGGAAAAAAAAACTAACAAAAACAAAAGTAAAGATTTTCTTTCTCGATCTTAGTATAGGAAAACTAAGACCGAAAAAAGGCTACAACGGACTCTATCGGTCTCCGAATCGAGAATCGGATTCGGGCCAAGGGTATGAAATGTAGGGAAAACCCTTCCATTCCGTCCATCCGGAAATGGTCATTACTAGTTCAAGTAGTGAGTTAAAATAATGTAAAACAAACAAGCAAGTGAAATATTACGACGATAAATAAAAGCAACCAAACATAATAAATAAAACGATAAAGAAAGCGGTAAAGAAAAGCGAAGAAAACTAAAAGAATTACATCGGTCGGGGATGAATTAAAGGAGCAATTACATCTCTTAAAGCACAATACGTAAAGTAGTAAAAGTATGAAAATAAATAAACCCTTTGAAGGCTGAATAATTGCCCTCGGGTTGTCCCACCTTGCTGATCCGGATCTCCACACTAGATCTTTTGATGCAACAGCGACAAATAAACGGAAAAGAGCTTGTTTTGTAAATTATCTATATAGGAAAACGTAATGATTAGTTGAATGAGTGCCTAGAGATCAGAATAACCAAATATTCTATAATTCTTTGAACGGATTCAACAATAGTACGTAAAGAAGATGAATGTTTTGTAGTAATTCGGTAGAGTAACATCTTAGAGGAAAGTCTTCCGGTTAGCTTTCACGTAGCGTGATGCTAACGTAGGAAGCCAGTATGAGAATAAGAGCCAAGGCTCTCTATTCATAGGAGAGGACCTAGGTGACAAATAACCTAGGGTTAGCCTCCATCCAGCCGTCCAAGCAGTGAAAATAAACTAGGCCAAATCCTAAGAGATTGAAGCTGGATAAGAAGGTGATAAAGTTGGACATAATCTGGTTAGCAGGCACCCGCCACCCGGCACCCTTAGGGTTTCGTGCTATAGTGTGTCTCCAAGCCAAAATGCAACGTTCCACATAATACTTCTAAAAGGCGGGCATCGGCCACGGCATTGTTTTGAGGGGAGAAGATTCTTGTCTCGTGTGGACCATCTTATGAAGCTTAAACGCAACACTTTCATACTCGTGATCATGAATGCACCACTTTAATGCCGTCTTGAGCTCCTTATCTGATTTGGACAAAAGTAAAATGTCTGTATTCTGAACTTAGAATATCCCAAGCACACAACATTGGACTCCATTATCTCTAAAGGCTCGGCTCAGGTTCTTGGATAGTCCGAAAGAAAAGAGGATTTGTGGACCAACCCGAAAGTTAGCTCTTGGAGAGACTAAGTCACCCTAGAGGGGGTGATAGGGTGATGATGGACTTTGCTTGAAATTTAAAATACATAAGTCCGATCCGAGTTAGAGTCAAGGATGAACTCGGAAAAGATCTCACTCACGATTCGATAAAGAATATAAAAACAGATTAAACTGAACTATAAAGTTGTTTGAGTCTAGAATGTACTCGTAAAGTGGGAACACGAGTAAGTACGTGGAAACCCTCCTACAGCAAAAAACCACGAGACCGTGCTAATCCAAGCACGAAATCAAATCCACTATTTTGAGTCCACAAAATACGATAGATCGATCGAACCCGAGTTGCTCCCTTAAACAACTCCTTACAAGTTTTCTTAGACTTAGAAATTCCCTTATTTGATCTAGTACTTCCTAACCGAGATAACCCTTACAGCTAGGGACAATTGAGCTGAGTTAACCCTTACGACTCGAGTAAAGGGACCTTACTTAGAGAGTAAGAAAGAGAGTGCTAATAACTAAGTACAAGACCTTACAACTCGGAATATAATGAATTACAAAGTGGGAGTTGTAAGTAGAAGATTGAGAATGAATATAATGACTTTGCTCAAGTACGTGTATTAACAATAGGTTCGGCAATCTTCAAGTCTTGAAAGTTGGCTTCTATTTATAGATGACCAAGCAGCATAGCCGTTTTCTCCATCTTTTGACTGGAAGTCCCTTTATGATCGTTGTTAAGGACTTTTGAGTCACCCAGAAAGTATCCGTTGAGATATGAACGTTGACCAACGGTTCTTGACTACATTGGAAGTCCCAAAACCACTGGTGGTGTCTTGAAATATAAGGTGGAAACCACCGTTTAGCTTGGCATTGCGGTTTTCCAGTTTTGGAAATAGACAACCCTTATGCAATCTTACGGGGCTAGGTCGGAGGTGGAAAAAGCCTTGTCTCCTGGTGATTTGACATTTTGAAGTCTGGTTACTTTTGTAATTCAAAAGTGTAGCCTCGTTTGAATAACCTTCAAAAGTAAATCAAATTGGTTATCAAAGTATAAAATACTTTGGTCCAAGATTAGACACGAGATAATAATATAATTAAGATAATTAAATGACTAATTATCTAAGTCGGAAAAGGAATGTAATTTTTCGAGTCTAATATCCATGAAACTCAAAATTCCATCCGAGTTAGTCTAAGCGAGAATCAAGTTACATAAAGAACATCGAGTGAAATAAACTTGATATAGACTAAGCATGGTTCGGACTAGAAGTGCTGACTATAACAAAATAAGACCTATAACATGGAGTCGGACTCGAAGTGCGGTTATGCGAATACTAGTCATTTGAACATGTGATAATTCTAAGTGATGAGAGACTCGGAACCGAGTGAAACAACGTGGGTGCATATCTCGTTTTCCGAGTCACTCGGAGACAAGCAAGAATACATGAAATAATTGCTATATCACTCGAGAGAAAAATACTATATCACTCAGAAAAGTTTCTAAGGTACGAGAGAATGCCTTGGAATAAAAACTCTATAAGTGAGAAATCCTTATACCCGATTCCTTTGATAGAACTCGAAATGTGCGGAGTATACACGAGATACTTAGCAATGAACTTAGAGAATTGAGAGGGAATGCATGAGTTCATTGAAGTTAGAGGGAATGCATGAGTTCATTAAAGTAACGAGATCATAGAGTATAGATACTTAGCAATGAACTTAGAGAATTGAGAGGGAATGCATGAGTTCATTGAAGTTAAAGAGTATACACGAGAGAGAGAGAGAGAGAGAGAGAGAGAGAGAGAGAAACTCCCCTAAACAAGACAACAAGTTTTTGTAACTATATTTCTCCCCCTTATCTTTCAGCAAAAACAAAAAAAATATGGGAAGAATACAACAATTAGTACAAATTTGATGTCCGGACAAAAGAGATAAGTAAAAATATTTAAGAAAGAAGAATCGCGAGACTTTGGAATTGTGGCACGAGTGCATGGCGCCTACGAGGGAGAGGGGGTTGTCCGAGTAGAAGAGCGGGGCGAGAGGTACGCCGGCGCGATAGGATCTTCACGATGTTCTTGAGCGCGGCGAGAGGGAGGACGGGGATCGCCGTCAAGGGCTCGGCTTTGAGTGGCTAACCCGAACGAGAGGATGTAGAGGTTCCTCCCTGTGGACCTCGGTAGGCTGGAGGGGTCCGCTCGGCTGACCCGCCGTAGTTTGTCCTTGTGTAGCTAGGTCTTCGACCCACTCGGATCGCTATCCGAGCCGAGTACTTCCATTTAAGCTTGAGGAGCATTTTTACCCTTAGCTGTCCTTTCTTCTTCTTCTTTCTGTGCCTCCCTTGCCCGGAAGGAGTTGCCTCAGCCTCGGGGTCCTCGGCGTCCGCTTCTTCTTCCTCCCCGCTTTCGAGGAGGTCTTGGCCGGGCTCGAGGACGCTTCGGATGTGTATGAGTCGCCATGGTCCTGAGCTGCCTTGGACCTTCTCTCCTGGAGGAGCTCGATCGGCTCCTTTTGCTCCTTCACCAAGGCCTTCATCTCAAGGACCACTTCTTGCTGCTCTCGGATTTGAGATTGGGTTGTTTTTGGTTGATGGTCATAGATCGATAGACAGTCTTGAATGACCGGAGCATGTCCTTGAATTCCGAGGACACAGAGTTGATTTTGTCCAGAAAGCGGAGGACAAAATGGAGGAGAGAGACTTAGAAACACCCGAGGTTGAAGCACCACCAGGTGGGGCGGGGAGAGAAAGAGGGGCTTCTTTCCGAGTCCGAGGCGGAGAAGGAGGCCTCGGCTCCGAGTTGTGTACCCGGATACCAGGTTGAGTCTCCTGGTACCCGTACCCCGAAGTTCCTTTTTGCCGACAACAACGGCAGCCTCGAAACAGCGTTTGGGTCTAAGGGAGAGGAACTTTGAATTGTTTGAATACAAGGGTGAGAAGAGCACCGAAGGGAAGAGGGGTGTTTTTCTTATTTTGGAGTTGAGCTGTCACAGCTGCCATCTCCTCAATGATAGAGCGGAAGAGGCCTACTTCGTAGGCCTCAAGAATGTCAAAAAGAGCTTTTAAATGCTTGAAGTTGGGATTCTCCTAGCTGGAATGCTTGAGAGAAGAAAGTTCCCATCAGCAGGAAGCATAGAAGACGTGTTTCGACTTGAGTCGAGTCACCGAAAAATTTTTCCGTGATTCAGGGAACTCTTTAGCGTAATTTTCAAAGAAGTCATCAGCGACTTCGAGTGAAAGGAATGGGGTTGTTGTTCAAGAAAAGAGAGGAAACCTTGAACAGGACGATGGAGGAGAGAGGTGACAAACGGTAACGTTACGAACCCCGGAGGTTAGGACACCTTCGGAGCTTCCGAGATGAGTGTAAAACTCGGATACGAGTTCGAGCATATATGAACTCGCTGAAACAAAGAAAGTTATAAACATCGGTTGTTTAGATGTGGGGCAACCATGAGAATTTGGTGGTTGGGAAGAACTTGTCATCCGAGCACGAGATGCTTTGTTTGACAACGAGTTTAGAAGTTGAAGAGCCTTCTTGGCTTTTTGTGCGTGGCTTCTTCGAGGAAGAGCCAAGAAAGTCGAGGTGAGAACCTCTCTTAGGCATTTTGAAGAAGAAAAGAGAGAAGTGAAACTTTGAGAGAGAATAGAAGAGAGTAGATCGACGAGAGTGAAAGAAAAAGAGTAGAAGAAAGAGTTGAGAGTAGTCGAGCTTACTTGAGATGAGCTTCACGTCGCTTGAAAATGTGCGAGAGATCATTGTAGACGTAGAGAGCTTCGCGAGAAGTTTTGCTTTTGAGAGAGAGAGTAAATGAAATGTAAAGTAGCGAGACGAAGGAGAATAGGCGCTATTTATAGGAAAATAATCGTCCTTCAACGCAACGCTATTTATATATATCCGTTCGACTCAGCTCTTTCATCAGTCACCTCGGACCGGTGTGACGGTTCTCTTCTCAACGGTTCAAATTTGAGCGGTTTGACTTCCAACGGCTAGAAGTCCGATCACAATGAGCGAGAGAGAGAAAAAAGATTTTGAAAATAAATTCTGAAATTCTCCACTTATCTAGAGATGATTTCGAGTTTTGATGTCCATTTTTCTCAACATATGAGTTTGACTCGAGATAAGTTTTCCGAGTGACTCGGAAAATAGAAATAAATAATAACTATCAGCTCAGTATCACTAAATCCACTCGAACAAATGGTTATTAACGATTTGAAAGCACATAACACATAATCATGCAATGAGATAGTCACAAAGGAAGCACATAATTATGCATTTAGCATTCCAAGCTCATTCCTAATAAAAAAAAGCTGATCCTCACCAAGAGGCTTAGTAAAGATATCAGCTAATTGAAGATTAGTAGGAATGAAATCAAGTTCGATATCACCTTTCTCAGAATAGTCTCTTAAGAAATGATACCGACCTCAATGTGTTTTGTTTTTGAGTGCTTGAACCGAATTTTTGATGATGTTGATTGCACTTTGATTATCACACTTGATTGGAACCGATTTGAAACAAAGTCCGAGATCTCTCAAGTGTGGCTTTATTCATAGGATCACGTGCACAGCATGCTCCAGCTGCAATATACTCGGCTTCAGGAGTTGATAGGATATTAAGGATTGACCTAGAAATTGGCATGCTCCTGAAGTGCTCTTTCTATCAACTTTGTATCCGAGTGTAATCCGCATCTGCGTATCTAGTGAGAGTCGGTTACGAGTCTCATGAGTACCATAGACTTAAGTTTTGAGTCCCTGCAAGATATCTCGAATATTCTCTTCACCGCATAAACATACACTCGAACATTATATCCGGCCGGCTGGAAGTAAGATATAGCAAAGATCCAATCATACCTCGATAGAGTTTCGATCTATTGCTTTACCTCTCTCGTCCGAGTCAAGTTTTATACTACTGCTCATGGGTGTAGATGCGTGCTTTGCATCTTGGAGTTTGTATTTCTTCAGCAGCTCCTTGGTATACTTTGATTGATGGACATAGATTCCATCTTTGTCTTTTCCGATTTGTAGACCAAGGAAGAAATTGAGTTCTCCCATCATACTCATTTAAAATTCCCGACTCATTAACTCGGAAAATTCTTGGCACAGAATTTCATTAGTAGCTCCAAAAATTATATCATCAACATAGATCCGAACAATAAGGAAATCTTTCCCCTTGGTTTTTATAAAGAGAGTCTTGTCGATCCGACCTCTTCTAAAATCATTTTGAACCAAGAAATTGCTCAATCTTTCATACCAAGCTCGGGAGCTTCTTTAAGACCATAAAGAGCTTTTTGAAGCTTGAAAACATGATTTGGAAATTCTGAGTTTTCAAAACCAGCAGGCTGCTCGACATAGACGTCCTCTTCAATAAAACCATTGAGGAAGGCGCACTTAACATCCATTTGATATAATTTAATATTCATGCTAGATGCAAATGCCAACAGGATTCTAATTGCTTCAATTCGGCAACAGGTGCAAAGGTTTCCCCACAATCAATCCCTTCTTCTTGATTGTAACCTTGAGCCACAAGTCTACCCTTGTTACTGACTACCAACCCACCTTCATCCAGTTTGTTCTTGAAAACCCATTTAGTTCCTATGACTGGGTGATCGGAAGGTCATTAGGTCGAGTCCGGACTTTCGAATTGATTGAGTTCCTCTTGCATAGCCTCTACCCATTCATGTTCATTTAGGGCCTCTAGTGCATTTTTGGGTTCGGTTAATGAAATGAATGCAGTGAATGCACATAGATTTTGAAGAGAGGAACAAGTTCTTACCCCACTTGTTGATATCGGATAATATGTTCTCTAGTGGGTGGCTAGAAGCATACTTGAATGCTCTACCTGTTCTCCGATTCACTAGATTTGTAGGTTGAACTTCCCGATCTTCGAAGCTTGTTCCGAGTGATCTTCTTCATTAGCTTGTTCATTCCGAGCGGACTCTTGAGCTGTCACGTTCGAGTCACATTATTCTAAGTTGCTTCATTCCGAGTTGGTTGAGTTTGAATCTTGGCGGATTCATGTTCATCACTATCATCTTTTCTGCTGAGCTTCGGATCCGAGTATGAAGACTCACTTGGTTTTTCCTGTTCAAGCTCATCAAACACAACGTGGATGCTTTCTTCCACTTTGTTAGTTCTCTTATTAAAAATGCGATAAGCTTTACTATGAGATGAATAACCTATAAAAATACCTTCATCTGACCGAGCATCAAACTTGGTCGAGTGATCCTTACCATTGTTATGAACAAAACATTTGCATCCAAACGGCTTGAAATAGGAAATATTGGGTTTCTTCCCTTTGTAAAGCTCGTAAGGTGTTTTCTTCAATATGGGTCCGATGAGGCATCTTTTCAAAGTGTAGTTGGTTGTGTTGATTGCCTCAGCCCAGAAATAGTAAGGTAGATTATGCTCAATCATCATTGTCCTTGCTATTTCTTAAGAGTTCTGTTCTTTCGCTCCACTACTCCATTTTGTTGAGGAGTTCTTGGTGCTGAGAAAAGTGTGAGAGATACCATTTTTGTCACAAAACTCGAGAATTCTAAGTAGTCGAACTCCCTTTCATGGTCAATTCGAATTCTCCGGATCCGAGTCCGAGACTCAACTTATATTTTTCTACGAGCTTGCTTGAACTCTTTGAATGCTTCGTTCTTGTGCTTAAGAAAAGACACCAAGGTAAATCGTGAACGATCATCAATAATAACAAGTATATATGATTTACCTTCAAGGCTCTTAACAGGAATTTCACCACATAGATCCATATGCAGCAACTCAAGCACTTTGGATGTGGAAACTGTCTTCGAGAGATTTGAATGATGATCGACTTGTTTTCCTCTTGTACAAGCTTCACAAACTCTGTCTTTCTTGAAAGCACGGTTAGGCAAACCTCTAACTAAGCCATAAGATGCTAATTTGTCAATATTATGCATGCTAACATGGCCTAATCTACGATGCCATTTCCACGAATCATCATGAAGTGATGCTTTTAAACAAGATAAGTTCGACTAGGGTCGAAAGAGGAATAAAGTAAGTGTTACCTGATCTCTTACCCGAGAGTTTGATCTCCTTGGTAGTGTCATAAAAAATGTAACATTTGGTGTGAGTTAATCTTACCTCTTGACCTTTATCACATAATTAAGAGATGCTAAGCGATTGTACTTCAGTCCTTTGACAAGGTAAGCTGGGCTGACTAGATTACTTCCCTTTCAAATTCTGCCTATCCCAATTATCTTACCTTTGCTTGTCATCTCCAAAAGTGACTTTTCTTCTTTCATGCTTTTCTAACTCAAAAAGAGTCCTCGGTCTCCGACATGTGACGTGAGCATCCACTTGTGAAGATACCAGTGTCCTTTTGATCTCTTCGAGTGACCTGCAAAACAGAGACAATCTAACCCTTCTCACTCCCTCTAACGAACCCGAGTAACACTCTTTACTTGTAGTCCTTTTCGAGGAAGAAGGTTTTTCGGAACCCAGATTTGAATGACAACGTTTTTCCAATTCATTTTTCAAAGAAATGCTCTCAGAGGAAATTGACTCAAGTTGTTCTTTGAAACAAGAAGAATCGGAATTGGACTTTTCGTCCAAAGTAAAAATATACTTAGCCAAATCAACTTTGGAGAATTTGAGAAAGTACTCAATTACCTCTTAAGGATTAGATTCCTTATTTTCCGATTCCGAGTCCGACTCTAGTCCAGACTTCTAAATCGGAGATTGCCATCGGACACTTTGAGTCATCCGAGTCCTCGTCATCTTCCGATGAGTCCTCGTCACTCCATGTGGCCATCATAGCCTTTTTTCTTCTTTCTGTCCCGTTTTCTCTTTGGATAGACTTTGACTATATGATCCTTACTGCCACATTCAAAACAGCCGAGTTCTTAGTCAAAGAAAACTTTGAAGGAGATGAGTATTTACCTTTCCTATCCTTCTTGTCTTTCCTGTAGAACTCTTCTTTTGGCTTCTTATCCCATCTTTTGTGCCTCATCATTCTCTTGAAGCCTTTCGCAATAAGTGCCATGGGATCCTCTTCGAGTCGGAGGAACTCGAGATCCGCTTCTCTGGTTTACGAGGCTTTCGAGCACTATGCTTCCGGGTAGATTTCATGAGTGAGAAGCTTTCCAATGAGCTCATCTGGCTTTAGAAGTGATAGGTTCGAGCCTCCTCTATGGTAGTCACCTTGGGACCCTATCTTTTCTTGGGTAGACTTCGAGTATCTTTCCGCACATTTCCTTGTGGGAAATCTTCTTACTCGGAGATTTGAGATTGTTGGTAATCTTAGTAAATCGAATGAACATCCGAGTGATGTTCTCTTCGGCTCCATCTTAAATAGCTCATATTTGTGAAGATATTGGCTGATCTTTGCTTATCCGACCTGGCTTGTACCTTCATAAGTGTTAACCAGTGTGTCCCACACTTCTTTGCCTGTCACGAGCGGACACTCGGTTGTATTCTTCGAGCTGATGGCGCACATAAGAATGTTCATTGCCTTAAAGTTCTTTCGAACTTCTCGCTTCACACGGAGTAAACTCGACTTTTGTCTTAGGAACGAGTCTAAATTCTTCTGTCTTCATGGGAATGTAGTTTCCTTGTTGTATGATGTCCCAAACATCTTCATCATGATCCAGGAGGAAACATTCCATGAGTTTCTTCCATTGAACGAAGTTGGATCCTTTGAATTTTGGTGGTCTGCTGGAAGATCTTCCTTCATCGAACTCTCCGTTGTTCCGAGCCATTTGATCTTTATACCTTTGGATGGTTAGATCCTTTCTGAAAGGCTAGGCTCGATACCAATTGAAGGTTTGCTCGGGGAGAAACTAAGTCACCCTAAAGGGGGTGAATAGGGTGATGGAAGATTTTTCTGAAAATCAAACTCTTTTGAGCAGGAGACAGACAGAAACAGATTCCGAGTCTAAAATAGAGTCGGAAAAGTATGAACTCGGAATTGGAGTGAGGAGTCAAGAAGCGGATAAAGCTGAAACGTTTAATGCATGCGAGTCTAGAATGTACTCGAAAGTGGGAACACGAAAGTACGTGGAAACCCTCCTAGGGCGAGAAAACCACGGACCGTGCTAATCCAAGCACGAAGTCAAGTCCACTATTTTGAGTACACAAAATACAGTAGATTGATCGAACCCCGAGTTGTTCCCTTAAACAACTCCTTACAAGTTTTCCTAGACTCGAAATTCCCTTATCTCGATCTAGTACTTCCTAGCCGAGATAACCCTTACAGCTTAGGGACAAGCGAGCTGAGTTAACCCTTACGGCTCGATCAAGGGACCTTATTTAGAGAGTAAGAAAGAGAGTGTTTGTAACTAAGTACAAGACCTTACAACTCGGAATATAATGAATTACAGAGTGGGAGTTGTAAGTAGAAGATTGAGAATGAATACAATGACTTTGCTCAAGTACGTGTATTAACAATAGGTTCGGCAATCTTCAAGTCTTGAAAGTTGGCTTCTATTTATAGATGACCAAGCAGCATAGCCGTTGTCTCCATCTTCGACTTTTATGACCGTTGTTAAGGACGTTCGAGTCACCCGGAAAGTATCCGTTGAGATATGAACATTGAGCAACGGTTCTTGACTACTTTGGAAGTCCCAAAACCACTCGGTGGTGTCTTGAAATATAAGGTGGAAACCACCGTTTAGCTTAGCGTTGCAGTTTTCCAGTTTTGGAAATAGACAGCCCTTACGCAATCTTACGGGGCTAGGTCATAGGTGGAAAAAACCTTGTCTCGCTGGTGATTTGACGTTTTGAAACCAGGTAACTTTTGTAATTCAAAAGTGTAGCCTTGTTTGAATAACTTACAAAAGTAAATCAAATGGGTTCTCAAAGTATAAAATACTTTGGTGCAAGATTAGACACGAGATAATAATATAATTAAGATAATTAAATGACTAATTATCTAAATTAGAAAAGGAATGGAATTTTCCGAGTCTAATATCCATGAAACTCAAAATTCCATCCGAGTTAGTCTAAGCGAGAATCAAGTTACATAAAAAACATCGAGTGAAATAAACTTGATATAGACTAATCATGGTTCGGACTAGTAGCGCTAATTATAACAAAATAAGACCTGTAACATGGAGTCGGACCTGAGTGCGGTTATGCGAATACTAGTTATTTGAACATGCGATAATTCTAAGCGATGAGAGACTCGGAACCGAGTGAAACAGCGTGGGTGCATATCTGTTTTTCGAGTCACTCGAGAGACAAGCAAGAATACATGAAGTAATTGCTATATCACTTAGAGAAAAATACTATATCACTCGGAAAAGTTTCTAAGGTACGAGAGAATGCCTTGGAATCAAAACTCTATAAGTGAGAAATCCTTATACCGATTCCTTTGATAGAAGTCGAAATGTGCGGAGTAAAGTCCGAGTCTTCAAAGTTTGTTTACTCTAATATTCTTTATCCGACTTGATTGACTACTAGAATGACTTAGATGGAATTTGAGTTTCATTGATATTAGACTCGAAATTTCCTTTTCTTTTCGACCCGAGATAATTATCTCTTAATTATCTTAATTATAATATTATTTGTGTCTAATCTTGGACCAAAGTATTTTATACTTTGAGAACCAAATTTGATTTACTTTTATAGGTTATTCAAACGAGGCTATCCTAATCTCAAATACAAAAGAAACCAGCTTCAAAACGTCAAATCACCAGCGAGATAAGGCTTTTTCCACCTATGACCTAGCCCCGGACGATCGTGTCGAGCCGACAATTTCCAAAGCTGGAAATCTGCAACACCAAGCTAAACGGTGGTTTCCACCTTACTTTTGAAGACACCGCCGGTGGTTTTAGGTACTTCCAAGGAGTCAAGAGTCGTTGTCTAACGTTCATATTTCAAACGGATATTTTCCGAGTGACTCGAAATTCCATTACAACGGTCACAAAGGGCTCTCGGTCGGAAGATGGACACAACGACTATGCTGCTTGGTCATCTATAAATAGAAACCAACTCTCAAGACTTGAAGATTGCTTGAACCAATTGTAAAACTACATACTTCATCAAAAGTCATTGTATTCATTCTCAATCTTCTACTTACAACTCCAATTACGTATTTCATTATATTCCGAGTTGTAAGGTCTTGTACTCGATTACAAACTCTCTTCTTACTCTCTAAGTAAGGTCCCTTGACCGAGCTGTAAGGGTTAACTCAACTCGGTTGTCCCTAGCTGTAAGGGTTATCTCAGCTAGGAAATACTAGATTAGATAAGGGAATTTCTAAGTTTAGGAAAACACTTGTAAGGGGTTGTCTAAGGGAACACCTTGGGTTGAGTCGGTTCTCTGTATTTGTGGATTCAAAATAGTGGATTTGACTTCGTGCTTGGATTAGCACGGTCCGTGGTTTTCGCCCCGGAGGGTTTCCACGTACTTTTGTGTCACCGGTTTTCGAGTTCATTTTACACTCGGATTTTCTATTTGTTTAGTCTATTCTACTTCTAAATTCTTTACTGATTTCGAGTCGGGTCTTTTCTAAGTTCATTTGTCACTCCAACTCTACTCGGACGAATTTATTCTTTAATCGAAGCAAATTTTATCATTACCCTATTCACCCCCTCTAGAGTGACTTAGTCTCTCCAAGAGCTAACTTTCAATTGGTATCGAGCCTAGCATTTCAAAAAGGATCTAACCGTCCAAAGGTCCGAAGATCAAATGGCTCGGAACAACGGAGAGTTCGATGAAGGAAGATCTTCCAGCAGATCACCAAAGTTCAAAGGATCCAACTTCGTGCACTTGGAAGAAACTCGTGGAATGTTCCTACTTGGATCATGATGAGGATGTATGGAACATCATACAAGTGGGCAACTACATTCCCATGAAGACAAAAGAAACAAGACTCGTTCCCAAGACAAAGGCCGAGTTCACTCTCGATGAAGCGAGAAGTTCGAAATAACTTTAAGGCAATGAACATTCCGATGTGCGCTATCAGCTCGAAGAATACAATCGAGTGTCCGCTCGTGACACAGCTAAAGAAGTATGGGATACGCTAGTCAACACCTATGAAGGTACAAGCCAGGTCGGACAAGCAAATGTAAGCCGATATCTTCATAAGTATGAGCTATTCAAGATGGAGCCGAAGAAAACATCACTCGGATCTTCATCCGATTTACTAGGATTACCAGCAATCTCAAATCTCTAGGTAAAAATATTTTCCACGAGGAAATATACGGAAAAATACTCAAAAGCCTACCCAAGAAAAGATGGGGTCCCAAGGTGACTCGCTATCGAAGAGGCTCAGAAATTATCACTACTAAAGCCGGATGAACTCATTAGGAAGCTTCTCACCCATGAGATCCACCTGGAAGAAGAGGATGCAGAGGTCAGCACCAAAAATCAATGATATTTATTCAGTTTTGGGTTATATTTTGTTTTTGGGCTTAAATTCGAGAGATTCGAGACAAATTTGATAAAAAGCGATGAAGAGGAGAGTTCGGGCCCAAGAGGAGGCAAGGAAGAAGCCTAAAGCACACCAAGAGACCTTGCACGGCCCCTTGTGCGAAGCTACACAGCCGTGCGGATCATCGGCGAAGCTTCCGAAGTCAAGAAAGGCCGCACGACCCTCGTGCACATCTCGCACGGCCGTGCGAGAAGTTACTGAGTTGAAGTCGTGCACGGTACCCCGTGCGAAGCTGCACGGCCGTGCGAATCGTCCAGAGAGTTCAGAGTTTTCTCACAGCCAGCCGTGCGAGACCTGCACGGCCGTGCGAATCCGCCGCATAAACCCGCACGGTATCCCGTGCGACCTGCACTGACTGTGCGACTACTCATTTTCGCGGATATTTAAGTTTCCAAATTGTAATTTTCAGGGATCTTTTCAGAATTCTAAATTTTAGCTAGGGTTTTCGAGAGGCAGCCCCAAGGGAGACTCAAGAACACTCAATTCTAATTTTCTACTTCAAGTTTATGTATGATTGAATCGCTTCAAGTTTTTATTCGGTAATCGTAACTTCTTCTCTTTATCTTTTCTTCACAATTTCTCTTCATTCCTTCATGGTTATGTTCCCTAAATTATGTCAATTGTTTAGTATCATGTTTAGGGGCTAATTTCTCTACTTAGGTTGGGATTAATCCTTATTATGCCTTGATAATCATGAATTGAATGCCAATTGAATTGTTCTATGCTTGTTAGGTTAGAATTCCCTTCGCTCATCACTTTTTCATTGATTTCCTCGAAAGAGGACTCATATGTTTTTATTAGGGTTTTCTAAACATCAAAAGATGAGAACTTACCTAGAATAACGTTGTGAGCGATTAGAACTCCAATATGAAGATAATTAAGGTTTTAATCGGGGTTGTGAGATGCATTCTTTATGATTTTGCTCTTTGTTAATCCTATAAAAATAGGTGATTAGATTGTGCAAGATTAGTCTTTGACCTTCGAAAGTAAGCGAAGATATGTTTAACTTGGTATCTCCCCTTCTAAACTGCTAGCATAGGCAAATCTCAAGCGGTATTTGATGTTGATTTTAGGCATAGTAGTGTGATTAATCCCAATCTAAGGCTTGTTATTCATTGATCTCTCATAGTTATTTTGTTTCTAGTTGAATCCAAAAAACCAAATCACCTGTCGAAGTGAGTTTTTACCTAGATTAGAGTTTTTAGGCGGATTTAGTATTTGAAAATGAGTTCCTTGTGGACACGACCCGTACTTGCCGGTTCCCAGCCTACAGCTACCCCTTGCACTTGCGGTAAAATATTTCTCTCAACATTAACTCAGCTCAGTTGTCCCTAGTCTTAAGGGTTATCTCGGTTAGGAAGTACTAGATCAAATAAGGGAATTTATGAGTCTAGGAAAAACTAGTAAGGAGTTGTCTAAGGGAGCAACACGGGTTGAGTCGATCTATCGCATTTTGTGAATTCAAAATAGTGGATTTTCACTTCGTGCTTGGATTAGCACGGTCCGTGGTTTTCCGCCCCAGGAGAGTTTCCACGTACTTTCGAGTTATTACTTTTCCGAGTGCATTCCGGACTCGGATAGTTCTAAAGTGTTGTTTAATGCGCTTCGTTACTTTGCACTCGAATTATGAGTTTATGCTTTTACGAGTCCATCCTTGCCTCTCACTCACTTCGATTCTTATCTATTTTAAATCTAGAAGTAAATTTCCTCATCACCCTATTCACCCCCTCTAAGGTGATTTATACTCTCTAAGAGCAAACCTTGAATTGGTATCGAGCCTAGCCTTTCAAAAAGGATCTAACCATCCAAAGGTCTAAAGATCAAATGGCTCGGAACAACAGAGAGTTCGATGAAGGAAGATCTTCCAGCAGACCACCAAAGTTCAAAGGATCTAACTTCGTGCACTTGGAAGAAGCTTATGGAATGCTTTCTGTTGGATCATGATAAAGATGTATGGAACATCATACGAGAAGGCAACTTCATTCCAAAAAGCTAGAAGAAACGAGGCTCATGCCTAACGCAAAGGCTGAGTATACAGCTAAAGAAGCGAGAGAAGTTCGAAAGAACTTCAAGGCTATGAACATTCTGATGTCCGCTATCGGCTTAGAGGAATACAATCGAGTTTGTACCCGTGACACAGCCAAGGAAGTGTGGGACACACTTGTCAACACTTATGAAGGTACAAGTCAGGTCGGACAAGCGAAGATAAGTCAATATCTTCAAAAGTACGAGCTATTCAAGATGGAGCCGAAGTAAACATCACTCGGATGTTCATCCGCTTCACCGAGATTACTAACAATCTCAAATCTCTAGGTAAAAAGATATCCTATGAGGAAATGTGCAGAAACATACTCGAAACCTACCCAAGAGAAGATGGGGTCCCAAGGTGACAGCTATCGAAGAGGCTCGGAACCTCTCCTTACGAAGCCGGATGAACTCATTGGGAAGCTTCTCACCCATGAGATCCACCTAGAAGAGGAGGATGCAGAGGTCGAGCACCAAAAAGAACATTACACCGAAAGCCTCGAAACCAAAGAAGCAAATCTGAGTTCCTCCGACTCGAAGAAGATCCCATGGTACTTATCGCTAGAGGCTTTAAGAGAATGATGAAGCACAAGAGATGGGATAAGAAGCCAAGAAAAGAGTTCTATAAGAAAGACAAGAAGGATAGAAAAGGTAAACATTCTTCCCCTTCAAAGTTATCTTTGACTAAGAACTCTGGTTGTTTTGAATATGGCAATAAGGAACACATAGTCAAGGACTGTCCCAAGAGAAAGAGGGACGAGAAAGAAGAAAAAGGCTATGATGGCCACATGGAGTGACGAGGACTCATCGGAAGGTGACGACGACTCGGATAACTCAAAATGTCCGATGGCACTTTCCGACTCGAAGCGGAAACAGAGTCGGACACGGATCAATCGGACAGCGAAGAAACAAATCCTCAAGAGGTAATCGAATACTTTCTTAAGTTCTCTAAAGTTGATTTAGCTAAGTATATTTTCACTTTGGAAGAAAAGTCCAATTCGACTCTTCTCATTTGAAAAAGCAACTTGAGTCAATCACTTCGAGAGTATCTCTTTGAAAAATGAATTGGAAAAGCCGAGACTTACTCTCGGAGAACTCAAGACTAGTACTCAATCTAATGAGAATGAGTCCGAGTTACTTAGGAGAGAAAATGAGCAACTAAAGCTAATGCTCAAAGAGTCTCAAGATCTGGTTTTAAAGTTTACTCAAGGTCAAAAAACCTTGATATGCTCCTAGGATCTTAATCTGTCTCCTTCGGGAAAGAAGGCCTTGGTTTTAACAAAGAGGAGGAATCCGATTCCTACTCAGAACTTTTCAAAAAGAATTGCGGAACTGTAAAGTTCGGGAAGGTCGAGCACGGTCCCATTCATAAAAATGAAAGGAGGACCGAGCCCGAGATCGGCTTACATGAGAAAACCATCTTCACCGGTTTATAAGAGAGAAGCTTTTCAAAAGAAAGAGACACGGACTCGGTTCTCTAAGCGGAAGACTCAGAATCGGACCAAACCCAAAGTCATTCAAATCCGGGTTCCGAAAAGTCTTATTCCTCATAAAAGGACCACAGTAAAGTGTGTTACTTGGGTTCGTTAGAGGAAGTGAGAAAGGTTAGTTTGTTTCGACTTGCAGGTGACTCGAAAAGAACAAACGGGCATTAGTACTGGACGGTGGATGCTCACGCCACATGTCGGGAGATTCGAGACTCTTTTCCGAGTTAGAAGTGTACAAAGGAGGAAAAGTCACATTTGGAGATGACAAGCAAAGGCAAGATAATCGGTATTGGCAAGATTGGAAAAGGAAGCAATCTGGTCAGCCCAAGTATACCTTGTCAAAGGATTAAAGTATAATCCGCTTAGCATTTCTCAACTGTGTGACAAAAGTCAAGAGGTAAGATTCACTCGGACCAACTGTTATATTTCGATGATGGTACAAAGGAAATCAAGCTCTCGGGTAAGAGATCGGGTAACACATATATTATTCCTCTTTTTGACCCGAGTTAGAATTAATTCATGTTTAAAAGCATCTCTTCATGAAGACTCATGGACATGGCATCATAGACTAGGTCATGTTAGCATACATACTATTAAGAAACTTGTAACTCATGGTCTAGTTCGAGGATTGCCTAATTGTGCATTTAAGAAAGATAAAATCCGTGAAGCATGCACAAAAGGGAAACAAGTCGGATCATCCTTCAAATCTCTGAAGAGAGTTTCCACATCCAAGGTGCTTGAAATGCTACATATGGATTTATGTGGTGAAATCCCTATTAAGAGTCCGGGAGGTAAATCTTATGTACTTGTTATTGTTGATGATTACTCACAATTTACCTAGGTGTGTTTTCTCAAGCACAAAAATGAAGCATTCAAAGAGTTCAAGCAAGCTCTGCAGGAAAATCCAAGTTGAGTGTCAAGCTCGGATCTAGAGAATTCAAACCGACAATGGAAAGGAGTTCTACTACTCGGAATTTGCGGAGTTCCGTGACAAGAATGGAATCTCCCACAACTTCTCGAGCACCAAGAACTCCTCAACAAAATGGAGTAGTGGAGAGAAAGAATAGAACTCTTGAAGAAATAGCTAGGACAATGATGATTGAACACAATCTACCCCACTATTTGTGGGTTGAGGCGATTAATACAGACAAACTATACATTGAATGGATGCCTCATCGGATCCATCCTAAAGAAAACACCATACGATCTCTACAAGGGGAAGAAACCCAATATTTCATACTTCAAACCCTTTGGATGTAAGTGTTTTGTTCACAACAATGGTAAGGATCACCTGACCAAGTTTGATGCTCGGTCGAGATGAAGGTATTTTTCTAGGCTATTCATCTCATAGTAAGGCCTATCGCATTTTCAATAAGAGAACAAAGTGGAAGAAAGCATCCACATTGTGTTTGATGAGATTGAACAGGAAAAACCAAGTGAATCATCATTTTTAGACCTGAAGCTCAGCAGAGATGATGACCGAAGAACAACAGAGATGATGACCTTGACAAAGCCGAGCCTATCGGAACTCAAACCCAACC
Source organism: Talinum fruticosum (assembly GCA_021018815.1). Lineage (NCBI taxonomy): Eukaryota > Viridiplantae > Streptophyta > Magnoliopsida > Caryophyllales > Talinaceae > Talinum > Talinum fruticosum. The sequence continues at coordinate 4,781,383 of JAITYX010000040.1, forward strand.
AGCTCGGATCGAAGCGACTCGGAACAATAGAACTAAGAATGAGACAACTCAAGAACCTCGCTCGGAATCGTTGAAGGACAAACCGATAACCGGGTTCACTCGGAGCAAAGTTCGAAAATCAACCAATTCAGACCTACAGATTTGGTGAACCGGAGAACAGGTTGAGCATTCAAGTATGCTTCTAGTCATCCACTAGAAAACATATTATTTGACATCAACAATGGGGTAAGAACTCGTTCCTCTCTTCAGAACCTATGTGCATTCACTACATTCATTTCATTAACCGAACCCAGAAGTGCACTAGAGGCCCTAAATGAACCCGAATGGGTAGAGGCCATGCAAGAGGAACTCAATCAATTCGAAAGAAACCAAGTCCGGACTTTGACCAAACGACCTTCCGATCATCCAGTCATAGGTACCAAATGGGTTTTCAAGAACAAACTGGATAAAGGTGGGTTGGTAGTCGAAACAAAGCTAGACTTGTGGCTCAAGGTTACAATCAGGAGGAAAGGATTGATTATGGGGAAACCTTTGCACCTGTAGCCGAATTGAAGCCATTAGAATCCTGTTAGCATTTGTATCTAGCATGAATATCAAGTTATATCAAATGGATGTTAAGTGCGCATTTCTTAATGGTTTTATTGAAGAGGAAGTCTATCTTAAGCGAGTCCCTGGATTTGAAAACTCGGATTTTCTAAATCATGTTTTTAAACCGCAAAAAGCTCTTTATGGTCTTAAACAAGCTCCCGGAGCTTGGTATGAAAGACTCGAGTAATTTCTTAGTTCAAAATGATTTTCGAAGAGGTCAGATTGACAAGACTCTCTTCATAAAACCAAGGGGAAAGACTTTCGGATTGCCCGGATACATGTTGATGACATAATTTTTGGAGCTACTAATGAATTTACGTGTTGAGATTTTTCTTAGTTAATGAGACAGGAATTTCAAATGAGTATGATGGGAGAACTCAATTTCTTCCTTGGTTTACAAATCAAGCAACAAAGATGGAATCTATGTACATTAATCAAAGTACACCAAGGAGCTGCTGCAAAAGTATAAACTTCAAGATGCAAAGCATGTAGCAAAACCTATGAGCGAGTAGTATAAAACTAGACTCGGACGAAAAAGGTTAAGCAATAGATCGAAGCTCCATCGAGGTATGATTCTTTGCTATATCTTACTTCCAGTAGGGCAGACATAATGTTTAGTGTTTGTCTATGTGCAAGATTCCAAGCTAATCCAAAAGAATCACATCTCATTGCGGTGAAGAGAATATTTAGATATCTTACAGGGACTCGGAATTTAGGTCTGTGGTACTCAAGAGACTCGGAACCGACTCTCACTGGATACTTAGATGCTGATTACGCTGGATACAAAGTTGATAGAAAGAGCGCTTCAGGAGCTTGCGAATTTTTGGTTAATCCTTAATATCTTGGCACTCAAAGAAGCAAAACTCAGTAGCTCTACCAACTCGCCGAGGCTGAGTACATTGCAGCTAGAGCATTTTGTGCTCGGATTTTATGGATAAAGCAACACTTGAGAGACCTCGGACTTTCCTTCAAATTAGTTCCAATCAAGTGTGATAATCGAGTGCGATCAGCATCACCAAAAATCCAGGTCAGCACTCAAAGATGAAACACATTGAGGTTAGGTATCATTTCTCAAGAGACCATTCTCGAGAAAGATGATATTGAACTCAAATTCATTAGGAATGAGCTTGGTATGTTAAAGGCATAATTATGTGTTTTATATGTGAAACTTCTATGCATGATTGTGTATTATGTGATTATTGGCATTAATAGATTATTAGTTCAGTTGAACTAGTGATACTGAGCTAAAGAACTATTGTTTAATTGAGATTTCCGAGTCACTCGAAATTTAGCTGAGTCGAACTCGGACTTTGAGAAAAATGGACATAAAATTTCTGAAATCATCTCTAGACAAGTGGAGAATTTCGGAATTTATTTTCAAAATCTCTCTCTCTCTCTAGCGCGCGTTGTGATAAGACAACTAGCCATTGGGCGACAACCGCTGGAATTCTAACCGTTGTAGAAGAGAACAGATCACACAGTGCCGAGATGACCGTTGAAAGAGCTTAGTCGGAACGGATACTAAAGGACGTTTATTTTCTTATAAATAGCCCCTATTCTCCTTCATTTCGTTACTTTACTCTTCGCTTACTCTCTCTCTCGAAATCAAATAGCATGAGTGATTATAAGACTTTCTTTACAACTCGGAAAGTAAGCGATTACAGATTAGGAGTTGCAAGGCTAAGATTGAGTATGAGTAGAATGTGTTCGGTTTCAACCATCTTCAATTCTTATATGTGGGTTATATTGATAAACATGAAGGCTGAATGACGGTTGATACTCGTTCTAGACTGGTGAGCCTTAATAGCCGTTCTAACGGCTAGTTTGAGTCACTAAGAAAAAGATCCGTTGATATGTGAACATTGTGTAGCGATCCTTTGCTCAAAAGATGGTCCAACCCTCTTGTGGTTATTGAAATCTAGGGTGGAAACAACTGTTAGACTCAAAGGTGTAGTTTTCCAGCTTTGGAAACAAACAACCTTGACACGGTGTCTAAGCCATGTCCAGAAATTGGTAATTTCTATCTCGCTGGTGGTTAACGGCTAAAAATCAGCAACTTTTGTATTTCAAAAGTAGATTAGGCTTATCTAATCAACCTACAAATGCAAATCAAAGTCGTACTAAATGTTTAAAAATAATTTAGTCCAAGATTAGGTAAAGATAATAATTAATTCAAAGCAATTAAGCACTTAATTCTCTTCGAAGCATAAACAAAGGGAATTTTCTCAGTCTAATATTCATTAGGTTTAGATTCCATCTAGAGTCAATCCTTAAAATGATTAAGTTAGAAGGAATAAGATATCAAAATACATAAACTTGATTAAGTAAATAATTCTCAACAAATAGACTAAATGAGAAATTAGAATTAACGTTATAATTCATTTTCACTTGAAACTTAAAGTCAAGTGCACATAATAAAAGTGTTAGAGAAATTATTTACTCATGCGGTTTTTTTGAGTTGTGTATGAGTGTAAGACACGAAATTGTGGGTTAGGTAGCTATACGAGTTAAGTTTATTATTAAGCCTTAATTAAATAAAGTAGGTCAAATGACCAAGTTTTACATATGGTCAAATACTCGTAAATTTATTTGACCGAATTATTATTAGTTTGCGTAACTCTTATTGGTGAAGTGTATTAATTTCGCTTTACGAGTTTTCGCCCGGACCAGCTACGTATTAATCCAAGACTCGCGTATGTTACGTATGTGGGTTTAATTATATTAAGGATGGAAAAAAAGGGGATTAGTATAGGGGAAGCAGGTGCTAGCAACACCGGTGGAAACCACCGAAAAGGGATAGAAAAAGGGGGACCGAATAAAAGTAGCAACAGGAGAGAGAAAGAGGCCAAGCAAGGGAGAAAAAGTAACAGAGGGAAACGGGAGAGGGAGAACGGAGAAAGGGCGAGAGAGGGCGAGCGGGAACCGAAGCCGAGGCCGGAGGCCGGCGAGCCGAGTGGCTAACACGGGCAGGCGGCGGGTGAAGGCGAAGGAAAAGAAGTAAAGCAAAGAAAGAAGCGGAGCAATAGAAGTATAACAGAGGAGGATGAAAGAGGGTGCACCGAACGGGAGAGGGAGAGAGAGAGGAGGCGAGCGTGCGGAGGTTGAGGAGACCAGGGGGACCAGCTGACCACTATGGCTAGCAATGGGGCGGGTACGGGCGGGTTTTCCTATACCCACATCCATACCCATTTTCAAAATGCGTACCCATTCCCATACCCATACCTACCGGGTGTTAAAAATTCATACCCATACCCATACCCACCGGATTTTGCGGGTATTATTTGGGTACAAATAGACTAAAAATAATGATATTCATATTAAACCCATATTTAAGATTTCTCACCATTGTAAGACACCTAGGGAAGAGACGGGAAGATAGAGGTAGGCAAAAGAACACCCATAAGCTAAGGCTTCTTCTCTTGAAATGAATTTGAGCTTAAACATTGGGCCTAAAATTCAACCTTTAATTTCTTTTTTTTTTAAACATTTAGCAAAGTGGGTTGTGGGTGTTAAGTAGGGCGGGTATGGGGCAGGTACGGGACGGGTATTGCGGGTACGGATTATGGGTGTTATGTCGGGCGGGTATGGGGCAGGTAAAGCCTAAACTCATACCCATACCCGCCCCATACCCATTTTTTCAAAATTTTATCACCCATTCGGGTTTTAAATGGGGCGGGTTTTGCGGGTTTTAAATGGGTATGGGTTTTTTGCCAGCCTTAGCGACCACCGCAGAACCAAAGGCGGCAGCCGGCGACACGAAGAGTCGGCAAGTGAAAGGAAGAGAGCAAGATAGTCTACATTATAAACATAACTCTACCAAAATTTTTAGAAAATCTCGGTTCTTTTGGAAAACCACCTTTATTGCATGTAAGTTAGACTTAGACAACCAAACAATACCAGAAAGAGCCTTGGGAGTTCCTTTAAGGAACTCGACGATATAATACCCCGGGGGTGTTTTGGGGTGTTACACTCGAGTCGGTCGAAACATAGTTAAGAAATGTTATGCTTGATGAATGGTTTCGAGTGGGTCGAACAGGATGAAAACTTAGATATGAGTCTCTATAAATCTTAGAATGACTTAGAAGCAAAAGCTAAGAGAGATACATTGTTATACCCGAGTGTTCGGATCAGTATTGTAGAAGTATTGATGTAAGAACTCCCGGCAATGATTTTTCCAGTTTGTGACCTTGTGTGGGTCAAGAGCATTGTACCATTCATGATGTCTTTGTTAAACGCCCATGGGAAGACGACATGGTATGTGTCCTCCGGTACATTTTTCAAAGCCATTGCCACTACAAAAGCTAAGAGAGATACATTAAAGTGAATCCCGGGCTTGATAGTAGTGATTGAACATTGATGATTGTCGCAACAACTTCGTATTCGATCTACTTACGGATCAAACTAAGGCTTGGGCTGAGGGTTAGGGTGGGATCCTCCTGCTTTTGATTTCTTCCCATGTTTTTTGAGTATGAAATAGAAGGTTTTCGCTATTTAATCAATCTTCTTATATTGAGCATCAATCTTAGCTTCCAATTTTACAGCGAGACTCCTTGAATAGGGTCATGATCGGAGTTTGCTCTAGCTTGTTGGCCATTTTTAGAGGAAGGTTGTGCTTTCACCACAGGTGGTGCACTGGTGTTACAAGTAAAGATGTGGGATGTACTTGGTGTGGTACGTGCTTGGTGTGGGATGTATTGGTATTGACCGTATCTGCTATTGAAGTAGACTTATTCCCTTTGAGCCAGGATTTTGATTTTGAGTTGGACTACTTATGATGTATCCCAAAAGTGTAGCTGCTTAAGATTGGCTCATGGAAAAACTTCTAGGAGAGATAGGGCTTAAGTGCTCGACCCAAGGAGCGACCGATCCTCAAAGAAAGGAAAATGATATGCTTTGTTTTATTTGGATGCACATAAAGAATGTGACTTATACCAAATGAAATGCAATGATGTAAATGGAATCCCTTAGATTGTGATGAATTTGATTTGGCTAAATGCAAACCAAGACTCTCGTAATTTGAGATGGACTTGACTTTGGCTAATGTGAGAAAAAGACCACCCTAATTAGGGATGAGTTTGATTGTGGCTAAATATAGATGAAAGACTCTCTTAATTAGATTTGAATTTATTTTTGGCTAATACGAAAATGAAACAAATGACCTCACCTTAATTGAGATGATTTTGATTTTGGCTAATGACATGAATGTGCTCATGTCAAATAAGATAATTTTTCATTTTGACTAATGCAAAAAGAAATGAAATGAATATTGGACTCACCTAATTTGAGATGAATTTATTTTTGGCTAAATGAAATGAATAAAATGCAAATTTTGGACCCACCTAAAAGGAGATAAACATATTTGGACTTTTGGCTAAATTAAAAGGAAATGCAAAATTGACCGACCTTAAAAGGAGAGAAAAATTATTCGGACTTTTGGCTAAAATACACAAATTGGACCAACTAAAAAAGGTTCATTATTTTATTTTATTTTTGCACCCATGCAAGGATTCAGCACTCCTCACCTATCCCTAAAGGCTTAGAAGAAGAAGATTAAATCTAAAAAATAATTACACTCATTTCAAGCATATAAATGAAGAAGGGGCCACCTAAAGACCAAGGTTCTATGGTAAAAGAGGATTAAGACTAGGTAGGATACATGGTGACTCATAATCCGAGGATTTAATCTTCCATCCGGTGCATGGAAAGAAAAAATGCTTCAAATCCTTGGTGCCCATCGGTAAGCTAAGAGCATGTGCTTCGAGGGAAAAGGTACCACTTCCGTTGGTAATGAGGCATAGTTGGGTCGGCTTGGGTCGCAGTGGGAGCCTCTTACCGGAAGTGTTTAAAGGGGCGTAAAGCCTAATGGTCCACCAACAGAAATAAATTATGTTCGAAGGTTGCTAAAAACACAATATGCCTAATGCAAATACATTATTAAAACTCACTACTCAAATTTTCATGTTTCGCCCTCTTAATAAGTGATTTGTCCCCAGTGGAGTTACCACTATAGGAACCATGGCCGGGGCTAACCGAATTTCCCTCCAAATATTGGGTCTCTTTTTTAAAGAATGATTTTGAATATGGTTTTGGAATTGTAACACCCCAAACACCTACCCTAGGAGTATTACACCGCCGGAGTTCCTCAAAGGAACTCCCAAGGCTCACTCCGGTGTTGACTTAGTTGTCTTAATCCAACTTAAGGGTAAGGAATGAAATTTTCCGCAAGGGTTAGAAGTTTTCTAGAAATTTTGGCAGAACCCATAGGCTAAAAGCCTTAAAACCTACATGAAAGTCACAATAAAACTCAACGAGCCACATGCTCGGAGTACACAGACTTAAAGACCACACGTCAAAGTATATTCACAACCATAAAACCTAAATTCCATACTCGAGTTACAATTCAAGATACAAACTAAGATAAAGACTACATTACAACCGCTTAAGAGTAAACTTGCTAGTGAAAGGCAATCCCCGGCTTGTCAAAGCTACTAGTTCGATCTCCGTACAAGCATCCGACTTACTATACATTATTGTCTATTTACATAAGTAACCGAATATATACAGCATGTTAAATAGGAAAAAAATACATGAACCCACTTCAACTCATGATCTCCATCAAGTCGAGCATTCCAGACCAACCATATCAAGGATTACCTGCAACTGGGAGGGGAAAAGGGGAAATTTGTGGGGGTGAGCTATAAACCACGGGCTCACAGGAGTCTTACACCTTTAAAATGGAAATTCTTTACTCATAATACTCATAGTAATGAAATCGATGAAACGTAATAACATAGTACAAATCTAGATAATTTTAATGAAATCTCTTGCAACGTAAAGATCATAACTCTTCAATCATTTAAAAGCACAATTTCACATTCATGAACAATTCTTTTGGAACCGAATCAACTTTCCGGGCCTTCGGAGGATTCGAACTAGCACTTCTTAATTTCTAACGCACGACCCTAAACAAAAGGCTCCCGGGATCTATCTTGAGGAAGTCTCAAATCGGGCATCCTGCCACCGCAGGACCCCGTTAGAACCCTTCCCTCGATGTTTCTAGTTGGGCGTCCCCGGTTTGAACCCTTCGGTTTGCTAAACGATCCATAGCCGATCGATTCAAAACAATTTGCACATAATCATTCATCACATGTGTTTCAAACAGCTTCCTCAAGTTGGTTTAATGTCAAGGAAGGCATGACACCACGTGTCACCCTTATAAATTCACTTTCTCAAATCTGATTTACTTTCTCAAATAAGTTTCGCTTCTTTAAAACATATTCACGTTTGAAACGCAATTCTCCGGAAATTGCATTCAAGAATCATTCGCGTAAAATACATAACTCCTTTCAAAACTACTTTTCAACACTCGTTTAACACAATCACTTGCACAAATAGCTATGATTCAATCACAAATAGTCATTCTCAACTCCATTCCCAACCATACCTTTCTCAATTCCCAAATTAATAAGATTGATTCCTTTTACGAGCTACAATAACCACAAGTAGCTACCACCTAATTCAACATTTCAACTTGTCACAATCCATTATCTTGACCTTAATTGCTCATCTTAGGTCTCTACTTTATAACTCAACTTCTTTTGCCCATACTCAACCATAAGACTCTTAATCTCACTTTATCTACAAACTTGATTTAATCTCAAGGACTTAGATATATTCTAAACTCAATTTAACCTCACAATTCCCAACTCGCCATTTCTCTACCTCAATTATGTGTGTATCAAGATTAAGTCACGCCCCTTCTTTATACTCGGATCGTTGTTTCCCAAGTACACTTTGTTACCTTCCAATGCAAGAACATAGGACATCCGTACGGTTTAAGCGAAGCATCAATTCCCATTTATAAGCAATTCACCACTTCTTTATCCTTAAGTGCTATTTGAGATCTCCACAATACTCTTTATACCTAAGCAACCTAATTCCTTCTAAACTTTCGAGCATCTCAACTCAGCCTTAACCAACTACTAAGCTCCTTCAAGTTCCTCATTCAGATTTAATAGTTCAATTCGATTTTCTCATAACCTAATTCAGTCCTACCCACTTCCTAACTTCATTCCGTTATATAAACATTCAATATTCACAACAAAACTCATTTAGGTTTCGAAATTACTAATAGTTTAGAGTATAGGACTACCCACCTTGATTCGGGGATTGACGGTTTGCTAAGGTTCGATTAGCTTGGCCGGTTTCTCCGTTTGATTACTCTTTCCCTACTGCCAGCCCTGGTTCCACCACCGTCCTCCGTGCCTAAAGCCATCGCTGGCCACGGTTCCCACGCCCACCGCTGCCTCCCTCGGCCCTCGGGTTTGCTTCCCCTTTCCTGGTCTTGATTTTGCCCTACTTCCGGCCGTGCTTCGTTTCCCCGCGCTCGTCGGCCGCCTCATCGTTGCTCGCCGTTCAGCAGGCCGGTCTTCGGTTGCTTTCCTTTGCCCTTACACTCGCTCGCCCTCTCGGTCTCCCTCTGTCTCCCTCGCTCGATCTCTCCCTCCCGTTTCCCGGTTACTGTTCGGTCCCCCTTCTTTCCTTTTCGGTGGTTTCCATCGAGTGCTGCCAACACCGCTTCCCAATACTAATCCTTTCCCCTTTTGTTTGGGTGGGGTAGAATAGGGATAATTAAACACAAGTCCGCCCTAGGTTTGTACTTTGTTTAATAACAACGGAATAAGCAATTACCTTTAGTAATTAAGCTATATAAACACACAAGCACATAATAATCACATAAAATAAATTACATATAAATACATAGCTTAATTTAACTATAAAATTAATCTACTCAAAATTTCGGGTCTCACATTTCTCCCCTCCTTCAAAAAATTTGGTCCTTGAAATTCGGATATCCGATGTAAACAGAGCAGGGTATTTCTCCCGTATCTCATGTTCGGCTCCCATGTCGCTTCAGCTAACTTATAGTGTTTCCAAAGTACTTTGACATACGGAATGGTTTTAGTCCTAAGCTTCGCCCTTGTCTTTGTAGGATGCGGATCAACTCTTCCTCAAATGTAAGGTTGTCCTTAACCTTCAAGGGCTCATGTTTGACGACGTGCTCCAAATTCGGCACATATTTGCGAAGGTTAGATACATGGAAGACTTCATGAATGCCTTCAAGAGCGGGTGGTAAAGCCAAGTCGTAAGCCACGAGAACCAATCCTTTGCAAGATTTGGAAGGGTCCCACAAATCTAGGGCTAAGTTTACCTTTCTGCCCAAATCTCAAGTTCCCTTTTGCGGATAGACTTTTAAAAACACGTGATCCCCAACCCGGAACTCTAAGGGTCTCCGCTTTAGATCCGCATAACTTTTTGTCTTTCTTGGGCCGCCTGCAACCTTATTATCTTGACCACCTCTGTGGATTGATCTATTATTTCAACCTTAGAGGGTATTCTTTCTCCCACCTCATTCCGACACACCGGGGTTCTACACCGACGACCATACAATGCTTCATACGGAGCAATACCTAGACTTGCATGGTAGCTGTTATTATAGGCAAATTCAACTAATGGCAAATTGTTATCCCGATTACAAATAAAATCCATGGCACATGATCTCAACATGTCTTCCGAGTATGAATTGTACATTCTGTTTGCCTATCGGACTCGGATGGAAAGTCTGTGCTTATATGGAGACTTGTACCCATCGCCTCTTGTAACCCATGCCAAACCTTGGCTATGAACTTACTTGTCCCGATCTAATATGATGTTGAGAGGAACACCATGAAGATTAACTATCTCCGCGATATAGAGGTCAGCTTGTTGCTGAGACGTGAAAGTTATCTTGATTGCAAGGAAATGGACTGATTTTGTCAATCTATCGATTACCACCCATATGCAATCATGTTGCATCTGTGTCTTGGGTAATCTTGTGATAAAATCCATGCTGATATCCTCCCACTTTAGTACTTCCAGGATGCATTGAGAATGCCGAGTTATGAGCTTCTTTCATTAGTTCTCTTTTTAGCTAACTAACATTGGGCACGCATAACCTTCCTTTATACCAAAGCGTCTCGTTATCAATGCTAAATTCCTTAATCCGATCCTCCTCTACACCCTTCTTGATTTTCATCAATTCCGAATCCGAACTTTGAAGTTGTTTGATCTTGTCTACCAAGGGAAACTTCAGTTGTATGGCTTCTAAATAGCCTTGGTCATTTGGTAGTATCACCTCAACCTCAAATTTTTTAACTCCCTTATGAGTTGGTCTTTATTGGTGAGCAAACAAGCTACCGACCTCGTTTTCCTACCGAGGGCATCCGCCACCACATTTACTTTACCTGGATGGTATTTGACTTTCATATCATAATCCTTTAGAAGTTTTAGCCATCTCCGCTGCCTCATGTTTAATTCCTTTTGTATAAAGATGTACTTGAGACTTTTGTGATGTGTATAAATCTCGCACCTTACACCATATAGATAGTGTCTCCAAATTTTTAGCGCGAAGATTATTGCGGCTAACTCCAAGTCATGAGTTGGGTAATTTTCTTCATATGTCTTTAGTTGTCATTCCGCATAAGTAATCACTTTACCATTTTCATCAATACGCATCCAAGTCCTTTTCAAAAAGCATCACTGTATACAACGAACCCTTCGTTCCTTTGGGAATTGTTAAAGCTGGGGCCGACACTAGCCGTCTCTTCAGCTCTCGGAAGCTATCCGTGCACTTTTAGTCCATTCAAACTTGTTGCCTTTGTGTGTTAACGAAGTGACGAGAAGAGAAAATCTAGAAAAGTTTTCCACAAACTTGCGATAATAGCCTGCCATACCTAGGAAACTTCTCACTTCAAATACACTCGTGGGCTTTGGCCAATCCATTATGGCTTTTATTTGAGCCGGGTCCATGGATATGCCTTCTCCGGACACTACATGCCTCGGAAAATTGACTTTTTCTAACCAAAACTCGCATTTCTTGAGTTTGGCGTATAACCGATGTCTTTGCAAGGTCTAGAGTAACTGTTCTCGGGTGTTCTTTATGTTCCTTTCTATTTTTGGAGTATATGAGGATATCCTCAATCAAGACCACTACGAACTTATCAAGGAAAGGGTGGAATACTCTGTTCATCGAGTCCATGAAGAAGGTAAGAGCATTGGTAAGCCCAAATGGGAAAACTAGGAACCTATAGTGACCATACTCGTGTCGTGAAAGCACTCGTAGGAATATTTTCTTTCTTGATTCTCAACTGGTGGTAGCCCAACCTTAAGTCGATATTTGAGAACACATATGAGCCTCTAAGCTTATCAAAGAGGTCATCTATTCTTGGGAGCGGATACTTATTCTTAATGGTCACTTTAATCAATTCTCTGTAATCAATACACAATCTTAGGTTACCATCTTTCTTTTTCACAAAGAGTACTTGTGCTCCCCAAGGTTAAACACTAGGTCGAATTAGCCCCTTATCTAGTAACTCTTACAATTGGACCTTTAACTCAACCAACTCCACCGGTGCCATTCTATACGGTGTCTTAGATATGGGTATAATGCCCGGCACTAAGTCTATGGTGAACTCAACTTCCCGATCCGGAGGTAATCCTGGTACCTCTTTGAATATTTCTTCAAATTCTCTCACTATGGGTATACTTTCAACATGGATTTCTCCCGATTCGGCTAGTTCCACAAGCACATAAGTACCCTTGACATCCCCTATTTAGCATTTTGTACGCTTGTACTGCGGAAACGAGAGGAGTCGTCTTCTCAAGGCTATTCCCTCTAAACTCTAATCCTTCTCCTTCAGGAGTTATCATAGATACTAGCGTCTTATTGCAATCTATGACCGCCTTATGCTTTGACAACCAATCCATCCCAAGGATAATATCAAAATCTTGTATGTCTAATTCCATCAGATCCGTAGAAAGGATTCTACCATCTAATATAATGGGCAATCCCTACATATCACATCGGTTTGAGCTACCGACCCCACTGGGGTTGATATGCGAAGTCTAGCATTTACCATAGTAGGTTTACACGACAAGTTTTTAGTAAATTCAGATTTCACAAATGAATGGGTTGCTCCTGAATTAAATAAAACATAGGCATATAGGTTGTCGAGGAGTATCGTACCTGCCACTACGTCGCTAGGGTTCTCCATTTCCTCGTCGGCGCTACCTTAGTCGTAGTGGCTAGACCTAAGTAGGCGATGTCTTTGTGACGGCTACTTGTCCGTACAAAAACCTCGAGAAACGACCCTTCGACGCCGAAGTTAGTAATTTAGAAAAGTGACCAGGTCGAGGAAAATCTTCTTCGAGGTGTGTGAAGGAGGTTGTCTTGGGATTTGTGTAACTTTACTAAAAAGGTAAGGACTTTTCTCTAAGTAGAGAGGATTTGTGGATTCTGCCAATAATAGATATTTTTACGGAATTGTGACAACATATGATGTGATGTGATATGATGGTCTGGTGGCAAAGTTAGGTAAGTATTTAAAGAGGAAATAAATGAGGGGTAAAGCAGGTCAATTTATCGTCATTAGGCATGGAACTCTAATTCTAATAGGCTTCGGGCCTCATCTAGCTCATATGATGGGAGCCTTGGACTCGTATCTCAACTATCCAATTGATAAAGAAAACTCGGCTAATGATGTGGCACTCGAATCGGAATTATAAGCTGAAATAGTCGTATTATTATTATTATTATTATTATTATTATTATTATTATTATTATTATTATTATTATTATATATGTGTGTGTGTGTGTGTGTGTGTGTGTGTGTGTGTGTGCGCGCGTGTGTGTGTGTGTGTGTGTGTGTATGCGTCTATATGTATATCTCTATGTATAAATAACAAGGTGAGTTGAAGGAAATGACTACTTCTTTGCTCATTTCTTTTTCTTTAGAAAAGATGGGTTCTATGCCACTTCAATGAAGTTCGTGAGATTCAACATGCCGTTGTATATTCTTATTGGGACCGCTTTGAGGCTTAGATGAGATGTTATCGTGAGGATTTTCTTAAATTTCAAACGGAAGACCGAACTCACTAGCAAGCAACGCAGCTGGTGGAGGCGACACCTCTAGTGTAAGCTCGTCATCTTATCCTGTTTAGGAAACCGGCGAGACGGTTAATGGTCCGTCCTCCCGTACCTCGGTTGTTCGAAGAATTTGTCTAAGAAGAAGAAAAGGAACCTTCCCAAGGAAATGAAGTAAAGGCGTGGTCCCTTCCTCTTTGGTAATCCAAGTACATGTTGAGATGTAGAAGTGTCATTTGAGCATTGTTTCTTATGTTAGGTTGTATTTTTGGCATTTTGCACCTTCTTATAATGTCATGCCCAATGTCCATTTAGTATAAATGATGACTTAACCTTTTTACTAACTTTTTAGTTTTTCTACTGTAAAATTTTATTCGAAGCAATAGCGGCGAACGATTTTTCTACCCCCTTGGGCCTTAAAAGTGTTTTCGGAAAAATAAGTTCTCCGCATAAACCTCCTTTTAAGAATGTCAACGTTGCGGATCCTCGATGGTTGGAGGATCGAATATGTGTAATGACTAAAGCTTCTTAGCCCCTTAGGGCTAAAAGGGTATAGTGTATCGCACTAAGATCTTTCGGTTGTATAAGCCCCTAGCTTCCTTAGGGCGAAAACATGAGTTCGGCCCACTATAATATTGTTGTGGGTCTTTATGGGAACTTTCAGCTCCCGTAGGCTCGAAAGTATGCGGTTCTCACTAGGGAGCATCCCACGAAGAACGTGACCCCTTAACTTTTAGTTTGGGGTACATGTTACCCGTGGTTAGGCCATTACGAGTCTTTACGCGACCATTCACCTCGTGTCGGCTTGGAAGCGCATGGTTCTCGCTAAGGAACATCCCACGCAGAGCGCAACCTCCTAACCTTCACTTAGGACTGCAGGTGCCCAAGGCTAGGCCATTTTGAGTCTTCATGCGACCTTTAAGCTCTCATAGGCTTTAAAGTGCAAGTTTGGTTAATAAGTGATAAGCTCCGAGAGGTATTCTTTAACGGAGTCGAAGACGCGATTTTGTAGCTCCCGTAGGCTAATTTATCATTAGATGTCGGCACACGAAGGATGTTCCTTTATAGAGGTGGAGATGCAAATTTTTAGCTCCTGTAGGCTAATTCATCATTAGAAGTCGGGAGATGTTGAACTTCGAAGGGTGTTCCTTTATGGAGGTGGAAATGCAACTTTTTAGCTCTAGTAGGCTAATTTGTTGTTAGACATTGACGAGACGTTAAACTTAGAAGGATGTTCTTTTGCGAGAGGTGGAAACACGACTTTTTAGCTCCCTTTAACTAATTCGTCGTTAGACATTGGTACAAGTTCAACTCCGAAGGATGTTCGTTTGCGAAGATGGAAACGCAACTTTTTAGCTCCTTTAGGCTAATTCGTCGTTATAGACCCTAGAAACGTGTTGCGCTTATCTCTTTTATTTCCGTTATTTATATTTATTGTCCCGATGATGAAATTTGAGTCTTATTTGCAAACTCATATCATGATTGGATCTTCATCGGCGTGACGAAAGCCAATAAAAATAAAAAACCCATTAGCACCACAAAAATGAGCCTTTTTGCTAAGGTCGGCCTACAAAATCATTTTCCT
The DNA here is from genome assembly GCA_021018815.1 of Talinum fruticosum. Lineage (NCBI taxonomy): Eukaryota > Viridiplantae > Streptophyta > Magnoliopsida > Caryophyllales > Talinaceae > Talinum > Talinum fruticosum. The sequence continues at coordinate 4,796,517 of JAITYX010000040.1, forward strand.
TTGGCTGAACCAAGCCGGGTTCGGGCTCCCAACCAGAAAGCCCTAAATCGGCACCATATTACTCATATGTGTGCAAAGAACATAATGTTTTATTGTCAACGGTCAAGCGAGACATGCAACTTAAAGCGTCAATACGACGTCGTTCAAATCAATGTCGGCATTTTGTTCCGAGTGGCCAACTAAGGCACGCAACTCAAGACGTCCGTATGACGTCGTTTAAAACCGGCGCCATGTTTCTCGGACGTACATGTGGTACCATCTGGCCCAGGCGAATATTCGGTTCTCTGCCATTGTTACTTCCAAAAATTTTGGACCCGGTTCAACCAACTCGATGGTTGAAGTGATGATTAGGGTTGATCTTTTTACCTAAAAATTATAAATAGCAGCCCCCTTTTGGAGTCTACCATTTTCCACTATCAAACCCCCAAAAGCTTAAATACTTCTCATGACTCTCTTCTACTCCCTACTCTCTCCATTTCACCATATTGTCACTCATACTACCATTTCTTAAACTCCAAAAAGCCTTCTTTATTCTCTATTTGATCTTTTTGCCCTGCCGTTATGCTTGCCTGATTTTCTTCGTGATCCAAGTTCAGTAGGTGAGGCAACTTGAGGGCACAAGATATGCTTTCAAACTCTCTTTATGGTTTGTTTATTGCTTTCCATATTGAGGATTAACGATGTAATCGCTTTTAACTCCTCTCCGCCCGATGTAACTTGTAATTTCGTTTTTCCTTTCTTTACTGCTTCAGTTACTTTTTTCTATTTGCCTGTTTATCGGTTCCATATCATGTTTTGTTTGCTAGAATTTTTCGCCCATCGCATGTTGTTTGCTTGATTATTATCACATTTTGTAAACTTATGATTTTGATTAGGAAAGGTCGTCTATTCATGGGCGGAATGGAGAGCATCTCTGTTCATTTTGTACCTTAACCCAAACACTTGGATTCTCGGTTTAAGACCGATGGAGTCTCTTTTTAAACCTCTTTCAAGCTTAGTTTTTCCATAATAAGTTTGGAATAGTACCTACATATTTTTGTTAATTTTTAATCCCTTAAAACTAACTGTTCACTTTTGCTTTTGTTTGTTCCCATCTGTTTGTCGGTATTTCGGGTAAAAAAATTACTGAAATTAGGATTCATTTTTGACATCTAAAGATGGTTATGAATTATGGGGATGAACATTTTATTAAGATTTTCGAATTTTATTAAATCAATTTAATAAATGAATTATTTTATTTTATTTTATTTTGGCAATTACCTCCAAAATTCTCGGGATATTAATTCTTAACCGAAAAGTAGAAATTAGGGTTTTTGTTTCTACCATGAGGCTTTAGGACCAAACCGATGTGAAAACACTCGGATTGGATGTAAGCCCCGCTCGCTGAGCACTCGGTGCAGGCCGCAGCCTACACGTAGTGGTGGCTGGCGCCGGCCGGGGACCAAGGTTGAGACACTAAGCCTCGGCCTCCGGTCCGGCTCGGTAGATCCAGAACCTTTTTCTTTTTGTTTAGTTAAAAATTAGCCGGGAAGGAGATTTAGAAGAAATAAATAAAAAGAGTTGCCAGTCGCTTTTAAGAAAAACAAAACTAGCAAAAACAAATAAAGTTTTACAATCTTAGTATGGGAGAAACTAACACTCGAAAAAGGTTAAAAAGTACTCCATCGGTCTTTCAACCGATAATACGATGCAGAGGCGAGGGTACAAAACATAGGGATAGGCCCTTCCGTTCAACTCGTCCGAAGACGGCCATCACTAATTTGAATAGTGAATTTACATAATGTTTAAACACAATCACATAACATGAAGTAGGACATTAAGAAAACCAAAACATAAATGAAAGCGATAAAAGCAAATAAAAGAAAAGTGATAAAGAAAGTAAACGCGACAAAAAAGAAAGCGAAAAACTAAAAGATTACATCGGGCTTGCAGAAATTAAAGGATACGGAATTTTTCTCCACATTACAAAAAGCGATAAAGAAAACATAAATAAACAAGTAAACTATTTTGAAAGTTGGTTGGTGCCCTCGGGTTGTTCCACTTGCTGATTTAGGTCTCGTAAGCTGGATCTTTTTATAGATTTTTGTGGAGTTAGGTAGGCGTAAAGGTGAATGATGGAGTTCTCGTGTTCGAAGTGGTTTGAATAGAGAGTAGAATATGTGTAGTATGAAAAGAGACCAAGATATCAAAATACATATGGGAGTATTCGGTAGCTCTTAATCGGGTTTCGATAGCATGACACCGAGGGATGAACTATTGCTAAAATGAGAGCCTAAGCTCTCTATTTATAAGGAGAGGTTAGGTCAAAGAAGGACCTAGGGTTGATACACGACCAGCCGTCCAAAGCTGGCCACAAAACCGGGCCAAGATAATGAAAGTTTGAACCAGAAAGAATCGGGATAAAATTGGATAAAACCGATTAGGGGCACTAACCACAAGGGTGCTACCTTGGGTTTGATGTTTTTGATCATGAAATGCAATGTTTTATGTCGCCTTGAGCTCTTCAGCTCCGTGTCTAATTAGACAAAAGTGAAATGCATAATTCTAAGTCCGGAATTTCGGCTACACAAGCATTGGATCCCGTTGACCTTGGAGGCTCGGCCGAGGCTTGGACCGTCCAGAAAGAAAAAAGGATTTGTAGGCCACCCAAGGCAAAAGGCTATTTATTTTATGATGGGGGTTCTTTGTGGTTTACTGGCTTCTATCACACCAATCAAAATCGGTCTATGATCCAAATCCTCAAACAGGACTCGATATTTCATCATCAAGACAACAAGTAAATAAGATAGAAAAGGCATTAGAATTTTTAGGTGTATACAATTAGTCCCGCACTTTGACCAAGTCTAAAAGACAAACGTCAAATTAGAGGGAACATACCTAGTACCGACGTTGCTTCGGAATCTAATTGATTTGATGTATCCGAAATTAGGTATCTTTTGACTAGAATTCTAATAGGGGCCTAGACTTTGACTAGCGGAGTCCGAAGTCCGAGTTCTCGATTCATTAACTTCACTGCTAACCCGAAGCTAACATTGGTGTGCCTAAACATGACCATGTGGTTAGTCCGAAGCTTGGCGGGAGTTTCAACTTGACCTAGGTGGTAAAGTCCGAATTCCGGCTCGGGTGCCCGAACTTGACCGCTTCTTGGATCTAAAGTTTGGCTGGGTATCCTAAGCTTGGCTCCATCCTCCATTAGTGTCCTGAAGCTTGGATGAGGTGTTTAAACTTGACCGCGTACTTAGTTTGAAGCTTGGCTAAAAATTGTTTTCTGCACTAATAGTTACGTTAGCTACTAATCAAATGTAGATAGTTACAAGTGTTACCTGAAAATGGTATGTAGCCGGATCATGTTTTAAATTCTTTAGTTAAATTGGCAATAGGGAGGTCCTAAGTCTCGTCGTTATGTGTAAACTTTGGCCACTATTTGGCCCGATGTTTAATTAAGGTACGTCCGAACCTAGACCCATGGTTGGGCTTGGAGCTCGACGGGCACTACAGATAAAACAAGTAAATTAGCGTCGGACAAAATCGGACGCCAAATCAAGAAAATCCGACGCTAAACGTCTTTAGCATCGGATTAGAGTCGGATAAAATTCTGACGCAAAAGACCTCGACGCTAAAAAATTTCGCGTCGGATTTACCATCCGACGCTAATTAGCATCGGATTTAGCGTCGGATTAAATCCGACGCTAATTAGCGTCCAACGATATCGACGCTATTAGCGTCGGATTACGCCTATTAGGTATCCGACGCTATTAGCGTCGGATTCTACCTATTAGCGTCACATCCGTTCGACGCTGCTAATTTCGTTTTTTTCAGCCCCTACTTCATTTTAGCGTCGGATTTTTGTGTTTAGCGTAAGCTTTTTGACTCAAATAGCATCGGATTTTGTGTGCGACGCTAAATGCTCCATTATTTTGCCTGGAGCTTTTTTACATTTGCTATTCCCTTTTTACATATATTTCCTGCAAAACATTTACATAAAATTCTAACTTCTTCTCTACACAAGTAATCCACGAGTACACAAATACATTGTGATTCATTCTTTGCACAATCATCCACAAACCACGAAGTATTCATAAAAACAACGAACATTCGCAGCAGTTTATCCAACAAATCGGTTCAAAGTTCAACAAATCAATTCAACAAACAAACCAATTCAAAGTTCAACAAACAAACCATGCTAAGAAATTAGTTAGAACTAGCAGACATCCTGTCAACTCGGTGATTAGAGGTTTTGAATGAGTTTCATTGCTTCTTCCATGGGCTTTTGCGACTCTCGACCATTTTTCTTTGCTCTTCCATGGCCTTTTGATGACTCTCGGTTAGTTTTCTTTGCTCTTCCATGGCTTTTTGATGACTCTCAGTTAATTTTCTTTGCTAATCAACTTGTTCTTGGGTTGATTGAAGTTGTGATTGTAGTTGAGAATAAGCCGAGGAATTGTAGGTAGCACTCGTAGAGGATGTCGAGGCAGTAGGCTTCTCGTAGAACATTGTTGCGGAATTACCCAATCTATAGATGGTTGGTTTTTACCCCACCCACCCGACACCTCATAGTAGAGGGTCTCTGCCTCTATTGTCCCCTCCTAAATGCCACGCTCGGCTCTAATCGCTTCATATTTTTCCATTTGGACTGCGAGATCTACGATTGAGACTCGACCCTTGGCTATGTAATGTTCCTACTTTTGGGCCTTCTGTCCTATTCTTGAAGCATTGGGCAGATTTTTTTGAAATTCAGTACTTCTTAGCCCCTTCAACCTCTCTCGCCCTCATCCGACAACCAAGTTATTGGTTTATCATCGAGCCTTTTTCCAGCCTTGCTCGCTAAGTTCCTCAATTTTTTACCAACTTTCTTCTTCCACTCTGCATATAGTTCTTGAGAAAGTTCTGGAGCCCAAGTATACTTTCCCTATTTTACACAAATATTATCAAACATAAATTGAAAATATTAAAAACTACTCATATATATCCAATTGTATTTAAGCTTTTTACCGCAAAAGTCCTCCACAAAAGTCGTTAACTCTTCTTTAGGGAGATTTGATAAACATGTGCACTGGCCATTATAGAAACTCTTGATATCATCCGATATAGCTTGTGACAACTTCGACTTAGTGAACCTACAATAAAATTATTAAGTTAAAAGTACCCAAAGAATACGAAAAATAAACCAAATTACCGATACATACCACCGCTTATCATCATCCTTTGCCAAAACTCTTTTCCTGCAAGCTGCCCCTTGTTGTGACCTATCTCCCTATGATAATGATGATTGAGCCTGGACTATAGGTTGATCGGCCCCAACATTGGAATCGGAACCGAAGTAGGCGCACCATGATTTAGCGCAAAACCTTTTGTTCGAGGCATACTTGTATATACAACGAATAATGTCATGGAAAGAAGATTTAAGTATATATATTCAAAAATAAATTAATATACACAAAAAATCAAAACATAAATCAAAATCATAACATAGATCGTTTTGTTATCAATGTCACGAGATTACAATATTACTTCAAAAATCATCATCATTAGCCACAATGTCATCATCAATGTCATTATACAATAAAAGACTGTCATCATCCGCCTCCCTTCAAAATTATCATCCTCGTTTTCAGCATTGAAATTGTCTTCATTAACTTCCTCTTCACTTATGTCCTCAAGTTGTCGGCAGCATTTCCCTTAGTTCTCCAAGTACAATCTATAAAGATCGGATGAATGATGTCTATGGTAAAATAATTCACCCGGACATTATGCGCCACATCTTTATAATAGTACCTAGAGAACATATAGAAATTGTCGCCTTAAATATGTCAAAGTGTATGCAAGGATTTAGTAACTACACTACCTAATACCATATGATTCTTAAACTGTCCAACACGGACAATTCAAAAACTTGTACATAACAAAGTATTATATCAATACCATACACATGAGAATGTGTATAACTTGCCAATATATCTTCTTATGTACAAATTTTTGAACGGATTTTCTAAGCTTTATGAAATGCATATATATATATATATAGCTACCATTTAAAATTTTTAGACGTTTGGTATTTTAACTTTTAGTAAACTTAGCTATATTTTATTAATAACAGATGATTAAAAAGTTAAAATGATAATAAAAGGCTCAATAGCTTACATAATATAGTAAGAAAAGGCTACCATTGTTCATAGGTACGTTTACATGAAACTTTGGGCCCAACTAATACGAAAATCATGTGACATACAAACAATAAAACTAATCGGGGAGGGAGAGAGACAAACACCCGAATTCTCAAGCTTCAAACGACAAGAAAGAGGGAAAAGGTGAAGCTTCAAACTAATCAGGAGCCCTTCATTAATGAAGCATATATTAGGTGGTATTATTATGTGCATCGAAAATATTGTGAGCATTTTCAGAATATGAGATCTTACGAACGAAGTAGAAGCAAAGAGGAGATCGTCTGCTGGACCTACTTGTCAAATGCTCTTGACTATCAACCGAGGCTCTATCCACATCTACCTGCCCAATAAAGTTTGCACAAGCAAAAAGGGCACATGTGATCGAGTGGCTGCAAAGTGCAAGTAAAATATTTCCCAAAATATGAAATTGTATGAGGGAGAAAGCAAAAGCAACTTTAGGTGCAGGTTTCCTAATTTCTTTATAGATAACTCCTAGATAGTGATACATCGTAGTTTATGGTTGGACCAACCTCTTGTCATTTCTCTCCATGTAATTAATTAATTTGCATATCGATCTCATAATAATTTATTTATAAAAAAAAAAAAAATACCTGGGTAGGGCAAGGGCAAGGGCAGGGGAAGTGAAAGCCATTGATGTTTAGGCCTATATGCTCAACATGAAAGTGGAATTAGCTGAGCTTTTGGTTTCAATCACATCTATAAGCCTCCTTTAGCAAATACAAATTTGTTTGGTTGTCTGTTTGGCTTCACTTTGGAAATATTTATTTTACATATCTCGCTTTCTTCACCTTCTTATGCTTATTGAGTGTCGGTTAGTGTCCGATACGTGGAATGTTGTGAGCATTTATTCTATTCAACCGCTCTTCTCTCTCTTTTACCAAATACAAATACAAATACTATTTTTGTGATATATAACCTGATTTTATACTTGTCAAACTATTGTCAAACTTGTCAAACTTGTCAAACCGATTTTTGTGATATATAACCAAATACAAATACGCCTAATAAACTTGTCAAACCGCTTAGAAGGTCTAAGAGACCTTTTCAACAGATTGTGCTTTTCACAGCTATAAAATTTCAGTCAGGAGGTTTGACTACAATACCGGATGTCGGGCCAAAAAAGAGGGTGAAGACTAATTGCCGATGATGATCATATTGCAATTTCAAGCACAATTTCAAGCACAATGTCCATAAATATAAGCATAGGCGGATCAATTGCCATTGATGATCACACGGACTTGGAACTCCAAGTTGCACAATTGCAGACACAAAATCTCATTGATAATTGCAGCGTTAGCATCTAATGTCAATCTAGACTTAAGTTACCTATGGCATACAACTTACATTGTTTAAAGTTCTTATCAATTACAACTAACTTAAACTCGCTCCTTAATGCTCTTTTATAGATTTTTTGCAACTACTTACAACTCCATAAAGGCACAATAAACTCTACAAAGAGGAGTATTGGAAATTCAAAAGTTGTGATTGTACGTTCCGTGTAGGTTAAGCTATCGGATTAATATGTGGGAGTTTTTAAAAATTTATAGGAACTTCATTTCCCTGTCGATCGATATATTAATTTAGGAACTAGCAATCGCAGCTAGGTCTCTAAGCTTATCTTGCATCATCGGTTGACAAGAGTGACTTTAATCAGTGCAAATAATCCAACATTACAAAGAACTAATCGCTTCATTGCTCGAGCTTATAGCGCTAAAAAATTCATACTTTCGGAACTTTCAAGTTAAAATGGCATAATAATGGCTAAATCGAAGCCTCAAATCCCGATTCTCAAAAACTATTTGTAGCTCTCCTAGGAAAATCTCAAGAAAGGGAGACCGAGAGTAGATGCACGAAGCCGGGACAGGACAAGTGTACACAATATTTTAGACTCAATGCGGAATTTCCACTCGCGGTAATGAAAATCAAACCAACATCAACGCTAAACTAGTCCCTACACGAAAGAATAGAAATTATGGAAAATTTACAGATTTGGAGAACCAAATGTTAAATTTCAATAAACAAAAACATACCCGAAAATTAAAATTGCTTCCAAGTGTTATGCTCAGGAGGTCGGGAATGTGAGGGAGCTAGGGGAACCACGAACAGAATTGGCGGCAGCAGTAAACGCCGGCAGAGAGTGGCGGATCGGGAGGAGGTCAGGAGGCGAGATTTCGGGGCAACGACGGCTGGGCAAGAGACTTAGAGAGAGAGAGTGACGGTGAACAGCCGCTCGAGACGAACGAAGACGTCGCCCAAACGAGATCGAAGCGAAGCGAGCTTCGTGTTTAGGGCGAGGAATATGCAGTGACCGAAGAAACCGGCGCCGGATGGGAGCAAAGACGCCGGTGCTAGAGAGGAGAGAAGACGTCGCTGCAGGAGAGGAGTGCAGGTGGCTTGGCGTTTAGGGGGAGGGATAGGAGGGAGAGAGTTAGGGATTGAAAATTGGAGTCCCGTGAAGGGGAAAGTCATCCTTAGTTGTTAGAATTAGTCAACCTTATTGTCGGACCTAATAATCGGACGCCAATTAGAGTCGGAATTTTAATCCGACTCTAAATTCGGACACCATTTAGCGTCGGAATCTAATCCGACTCTAAAATTTGATGCTAGTAGAGTCCATTTTTAATTTTTAACTCAAATAGTGTCTCTTATAAGTTCCGACGCTAATTTCGTTAGTATTAGAGTCGAATTTTGTTGTGGTCTCTAAATTCGACGCTAATCGCGAGTTTTTTTGTAGTGGGGTTTGTCCGAACCTTGACCGCTCTTGGGTCCGAGACTCGCCTTAAGTGTCTAAACCTTAACCAATGTTGGGCCTGAAGCTTAAATGGGGTGTGTGTGAACCTTGACCAATGTTCGGCTCGAAGCTTAAATTAGTTGTGTCCGAACCTTGACATCCGATGGGCTTGAAGCTCGAACAGGGTTGTGTAAACCTTGACCGCTATCGGGCTCGAAGCATGACTTCTCTCCATTTCCGTCGTAATAGGGACAGCTTGCTTATCTTTATGAAGAAATTCTTGCCTAGACTTGGTGGTTAGATGACCGGAAATCTAGGGAATGCTTGCTGGAAAATATGATATTCCATGAGGTTATTATCTCATTCTATATTTGAGCTTCTTAGTCCATGTGCTAATAGCTCCTTCATTTGTATGGTAGAAGATTTGTGTCTTCACTTGAGTATTCTTGGAGTTGTATGATCCTTTCGATAATGAGCCCCCACGTTCTTCTTGGGTGCTTGAGTCTAGCTCTTCTCGAATGTTGGAGAGACAATAAACTTCGACAACCTTGGTTGAATTTCTTTGAAAGTGGCGGTGATGGTGTCGGTGACCTTCTTGATGCGGATCCGATGCTTGATGCTCGGATGATTGAATAATTCCTTGTAGGGTGCTTTGTTATTAATTTTTGTATTTTGAGGAGTTTAACTCATGCAAAGGAGATGAATGCATAAATCTATTCTAAGAACAAATGCATTCTTTTATTTAGATGATGCAAAAAGTTCAAAAAGACAAAGACAACAATTACACTTTAGCCCCAACTCCCCAATGTAAAGCCTAAAGTAAGGTAAGATGCTCGAACCGCAATTTATTGCTGCTGGCGGTGACCGTGATCGTGACAATTTAGTGCTTGATGAAAATAGCATGCTTCCCAATTGATTTCCACTCCATCGGATAGGGGAAAGTGGCTTTGAATTTAGGAATTGGAAATTGGGTTCAAGATTAGGATTGAGGTCAAACCTCATAGGCTTCTTACGTATCCACTAAAGTGGAAATTAGGCCTTCGTATTTCAAAAGGGAGGTACAATATGAACATACAATGTATATGAAAAACGGGAAAAGGTGTTTTTTGTTATTTTGGAAGATAGGAAAAGGAAATAAACATACAACGTATATAGAAATGGGGAAAAGCAAGCTTTATTAGCATCCATGATAAGTGATGGGCTGATTGGATGATCTTCTAGTCGATTGAAGCTTGTTTTTCTTCCATGAGCATGCCAAGCATCTCCGAGTGTTTTGAAGTCCATAATAGGCAAGAACTTCAAGTACCGATGATATGAAGGTTTCAGGTTCTTCATGATGATTCAACCTGGTCCTTTTTGAGATGATCGATCGATCATGTGGGCTTCTTTTGCTATCCAACGAATAAGACGTCGGTGAAGGTTTCTTAGTCTCCTTGCTTGATCAACTCTAGATCCCGAACAGTGACTCGGTAGATCACTATTGTAAGAGTATTGATGAAGGAAGTCCCGACAAATATCCTTCTAGTTTGGGACCTTATGTGGGTCAACAGTGTTGTACCATTTCAAGACGTCTTCATCAAACGTCCATGGGAAAATGACATGCTATGTGTCCTCCAAGTACATTCTTAGAGTCATTGCCCCTACAAAGCTCCTCACATGCTGTTGAGGGTTTTCAATCCCGTGGAACTTAAGGTAAGGCATGGTGAATTTTGGGGGTAGCTTGCCTTTAGGTATTGAAGTGAATCCCTTGGCGAGTTAATACTTTTTGAACATTGATGACTCCCGTAACATCTTCCGCATCCGATCTATTCGTGGATCAGATTGAGGTTGGCATTCAAGACGAGATCCTCCTACATTTGATTTCTTCTCCGATTCTTTGCGTATGAGATTGAGGGTTTTAGATATAGACTTTATCTTTTTATCCTAAGCATCAATATTAGCTTGAACTTTTGCAGCCAAATCACTAATCAAGGTCATGATGGGAGTTTGTTCTGGCTGGTTGCCAATTTTTGTAGGAGGATTGTGTTTGGACCTTCGATGATGTACTGGTGTCACAAGTAAAGATGTCGAACGCATTGGTGGGGTACGTACTATTGTGGGACGCACAAGTGTTGGTCATGCCAGTGTAGAAGTAGACTTCTTGTTCCTTAGCCTCTTTGAGCCGGGATTCCGGATTTGAGTTGTATTACCTATCTTATATTCCAAAAGAGTACGCTCGAGTTTGGCTCGTGGAAGATTTTAGGGAGATGAGGCTTAAGTGCTAGACCACTGAGCAATGACTAATCCTAGGATAAAAGAAAATTATATGCTCATTTATTTTGATGCACATAAAGAATGCAGTTTACTAAAGTCAAATGCAATGATACAAATCGAGTTCCTTAGATTGAGATGAATTAGATTTAGCTAAATGCAAACAAGACTCTCCTAAGTAGAGATGAATTTAATTTTAGCTAAGCAAAGACTCACTTAACTAGAGATGAATGCAAACAATGACTCACCTAATTTGAGATGAATTTTAGTTTCGCTAAACGAAAGACTTTCCTAATTAGAGATGAATTTAATTTTTGCTAATGCAAGAATAAAATGAATTAACACCTTAATTGGGATGAATTTATTTTTGGCTAATGAAAAATAAAATGCAAATGCGGACTCAAGTAATTTGCTAATGCAAAATGAACTCACTTATTTTAGATAAAATTTGACAATGGCTAAATGAAAAGAAATACAAATATGGACTCACCTATTTTGAGATGAAATTTATTTTTGGCTAATGCAAAATGAAATGCAAGACTGGACTCGTCTAATTTGAGATGATTTTGATTTTTGCTAAATGCAAAAAAAGAAATGTAAATATGGACTCGCCAATTTTGAAATGAAATTTATTTTTGGCTAATGCAAAATGAAATGTAAGATTGGACTCATCTAATTTGAGATTACTATGACTTTTGCTAAATACAAAAAAGAATGCAAATATTGACCCAACTATTTTGAGATGAAATTTATTTTTGCTAATGAAAGACTGGACTTACCTATTTGAGATGAAATTTGACTTTGACTATATTATAAAAATGTTATTATTCGACCAACGTAAGAATCGAAAGTACTTTTGGACTTTTGGATAAAATGCACAAATGGATTGACTCAAAAAGATTTATTTTTTTATTTTTATTTTTATTTTTGATCCCATGCAAGGATTATTCAGCCTTCATCACCTATCCATAAAGGCTCACAAGTAGAAGATTAAATCAAAAAAGCAACCACACTATTCCAAGCATGCAAATGAAGGCAAGGTGACACCTAATGGTCAAAAGATCCATGGTCAAAAGAGGTTCGGACTCAGTAGGATACATGGTGACTCATAGTATGAGGATTTGATCTTCCGTGTGCGGCACGATAAGAAAGAATGCCACAATCCTCGGTGCCACTCGGTAAACCAGGAGTGCATGGTATGAGGTAGGTATCGAACCCGTTTGTAATCAAGCCTAGTTGGGCCCGCCTGGGATGCAGTAGGAGCCGCTTACCGAAGTGTTAATAGGGGGTAAATAAATTTGTCCTGTGGTCTAATAACATAAATGAACTATATTCAAGGGTTTCTAAATGCAAGATGCCTAATGCAAATAGATTATGAAACTCACTACCCAAATTTTCAAGTTTCGCCCTCTTAATAAGTGATTATCCCCGGTGGAGTCACCACTGTATGAACCACGTCCGATATTACTTGCCCGGGACTAGACTGAGCTTCCCCACAAATTGTTGGCATTTTAGAAAGCTTAAATGAAGACTCGGAATTTGCATGCATATCATTCCGAGTACTATCAAGGAATCAGGTACAAACTTTATATATTGTAAGTTTTGATTTCAAGTCATTCTAAGTGCTATAGAAACTTTTCTAAGTGCTATAGAAACTTTTCTAAGTGGTATAGAACCTTTTCGAGTGTTATAGAAACTATTACATATGTTTTCATTTGATTCGACTGACTCAGAAAGCATACTCTTGCTCATCATTTCACATTTGTAGTTCTAAGTCACTCGGACAACACTCAAATTTATCGCATGTTCAAACATTCGCTCTAACACGTTTAAACTTAGGTATGACTTCATATTCTAAGTTCAAGTGAATTACGGTGTTAATTCATCTCTTTAAGTCAACTTGTTTTGTTTAAACTATATTTGTCTAGATCAAGTATTCTTACTCGATATTCTTTATCTAACTTTATCTTTCTCTAGATCGACTCGGATGAAATTTCAGTATAATGAATATTAGACTCGGAAAATTCCACTCTTCCGGGACTCGAGATAATTATGCACTTAATTATCTTAATTAAATTATTACATGTGTGTAATCTTGGACCAAAGTATTTTATACTTTGAGAACCAAAATTGATTTACTTTTATAGGTTATCTAAACGAGGCTATCCTATTTTTGAATTACAAAAGTAACCTAGCTTCAAGTCGTCAATCACTAGCGAGATAAGGCTTTTCTACTTCGACCAAGGCCCGGACAATCGTGTCGGGCTTGTTTGTTTCCAAAACTGGAAATTTTCAATGCTAAGCTCAACGGTGGTTTCCACCCTACTTTTCGATACATTGCCAGTGGATTGGGACATCCTAAGGACTCGAGAGTCGTTGCACAACGTTCACATCTCAACGGATCTTTTCCGAGCCACTCGGAAGAACCGTTACAACGGTCATAGAGGACTTCTAATCGAAAGTAGTCACAACGGCTAATCTGCTTGGTGATTTATAAATAGAAGCCAACTCTCAAGACTTGAAGATTGCTTGGAATCATTGTCAACACACATACTTAAGAAAAAGTCTTTGTATTGATACTCAATCTTCTACTTACAACTCTAACTCGTGCTTAACATCTTTCCGAGTTGTAAGGTCTTGTAATCGATCACAAACTTTCATTCTTACTTTCTGAGTAAGGTCCCTTGACTGAGCTGTAAGGGTTATCTCAACTCAATTGTCCCTAGCTGTAAAGGTTACTTGATTTAGGAAGTACTAGATCGGATAAGGGAACTTCGAGTCTAGGAAAATCTTGTAAGGAATTGTCCAAGGAGCAATTCGGTGAAGTCTTTCTATTGTATTTTATGGATTCAAAATAGTGGATTTGACTTGGTGCTTAGATTAGCACTGGTCATGGTTTTCTATCCTAAGAGGGTTTCCCACGTAAATTTTGAGTTCATACTTTTCCGATTCCAATCTAGACTTAGACAGTCTTAAAGTTTGTTTTTAAACTTTAATCTTCCATTTATTGTTAAAATTTCCTCATCACCCTATTCACCCCCTCTAGGGTGGCTAACTCTCTCCAAGAGCAAACTTTCATTAAAGAATGATTTAAGGTTTATGAAGATGGTTATGAAATGTGCAGATGAACCTTATATTAAGATTTTCGAATTTTTTAAAATTGAGTTAATAACTCGAATTAAGCAATTTTTGAATGGTCTGTTTATTAATTATTTTATTTTGGTAATTATTTTAAGAATTTTTGGGAGATTATTTCTTAACTGAAAAGTAGAAATTAGGGTTTCTATTTCTGCCATGAGGCTTTAGGGCCAAACCGGTGCGAAAACACCGGTTTGGACCGAAGCCCCGCCTCGCTCAACACTTGGTACAGGTGGTAGCTTGGACCCACTGGTAACTAACGCCGACGAGGCGCCAATTCCGAGATAGTGAATCTAGGCCTCCGGACTGGCTTGACAAATATAAAGCCTTTTCCTTATTGTTCAATAAAAAAAACGAGAAATAGATTTAGAAGAAATAAATCAAAAGGAGTCGCAAGTTAGTTTTTAAGAAAGAAAAACTAACAAAAATAAATAAAGTTTACTTTTCCAATCTTAGCATGGGAGAAACTATGACTGAGAAAGGTTAAAAATGACTCCATCGGTCTTTGAACCAAAAATTGGATTTGGGGGCGAGGGTACGACACATAGGGATTGGTCCTTCAGTCCCGCCCGTCCAAAGACGGTCATTACTAGTTCGAGTAGTGAATTTACATAATGTCTAAACACAAGCACACAACATGAAGTACAAAACTAAAAGATTACATAAAAGCGATGAAAGTAAATACAAGAAAAGCGAGAAAAAAGTAAAAGCAAAAAGAAAAGAAAGCGAAAAACTAAAAGATTACATCACGCGGAGAGAAATCAAAAGCGATAAAATTTTTCTCCACAATACGGAAAGCGATAAAAAACACATAAATAAACAAATAAACCATTTTGAAAGTCTGGATTGGTGCTTTCAGGTTATTCCACTTGCTAATCTGGATCTCGAATCTGGATTTGGTGAAGCGACAATGGTGAGTAGAGAGAGGTGTTTTGTATATTTTTATAGAGGTAAATAGGTACAATGGTCAATGATGGAGCTCTCGAGTTTAGATGTGGTATGAATAGTGACTAGAATATGTGTAGGCTGGAAAGAGACTAAGAGGTCATAATACGGATGGGAGTATTCAATATCCCTGGCTACCACCCTTACCGCGCCAACACTTCTGTCTTCCTTCTTTTCGCTTGTCTTGCACGAACAGGGCAGAACCACCCGTGCTACTGCCGGCGCTCGGACCGGCTACGGCCGCCGTTTCTTGGCCGTCGTCGCTGCCCGACACCGCTGTCCACCGCCACCTCGACACTCCCAAGCTCCACCACCGAATCTCCATCATCCATTTTAATCTCTAACCTCTTTTGAGGTATATTTCTAACCCTCAATTTCTAAGTAAATTATATCCCAAATTCATGTTATAATTGAATAATTAGACCAGTAAATCTTGTAATATAAGTTGTGATTGAGTTTTGAATTGATTGTGGTGGAATTGGAAGAACTTTGGGGAGTAATTGAAGTGTGGTTATACATGAAATTAGGGTTCAATATATGTTCATAAGGTATTGAAAATTTATTTGGGTTTATTCAAATTGTGAATATGCTTATCGAATTTTTATATGAGAATGGATTTGCTTGATTGTACGGGAATTATTTGAGTTGTAAAGGCATGTTAAGGAAGTGATTCAATCAAAATTAGATAATGCTAAGAGAGAAGAATAGATGAAAGTATATTTGAAAGTTTAATTGGATTTGAGGTGGTTTTTGCAAAATTTAACTAAGTAATTATGTGCTTTGTTAAAATTAATTTGAGGAGCATGTAGTCGTGAATTGGGCAAGTCATGCTTGAATTTGAGAGGAAGAGTAATTGAAATACTTAGATTGTTTCTATAAAACGTTGTTGTGAATTGGGTGAGATTAAAGGTTGGAGGAATTAATTCGGTTGTAGCACAAAGTTTGTGTAGAGTAACTAATGTTATTGGGATAACTTCGTGATATATGAGTGTTACAACAATCAATTTTAGGATATATTTAAGCCAAAATGTTAAATAAGAGTTCCACGAAATGAAAGTATTTCGCGATAATGATGGGTTGAAATGATGGTGTGTTGGTATTCCGGTTAATTAATGGAATTGTAAAGTTTCGGGATGTAATACTCCATAGCCAAATATAGTGAGAGGAAAATAGGAAATTCTTTTGATTAATTGGTCATAGAATTTATCGGAAAGTATTAAATTGCTGCAGGGATTCTTTAATAATTAACTAAAGAAGTAAACAGACATGAAGGTCTTCAAGAGTGACAAGAAATATAGTTAACTTAAATAACAAGAGTTCAAATGATACAAAGTATATAGGTGATAATGATAACTTATTAAAGGAATATGACTTATAAAAGCCTTACTCTAAACACAAACAGGTCACAAACGTGGCAATCGGGAAGCTTGTATAAGGAGTGAAAATGCATTAAAAGGTACGTTATCGTCTGCACTTTTCAAAATATTTAAATGTTAACATGTCAAAATATTAATGAGTTTCACTATTTTATCTACGATACGCTAAATCATTAATTGATTATGGGTAGTACTAATAAAGGAATTAATCGTACGAAGCCATCTCCCGATAATCGGAATTTCTATGATTAAGTTGCTTAACCGGAGCCTTAGCTATAAATTGACGAGATTGTAACTTGGTTTATATACTGGTTTCAAACTTGGTTATTGTGGTTGTAAATATACTCCGGCGTGTGGCCGTTGAGTTGTGTACTCCGAGCGTGTGGCTCGTTGAGTTTTATTGTGGATTTTATGCAGGTTTTTAAGGCTTTTAGCCTAATGGTTAGGCCATGTTTCAAACGAAATTCTGCCAAAATTTTTAGAAAATTAAAAAACCAAACCGACACCTCAAGTAGAAAGTATATTCAGTTTACAAATATGAGGACATTTGGGCGTACTAGATGAAACAAGTGGTATAATTAAGATTAGGCTACATTAAGCACATACTATAAATGATAGAAGCAAAAGATCAAACTTGAGTTTTATTAAAAGAATTAGAAATTAAACTCATCAATTGTTATATACGAATTCAAACTATATCGTCAATAGCTTATTTATGGGAAATGTATGAATGTCGAGATCAAAAGGAAACAACATGGATAGGTACGCGAAAAATAAAAGTTCGGTGATTGTAAATGCTTATAAATATGGTTAAACGACTAGTAACCTACAACAAGTAGATTCGTTTTGGAAACGAAATCCAATTGAAATTGTATTGCGTAAACAATCGAGTCATTGAAGTGGTTGGCACGTTGAGGTACGTTATTGCTTGTACCTTTTCCAAATTGTTCATCTTTATTATTGAGCTCACTGTTTTAATAATATAAATAATTGGACCCACTTCACACTCACAGTTCACAATTTACGAACACGATTACCATTCACGATACAATTTACAGCTTACGGTTCACGATACAGTTTACGGTTTACGATTCACAGTATAGTTTACAATTCATAGTACAGTTTACAGTTCACGATTACGATTCACGATACAGTTTACGGCTTACATTTCACAAGATACGTTTACAGTTTACGATTCACAATTATAGTTCACGATGCAGTTTACGGTTTATAGTTCACAGATGCAGTTTACAGTTCACGATACAGTTTACGATTACAGTTTACGATTACGATTCACAGATACAGTTTACAGCTTACGATTCACGATACAGTTTACGATTCACAGTACAATTTACAATTCACAGCTATGAGTTTACAATTCACAGTTTATAGTACAGACATAGTTACAGTTCACGATTACAGTTTACGAGACATAGTTACAGTTCACGGTTTACGGTTCACAATACGGGTCCTAAGTTTTGGCCAAATCGGAAAAGCAAATCAGAAATTGACAAGTTTGCAAACCGAGTATTCAAGAAAAAAAATGATTTAAGATATGCATGATTTAAAAGCACTTAAATTATAATTTTATTTTATAACGGTAACGTACTCGAGCTTCTAACTCACATGTATATTGTTTGACGTTTTAAAATTTTTAAGAAGTCGAGCGCATGGCGGACTATTTACAATCACACCCAAAGTTTAAAGATGAAGAAAAGATAAAGCTAGTCGGGAGAAGTGATGTTCGGCTGTTCGTCTTGACCCCATACATGTTAGTCCCTTCCTCGGTCTCATGGCTCATGATTCCTCTCCAACTCATCCTCGAGATTTTGACGATTTCATTTTTCCGTGGAAAAAAAATTTTGGATCGGATTGTTACATAAATTGTTTAAATAATTAACTTGCTCAAATGAATTTGCCTTGTTTTCATTCGAAAGCGGCAGTAATGTCTCCTAATTTACATGTCTTCCACTTGTTAATTACTTATTTATGTGGTTACGTAATGGGGGCGTTACGAAGTGGTATCGAGCCGGTGAAGGTTTGCTCGGGAGAGTCCGAGTCACCCTAGAGGGGGTGAATAGGGTGATGGAGGATTTTCTTTAAAAATCAAACTCTTTTGCCAAAGTGAAGGCGAAACAGATTCCGAGTCAAAAGTGGAGTCGAAAAGTATGAACTCGGAATTGCTATAAAGAGTAAAGAGGCGAGATAAATCGAAGCTTTGAGACTCTCTCGAGTGTAGAATGTACTCATAAAATAAAAACAAAGAAGTTACGTGGACACCCTCCTGGGGCAGAAAACCACGGACCGTGCTAATCCAAACACGAAGTCAAATCCACTATTTTGAGTCCACAAAATACGGTAGACCGACTCAACCTAAGTTGCTCCCTTAAATAATTCTTTAATAGTTTTCTTAGACTCGAAATTCCCTTATCCGATCTAGTACTTCCTAGCTGAGATAACCCTTACAGCTAGGGACAACTAAGCTGAGTTAACCTTTACAGCTTAGTCAAGGGACCTTACCTAGAAAGTAAGAAAGTTTTTGTAACTAAGTACAAGACCTTACAACTCGAAAGTAATGAATTACAGAGTGGGAGTTGTAAGTAGAAGATTGAGAATGAATACAATGACTTTGCTCAAGTACGTGTATTAACAATAGGTTCGGCAATCTTCAAGTCTTAAAAGTTGGCTTCTATTTATAGATGTCCGGGCAACATAGCCGTTATCTCCATCTCGTTGTCCGAAAGTCCTTTGTGACCGTTGATAAGGGCTTTCGAGTCACTCGTAAAATATCCGTTGTGATATGAACGTTGGACAATGGTTTAACTCTCTTGGAAGTCCTAAAACCACTCGGCGGTGTCTTGAAGGATAAGGTGGAAACCACCGTTAAGCTTGGCGTTTTAGTTTTCCAGATTTGGAAACAGACAGCCTCGACACAATCTTCCGGGACTGGGACAGAGAAGGGGAAAAGCCATGTCTGCTTGGTGATTTGACGTTTTGAAGCCGGTTACTTTTGTATTTCAAAAAGTGTATCCTCGTTTGAATAACCTACAAAAGTAAATCAATTTTGGTTCTCAAAGTATAAAATACTTTGGTCCAAGATTAGACACGAGATAATAATATAATTAGGATAATTAAGCAACTAATTATCTCGAGTCGAAAAGAATGGAATTTTCCGAGTCTAATATCCATGAAACTAAAAATTCCATCCGAGTTAGTCTAAGCGAGAATCAAGTTATACAACGAATATCGAGTGAAACAAACTTGATCTAGACTAAGCATGATTTAGACTAGAAGCACTGACTCCAACAAAATAGAACTTATAACATAAAGTCGGATCCGAGCGCAATTAAGCGAAATACTAGTCAATTCAACATGCGATATGTCTTAGTGATAAGGGACTCGGAACCGAGTGAGACATGCAGATCTGTTTTCCGAGTCCCTTAGAGACAAGCAAGAAATACATGCCATATCACTTAGAAAAGATACCATATCACTCAGAAAAGTTTCTAAGGTACAAAGAATGCCTTGGAATCAAAACTCTATAAGTGAGAAGTTTTTATACCCGATTCCTTTGTTAGAACTCGAATTCGACAGAACGGTGTCTATGTCTTCAATCTCCCCTTTTTGATGAAAGGCATTCCATACTTAGACAGAAACTTTGTTAGTGACATCGATCTGTTTTTGTAAACGATGCACAGAATAAAGCATCCTTAAAGTAACGAGTATACAAAGCAATTGTTAATAAAATGTATATAAACTTAGAAATGGTTGCAATATTCAATAATCGAGAGAAAATTGAAGAAAAAGTATTAATTCATTGAAATTAAAGAGAGTACACAAAAGAAGAATCTCCCCTAAACAAGACAACAAGTTTTTCATCTATATTCTCCCCTTGCCTTTCAGTAAAAACAATAACAAAAAGGGAAGAAGACAACAGTTAGTACAACTTTGATGTCCGGACAAAAGAAAGAAGTAGAAATCTCTCGGGAAGAAGAAGAATCGGCGGACTGTGGAATTGTGACACGGTGCATGGCGCCTACGAGGGAGAGGGGGATGTCCGAGTAGAAGTGGAGGGATGAGAGGTACGCCGCGCTGGTAAGATCTTGACGATGTGCTTGAGCGTGGCGAAGGGAGAACCGAGATCGCCGTTAAGGGCTCAGCTCCGAGTGGCTGACCCGGAACAAGAGGATTTAGGGGTTCCTCCCTGTGGACCTCGGTAGCTAGAGGAGGCTGCTCGGACCGACTCGCTGCATGTTGTCGTGGCACAGCGAAGTCTTCGACCCACTCGGACTCGCTGTTTGAGCTGAGCATCGCCACTTGAGCTTGAGGAGCGGTCCGACCCTCGGTGGTTCCCGCTGCCTCTTCTTGGTTGTCCACCCCTTGCCCTGTCGGAGCTGCCTCAGCAGCAGCCTCCTCGGCGGCCGCTTCTTCTTTGTCTGCAGCTTCTTCTTCCTCCCCGCTTTCGAGGAGGTCGGGCCTAGGCTCGAGGATGCTTCGAAGTGTCCGAGTCACCATGGTCCTGAGCCGCCTTGGACCTTCTCTCGTCGGAGGAGCTCGACCAGCTCCCTTTTCTCCTTCACCAACTCCTGCTTGTTCCTTCACCAACTCCCTCATCTCAAGAATCGGTGATTGCTACTTTCGAATTTGGGATTGGGCTATTTTTGGTTGATGGTCATAGACTGACGAGACAGTCTGAATGACCGGAGCATGTCCTTAAATTCGAGAGGACACGGAGTTGATTTTGTCTAGGAAAGTGGAGGACAAAATAGAGAGAGATTTTGAGGCACTTGAGGTGGAAGCAGCAACAGGTGGGGTAGGGAGAGAGAGACGGGTTTCTTTCTAAGTCCGAGGCGGAGAAGGAGGCATCGGCTCCGAGTTGTGCACCCGGACACCAGGTTGAGTTTCCTGGTATCCGTACCCATGGAGTTCCTTCTTACCAACAACAATGGCAGCCTCGGACACAGCATTGGGGTCTAAGGGGAGAGGAACCTTGAATTGTTTAAAAACAAGGGTGAGAAGAGCACCGAAGGGAAGAGGGGTGTTCTTCTTGGTTTGGAGTTGAGCTGGCACAGCTGCCATCCGCTCAATGATGGAGGGGACACTACTAGAAAAAGGTTTGTAACGACCACGTATTAACGACCATATATAAAATTTATCGTTAAATAATACTAATAACGACGAAAGTGCATTTTCGTCGATCCGATTTTCTTGGAAAAATTATCACTAGACGATGATTTACAAAAATCGTCATTATTGATATTTAAAATATGGTCGTTATTATAAATAGGAGGGAAAATAAAAATAAAATAAAAAATTTAACTTATATTCCCTCCTATGTCAAAATTACCGCACGAAATATCAAACCACAACTGCTACTTCTTTCTTCGCTTGCCTCTACTTCTAGAATCGCCATTGACGCCTTGCTCTCAATCGCACTACTCTCGGCCTCTCGCACTAGTCACGGTCTCGGTCTCTCTCCGACACTCGATCGCCGGTCGCCGACCACGGACCGCCTCGCCCTCCGCCCTCCTCTCTCGCTCGCTCTTACCCTCTCGCATCTGCTACTATCACGCTCGATGCGAAATAGCCGACCACGGACTGCCTCGCCCTCCGCCCTCCTCATTCACACAGTCTCTCCGACGATCAATTGCCGGCCGCCGATAGCCTTGCCATTGCCAAACCCCACGCTGCCTAATTTTGCGGTTGATTTCCAGTACGAGGGT
This sequence comes from Talinum fruticosum, assembly GCA_021018815.1. Taxonomy (NCBI): domain Eukaryota; kingdom Viridiplantae; phylum Streptophyta; class Magnoliopsida; order Caryophyllales; family Talinaceae; genus Talinum; species Talinum fruticosum. The sequence goes on from JAITYX010000040.1 coordinate 4,818,865, forward strand.
TTCGTTCTCCAGATTATCCCCTAATTTTTCGATTGATTTCTGCTTTGATTTTTAGTCTTTATTCTTTTACATGTTGTGCGATTGTATGTCCACGATTTTGAATTTTGTTGTGTGAAATTGGAGGTTCAAAATTGCTTATGACTTCTGAATTTATGTTCCAATCAAGAGAGATAGAGTTTAGGTTATAATGGTTCACACTCTCGATCCGGCTACTATATTGATTGTTGCAGCTGTTCAATTCAACATTTTAGCTTTCGTTGGCATTGTATAGGAAGTTCTATGGCATGTTGGTTTGTTAAATCGATGCCTATCCTTCGCTAACATGTTTTTACTAGATTTGCTTGGTTTCAATGTTTACTTGACCAAGTCCGGCTTTTCTAGGGCAATCAAATTCTCCCCGGGAGCCGAAATAAGAAAATCACGGGGGTTTAATATAACGGGGAGACAACTTGCAATGGCATCTACACTACTCCATGGGTTTGCATGTAAAATAGCAGCACATGACAATGTAACACTTGCCTATGTCTAGATTTCCCAACCTTGATAGGATCCATATTTGGTTGTCTTATTCCATTCAAACAACGTCTTGAGTGGAGTTACAATTAATAAAGAATAGAAAATTAACAAACTGCTTGGCCTAATTTCGAAACTCAAGCCAAGTTTTGAAGTTGAAGGTGTTTTGCCTGATTAGATAACTATGAGGACCAATCAGCAAGTGCATTTTGAGCAAGCAAACTGAAGGCATTGAGTACACTCTTCAGAACCTCGAAAAGGGCCAATGCCTAGCCTAGACAAAAGTTACTAACAATTAGCTAGCTGTTTTGGTTTCTCGAATCTACATCACTTTATGGATTCAAAATGACGTCATTATTCACTTAGAGCAGGGTATACCATGGCTATATGTAGAATTTTTCTCAACTATTTTGAAGTATATATGCATTATCTATGTGAATGTTTAAGATTCATAATGTTAGCCCAAACAAAACTAAGAAGTATTTTGGTTGGCTTTTCCCAACCGAGTGCCAACTGATATCCATTTATATTACAAGAGTTACAATCCAAGTACAACTATGTCACAAATGGATAAATATTTTACACATAAAGATAAATAACAATAGTTACATATTTATCTTGAAGTATAAAAACAATGGATTGAAGCTCTTTTTTCTTTTTTTTTTTATGATATAAAGAGAAATTTCATTAATAACTTTTTCTGTTTTTATCAAAGAATTGATTGAAGTTGGATGCTTAAAGTTTCAAGGTGTTGCATCTTGTGTAATTTGTCTTAGTCGGATTCTTTTCCTAGCTTTTTGATAAGATTGAAGGTGGTTAGCACATATTGCTATTTTGGGTTAGGTGGTTAGCGGATAACCCCTTAAAGATCTTAACTTTGATATAAAAAAATCTTAATCGCTTTTTTTCATCCTATTTTCTCTCAACTTACCTATTATCTAGGGCTAATCAAATGGGATCATCTACCGAGTATAAATGGATGCTTCCAACGTTGTGCTTGCTAGATCACTCCATCTATTATTTGTTGACTGATCCAAAATTTGTAGATCCTGTCACCTCTCCGTGATTGCAAACGGTGGGGAAGCATCTAATATATCCGGAGGAGGGCGTTCCCGGAGTCTATTGATTTCTTGACTTTGTTTCTTGTGGTTTGGCATCTTGTTCTTATTAAATTTTTTCTAACGAGGTTCAAGTAGGAAAGGCCAATGTAGGCAAGGTTTGAAATTTGAACTAAGGTCGAGTACCATTGCCATACTTTACTGACACCCATACTAGCATATGACATAATATGTGCATGACGGTGTTCGAGCTATTAATGAATGAATGGAGTCTTATTAGTGTTATGTTTTATGTATGTCTAAGAGGAACGAGGTCAAGAATTTGAGAATAGTTTTAAGTGTTTAACATGTGCATCCGAAACTCTTAAGTTAAATACAAGAACCGCCCTTCGAGTATTTAATTGATGGATCTATTATCTCTCGGTAAACCACCAGCTATCTATGTAATGGTTTCCTCCTTTTAAGTTTCTCATCGTTACGTACTTGTAACTTTGACTATAATATAGTTGTGTTAGTAGGCCTCGTAATTTAATGGTCATTCGGGTAAGATCAATATCTCGCTCACGTCAAGCTTGATCGAAAAGACTCAGGTTGAATCTGGTTCAATTTGTGCAATTCTTACTTTAGGTCAGATTTGTATATGTTTTCCACTTATCCAACAAGTCAAAAGAATGCAACTATTCATGGACATAAATTGCGGGTTATTTCGGTTCCGGATCATTCACGTCCACGTGAGTTTAGCTATGAGAACTAATCGGCGAGTGCATTTTAAGCAAGTATTGAAGTTTCCAAGATCCGTTTATAAGATATGGGTCTAACAGATGAACAGGACTAAGATATGGGTCTAACAGAGTAACTCAGTGGCTGCTATGTGCAGCGAGAAGGCTGTTGTAGCCAACAACGATTATGTGCAGTGAAGAGTCTGCTGCAGCCAACAACGAACTATCTGCAGCAGCCTTCTGCTGCAGATAGTCACTGGCTGTAGCAGACCATCTGCTGCGAGATAGCAGCTATTGTTGGCTGCAGCGAGCCTTCTGCTGCACATAGCTGCTGCTGAGTTACGAGATGAAATATCTAAATTAGAGGCTGAGTCTCTAGCTGCATCTAAAAAAGCTTTGGCATATGAAAATGTTCAATATAAATTCCGTTTGGGCCAAAAAGTGAGACATAAGACATTTGGTATGTGAAATCATCCTTATCTGTTTCTTAATCTACTTGCTTAAAAGTGAGACATAAGCTTTGACATATAGGAAAAGATGCCAAGTTTGGATTGTGTATAATTATTTACTTTGATAAATAAATTGGTCCTTCTCTATGTTTGCTTTCCCCTTTGATCCAATTTTAAAGCACTAGTCCAGTTGACTTGGATGACAGACTTATAGTTTATGATCTCATCATTGGTGGGTTACGAAGGATGTTGAAATTATATCTTTGATATGACACGGTTGGAGCCTCTAGGCCCTCGGAGTTGCCTGCGAGTCACTTGTAGTGTTGGTAGCTTCCAATATAAAAGGTGCTTGTAAAAATTGTCGGTTTCTTTGGCATTCATAACGCAAGTAGTTGAGAGGCTTCTATGTAAAGCAGGGAATAAGGTCAAATTTAGCCATGACCATGCCACTGAAACCTGCCTTAAGTTTTAATCTTTCCTAAGAGTTTTGCGAGTGACATTGGATGATATAAAGCCCCCTCTTCGGGATCAATTAATTGATAACTCAATTCAAAGTAGGGTAAATTAGGCATTTACTGACAATCATTGTTTAGATTAATGCTGATTACTTAGGTTGCCTTGCTCTCGAAAGACCCGCCGGACAAACTCTAGCTTGGATATGCTAATCTAGTGCATGCTATGGCTGAAAATGATCCTACAAGAGCAATTAAGAGCTTTAGGTTGGCATGACTTGGATGTTTCTTCCGAAATTTGTGATTTCTAGCTTTCTCGTAGAGGACAAGGGAAAATCAATCTTTTATGTTTTAATGCTTTGGGGTAGTTGGACTCTTCATCATAGTTCGAGGTTGTTAAGTCCGACCCTTGTGTGAATATCCGTCTTTGCTTGAGCTTTTGATTGTCTTTAATAGTTTTTTCGATAATAATAGCCACCGACAATAAACTGTAGGTAGTCAAAATGGAGCTCAAATTGAGACATTTATACCTGTAATATACACGAGGCTTAATTATCTTTTAGGCTTAGTTACTTGCTTCAATTCTTTCAAACCTGTTAGATCATTTTTCATAATTCTTTAAGCCACATCACTTTAGAAGTTTGTTGCACTTTGAACCCCTACCTAGATTATAAGGCAATGATAGGCTAAATGTGAGAATGAACAAAAGGAGATGTTGAAGCTAGCATCAACTTAGTTTGACACAAAAATACCTGATGGAGTGACTATGCTTGCAACCTTTTGCCGACAACGCCTCAATTAAAATAATTGCCGTAAAGGTACTTGAACCGATCATCAAAATCACTTTCTTTTTGACTCCATTTTTCCTAAGTTCTGTTGCTTCTGTCTCTTAGGCTTTTCCTGAAGAACTGTTTTACGTTCTTCACACTTGTGCATTTATTGAGAGGACTAAGTATTGGCCTTGGCATAAACTACTCGTGCGCTGAGCAATGGTGGCCTAATGCGGAAGAAGCATTCAAGGTGGCCCTCGGCTCTTCTCCTCTAGTATTGACTAAGCAATTCAATACATGTATCCGGCCTTTGGACATTGAGATGGTATATCATACATTACTATGGTAAGGTGGCGAGTTTTGGGAGCGTTGATTTCAAAAAGAGAAGGGGGTTCCTGCGTTGTTATATGCGAGGAATTCATCATGCACAAAATGCCATGTAGTTAGGGCTCCTATAATTATTGTAGAAAAATGTGAAAATGATTTTTCAGCTTTGTTATTAGAAAATATCATTACTCATATGATCTTCACTTTTCGGGATATGAACATTGAAGAAAAGGAAATTGTTGATCTCGTCAGTCAAATTGAGGAGCTTGAGTAGAAGTTATTTTCCCATCCGAGTGCATAAGGTTCGTCTCATTGAAACATTAAGCTACCCATGATTTTTTTGTTTGAAATATTTGTAAATTGGACTGGCCATGCTTCCCTCCTTATTTTATGATCATCATACTTTGGAGACACAAGATGTGCGACAAGTTAAATGTTTCCAAAGAAAAGCGGAGGTCAACCATGAAATTCAACGGTTGAAGTGAAAAATGTGTGAGTCTCGGGTACTATAATTTGGTTTTGTTAAATTAGCTAGTCGAATATACTAGAGCATTATTTTACTCACTTCTTGATTGGGAGACATACAAGTATTCTATTTGCTACCTAATCATGGAGAAGTTGTCATTACTTCTCGTGCGGTGTTTGCATCAGTAGTATGCCCCCTCTTTTTCTTGGGGTGGGGGTTGTTGCACCCATACATGTGTATGTGGATATCATCGTGCATATTAAGTAACCTACTCATGGGGAAATTGATCAATTATTTACGTTCTGTTTTCCACATACGAAGATCTTTACCATAGATTATTAGATTTTGGAGCTTTTGAAACCGTGGTGCTTGGATTTGTATTTAAACAGATTATAAGAGTCCGATGAACTTTTTGGGGACGAGTGCCTTTTGTTTTCTGGTTTTTTAAGAGTCGTCTATAGGTCTTGGAATTTTCTTTGTGGCTTATATTGAATTTGAAAATTCCGGTGTTAAATGTGCATGACTCCTATACGGTTGTGTTTACGGAGGCCTTGTTGCTGACAATATGTTTCTCTGCGGTGCGTATGATATTAAAACACTTTAGATCCGAGATGGATAAGTCTGTTTCCAAGCTGGAATTTGTGCAGCTTCAAAAATTTTGTGATGAGCTCAAAAATCGTTCTCGAGTTTTGAAGAAGCTTGGCTATAGTGATGCCGATGGTGTGGTCTTGTTGAAAGGACGGGCTGCCTCATTGATAGACACTAGAGATGAACTTCTTGTTACTGAGCTGATGTTCAATGGTAAACGAGTTAATATCGACATCTTGTTTGTTTATGTTATGATACTATGTGTTTGTTGAAACAGTGGGAATTTGATAAGAAGTTGATTACTTTTGCAATTTTGTAAAAGTTCTAATAATTCTCTATTTTTCACGAGATGTGGACTTGTTTGGAGATGTGGACTGCTCATTCAAGTTCCAACACTTCCCTTAGCTTTTATGAGTAGTTGATAAAGATTTATACTTCTAAATCATTTGGAGGACTTCATTTTTTTTTAGTTTTTGGTTAATATTGCTTGTACTCGGATATCAATTACTATGAGAACTTGTAGTTTCCTTCATTGTTTTTAGATTATGTATTTTAGGATGCTTTTGATATTAGGTTATGTTTTACATTGTGTATTTGCGGACCAGTTATATTCAAAGGAATTAATATATATCGGTTCGAGCTTGTTGTTACTATATATTAGTGATCAATAGTTTATTATATTATTTCAAAGATAATTGGCAAAATTATATATTTAGGTTATCCATAATATTATTAACGATGAAAATGTTGATCGTTAAAGAAATAACGATGAACCAAATTGGTTGTTAATGATCATGATTTTAATTTTTGTATTTATGATTCTTTTAAATCTACGACGAAAAATTTTGTCGTTAATGATATGTAGTTCATCGTTATTCAATCAACTAATTACGACGACATCTTGTTTCATCGTTATTTTAAATAACGACGAAAATTTTAAAGTCATTGTTAAAAGTATTAACGAGGGAAGCACTAACGACGACTTACGACCAAAATTTTTTTGGTCGTTAATCACTTTTAACGACGATAAAATGTACTTTTAACGACCAATTTATTCGTTGTTAGATCCCTTTTTGTAGTAGTGGGAAGAGTTCTACTTTGTAGCCCTCAAGAATGTCAAAAGAGATTTCAAATGCTTGGAGTTGGGGTTCTCCTTGCTGGAATGCTTGAGAGAAAAAGGTTCTCATCGGCAGGAAGCACGAAGGCGTGCTTCGACTTCAAGCGAGTCATCGAAAAATTTTTCCGTGACTCGGGGAACTCTTTAGCGTACTTTTCAAAGAAGTCGTCGGTGACTTCAGTGAAAGGAATGGGGTTGCTGTTCACGAAGAGAGAGAAACCTTCAACAGGCGGTGGAGGAGAGAGGTGTTTATTCGGACAGTCACATTCGAACTATGGAGGTTAGGACACCTTCGAGTGAGTGAGGTGAGTGTAAAACTCGAAACAAGTTCCGGGTAAATGAACTCGCTGAAGCAAAGAATGTTATATGCTCCGGTGGTTTGAATGTGGGGCAACCACAAAAATTTTGTGGTTGGGAAAAACTTGTCGTCCAACGTGAGATCTTTGGGTGACAACGGGCTTTGAAGGGGTTGAGCCTTCCGAGTTTTTGGTGTGAGGCTTTTTGGAGGAGGAGGCCTGAAAGTCGGGATGATTACCTCTCTTAGGCATTTTGTGAGAATAAGGAAAGAAAGATGAAACTTTTAAGGAGGAAAAGAAAACGAAGGTTCACGAGAACGAAAGAAAAAGAGTAGAAGAAAGAGATTGAGAGCGATCGCACTTACTTGAGATGAGCTTTGCGTCGTTTGAAAATGTCCAGAGACCACTATAGACGTAGAACGCTTCCGCGAGAAGTTTTACGTACGAGAGACATAGAGAATGGAATGTGAAGTAACGAGACGAAGATGAATAGGCGCTATATATAGAAGGAAAAACGTTCGTTAACTTTCCGTTCGACTCGGCTCGTCCATCGGTCATCTTTGACCGGTGTGATGGTTCTCTTCTTCGACGGTTAGGATTTAGCGCAGTTTGAAATCCAATGGCTAGCGTTTCATCACGGATCGCGAGAGAGCGGGAGAGAGAAAAATTTGAAAAAATATTTTGAAATTCTCCACTCATCTAGAGATAATTCCGGAAAATTTGAAGTCCAATTTTTCTCGACGTCCGAGTCCGAGTCCGATAGGTTTCGAGTGACTCATAAACTACAAATAACTAACAACTACTAGCTCAGTATCACCGGATCAACCGAACTAAAGGTTATTAACAATTTGAAAACACATAACACAAAATCATGTAATGGAAAATAGTTATGCATTTAACATACCAAGCTCATTCCGAATAAAGCAAAACCGATCTTCACCAAGAGGCTTAGTAAAGATATCGGTTAATTGAAGATTAGTAGGAATGAACTCAAGTTCAATATCACCTTTCTCGGAGTGGTCTCTTAAGAAATGATATCGGACCTCAATGTGTTTTGTCTTTGAATGCTGAACTCGGATTCTTCGTGATGCCGATTGCACTCTAATTGTCACACTTGATTGGAACCGATTTGACAAGTAAGTCCAAGATCTCTCAAGTGTTGCTTTATCCATAAAATCCGAGCGCAACATGCTCCAGCTGCAATATACTCAGCTTCAGTAGTTGATAGAGCCACTGAATTTTGCTTCTTTGAGTGCCAAGATATTAGGGATTGACCCAGAAATTGGCGAGCTCCGAAGTACTTTTTCTATCAACTTTGTACCTAGCGTAGTCCGTATCTCGATTATCCAGTGAGAGTCGGTTCTGAGTCTCTTGAGTACCAGAGACCTAAGCCCTAAGTTCCTGCAAGATATTTGAATATTCTCTTCACCACAGTGAGATGTGATTCTTTTGAATTAGCTTGAAATCTTGCGCATAAACAAACACTCGAACATTGTATCTGGCCGGCTTGAAGTAAGATATAGCAAAGATCCAATCATACCTCGATAGAGTTTCTGATCTATTGCTTTACCTTTCTCATCCGAGTCAAGCTTTATACTCGCTGCTCATGGGTGTAGATGCGTGCTTTGCATCTTGAAGTTTGTATTTCTTCAGCAGTTACTTGGTATACTCTGATTGATGGACATAAATTCCATCTTTGTCTTGTTTGATTTGTAAACCAAGGAAGAAATTGAGTTCTCCCATCATACTCATTTGAAATTCCCGACTCATCAACTTAGAAAATTCTCGGCACGAGATATTTATTAGTAGCTCCAAAGATAATATCATCAACATAGATTTGAACAATAAGGAAATCTTTCCATTTGGTTTTTATAAAGAGTGTCTTGTCAATCTAACCTCTTTTAAAATCATTTTGAACCAAGAAATTGCTCAGTCTTTCATACCAAGCTCGGGAGCTTGTTTAAGACCATAGAGAGCCTTTTGAAGTTTGAAAACAGGATCTGGAAATTCTGAGTTTTCAAAACCAGGAAGGCTGCTTGACATAAACTTCCTCTTCAATAAAACCATTGAGAAATGCACACTTAACATCCATTTGATATAATTTAATATGCATGCTGGATGCAAATGCCAACAGAATTCTAATAGCTGCAATTCAGGCAACAGGTGCAAAGGTTTTCCCACAATCAATTCCTTCTTCTTGATTGTGACCTTGAGCCACAAGTTTAGCCTTGTTTTTGACTACCACCCCTCCTTCATCCAGTTTGTTCTTGAAAACCCATTTGGTTCCTATGACTGGGTGGTCGGAAGGTCGTTTGGTCGAGTCCAAACTTGGTTTCTTTAGAATTGATTGAGTTCCTCTTGCATGGCCTCTACCCATTCAGGTTCATTTAGGGCCTCTAATGCATTTCTGGGTTCGAGTTAATGAAATGAATGCAGTAAATGCACATAGATTTTAAAGAGAGGAACGAGTTCTTACCCCACTGTTGATATTTGATATTATGTTTTCTAGTGGGTGACTAGAAGTAAACTTGAATGCTCTACCTATTCTTTGATTCACAAGATTTGTGGGCTGAACTACCTGATCTTTAGAAGCTTGTTCTGAGTGAGCTTCTTCATTAACTTGTTCATTCCGAGCGGGCTCTTGAGTTGTCTCAATCTAAGTCACTTCGTTCCGAGTGACTTCATTCTCAGCCGGTTGAGCTTGAGTCTTTGTAGACTTAGTTTCATCATCTTCTCTGCTGAGTTTCAGATCCGAGTATGAAGACTCATTTGGTTTTTCCTGTTCAAGCTCATCAAATACAACGTGGATGCTTTCTTCCACTTTATTAGTTCTCTTATTGAAAATGCGATAAGCTTTGCTTGTAAGAACAATAACCCAGAAAAATACCTTCGTCCGACCGAGCATCAAACTTGGTCGGTGTTCCTTACCATTATTGTGAACAAAACACTTACATCCAAATGGTCTGAAGTCGGAAATATTTGGTTTCTTCACTTTGTAGAGCTCATAAGGTGTTTTCTTCAATATGGGTCCGACGAGGCATCTATTCAAGGTATAGTTAGGCTGTGTTGATCGCCTCAGCTCAGAAATAGTAAGGTAAGTTGTGCTCAATCATCATCGTCCTTGCTATTTCTTCAAGAGTTCTATTCTTTCTCTCCACTACTCCATTTTGTTGAGGGGTTCTTGGTGCTAAGAAGTTGTGAGAGATGCCATTTTTGTCACAAAACTCCGAGAATTCCGAGTAGTCGAACTCCCTTCCATGGTCGGTTCGAATTCTCTGGATCCGAGTCCGAGACTCAACTTGGATTTTTCTGCAGAGCTTGCTTGAACTCCTTGAATGCTTCATTTTTGTGTTTAAGAAAACACACCCAGGTAATTCGTGAATAATCATCAATAATAACAAATATATATTGAAGACTCGGACACCGCTCAACGCATTTCGAGTTACATTACATGAATCAGGAATAACCATCTCGTATTTATAGAGTTTTGATTCCAAGGCATTCTCTCGTGTTTTAGAAACTTTTCTGAATGAAATGGTATCCTCTCTACGTACTACAGCTTGCACTTCATGTGTTTATTGCGTTTCTTTAAGTGACTCGAAAACCGATTCTTTGTTCCGAGTCAAGCATCACTGCAGTTTATCGCAGATTGAGTGGACTAGTGTTTCACCTTCTCTCACTCAGAATCGGCTTCGATTATAAGCTTTATTTCATTAGAGTCAGTACCTTTAGTCTGTTTCATACTTAGTCTATATCAAGTTATCTCACTCGATATTCTTTACTTATCTTGATCTATCGCTTAGACTAAGTCGGATGGAATTTTGAGTTATATAGTTATAAGACTCGGAAAATTCCACTTCTCTTCGAGTCGTATAATTAGTTGATTAATTATCATAATTATTTTATTATTTGTGTCTAATCTTGGACCAAAGTATTTCATACTTTGAGAACCAAAATTGCTTTACTTTTGTAGGTTATTCAAACGAGGATACACTTTTCAAATCACAAAAGTAACCGGCTTCAAAACATCAAATCACCAGCAGACATGGCTTTTCACCTTCTCTCGCTCCCGTCCCGGAAGATAGTGTCGAGCTGTCTGTTTCCAAATCTAGAAAACCGAGACACCAAGCTTAACGGTGGTTTTTACCTTATCTCTCAAGACACCGCTAGTAGTTTTGGGACTTCTAAGAGAGTTAAACCATTGTCCAATGTTCACATTACAACGGATACTTTCCGAGTGACTCAGAAAGCTTCTATCAATAGTCACATAAGACTCTCGGTCAGCAGATGAAGATAACGGCTACTCTGCTCGGTCATCTATAAATAGAAGCCACTTCACAAGACTTGAAGATTGCCGAACTTATTGTTAATATACGTACTTGTGCAAAGTCTTTGTATTCATTCTCAATCTTCTACTTACAACTCCTATTCTGTAATTCATTACCTTCCGAGTTGTAAGGTCTTGTACTCGATTACAAACTCTTTCTTACTTTCTTTGTAAGGTCCCTTGACTAAGCTGTAAGGTTGAACTCAGCTTAAGTTGTCCCTAGCTGTAAGGGTTATCTCAGCTAGGAAGTACTAGATCGAGATAAGGGAATTTCGAGTCTAGGAAAACTTGTAAAGAGTTGTGTAAGGGAGCAACTCGGGTTCGATCGGTTCACGGTATTTTGTGGACTAAAAATAGTGGATTTGACTTCGTGTCCGGATTGACACGAACCGTGGTTTTCTGCCCCAGGAGGGTTTCCATGTAATCTCTAAGTGTTTACTTTCCGAGTTCATTCTAGACTCGGATCTGTCTTAAAGCATTTGCTTTTCTTGCCATTTCTATCTATTCGAGTCTTTCCGAGTCTCTACTTTTCCGACTCTCTTTTGACTCGAACCGCATTCTGTATTTTACCTGGCGGAAGAGTTTGAATTTCCACAAGATTTCTTACTCACCCTATTAACCCCCTCTAGGGTGACTCGAGACTCTCCCGAGAAAACCTTCATATATGATTTACCTCCAAGGCTCTTAATAGGGATTTCACCACATAAGTCCATATGCGTAGCTCAAGCACTTTAGATGTGGAAACTATCTTCAAAGATTTGAATGATGATCCGACTTGTTTCCCTCTTATGCATGCTTCACAAACTTTATCTTTTCAAAAGCACAGTTAGGTAAACCCCTAACCGGACCATGAGATGCCAATTTCTTGATTGTGTGCATGCTAATATGGCCTAATCTACGATGCCATGTCCATGAGTCATCATGAAGAAATGCTTTTAAGCAAGATAAATTCTGACTAGGGTCGAGAGAGGAATAATGTAAGTGTTACCTGATCTTTTCCTGAAAGCTTGACCTCTTTGGTGGTAACATCGAAATGTAATAGTTGGTCCGAGTGAATCTTACCTCTTGACCTTTATCGCATAGTTGAGAGATGTTGAGCGGATTGTACTTTAATCCTTTGACAAAATAAACTTGATCGACCAGATTGCATCCGCTTCCAATCTTGCCTTTGCTTGTCATCTCCAAACATGACGTTTCCTCCTTTATGTTTTTCCAACTCGGAGAAGAGCCTCGCGTCTCCCGACATGTGGCGTGAACATCCACCGTCAAGGTACCAATGTCCTTTTGATCTCTTCCGAGTGACCTGCAAAACAGAGAAAATCTAACCCTTCTCATTTCCTCTAACGAACCCAATAACATTCTTTACTCGTGGTCCTTTTCTGAGGAAGAAGGTTTTTGAAACCCAGATTTGAATGACTTTGGGTTTAGTCCGATTCTCGAGTCTTTCTTGTAGAGAACCGAGTCCGTGTCTCTTTCTTTTTGAAAACATTTCCTTTGGAAACCGAAGAAGATGGTTTCTTCTTGTAAACAGCTCCGGGCTTAGTCCTCCCTTCATTTCTATGAATGGGACCATGCTCAGCTTTCCTGAACTTTACAGCTTCGGAATCCTTTTAAATAGTTCCGAGTAGGAATTGGATTCCTCCTCTTTGTTGAAACCAAGACCTTCTTTTCGAAGGAGACACATTAAGATCCTAAGAGCATGTTAAGGTTTTTCCGACCTTGAGTAAACTTTAAAATCAGATCTTGGGACTCAATGAGCTTTGCTTTAGCTGCTCATTTTCTTTTTTCGAGTAACTCGGACTCGGTCTCATTGGATTGAGCACTAGTCTTGAGTTCTCTCGAGTGTAAGTCTCAGCTTTTCCAATTCATTTTTCAAAGAAATGCTCTCAGAAGAAATTGACTCAAGTTGTTCTTTGAAATGAGAACAGTCGAATTGGACTTTTCTTACAAAGTAAAAATGTATTTAGCTAAGTCAACTTTGGAGAATTTGAGGAAGTATTCAATTACCACCTAAGGATTTGTTTCCTCACTGTCCGAGTCCGAGTCTAACTCTCTTTCACCTTCCGAGTCGAGATATTGCCATCGGACATTTTGAGTCATCCGACTCCTCATCATCTTCGATGAGTCCTCATCGCTCCATGTTGCCATCATAGCCTTTTTCTTCTTTCTGTCCCTTTTTCTCTTTGGACAATCTTTGACTATGTGGTCTTTGCTGCCACACTCAAAACATCCAGAATTTTTAGTTAAAGATAACTTTGAAGGAGAAGAATGCTTACTTTTTCTGTCCCTCTTATCTTTCTTGTAGAATTCTTCTTTTGGCCGTTTATCCCATCTTTTGTGCTTCATCATTCTCTTGAAGCCTCTAGCAATAAGTGCCATGGGATCCTTTTTCGAGTCGGAGGAACTCAGATTTGCCTCTCGGGTTTCGAGGCTTTCGGTGCTATGTTCTTTTTGGTGCTGCCCTCAACATCCTCCTCTTCCAGGTGGATTTCATGAGTGAGAAGCTTCCCGATGGGCTCGTCCGGCTTTAGAAGTGATAGGTTCCGAGCCTCCTCTATGGCAGTCACCTTGGGACCCCATCTTCTCTTTGGCGAGGCTTACGAGTATCTTTCGCACATTTCCTCGTGTAAAATCTTCTTACCTAGAGATTTGAGATTGTTAGTAATCTCGATAAATCGAATGAACATCTCGAGTGATGTTTTCTTACGGCTGATATCTATGAAGATACTGGCTGATCTTCGCTTGTCTAACCTGGCTAGTGCCTTCGTAAGTGTTGGCTAAGGTATCCCACACTTCTTTTGCTGAATCACGAGCGGACACTCGATTGTATTCTTCCGAGCTAATGGCGCATATCAAAATGTTCATTGCCTTGAAGTTCTTTACGAACTTCTCGCTTCCCCGGAGTGAACTCGGCCTTTATTTTAAGAATGAGTCTGAATTCTTCTGTCTTCATGGGAATGTAATTTCCATTTTGTATGATGTCCTAGACATCTTCATCATGATCCATGAGAAAACATTCCATAAGTTTCTTCCAAGTGCCCGAAGTTTGACCCTTTGAATTTTGATGGTCTGCTGGAAGATCTTCCTTCATCAAACTCTCCGTTGTTCCGAGCCATTTGATCTTCATACCTTTGGGTGGTTAGATCCTTTCCGAACGGCTAGGCTCGATACAAATTGATGGTTTGCTCGGGGAGAGTCTAAGTCACCTAGAGGGGGTGAATACGGTGATGGAGGATTTTCTTTAAAAATCAAACTCTTTTGCCAAAGTGAAGGCGAAACAGATTACGAGTCAAAAGTGGAGTCGAAAAGTATGAACTCAGAATCGCTATAAAGAGTAAAGAGGCGGACAAATCTGAAGCTTTGAGACTGTCCGAGTCTAGAATGTACTCGAAAGTAAAAACAAAGAACTTACGTGGAAACCCTCTTGGGGCGAGAAAACCACGGACCGTGCTAATCCAAGCACGAAGTCAAATCCACTATTTTGAGTCCATAAAATACGAGTATACTGACTCAACCCAAGTTGCTCCCTTAAACAACTCTTTACAAGTTTTCCTAGACTCAAAAATTCCCTTATCCGATCTAGTACTTCCTAGCTGAGATAACCCTTACAGCTAGGGACAACTAAGCTGAGTTAACCTTTACAGCTTAGTCAAGGGACCTTACCTAGAAAGTAAGAAAGTGTTTGTAACTAAGTACAAGACCTTACAACTCATAAAGTAATGAATTACGAGTGGGAGTTGTAAGTAGAAGATTGAGAACGAATATAATAACTTTGCTCAAGTACGTGTATTAACGATAGGTTCGGCAATCTTCAAGTCATGAAAGTTGGCTTCTATTTATAGATGTCCAGGTAACATAGCCGTTATCTCCATCTGCGATCCGAGAGTCCTTTGTGACCGTTGATAAGGGCTTTACGAGTCACTCGAGAAAGTATCCGTTGTGATATGAACGTTGGACAATGGTTTAACTCTCTTGGAAGTCCCAAAACCACCGGCGGTGTCTTGAAGGATAAGGTGGAAACCACCCTTAAGCTTGGCGTTTCGGTTTTCCAGATTTGGAAACGAGAGCCACTGACAAAAGTATATCCTCATTTTGAAATAGACGAGAGAAGGGGAAAAGCCATGTCTGCTTGGTGATTTGACGTTTTAAAGCTAGGTTACTTTTGTATTTCAAAAAGTGTATCCTCGTTTGAATAACCTACAAAAGTAAATCAATTTTGGTTCTCAAAGTATAAAATACTTTGGTCCAAGATTAGACACAAATAATAATATAATTAGGATAATTAAGCAATTATCCGAGTCGAGAAAAGGAATGGAATTTTACGAGTCTAATATCCATGAAACTCAAAATTCCATCCGAGTTAGTCTAAGCGAGAATCAAGTTATACAACGAATATCGAGTGAAACAAACTTGATCTAGACTAAGCATGATTTAGACTAGAAGCACTGACTCCAACAAAATAGAGCTTATAACATGAAGTCGGATCCGAGCGCGATTAAGCGAAATACTAGTGAATTCAACATGCGATATATCTAAGTGATGAGGGACTCGGAACTAAGTGAGACATGCAGATCTGTTTTCCGAGTCACTTAGAGACAAGCAAGAAATACAAGCTATATCACTTAGAAAAGATACCATATCACTCAGAAAAGTTTCTAAGGTACAAAGAATGCCTTGGAATCAAAACTCTATAAGTGAGAAGTTTTTATACCCGATTCCTTTATTAGAACTCGAATTGGGCGGAACGAGTGTCCGAGTCTTCAGCCAGAGTTGAGAGAATCATGAGCCAAGTGTATGGAGACTTAGTCCAACTGATTCATAGTCATTTTATGTGTAATGTGGAGTCCTATGTGTGAGTCCCATTATTCGCCTTAGTCAATATTATAAGTTTTGTTGGGGGATGGCGCCTAAACCCAACAAGTCGCATGCATCTATGGTTGTCTTTGCATATAGATGGTCAATATAAAAGTTGACGTCGTTAAGTGATTCTATCATTTGAGTCAAGATGATCCGGTCCAATATCACTTGCTTGACCAGCATAATAATACAAGCTGTAAATCTATCGAAATAACGAAAGAATCTTGTTACGAAATGAATAATTGCCCAAATTTTGACACCCCTAAAAAGAGAAAAAAAATGTTCTTGCAAATAATAAATCAAAACTGTTCAATCTCTATTGATAAAAGAAAGTTTTTCAATTGATTCCCACATAATTGAGTTTAAAACCACATGTCAATTAATGTTGAAATTTAATTTTGGAGCTAATGCTAAGCATCGGATGCTCTAAGTGTTTCATGAGGGCCCAAAGATTCAATAATCGTCAAATGTATAAAATAGTAACTTGGGTCGCTGGGAAGTGAAGAATGAAAACAAAATTTATGTAATAAAAGCGACTCCAAATTAACTAGATTGAGTAAGGTATGGGTCTGAAATTGAGAGGGAGTGCATCATGCTGATGGTCAAACTAGTGAAGTTCCCTTATATAGTGCTACATGTTAAGTGAAAGAAATAGAATAGACAATAATAAAGTTACATGATACCAGGTGTTCAAGCTCAAGGGATACATGGTAGTTGTATGTTCAAGGATGGTGAATCAAGTAGTTGGGGTATTAAAAAAGAGCGAGAGAATGGTGAAAATTTTGGGGTTACATATATGAGATTATAGGAAATAAACTATTAATATGAACTATAAAATACCTTCTAACTACAATAGATGAGAGATTGAGAGTTATGGTCACAAGTGAAGGTCTCCCTAAAATGTTGTATGAAGATAGAAATATCTTGAACTTGGGACTAGGTCAAAGAAGATACCCGAAACCAGTTCTAGACTCTAGGAAGAAAGACAAATACGTGGAACACGTGCAAAGCTGCATTGCGAATCTTTGGAAGTTTTCACAAAAGGTATTTGAAACAAAACTGCATTTTAGTGGTTCGTATAACCGTGAAACCAATGGATCAATAGAGAAAGGGGAGACAAGTGATTAAGAATATGTTATTGGGTACGTAGAGGAAGGGCCTATGTGCTGAAAAAGAAGGAAATTGCTGATCGAGTAACCGGTACGTTAATATTTCATTTGAGGCCATTATCATTTTACTTCATCAAGTGCTATTCGTTCCTTATTGTTATTGAAGGGTTATACGTTAACTATATATAGAGCCTTTTTACATTCCATAGAAATTTATATAAGATTATCCGTATAACAAATAATAAAATGTCAACTTATGCACAAATACTATCTAAGTCATTTATATTTGGAAGAATACACATGATATTTGGGAGTTATGGTATGGACACTGAGAGCCATAAGTTTTGTGAAGTTAGTTGAATACAAAGTTTCTATTAGTAGCATTTTTACTAGACATGATAAGGTCTAAATAATGAATAAAGTCAAAGAAAATCTAATAGGGAATTTTGAAATTGTAAGAAGCACAACACACGTAATGAAGCTTATTTCCCATAAATATTTCAAATGTATGATACGAGACATACCACAGTTTCGAGGACGAAACTTATTTTAAGGGGGAAGGATGTAACACCCCAAATCATAGTCATATTTAATTACTCTAAATTTGTATTTTATCGTCTTAATATTGTTTAAAAGCAGTGAGTTGCGTAAAATTGTATACATGCGTGTGTACTAAAATCATATAATTTATTTCATTAAGAAGTAATAAATGTTTTTAGGCACAAATAATTATTTAAATATTTTTAAGTTCATAAAGGTATACAAATATTGGAACGACAAGGATTTTGGGCTAAAAAAAAAATTGAAATGAGGAGAAGTTACTTGGAGCAAGCGTGCAGCAAAAAAAAAAAAAAAAAAGCGGACTGTGTATTGCCTTCAAAGATCGAGAGAACCAATTCATCACAAAAAAATCCCACGCTCTCACCTCTCCTTCCTCTTTTCTCCCACTGCCCCTGCCGCTCCTGTGTTGCCGGCCACCGGCCAGTCGTCGGCCGGACCTACAGCCGCCTTCGGCTCCCTGGCTACCACCCTTACCGCGCCAACATTTCTGTCTTCCTTCTTTTCGCTTGTCTCACACGAACAGGGGCAGAACCGGCCCTGCAACTGCCGTCGCTCGGACGGAGCTACCGCCGACATCGCTGCCTGACGCCGCTGTCCACCACCACCTCGGCACTCCTAAGCTCCACCACCGAATCTCCATCATCCATTTTCATCTCTAACCTCTTTTGAGGGATATTTCTAACCCTCAATTTCTAAGTAAATTATATCTCAAATTCATGTTATAATTGAATAATTAGGCCAGTAAATGTTGTAATTTAAGTTGTGATTGAGTTTTGAATTGATTGTGGTGGAATTGGAAGAACTTTGGGGAGTAATTGAAGTGTGGTTATACATGAAATTAGGGTTCAATATATGTTTATAAGGTATTGAAAATTTATTTGGGTTTATTCAAATTGTGAATATGCTTATCAAATTTTTATATGAGAATGGATTTGCTTGATTGTATGAGTATTGTTTGAGTTGTAAAGGCATGTTAGGGAAGTGATTCAATCAAAATTAGATAATGATAACATAAAGTAATAGATGAAAGTATATTTGAAAGTTTAATTGGATTTGAGGTGGTTTTTGTGGAATTTAACTAAGTAATTATGTGCTTTGTTAAAATTAATTTGAGGAGCATGTAGTTGTGAATTGGGCAAGTCATGCTTGAATTTGAGAGGAAGAGTAATTGAAATACTTAGATTGTTTCTATAAAACGTTGTTGTCGGTTGGGTGAGATTAAAGGTTGGAGGAATTAATTCGGTTGCAGCACAAAGCTTGTGTAGAGTAACTAATGTTGTTGGGATAACTCTGTGATATATGACTGTTAAAACAATCAATTTTAGGATATATTTAAGCCAAAATGTTAAATAAGAGTTCCACGAAATGAAAGTATTTTGGGATAATGATGGGTTGAAATGATGGTGTGTTGGTATTCCAGGTTAATTAATGGAATTGTAAAGTTTTGGGATGTAATACTCCATAGCCAAATATAGTAAGAGGAAAATAGGAAATTCTTTTGATTACTTGGTCATAGAATTTATCGGAAAGTATTAAATTGTCGCGGGATTCTTTAATAATTAACTAAAGAAGTAAACAGACATGAAGGTCTTCAAGAGTGACAAGAAAGATAGTTAACCTAAATAACAAGAGTTCAAATGATACAAAGTATATAGGTGATATTGATAACTTATTAAAAGAATATGACTTATAAAAGCCTTACTCTAAACACAAACAGGTCACGAGACGTGGCAATCGGGAATCTTGTATAAGGAGTGAAAATGCATTAAAAGGTACGTTATCGTCTGCACTTTTTAAAATATTTAAATGTTAACATGTCGAAATATTAATGAGTTTCACTATTTTATCTACGATACGCTAAATCATTAATTGATTATGGGTAGTAATAATAAAGGAATTAATCGTACGAAGCCATCTCCCGATAATTGGGATTTCTATGATTAAATTGCTTAACCGGAGCCTTAGATATAAATTGACGAGATTGTAACTTGGTTTATATACTTGGTTTGAAACTTGGATTTTGTGGTTGCAAATATACTCCGGCGTGTGGCCGTTGAGTTGTGTACTTCGAGCGTGTGGCTCGTTGAGTTCTATTGTGGATTTTATGCAGGTTTTTAAGGCTTTTAGCCTAATGGTTAGGCCATGTTTCAAATGAAATTCTACCAAAATTTTTAGAAAATTGAAAAACCAAACCGACACCTCAATTAGAAAGTATATTCGGTTTACGAGATATGAGGACATTTGGGCGTACTAGATGAAACAAGTGGTATAATTAAGATTAGGCTACATTAAGCACATACTAGAAATGATAGAAGCAAAAGATTAAACTTGAGTTTTATTAAAAGAATTGGAAATTAAACTCATCAATTGTTATATGTGAATTCAAACTGTATCGTCAATAGCTTATTTATGGGAAATGTATGAACATCGAGATCAAAAGGAAACAATATGGATATATACGCGAAAAATAAAAGTTTGGTGATTTTAAATGCTTATAAATATGGTTAAAGGACTAGTAACCTACAAAAGTAGATTCGTTTTGGAAACGAAATCCAATTGAAATTGTGTTGCGAAACAATCGATCATTGAAGTGGTTGGCACGTTGAGGTACGTTATTGCTTGTACCTTTTCTAAATTTTTCATCTTTATTATTGAGCTTACTGTTTTAATAATATAAATAATTGGACCCACTTCACAGTCACAGTTCACGGTTTACGAACACGATTACCGTTCACGATGCAGTTTACGGTTTACGGTTTATCGTTCACGATACGATTTACGGTTTACGATTCACGATGCAGTTTACGGTTCACGGTACAATTTACAGTTCATAGTTACAGTTCACGATTATAGTTTACGAACACGGTTATAGTTCACGGTTTACGGTTCACGATACGGGTCCTAAGTTTTGGCCCAATTGGAAAAGCAAATCAGAAATTGACAAGTTTGCAAACCGAGAATTCAAGAAAAAAATGATTTAAGATATGCATGATTTAAGAGCACTTAAATTATAATTTTATTTTATAACGGTAACGTCATCGAGCTTCTAGTTCACATGTATATTGTTTTATGTTTTAAAATTTTTAGGAAGACGAGCGCATGGCGGACTATTCACAATCACACCCAAAGTTTAAAGATGAAGAAAAGATAAAGCCGGTCGGAGAAGTGATGTTCGGCTGTTCGTCTTGACCCCATACATGTTAGTCCCTTCCTCGGTCTCATGGCTCATGATTCCTCTCCAACCGATCCTCGAGATTTTGACGAATTCATTTTTCTCGTGAAAAAAAAATTTTTTTGGATCGGATTGTTACATAAATTGTTTGAATAATTAACTTGCTAAATAAATTTGCCTTGTTTTCATTCTGAAAACGGCAGTAACGTCTCCTAATTTACAAGTCTTCCGCTGTTAATTACTTATTTATGTGGTTACGTAATGGGGCGTTACGGGTTTAAGTAGCGTGACGATGAGGGATGAGCCATTGCTAAAATGAGAGCCTAAGCTCTCTATTTATGGGGAGGGGTTAGGTAAAGGAAAGACATAGGGTTGATACTCAGCCAGGCATCCAAAGCTAGCTATAAAACCGGGCCAAAATAATGTGATGATTGAACCGAAAAACAAGGATAAAACCGGATAAAATCGGGTAGGAAGCGCGCCGGAAGGGTGTTGCCTAGGGTTTGATGTTTCTTGATCATGAAATGTAACGTGTTACACCGTTTTGAGGTCTTCAGCTCCGTGTTTGATTGGACAAAAGTGAAATGCGAATTCGAGCCTAGAATCCCCGTACACAACACTAGATCCCATTGTCTCCGGAGGATTGGCCCGGGCTTAGACCGTCCAAAAGAAAAATGGATTTTTGGAACGACCCAAGGTAAAAGGCTATTTATTTAGTGCTCTGGGGGTTCTTTGTGGTTTATCGGCTTCGGTCGCACCAATCAAACACAGATCCTTGATCCAAATCATCAAACAGGACTCGAGATTTCATCATCAACCCAACAAGTGAATAAGATAGAAAAAGCGTTACACTTTTTAGGCGTCTACGAGTAAGCCCCCACTTTGACCAAATCTGAAAGACGAACGTCAAAGTAGATACTAAAGAGTACTTACCTGGCAATGACGTTGCTTCATAATCTAATTGATTTGATGCTTCGAAATTAGGTATCTTTTGGTCGGAATTCGACACGGGCTTGGACTTTGACTACCGAGTCCGACGTCCACGTTCTCGATTCATGAGCTTTACTCGCTAACTTGAAGCTCATATTGGTGTGCCTAAACATGACCATGTGCTTAGTTTGAAGCTTGACAGGGAGCTTTAACTTGACTTGGGTACTAAAGTCCGAAGTCCAGTCAGGGTGCCCGAACTTGACCGCTTCTTGGATCCGAAGTTCGGCTGGGTATCCTGAGCTTGGCTCGATCAGTATCCTGAAGCTCGGATAAGGTGGTTAAACTTAACTGCGTACTTGGTTTGAAGCGTGGCTGAAATTTTTTTAAAACACTAATAATATTGTTAGCTAATAATCAAATGTAAATAGTTTTAAGTGTTACTTGAGAATGGTCTCGTTTCCGGATAATGTTTTAAATTATTTCGTTAACTTGGCCATAGGGAGGTCCTGATGTCTTGGCGTTATGTGTAAACCTTAACCGCTGTTTGGCCTAAAATTTAGTTGAGGGACGTCCGAACATTGACCACGGTTGGGCTTGGAGCTGAACGGGGTTGTTCTGAACCTTGACCGCTCTTGGGTCCGAGACAAGACTATGAGCTGTGTAAACCTTGAGCAATGTTGGGCCTGAAGCTAGAATGAGTTGTGTCCGAACCTTGACCTCTACTTGGCCTCGAAGCTCCATGGAAGTTGTCCGAACCTTGGCCGCTGCTGGGCCTAAAGCTCGACTTCTATCCGCTTTCGTCGGAATATGGATGACTCGCTTATCTTTATGTAGAAATTCTTGCCTAGACATGGTCGGTGGATGACCTGAAATATAGGGAATGCTTACTTGAGTATGATGTTCCATGAGGTTATTTCCTTATTCTATATTTGAGCTTCTTAGTCTATGTGCTAATAGCTCCTTTGTTTGTATTGTAGAAGATTGTTATCTTCTCTTGAGTATTCTTTGAGTTTTATGATCCTTTCGATCATGAGCCCCCGCGTTCCTCTTAGGTGCTTGAGTCTAGCTCTTCTCAAATGTTCGAGAGTTGGTAAGCTTCGACATTCTTGGTTAAATTTCTTTGAAGGTGGTGGTGCCGTTGACCTTCTTGACACCGATGTGATGCTTGATGCTCGCTTAATTGAATAATTCCTTATAGGGTGCTTTGTTATTAATTTTTATATTTTTAGGAGTTTGACTCATGGAAAGGAGATGAATGCAAGAATATAATCTACAAACGAATGCATTATTTTATTAAGATGATGCAAAAATTTCAAAAAGACAAAGACAAAAATTGCACTTTAGCCCCCACTCCCCAAAGTAAAGCTTAAAGTAGGGTAAGATGCTTGAACTACAATGTATTGCTGCTTCCGCTAACCATGATCTTGACGGTTTAGTGCTAGATAAAAATAACAAGCTTCCCAATTGATTTCTGCTCCTTTAGATAGGGCAAAGTAGCTTTAATTTGGGAATTGAAAATTGGGTATGAGATTAGGATTGATGTCGGCCCTCATGAGCTTCTTACGTATCCGTTTTAGGGAAATCGAGCCTTCATAGTTCAAAAGGGATGTATGATTTTGGGTTCTGTTTTTTATTTTATTTTTGGAAGACAGGAAAAGGAAATAAACATACAATGTATATGGAAAAGGGGTAAAGAAAGCTGTGTTAGCATCCTTGATGAGTGATGGGCTAATTGGATGATCTTCTAGTCGGTTGAAGCTTGTTCTTCTTTTAAGAGCATGCTAGCATCTCCGAGTGTTTTGAAGTCCATGATAGGTAAGAACTTTAGGTGCTGCTGATATGAAGGTTTTAGGTTTTTCATGATGATTCTAACCTGATCCTTTTCGGATGGTCGATTAGTCATCTGCAGGTACTTTTGCTCTCCGAGTGAGTAAGGAAGTTACGGAAAGTTTCATGGTCTCCTTGCTTGATCAACTGTAGATCCCGAATAGTAACTCGGTAGATCAGTATTGTAGGAGTATTAATGTAGGAACTCCCTGTAAACATCGTTCCACTTTGTGACCTTGTATGGGTCGACAATGGTGTATCATTTCATGAAGTCTTCGTCAAATGTCCATAGGAAAACGAAATGGTACGTGTCCTATGATATATTCTTTAGAGTCATTGCCCCACCAAAGTTCCTCACATGGTGGTGAGGGTTTTCATTCTTGTGGAACTTGAGGTTAGGCATGGTGAATTTTATGGATAGCATGCCTAGGGATTGAAATTAATCCCATGGCTAGATAATAGTTATTGAACATTAGTGACTCCCGTAACATCTTCTTTATCCGATCTATTCGTGGATCGGACTAAAGTTGGGGTTCGAGGTGGGATCCTCCCGCTTTTGATTTCTTTTCCAGTTTTTGCTTATGAGATTGAGGGTTTCGGATATAGACTCGGTCATTTTATTATGAGCATCAATCTTATCTTCTACTTTAGCAATGAGACTCTTTGATGAAGGTCATGATGGGAGTTTATTTTGGTTGGTTGGCCATTTTTGGAGGAGGATTATGTTTGGATCTTCGACGGTGTATTGGTGTCACCGATAAAGCCGTTGGACGGACTGGTGTGGTACATACTAATATGGGACGCACCGGTGTTGATCGTATCGGTGTAGAAGTAGATTTCTTATTCCTTAGCCACTTTGAGCCAGGATTTCGGCTTTCGGTTGGAATACCTATCGTGCATCTAAAAAGAGTATGCTCGAGAATTGGCTCATGGAAGATTTTAAGGGAGATGAGGCTTAAGTGCTAAACCCGAGGAAAGATTGATCCTCGAGATAAAACAAAAATTATATGCTTTTTTATTTTGATGCGCATAAACAATGCAATTGACTAAAGTGAAATGCAATGATGTAAATAGAGTCCCTTATATCGAGATGAATTTCATTTAGCTAAATACAAAAAAGACTCTCCTAAGTCGATATGAAATTAATTTTGTCTAATGCAAGCAGAGACTCACTTAACTCACCTAATTTAAGATGAATTTTAGTTTGGCTAAATGAAAGACCTTCCTAATTAGAGATGTATTTAATTTCAGCTAATGCAAGAATAAAATGAATGGACACCTTAATTCGGATAAATTTATTTTTGGCTAATGAAAGAATGAAATGCAAATGCGGACTTACCTCATTTGCTAATCCAAAATGAACTCAATTATTTGAGATGAAATTTGTGATTGGCTAACTGCAAAGAAATATAGATTTGGACTCACCTATTTTGAGATGAAATTTATTTTTGGCCAATGCAAATGAAATGCAAGATTGGACTCTTTTAATTTGAGATTATTTTAATTTTGCTAAATCTAAAAAAGAATTGCAAATATGCACTCACCTATTTTGAGATGAAATTTATTTTTGACTAATGTAAAATGAAATATAAGATTGGACTCATCTAATTTGAGATGATTTTGACTTTGGCTAAATGCAAAAAGAATGCAAATATGGATCAACCTATGTTGAGATGAAATTTATTTTTGGCTAATTAAATAATGGACTCCCTATTTCATATGAAATTTTACTTTGGCTACATGAAAAAATGTTATTATTGGACCAACGTAAGAATGGAAAGTAGTTTTGGACTTTTGGCTAAAATGTACAAAGGACCGCCTCAAAAAGGTTTATTATTATTTTTATTCTTGCACCCATGCAAGGATTATTCAACGCTGCTCACCTACTCCTAAAGGCTCCTAAGTAGAAGATTAAATCTAAAAAACAACGTCACTCATCCAAGCATGCAAATGAAGGCATGGTCACACCTAATAGTCAAAAGATCTTTGGTCAAAAGAGGTTTAGACTCGGTAGGATACATGCTAACTCATAGTCCATGGATTTGATCTTCCATGTTGGGCACGGCAAGAAAAAATACCAAAATCCTCGGTGCCTCTCGATTAACGCGGAGCGCATGCTATGAGAGAAGAGGTATCACCTTTGTTGACAATCAAGCCTATTAGTTAGGCTCGCCTGGGACGTAGTAGGATCCTCTTATGAGAAATGTTAACAGGGGCTAAAACATATTTGTCCTATGGTCCAATAAGAGAAATAAACAATGTTCAAGGGTTTCTAAATGCAGGATGCCTAATGCAAATATATTATTAAAACTTACTACTCAAATTTTCATGTTTTGCCCTCTTAATAAGTTCTTATCCCCAGTGAAGTCACCATTATATGAACCACGACCGCCGGGAACCGCCCGGGACCAAACTGAGGTTCCCCATGAATGGTTGGCAATTTAGAAAGCTTAAAGAATGATTTAGGGTTTTTGAAGATTTCCGAAATTTATTAAATTAATTAATAAATGAATTAAGCAAAGTTTGAATGGTGGTTTTATTAATTATTTTATTTTGGCAATTATTTTCATAATTCCGGGATATTATTTCTTAACCGAATAGTAGAAATTAGGGTTTCGTTTAGGCCATGAGGGGCCAAACTGCTGCGAAACACCAGCGTTGACCGAAGCCCCGCCTATCGACCACTTGCCGCCTGCACACAATGGTGACTCGGCGCCGACCGAGGACCAAGACTGAGACAGTCAGCCTGGACTTCTTGCCTAGCTTGATAGATGCAAAACTTTTTTCTCATTGTTGAGTCAAAAATAGCTGGGAGGCAGATTTAGAAGAAATAAATCAAAAGGAATCGTCAGTCGGTTTTTAAGAAAGAAAAACTAATAACAACAAATTAAGTTTACTTTTCTAATCTTAGTATGGGAGAAACTAAGACATAAAAATGTTAAAAAATACTCCATCGGTCTTAGAAATAAGAATCGATTCGGGAACGAGGGTACAAAACGTATGGATAAGCCCTTCTATTTCGCCCGTCCGAAGTTAGCCATTACTAGTTAAGGTTTGGTTTTTTGTTTTTTTTAAACTTTTGGTAGACATGAAAAGGAAATAAAAATACAATATATATGAAAAAGGAAAAAGCAGGCTTTGTTAGCATCCTTCATGAGTCATAGGCTCATTGGATGATCTTATAGTCGATTGAAACTTGTTCTTCTTCTATGAGAATGCTGACATCTCCGAGTGTTTTGAAGTCCATAATAGGAAAGAACATCGGATGTTGATGATATCAAGGTTTCGGGTTTTTCATGACGATTCTAACCTGATCCTTTTCGGATGGTCAATCGGTCATCCGGACTACTTTTGCTCTCGAGCAAGTAAGGAAGTCGATGAAGGTTTCATGGTCTCCTTGCTTGGTCAACTCTAGATCCCAAATAGTGAATGGTAGATTAGTATTGTAGGAATATTGACGTAGGAAGTCCCAGAAAAGTTCCTTCCAATTTGTGAACTTGTGTGGGTCGACGACTTTGTACCATTTCATGACGTCTTCGTCAAATGTCCAAGGGAAAATGACATGGTATGTGTCCTTCGGTACATTCATTAGAGTCATTTCCTACAAAGTTCCTCACATGGTGGTGAGGGTTTTTAGTCCCATGGAACTTGAAGTGAATCCCTAAGCTAGATAAAATTTTGGGGATAACTTGCCAATGAAAGAATGGATTCACCTATTTGAGATGAAATTTGAGTTTGGCTACATAAAAAAATGTTATTATTTGACTAACCCAAGAATGGAAAGTAGTTTTTGACTTTTGGCTAAAATGCACAAATGGACCGACTCAAAAAGGTTTATTATTTTGTTTTTATTTCCATGCAAGGATTATTCAGCGCTCCTTACCTGTCCCTAAAGGCTCACAAGTAGAAGATTAAATATAAAAAGCAACCGCACTCATCCAAGCATGCAAATGAAGGTAAGGTGACACCTAATGGTCAAAAGAGGTTTAGACTCGATAGATTTGGTCATCCGCTCGGGGCACGACAATAAAAATGCCAGAATCCTCGGTGCCTCTCGGTTGGCAATCAAGCCCAGTTGGGCCTACCCGGGACGCAGTAGGAGCCTCTTATGAGAAGTATTAGGAGGGGGTAATGTAAATTTGTGCTATGGTCCAATAACGTAAATAAACTATGTTCAAGGGTTGCTATGTGTAGGATGCCTAATGCAAATACATTATTAAAAAATTAATATTCAAATTTTCATGTTTCGCCTACTTAATAAGTGACTATCCCTAGGGAAGTCACCACTATATGAACCACGGCCGCCGAGACTTGCTCGGGACCAGACTGAGCTTCCCCACGAATGGCTAGCGATTTAGAAAGCTTAAAGAATGATTTAGGGCTTTCGAAGATGGTTATGAAATGTGGGGATAGCCTTTTATTAAGATTTTTGAATTTTATTAAATTTATTTAAAAAATGAATTAAGCAAAGTTTGAATGGCGGTTTTATTATTTTTTTGGCGGTTATTTTTAGAATTCCTCGGATATTATTTCTTAACCGAAAATTAGAAATTAGGGTTTCTATTTCTTCCATGATGGGCCAAACCGGTGGCGAAAACATCGGTTTGAACCGAAGCCCCACTGTCGACCACTCGAGTACAGGCAGCAGCCTGCACCCAGTGGTGACCGACGCCGACCGGGGACCAATGTTGAGACAATCAGCCTGGGCCTCTGTCTCGGCTCGGTAGATCCATAATCTTTTTCTTATTGTTCACTCAAAATATAGCAGGGAGGCAGATTTAGAAAAAATAAATCAAATGGAGTCGCCAGATCAACTTTTAAGAAAGAAAAAACTAAAAAAACAAATAATGTTTACTTTTCCAATCTTAGTATGGGAGAAACTAAGACTATCAAAGGTTAAAAATGACTCCATAGGTCTTTGAAGTGAGAATCGGATTCGGGGGCAAGGGTACGACACGTAGGGATAGGTCCTTTTGTTCCGCCCGTCCGAAGACGTGCATTACTAGTTGAAGTAGTCAATTGACACAATGTCTAAACACAAGCACGCAACATGAAATACGAAATTAAAGTAACGAAAACATAAACGATAGCGATGAAAGTAAATAAAAGAAAAGCGATAAAGAAAGTAAAAAGCAAAAAGAAAAAAGCGAAAAACTAAAAGATTACATCGGACAGGGGGAATTAAAATCGATACAATTTTTCTCTACAATACGAAAATAGATAAAGAAAACATAAATAAACAAGAAAATTGTTTTGAATGCTTGATTAGGGCCCTCGGGTTTTCCCACTGTGGATCTAGATCTTTAATCTGGATTTGGTGAAGTGACGGTGGTGAGTAGAGAGAGGCTTTTGTAGAATTTTATGGAGGTAGGTAGGGAGAAAGGTGAATGATTGAGTTCTCGAGTTCAAATGTGGTTTAAATAGAGAGTAGAATATGTGTAGGTTGAAAAGAGACTAAGAGATCAAAATATAGATGGGAGTACTCGGTAGCTCTTAATAAGGTTTCAGCAATGTGACGCCGAGGGATGAGTCATTGTTGAAACGAGACCCTAAGCTCTCTATTTATAGGGAGAAGTTAGGTCAAGGAAATACCTAGGGTTGATACTCGGCAAGTTGTCCAAAGCTGGCTAGAAAGCCGAGCCATGATAATGTGAAGATTGAACCAGGAAAAAACAGGATAAAACCTGGTAGGGGCTAGCCACAAGGGTGCTACCTAGGGTTTCGTGCCCTTTCGTGCTGCCTAGGCAATTTGGTAGTGTTTTGAGGCGATATAATTGGTAAGGGGCACGTACCATGTAGTGCTTGCCTACGGTTTCGAGCTTTATAAGCTGCAACATGATTCTTTTATCCCAAAACACAGCATTTCAAGGTCGGGAAAATGGTAGGGGCGTCGGCCACCAAGTGACGTCATTTAGGGGATGAAGCTCCTACTCTTAGGTGGACTGTCTTGGAGCTTAAACACAGGACTTTGATATTTGTGATCATAAAATGCAACGTTCTACTCGTCTTGAGGACTTCAGCTCCGTGTCTAATTGGACAAAAGTGAAATGTAAAATTCCGAGCCCGGAATTTCCCGGTATACAGCATCTGGATCTCGTTGTCTCTAGAGGCTTAGCTCAACCTTGGACTATCTAAAGAAAAAGGGGTTTTTGGATGGACCCAAGGCGCCGAGAAGTCGGGCTCGGCTCTTGACCGAACCAGATTTCTTTACTTAGTCCGAGAGCTTTCAGGAAAAATATGATTTTAATTTTCTATTACTTTTAACGTTGAAGTAACATTCAGAGATCTTTCTTCAATGAATTTCTAAGTAAAATTGGTTAATAAAACAACCGATTACCTTTACATAAATTGTTTAAAAATCATATTCTAAAAATAAATAATCTTAATAAGAGGCCTATCCCATTTTCAAAAATCAAAGACAATCTTAAAAAATAAAAGAGCTAACGCTTCATGGGGAAACTCCGATCCGGTTCTATCGTCCCTAATGGGGTGCGCGGGGACATCCGGTTTCGTTAACCGTTTGAGATTTTTCCAAAATTAAATGATTTTTATAATTTTTACGACTCGCTCGACGATCGGTTTACCCGACCTAGACTCTTGACTCCCGAATCCCGACTCCCCTCTTGCTCTCACTATATCTCTTTCATCCCGACCCGCTCACGCCATGCCCCGCTCCTCAACTCCCGAACCTCCCCAGACTCCCTGCCCTCTCCCTTTCTCACCCTTACCCTCTCCCTCTTTCTCTCTCTTCTCGGCCTAGTCCCCACTCCCCTCCTCCCAATTCCGTGTTCCCTTACCTCGACACTCCATCCCCCTCCATCTCCCGCTACCCTTCTTGCCCGGTCAGCGCCACCAAACTCGATCTCCGGCACCGTCGTTTTAACCCCCCAACAGAGGCCAACTCCCCGAACCCCACTCTCTTCAAAACCCTTAATTCTCAACCCTAATTTTCCTTAAATTTTTTATTAGTTTTTGAAATTTGAATTTTGAAATTCAAATTTTGAAACCCAAAATTTTGAAATTTAGGCTTGAGTTGGGAAAGCGAGTCCTTTCCTCTTCCATACTCGCTAGCTAAAGGGGCTCTATTTAACCCTTTCTTGGTGCTTCATTTTTCAACCCACAGTAATTTTCACAAAGTGAGAGAGCAATTAAAAGGAGCCTTCAAGTCGGGGATCGAGCATTCAACTCGATCTTCAACTTCTTGATCCGATCTTCGAGGTATACCTTCGTATTCATCGAGTGGTTGCATGCTTACAATAATGAGTAGCTTTAAGGACCTTTTTATGGATATGTGGGTTAGTCATTCGGATAAGCATGCTTCGGTAATGAGTCACTAAGCCCCTTGGATGACTATAATTATGTTGAGCTCGTATGGGGGCAGTCATAGGGAGTTACGGCGTCCATAGGTTCGGAGCTCTCGTGGACTTTAATCGTTGCCCCGTCGCGACTTCTCGCCATAGACACCTAAAAGGTGTCATCCCTTTTCTCTTTTATTTGTTTTTGTTAGCCCAGTGATGAAATCTTAGTCCTGTTTATGAATTTGGATAAGAGATGAAATCTAATTAGCATTACGGAAGCTCGGTAAACCACAAAAATCAATTAGCACCACAAAATTAGCTTTTTTTCTGGGACAATGTACAAACCCATTTTCATTTGGCTAGACCAAGCTCGGGTAAAGGCCCCCATTCAGGAGAAGGCCGAAGCCACGTTCCATGCTTTACTACACAATAAATGCAACGTTTCATCTTTCGCGTCACGACGATAACACGAGCTCAAGCGTCCGTATGACACCGTTTAAGCCGACGCCACATTTCATGGCCAATAGTGCCAAAATGTTGCGTTTTGTTCCTTCAGCGACCAGCTAAGGCACGGAACCCAAACATGTCCGTATGACATCGTTCTTACCGATGCCAGTGTTTCATGGCTCAAGTCGCCGAAATGCTACGTTTTGCTCCACTATCCAACTCAGGCATAGAAACCAAGACTTCCAAACAATGTCGTCTTGAGGCCGGGCCCAGCCTTCTCGGCTCCCGAGGAGGGATTCTCATATTAGAAGATTTTATCCGATTCACACTTTTATCCACACGAGGAAAATGCGGGCCCGGTTTAGTCGAGTTCCAACTACTTGAATGAAGTTTTTGGTTAATTTTCTACCATAATTTTTCACTACAAATAAAGGTGAAGACTCGGGTATAACTCTCTATCTGTGTATGGTTTTGGTTCTAAGTCATTCGAAGCTTTTAAGAGACTCATATCTAAGATTTCATCCTGTTTTGACCCACTCGAAACCATTCATCAAGCATAATATTCTTAACCGTATTTCTAACCGACTTAGACACCACTCGGAGCAATAGCATGAATAAATAATTTCTCAAGTGAAAATGAATTATTTACTTACTCAAATTTATGTATTCTAATGTTTTATTCTTTCTAACTTGATCAATTAAAGGATTTTCTCTAGATGGAATTTGAACCTCATGAATATTAGACTAAGAAAATTCCATTCTTTTAGAGTCGAAGATAGTTTAGTGCTTAATTACTTTGAATTAATTATTATCTTTACCTAATCTTGGACCAAAGTATTTTTATACTTTGAGTACCACTTTGATTTGCTTTTGTAGGATGATTAAACAAGCCTAATCTATTTTTGAAATACAAAAGTAGCCGATTTCTAGCCGTTAAACACCAGCTCACCAAAATCAACCATTTGTGGACATGGCTTAGATACCAGTGTCGGGGTTGTTTGTTTGCAAATCTGGTAAACTTCAACTTTGTGTCCAACAATTGCTTCCACCCCATATTTCAATCGTAACTAAAGGGATGGACCACCTTTTAAGCTAAGAACTACCACACCACATTCACATCTCAATGGATATTTTTTTGAATGACTCAGCTAAACCGTTACAAGTGCTATTGAGGCTCACTAGTCTAGAATAAGTCTCAATGGTCATTCAACTTTACTGTGTATATCCACAAGATTTGAAGATTGTTGAATGACATTACTT
This sequence comes from Talinum fruticosum, assembly GCA_021018815.1. Classification (NCBI taxonomy): domain Eukaryota; kingdom Viridiplantae; phylum Streptophyta; class Magnoliopsida; order Caryophyllales; family Talinaceae; genus Talinum; species Talinum fruticosum. Next base: position 4,851,408 of record JAITYX010000040.1, read on the forward strand.
AACACTTAGTGCTTACTTACTTAATCTTCGACTTACAACTCCTAATCTATATTTTCTTACTTTCTAAGTTGTAAAGAAAGTCTTTTGAAGAATCCGAAAGATGAATTGTATAAGTGTTACCTGGCCTCGGACTTCGAGCATTGTCTCTTTGGTGACTGCATCGAAATATACAAGTTGGTCCGAGTGAACATTACCTCTTGACCTTTATCACATAGCTGAGAAACGCTAAGGAGATTGTACTTAATTGGGTTGACTAAGTTGTTTCCTTGATCAATCTTGCCAATCCTAACTATCATGCCTTTGTTGTTGTGTCCAAATGTGACTTTTCCTCCCTTCGGATCTTCTAACTCTGAAAAGACTTTTGAGTCTCCAAACATATGGCATGAGAAGCCACTATGTAAGTACCGATGACCCTTTCGTTTCGAGTTACCTGCAAACAGAAACAAACTAACCCTTCTCACTTCCTTTTACAAACCCGATGAATCGCTTTTACTGTGCTCTTTCTCCGAGGAAGAATACTTTTAGGAACCCAGTCTATGTCACTTTTCTTTGTAAACCTTTTCATTTGTAAATAGGTTGAGAAGGCTTTTTCGTATAACCTAGTCTAGACTGAGTCCTCTTTTCATGTGAATGAATAGGACCATGCTCAGCATTCCTAAACTTTACACTTCTAGAATCGGTTATGAAATGACTTGAATAGGAATTAGATTCCTCTTTAGCATTGTAAGCAAGACCTTCTTTTCTGAATGAGACACACTGAGAGCCTAGTAAAAGATCAAGGTTTTTCTCACCTTAAGTGAGTTTTAAAACTAGATCTTGAGACTCATTGAGCTTCCTTTTCAACTGTTCATTCTCTATTCCGAGTGACTTAGACTCAATCTCATTGTCTTCAACACTAGTCTCAAGTACTTTTAGATTTTGTCTCAAGTTTTCTAACTCATTTTTCAAAATCGTACTCTCGGTGGTAAGATACTCAAGTTCTTTAAAATCGAAGAGTCAAAATTGGACTTTTCTTCCAAAGTAAAGATATATCTATCTAAATCGGCTTTGAAAACTTAACAAAGTATTCAATTACCTCCTGAGGACTTGTTTGCTTGGTATTTAAGTTGTCACTGTCTCGACTCGGATCTAGCTTCCGAGTCCGTCGGTGCCATAAGAACTTTGAGTCATTAGAGTCATCTTCTTCGAGATGAGTCATCATCGCTCCAGTTAGCCACCATAGCCTTTTTCTTCTTTCTATCCTTCTTCTTCTTTGGATAGTCCTTGACTATGTTCTCTTTGCTGCCACATTTAAAGTAACCGGAGTTCTTAATTAAAGATAACTTAGAAGGAGATGAGTATTTACCTTTCTTGTCCTTTTTGTCTTTCTTGTAGAACTCTTCCTTTGGCATCTTTTGCCACTTTTTGTACTTTATCATCTTCTTGAAATGTCAAGCAATGACTGCCATGGATCCTCTTCTTAGTCGAAGGAGCTCGGACTTTGTCATCTCGCTTTTTGAGGCCTTCAATACAATGTTCTTTTTAGTGTTAACCTCGACATTCTCTTCTTCCAGGTGCATCTCATGAGTACGTAGCTTCCCAATGAGCTCGTCGGGGTTCGATTGAGAGAGATTCTAAGCCTCTTCAATTGCTGTCACCTTAGGACCCCATCTTCTCTTTGGTAGACTTCTCATAATTTTTCTAACCATTTCCTCATGAGAGATCTTTCAACCCAAAGACTTGAGACTCGTTGGTAATCTCAATGAACCTAGCATACATCCGAGAAATGTTCTCCTTAGGCTCCATTCTGAACAGACTTTTATTTGTAAAGATATTGACTTATCTTTGCGTGCTTTACTTGACTAGTTCTTTCATAGGTGTTGATAAGTGTATTGCACACCACTTTGGCTGTGTCACAGGTTGACACTCTTTTGTACTCTTCCGAGTTGATAGCACACATCGAGTGTTCATGGCTCGAATTTCTTTCCGAACTTCTTATTCTCTTCGATCGTGTACTCTGTCTTCTCTTTAGGCACGGATCTTGCACCTTCCATCTTCATTGGAATGAAGTTTCCATTCTTGATGATGTTCCATACTTCTTCATCATTATCCAAGTAAAAGCGCTCCATCATCATTTTCCGAGTGTGCAAAGTTTGACCCCTTGAACTTGGGTGGTCGAGTCTAGTGGATAATCTTCCCTCATCAAACTGTCTATTATTCCGAGCCATTTGATCTATAGACCTTTTAATTGTGAGATCCTCTTGAAAGGCTAGGCTTTAATACCAATTCAAGGTTTTCTCTTGGAGAGGTTAAGTCACCCTAGAGGGGGTGAATAGGATGATGGAAAATTTTTTAGAAATATCAAACAATTTTCCACATATCGAAACAGAATCTAACCTTGAATCTATATTGGACTTAGAAAGTTAAACACTCGCAAAATACATGGAACCCTCCCGGGGTTAAAAAACCATGGACGAGTGCTAAACCAAGCACCAAGTCAAATCCACTAATTGAATCTTTAATTACAAAGGACTGATTATAACTAGAATTGGTCCCTTAGACAATTCCTTTACAAGTTCCTTATCCGATTCGAGTACTTCCCGATCGAGATAACCCTTATGGTCAAGGACAACCGAGTTCGGTTTGCCGTTACAGCTCGATCAAGGGACTTAGAAAGAAAGTAAAGGGTAGAAGTGATTAGAAGACTTTCTTTACAACTTAGAAAGTAAGAGATTACTGATTTGGAGTTGTAAAAGCTAGATGATTGAGTAGGAGTAGAATGTGTTCGGTTCCAACATTGTTCAAGCCTTGTGAAGTGGCTTCTATTTATAAGCACCAAGGCAAAATGACCGTTGAGACTTGTTCCGAACTGGTGAGCTTCAATAGCCATTGTAACGGCTAGTCCGAGTCACTCGGAAAAATATCCGTTCGGATGTGATCGTTGTGTAACAGTTCTTGGCTCCGAAAGTAGTCCAACTCTCTAGTGGTGATTGAAATCTTGGGTGGAAACAACCATTACACTCAAAGTTGTAGTTTTTCAGTTTTGGAAACAAACAACCTTGACACGATGTCCGAGGTATATTTAGATATGGGTAATTTCTGTCTCTTGGTGCTTAACAGCTAGAAACCGACAACTTTTGTAATTTAAAAATAGAATATGCTTATTTAATCAACCTTCAAAAGCAAATAAATGTGGTACTCAAAGTATAAAATTACTTTGCTCCAAGAGTAGGCACAGATAATAATAAAATCAAAGTAATTAAGCACTAAATAATCTTCAGCCTAAAAGAGTGGAATTTTCTTAGTCTAATAGCCATTAGGTCTAGATTCTATCTGGAATCAATACTTAAAATGATCAAGTTAGATAGAATTAAATATCAGGATACATAAACTTAATCAACCAAATAATTCTTCACAAATAAACTGACTTAAGAATTAACATTGTAATTCATTTTCACTTCAAACATGAAGTCGGTTCTCATGATAGTTATGAGTTGTGTCTCGATGGGCTATACACTCGTTTCAGAATGTTACACCGATTGACTGGTTTTGAGCGAGGTCATAATAGGATGAAAACTTAGATAAAGGTTTCTATAAGGCTTAGAATGACCTAGAATCAAAACCCAAGAGAGATAGAGAGTTATACGTGAGTCTTCACACATTTGTTTTTCTTTTATGAAAGTTAAGTTCCTAAGATCTTTATGTAAGACCTAAATATATCAATTCCCAAGTACTTATAGCTAACTCCAAGAAACATAAATGAACCCCAAATGAAGCACACAAGTACTAGAACAACGTCTACATTCCATTTGTAAATGAGGCACACCACATCGAAGATTCTTATTAGCACCTATTACAACTTTCACATATCATTGTCCAACGCCATAATGCTTCTTCGACTTAGAATACTTCATACTTGCAGAAAACTTGAATGTGATCTTTAAAAATAATCCTCTCTAAAAGCAAGAGCTTCCTAAATCAAGGACATTTCAGCTAAACTGAATCATTCCGAGAATGCCTTAAGATAACACGTATAACTTCCAAACAAAATTAATAAGACATCATAGTCCGGTGTCACTAAAAACAAATATCTAAAAATGAGAATTCATTCTATTGTTGTCTGCCACAAGGTCTACAAGTCAAGAGAAGGGGAAATTTCTATATTTAAGCTCATACGAAACTAGTAATAAATTCCATTGCCCTCCTTTGGTGACAAACATGGAAAGATTCCGACTATTTGGAGTAGCCAAATCCACAACGATACAACGAACCTTTCACATTGTATTTCCCATTCATTTCCTCTCCATAGCTCCCATTTCTTGTTCACAAACATTCAAAAGTATTCATCTATAAGTATCTCAATGAATATGTACAACTATCCTTGAACTATTGACTTGCTTATTAATACCCTATTCAACAATGTGACATTTTGATTCATTCCTTAGTGACAACTCCCCAAACACAACTTCTATATTTTAATCAACAAATAGGATATTGAGTACCTAAAAATGCTTTAATTAAGTCGAGTGTTTCGTATGTCTTTTCCGTTTTTGCCTAAGATCTATTGGTTCTATAAGCTCACTAGAAATAAATATATGTATAACCAATATATAATTGAACACTTGTACACTTCTTAGAGGTAGAGGTCTCTAGTTTAGTTAACAAGAAGCCCTATCATAAAACAAATTAAACGAAACGGAAATAAAAATTCAACCATACTCGATCATACACTTAGCACGCACAAGCTATTTTCATATCACCTTAATGGGCAGGTTATACTCAATTAATTTAACTAAGTTCACTAGGTAAGCACTCATGAGTCAAGTGGCACACTTAATGTCATACTTGTATCTATCACAAATAAATCACATCACCACACAACGAAGGAACCTAGACGCCTATATGGAATGCGGACGTAGGGTTACCAAAATTTATGTTACGATACCATAAATGTAACACCCCGAACCCCACCTAGGAGTATTAGATCGCCGGGGTTCCCCATAAAAACCTGTAAGGCTAATGAAGGTGACAGTTTGGTCTTCTAGTCTCAACTTAAAGGGTAAATCGGGTGATTTTACATTTTTATGGAAAAGTTTTTTAAAACTTTCGGCAGAGTTCTGTTTGTAATATGACCTATCCCCTAGGCTTAAATCCTTAAAGTCTGCATAAAAATACAATATAACTCAACAAGCCACACGCTTAGAGTATACAACTAAATGGACACACGCCGGGCCCAACCAATAAACATTAAAACTTAAAACCAACTAATTGGCCTTTGACACAACTAATACAAATTATATGAACTTAGTTAAAAGATACAATACTTTAGAAATATATGGAATGTAGGTCGAGCAAACTTGTGCCACTCAGAAATGTCATCGAGCAAACAACACACAAGAGTCCAAGATATGCTAAAACACATGATACACCACTTGAAAGGGTACCTGCAACTAGGGACCAAAGAAAAATGGGGTGAGCAAACCATAAGCTCAGTGGGTAATCCTATTCCAAAAATCGCAACATTTATGCTTGGTATGCATATGACAAACCACGGAGCGATAATAGATAAAGTCTATAAACCACATTGTAACTTTCATTCTTCTTTCCAATCTCCAGTTTAAACACCTCATGAGCTCCATAAATAATTGGAATAACTATTTCTCATATTTCCAAATAACTTACTAAATGAATCAACCGAATCAAAATAAAGGTACAGCTTAGTAATCAAAACTCACATAAATTTACACGGTTTAAAATTTAAATCTTATTTCAATATTTTCACAAACGCATGTTCGCACTTATCAACAGATCACGCGAAACATCGAGTATGTTTCTAGGGCTTTAGACTTGAACTAGCACTAGATAGTTTCATGGGGCGTGACCTCATGACTTAGGCTCTCGAGACGTAGTTATGCGGAAACACTTGCAAGGCTCGCTTTCCTCATCGAGAAACAATCAACCCGAGTACGCAAGGTTGATGGACATTATAATACGCAAGGACCTTGTGGTTTGCTATGCATGACCGCCTCCTTCCTCTATTCTAGACAATTCTCAGCCAAAAATCTATTCAAAACCGAACCGATCACAATCACTCATAAAACTTTGTTTTAAACCGAAATCTCCAATCAATTTCACAAATAAATTTCATATAATAGATGGCACAACAAAAATTGTTACCCTTCTAAACACAGTTTCTCAAATCAGTTTTACTTCTTTGGAACACATTTCCAAACAGCTAATTAAATACGCAACATTGATTCAAAGCTCATTTGTTTTCAAAGTAATACAAGAGCATTTGAAATAGAACTTATGTAAATATGCAGTCGAAAGCCATTACTGAATCATAGTTTTGCATTTTCCACAAATTCAGTTGAAAGGAAATAAATTTAGTTGATTATGATTTTAGGTTCCTTCCACATCTAATTTATCAATAATTAGTTCAACATGTCATAAACAACACATATACAGATTAATCACCAAGCATACTTATTTTGGATGACAAGATTCAACTATCCCTTAATCTAGTTTTTGTTCGGTTATGATTTAGCTCATACATTGCTCGAGTTCGGGTGTTATTTCTTCCAACTTCAATTCATCTCTACAATCTCACAAGTATATAAAAGTCCCCATATCATTAACAAACTCTTTCTCGCCCATACTCCGCCATATAATTCTTAATTTCATTTCACCACTCAAATTCCTTAAGTTCCTCTTATCTTCATGTTCAGTTCAATCTCAAGGATTTAGATATGCTTCAAACTCAATTTAATCTCTTAATTCTACCTCACGACTCATTTTCATGCAATTCAAGCAATCTCAAAGTTTGATTCAATTTCAGGAAATCATCCTCGTTCACATTTACATTAACCTATATTCAGTTAGTAATTTCGGAGCTTGCAACTTCAACTTAATGAACATGAATCTACAACCGTCTCTTTGTATCCGATTTGCCTACTACAACACCAAAGTGGATCTTTACACCCTAATTTATCATTCCTAATTTCTTTAATACCAACTCTAGCCTCTAAATTCATCAATCAATATAATTCAACATCAAGCACTCAAACCTACAATCCTCAATCTAACTCATTTCTTCCGCATTCATTCATAAGTTAATCTCCTAATTCCTTTCCATAAATTACTCAAATCGGAGACTTCAACCAAAATAGATAATTTAACCATAAATTTAATTGGGCTTTAGAATTACCTTAAATTCAACAAGTTGAATTATCCACCTTGATTTCTATGATTCTAGTAGTTCGCTGCATTACTACGAGATATGGCTTTTTATTACGGTTGGTTTATGACGGTTTAAAGGACAAACTATCATGAAAAATGGACTGGTGGAATTTTTGTAAATAAGAGGCCTTGTTTACCATCTATGATGACAGTTGTTTCAATGAACCATCATCATATGTTAGGTTGTGCACATATGACGATAGTTCATTAAAATAATCGTGGTCGTAGGGCACATTCGATGACAGTTCTTCATTTTAACCGTCATTAAATGTGTTCCACAATAGATCTAAAACTTGAGAATTGGTTCCTTCTCTTTTACACGCCCAGTTTATCTCCTCTATTTTCTCGATCTTATAGCTCTTCCGTAGTTCCTCTCATCCATAGTCCTAACATCTACATCTCGCTCGACTTGATACTTATCGCGGGTAAGCTGTCATCGCTTACTCTCGCCGGTAAGCTCTCGGTTATATCCCATATTGTTCTTTCCCTTCCCTCACTATTTCCTCTCGTCACTTTTAGGTGTTGTGCCCTCTCTTGCCGTTGTATCTCGTACTCTACCGCTGTCATTTGTTGTCGTCTTCCGGTATTAATCTCCATACTCTCTTAATTTTCGTTTAAGTTATTTACAAAATTTAGGTAATTGAATGTGCGACGTGTTTGCGGTAATTGTTTGAATGTTAAAAATGTGGGTAATGTTTAAGATTGTTGAAATGTTGAATCGTTTATTGAGAATGTGGGTAACATTTGTTTAGTTTATTAAGTTGGAAATTCATGAAATGTTTGAGATTTTGAGAAAAGGGTTTACGAGTTCGGGATTTAATAATATGAGTGTAATAGAATGATAATTAGGATGGTGAATCGAAGGAGTGTATCCAAATTTGTTTATGGTTTAGAGAAACAGAAAGATAATTTGGATATAAGTCATCCCTACAAACTTGTCATAAAAACAAATTTGCATCCAAATATGTTTATTTTGATGAGGTGATGTTGCGGTCGATTAATTTATCCAATTATCGAAATTGGTATCCAAATTTGGTTAAAGTTTAAAGGGATAGAAATATTTATGTTTAATCATTTTGGGAAATAGAAAAATTTGTGTTTTAGGGTTTAGGAGATAAATTTGTTATCAAATTTGTTTATTTTGATGAGTTGATGTTGAGGTGGACTAATTTATCCAATTATCTAAATTTTCGGGTTTCTTTTTTGGTTGCAAGTTTGTTGTATTATATATGATCGTAAACTAGAGTACATGATTTTGTTGAAGTATACGTAAGGCATGAGACAATGATGAATATCAATGAAATGTAGAGGCCATCCATTTAGTTTGCTTTAACTACCCTAAGACATAACTACAACCGAGTTCCCATAACCCTTGTTGACTTTAGCAATGAGGTCGGGTTTACTAGGCAAGACAGAGACTATCTATGGCATGGGTCAGTCTACGAAGAATGGGAAGAAGGGTAGAGGCTTTATTGGAGAAAAAGGTGATAAATAATAGGGAATTGTTACTAGTTTTGTGATTGTTTATCACTTTTTTCTCCAATAAAGCCTTTACCCCTCTTTCCTTTTTTCATGGACTCGACCAACGTTGTAAATAGACTCTATGTCTTACCTTGTGACAACAAGGGTACAAGGGTTATGGAGACTCTCGTTGTAGTTATGTCTTGGGGTCGTTAAAGAGAATTAAAGGGATAGCCTCAACATTTTATTCATATTAGCTTATCCCATGCATTATGTCAAACTTAAAAAAATCATATCTAGTTTATAATAATGTATAATACATCAAAATTGGAAGCAAAAGGAAACCACACATACCTCTCTCTCTCTCTCTCTCTCTGTATATATATATATATATATATATATATATATATATATATATATATATATATATATATATATATATATATATATATATATACATATGGAAAGAGTTGTATAAATATATATATTTAAGAAGAGAGAAATTTACACAATGAGAAATTATTAATAATTGACTATTGTTTATTACCTTTTGTTTCCATTTAACTCCTCTACACCTTCTGTTATTCTTCGTGGATAAGTAACATCATTTTTTTGTTTTTCATATAATTTGATAAATGACATGCTTAATTATGTATAATTGTGCTTATTTTTCTTACCAGTCTATGCTTTTCATAAAATTATCGTATGAATTTTATAAACTTAGATAACCCGTTCAAAAATTTGTACATAACAAGTTATCCTAGGTCGCGAGTACATGCATAATGTGCGTATAGCGCTTAGGGTAATAGCTTGGTATGTTTTTGAATTGTCCGTGTTGGACAGTTTGAGAATAATATGATAATAGGTTGTGTGGCTATTATAATCTTATCATAAATTTGACAAGATATCACGTTGCTCATTTCCCCTCTCATTCTTCAGGTGCAATTATAAGGACGATGGGTTCAATGTGTGTATCTTTACTTATGTTAGCATACAATTAAGTAATGATATATACATTAGCCACTTCATTTTCATATGTTTTACTTGAAGGACTAAGGGGAAATGCTTGCCGAAATTTCGTTAAATGTATGATAAGATTTTACTACACAATCTAGGTCATATTATTCTTGAATGGGTTTAGGACCATCTATCCTTGTAGAAGGACCTTCGGCTCATGTCACATTATTTGTGCATAAGTACATATTTCTCCAACTATATGTGGTGAATTGCTTCTCATATTTAAGGGTAAGGTATGGATCGAACGTGGGTTTATAGAGATAAGAGGAGTGTAGAATATTGTGATGGTGTTAACAACTTTCTAGAAATTGCCATCGAACATGAAATCAAATTTGGAGAACAGTCCATATTCGTGTTTAAGGTGTTTTATGTCCTCAAGATTGCCCCTAAGGTTGTAACACCTATATCAGCATGGGTTTGACACAACTTATAAGGTGTGGGTGCTGGAATGGGGAAGAGGAGTATGATGAAAATGAAGACAACGATTTGAGTGTTAAAGACAACTTATAAGGAAGATGAAGAGTATGATGAAAATGAAGCCAACGAGTGTGGAATTAGAAGATCAACTCGAAGATCCGGTTCGTGGAGTAGAACATGAATTACCCGATAAACCACATGTATTAGAGCAATGGTTAGCTAATTCGGAGAAGCCTCTTTACCAGGGGTGTGATGAATATACTCGTTTATCGGCTTTATTGTGGTTGATAAACTTGAACACGGTTAATGGATGGAGTGACAAAAGTTTCACGGACTTGCAGAGTGTACATAAAGATATACTCCCGGAAGACAATGTGCTCCCCAGCCGTACATATGAGGCGAAGAGGATGTTGTATCTTATGGGCATGGGGAATAAGAAGGTACATGTCTGCCCCAACGATTGCATGTTGTACCGAAAAGAACATGCATATAAACACAAATGGCCTAAATATGGTGTACCACGACACAAAATGAAAAAGATCGATAGAAGGAGTGTTGAGCGCTTGTTTTTAAGTACAAGCGATGTTAAGAACTTGACATGGTATGCCACGGAAGAGTCCGTGATGACAAGTTACGTCACCTTGATGATTCTCCTCAACGGAAAAAGATTGATTCATTATTAATGAAATTTAGTAGTGATCCATGACATCTACATCTAGGTCTTTGTACAAACAGAATAAACCCCATGGTGAGCTCAAAAGCAAGCACAACAGTTGGCCCGTTCTTTAAATTATATTCAACCTACCATCATCATTGTGTATGAATTCCAAGTACATTATGTTGTCCATGCTCATTTACGGGCCTAAACAGCTAGCAAATGACATAAATGTGTACTTGGCGCCTCTTGTTCAAGATTTCAAGTCTGTTGTGGGATGAAGGTGTGTCGGTTTATGATCCATACCATGAAGAGTAATTTACATTACAAGCTATGATCTTCACCATAATCAATGACTTCCCCACATACGAAAACTTGTTCGGATACACTCGTCATATGCTATAAGCCATGCCCCATTCATGTAGAGGGTACTTGCTCCTATCAACTTAAGCACGGAAAAAAGACAGCCTATCTTAGACACTGAAAGTTTCTTCCCTTTTCCCATCAATATCGTAAAAAAATAAGGCTTTTAATGGTAAAACCGAGTTGGATTCTACTCTAACTCCATTAACGGAACATCAAATAGATGACAAGTGAAGGACCTTGATGTGGAGTTTGTCGAGCCATACCGACATCAATCTAAAAGCGATGTGTGGTAAAAGAGATCAATATTTTTGATCTTCCATATTGGAAAGAGTTGTGTGTGAGACATAGTCTTGATGTAATGCATATAAAGAAAACCATTTGTAAAAGTCTCAGTGGCACTCTTTTGGACATACCGGGAAGGCCAAGGATGGAGAGAAAGTACGACTTGATATGTGTGAAATGGGAATACCGGGAGAAATTAGCTCTATAGCCAAAGGGCGAGAGAACATATTTTCCTCCGGCATCTTATACATTGAGTAGAAGGGAAAAACAAAGTCGATGTGAGACCTTGAAGAAACTCAAAGTGCCATAAGGATATTCCTTAAACATCGGTAGACTCATTTCAATATCTCGATTATAGATTATAGATTAATCGTCTTAAATCTTATGACTATTATGCTTTGATGTAACAAATACTATTAGTTGTTATCCAAGTCGTGATGTCGAATCATGTCACACGATCGATCACAAGATTTTGCTTTTTCTTCAATGTAATACGTAACAAAGTCATTAATTTGGAGAAATTGGATGATCTCCGGTGTGGCATGATCATTACATTGTGCCAACTTGAGATGTACTTCCCACCATCTTTTTTGATATCATGGTGCACCTAGTTGTCCATTTGGTGAGAGAAGTGCGGTTCGGTGGCCCAGGTTTTTACCGATCGATGTACCCTTTTGAATGTTTAATGAAAATTCTCAAAGGGTATGTTAGAAATCGTACCTACCGAAGCGTGCATTGTTGAGGCATACACAACCGAGGAGTGTGTCAAGTTCTGCTGTGAATAATACCCCCAAATAGAAGTTGTTGGTATTCCAAAACATTGATTTACAGGGAAGATCGATTGATAGGGAAACTGGGACCGACTGTTCTAACAATCAATCGGGATATAAGGGATTAAGCACATCTTTGGTAAGCACAAATCCCTCATAAGGAGAAAGTATCGAGGAAAAATGAGAGGTGGGTATTGACCCATCATAATCGCACATTTGTCGACTAGTTCGGAGATAAAGTCATCATTAGCCAATTGGAAGCATCACGATAATATATCTCGAAACATTTGTAAGCTTGGCTAGAAGGTCTGCAGTTAGAATTCGTATCTTATCGTGGGTATGACACTAATGGATACTCTTTCTATACAAAGAGCTAAGACAATAGGAGCACCTCACAAAATAATGAGGTCACATTAGAGGCTCATGCATTTCATGTTTCCAGCTACAAGGACAAAAATCCCGTTATAGCTAAAATGTCATATTACGGAGTCATTTACGAGATATTGGAGCTAGACTATGTTCACTTTTGTGAGCTCGTTATCCGGTGTAAATGTGTTGACAATAACAATAGTGTCCGAGTTGATGAAATGAGATTCACGATCGTCGATCTCACAAGAGAAGGGCATAAAGGGAATCACTTCCTTATGACATCCCACGTGAGATAAGTTTTCTATGTTGAAGACTCGGCTTCTAACTCTAAGTCATTCTGAGTATTACATGAAGACTCAAGTATAAATCCTATTTATCGTAAGTTTTCATTTCAAGTCATTCCGAGTACTATAGAAACTCGTGTGTAAGTTTTCATTTTGTTATAACCGACTCGAAAGAACCTTATTGCAAATCTCCTACACCGATGTTTCGATTCACTCGGACATCACTCGGAACTATTGCATGCTCAAATAATATCTTTAACACTCTTAGTTTGAGTATTGACTTTGTATTTTAACGCAAAGATAATTATAGTGTTGATTCCTTATTCAAAGTTAATTTATTTCCTAGAGAATTATTTGACCACATCAAGTTGCTAGACTCTACTTGATCATCCTTAGGATTGACTTAGATGGAATTTGAGTATATTGAATATTAGACACGGAAAATTCCATTCTTCTAGGCCAAAGATAATTAAGCATTTCATAGTTCTAATTTAATTATTATCTATGTCTAATCTTAGACCGAAGTATCTTATACTTTGAGAACCACTATGGTTTACTTTTGTAGATTATTCAAATGAGGCTAACTCATTTTTGAAATACAAAAGCAACTAGCTTCTAGTCGTCAAACACCAGCAGACAAGTTTTACCTACTTCCGGACATGTCTCGGACATTGTGTCGAGGTTGTTTGTTTCCAAAACTAGAAAACTCCAACTCTAAGCTTAAATTCTTTCCACCACGACTTTCAATCACCACCAAGTGATTGGACCATCTTTGGAGACAAGAGCCATTGCACAACGTTCACATCCCAACGGATCTTTTACGAGTGACTCGGAAGAGCCATTACAATGGCCGATAAAGACTTACGTCCAGGACCAAGACTCAACGGTCACTCTGCCTGGTTGGATATAAATAGAAGCCACCTCATAAGACTAGAAGATTGTCAAACATTATTGTTGAACACATTACTTGAGTTCAAGTTATTGTTCTCATTCTTATTTAATCCTCTATTTACAACTCTTAGTCCGCATTTGATATTTTCCGAGTTATAACGAAAGTCTTGTAAATAGTCACATTCTTTTGTTACTTTCCGAGTAAGGTCCCTTGACTAAGCTGTAAGGGTTAACTCGGATCGGTTGTCCCCGATTGTAAAGGTCACCTCGGTTAGGAAGTACTAAATCGGATAAGGTAACTTCGAGTCTAGGAAAACCTTGTAAGGAATTGTTTAAGGGAGCAATTCTGGTAGAGACAGATCCTTGTATTTGTGAATTCAAAATAGTGGATTTCACTTGGTGCTTGGATTAGCACTGTCCGTGGTTTTCTTCTCCAGGAGGGTTTCCACATAAATCTATGTTATCACTTTTCCGAGTCCAATCTAGACTCGGAATGTCGTCGTTATAGCCGATTTGTCGTAAAAATCATTTGATTTTCTCCATCACCCTATTCACCCCCTCTAGGGTGACTTAGACTCTCCAAGAGAAAACCTTCAATTGGCATTAGAGCCTAGCCTTTCAAGAGGATCTTACCACCCAAAGGTATGAAGACCGGATGGCTCGTAACAATGGAGAGTTCGATGAAGAAAGATTGTCTACTAGACCACCAAAGTTCAAAGGTTCAAAATTCATCCATTGAAGGAAGATGATGGAATGTTTCTTGATGGACAACGATGAAGATGTTAGGAACATCATCCAAGCTGCCAGCTACATTCCAATGAAGATGGAGAATGCAACTCTTGTACCTAAAGCCAAATCCGAGTTCACCATTGCGGAGACCGAGAAATTCAAAAAGAATTTCAAAGGTATGAACACACTGATGTGTGACATTAGCATAGAAGAATACAATAGGATCTCAGCTCGTGACACAGCCCAAAGAGGTGTGGGACACTCTTGTCAACACCTATGAAGGAACAAGCCAAGTGAAGCGGGCGAAGATAGTCAATATCTTCATAAGTATGAGCTGTTCAAGATGGAGCTAGAAGAAAACATCACTCGGATGTATATTCGGTTTACAGAGATTACCAATAATCTCAAATCTCTAGGTAGAAAAATTTCTCACGAAGAAATGTCCAAAAAATTTTAAGATGTCAACCAAACAAGAGATGGGGCCCTAAGGTGATAGCCATTGAAGAAGCTCGGAACCTTTCTCAACTAAGGCCGGACAAGCTTATAGACAAGCTACTGAACCATGAGATTCATCTCGGAGGAAGAGGATGTAGAGGTCAACACCAAAAAGAATTTTGCACTCGAAGGCCTCGGAAAGCAAACGTGAAAGTCCGAGCTCCTCGGAATCGGAAGAGGATCCTATGGCACTCATAGCCCGCGGCTTCAAGAGAATGATGAAATAGAAGAAGTGGGAATAGAGGCCAAAGGATGAGTTCTACAAGAAAGATAAGGACATAAAAGGTAAATATTCTTCTCCTTCAAAGTTATCTTAATCTAAGAACTCTAGTTGCTTTAAATGTGGCAGCAAGGAGCACATAGTCAAAGACTATCCCAAGAGAAAGAAGGACAGAAAGAAGAAGGCTATGATGCCTACCTAGAGTGATGATGACTCATCCGAAGAAGATGACTCGGACGACTCAAAGTGTCTTATGGCACTTAACGGATTCGAAGTCGAATCTAAGTCGAGCAACGAGGACTCAAATATTGATGAGGTAGTTGAATACTTTTAATCTTCTAATGTTGTTCTAGCATGATATATTTTCACTTTGGAAGAAAAGTCCAATTCTAACTCTTTCCAGTTCTAAGAACAACTTGAGTCTCTTACTTACGAGAGCAATGCTTTGAAAAATGAATTGGAAAAATTGAGACAAATCCGAAAGAACTTAAGACCAATACTAAAGCAAATGAGATTGTGTATGAATCACTCGGAATAGAGAATGAGCAATTGAAAAGAAAGCTTAATGAGTCTTAAGAGCTTGTTTTAAAATTCACTCAAGGTCAGAAAAACCTTGATACGCTATTAGGCTCTTAGTGTGTCTCCTTCAAGAAAGAAGGATTTGGTTTCATTGAAGAAGTGGAATCAAAATCCTATTCTAATCTTTTCAAAAAGGATTCCGGAAAGGCTGAGCATGGTCCCATTTATACAAATGAATGGAGGACTAAGCCTAGCCTAGCTTACAAGAAAAAGCCTTTTCCTCCAGTTTACAAAAGAAAAGATTTTCAAAAGAAAAAGACACGGACTCGATTTTCCGGAAGGAAGACATAGAATCGGACCGGACCCAAAATTATTCAAATATGGGTTCTCAAAAGTGCTCTTCCTCGAAAAGGACCATAATAAAGGGAGTTACTAGGTTCGTAAGAGGAAGTGAGAAGGACTAGTTTGTTTTTGTCTTGCGGATAACTCGGAAGAAGAAGAAAGGTCATTGGTACTTAGACAGTGGTTGCTCACATCACACTTGGAGATTCAAGACTCTTCTCTAAGCTAGAAGATCCGAAAGGAGGAAAAGTCACATTTGGAGATAACAACGAAGGTAAGATAGTAGGGATTGGTAAAATTTGTGAAGGAATCAACACAGTCAGCCTAGTCTACCTTGTCGGAGGACTCGAGTAAAATCTTCTTAGCATTTCTCAACTGTGTGACAAAGGTTAAGAGGTAATGTTCGATCAAACCAACTGCTACATCTCTCGATTTCGTCACCAAAGAGACTACGCTCTCGAGTCCGAGGTCGGGTAACACTTACATTATTCCTCTCTCATATTCAAGTTAGAATTTATCTTGTTTGAAAGCATCTATGAATGATGAACCATGGACCTGACATCATAGACTAGGTCTTATCACCATGCATACTATTAAGAAACTTGCATCTCATGTGAAGGTTTGCTCTTGGAGAGACTAAGTAACTCTAGAGGGGGTGAATAGGCTGATGAGGAAATTTGACCAAATAATGGAAGAATAAAAACTAGATAGTACTCGAGGAGAGTCCGAGTTTAGATTGAACTCGGAAAAATGCTAGCTCAAAAATTACATGGAAACCCTCCTAGGGCAGAAAACCATGGTCAGTGCTAGTCTAAGCACCAAGTCAAATCCACTATTTTGAATCCATAAAATACAGTAGACAAACTCAACCAGAATTGCTCCCTTAGACAATTCCTTACAAGTTTTTCCAAGACTTAGAAATTCCCTTATATGATCTAGTACTTCCAAACATAGGTAGCCTTTACAGTTAGGGACAATTGAGCTGAGTTAACCCTTACAGCTCAGTTAAGGGACCTTACTCAAAAAGTAAGAGTGAGTGTTTGTAACCGATTACAAGACCTTACAACTCGGAAAGATGTTAAAATACGGAGTTGGAGTTGTAAGTAGAAGATTGAGTATGAATACAATGACTTTTGCTTAAGTACGTGTATTGACACTTGGTTCATTAATCTTCAAGTCTTGAGAGTTGGCTTCTATTTATAGATAACAAAGCGGATTAGTCGTTGTGACTATCTTCCGACTGGAAGTCCCTTGTGACCGTTGCAATGGCTTTTCCGAGTCACTTAGAAAAATCCGTTGAAGTGTGAACGTTGGGCAACAGACTCTTAAATCCTTTGGAAGTCCCAAGTCACTGGTGGTGTCCGAAAAGTAGGGTGGAAACCACCGTTGAGCTTAGCATTACAGATTTCCAATTTTAGAAGCAAACAGCTCGACACGGTTGTCCGGGCGTAGGTCGAAGTAGGAAAAGCCTTGTCTGTCGGTGATTTGACATCTTAAAGCTGGTTACTTTTGTGATTCAAAAGTAGGATAACCTCGTTTGAATAACCTACAAAAGTAAATCAATTTTGGTTCTCAAAGTATAAAATGGTTTGGTCCAAGATTAGACACGGATAATAATTTAATTAAGATAATTAAGTGCAAAATTATCTCGAGTCCTAAAAGAGTGGAATTTTCCGAGTCTAATATCCATTATACTCAAATTCCATCCGAGTTAGTCTACAAATAAAGCAAGTAAGATAAAGCATCGAGTAGAAAGACTTAATCTAGACTAACAATGTTCAAAGCAAGCATGCTGACTTAGAAAGATGAATTAATGCAATAATTCAAGTAGACTTGGATCATGAAGTTAGACATGAGTTTATGCATATAAGAGCAAGTGTTTAAACATGCGATATATCCGAGTGTTATCTAAGTGACTCGGAATTGAGTGTGAAAAAGATAAGCAAGGGTATGCTTTCCGAGTCGATCGGAATCAAGTAAGAGCAAATGCAATGATATCCGTAACACTCAGAAAAGATGCTATATCACTCGAAAAGTTTCTAAGACATATAGAATGACTTGTAATCAAAACCTTAAGAGATAAAGTCTTATACCCGATTCCTTGATGGAACTTAGAATAATGTATATGTCAAGTCCGAGTCTTCAATCTCCCTCTTTTTGATGAAAGGCATTCAAGTACTTAGACAAAAACTTTGTTAGTGATATAGATTTGATTTTTATTCTTTCTCAAAGGACAAAACAAAGAAACATGATAGAATTGTATAGAGTAGATACGGTGAATGAAACATATATTCTATCGGAGCAAATATGCCGAGATTGCATAAACAGAGCTAAAGTATCGAGAGAAAGAAAAAATTACTGAGAAATAGAGCAATGATAGATTAAATTAAAACTCTGAATTTAGAGCAACTCGAAATATTTGCAATTGAAAATCGAAATATTTGTAACTCGAAAGCATTAAACATGAATTTAGAGCAATTATCGATGAAATGCATTAAACATGAATAGCAGGATTATTAATGAAATTTCATTATAATTCAAAATTAAAAGTTATACAAAAGAAGGTGAGAAAAACTCCCTTAAACAAGACAATAAATTTTTCTAAGTATTCTACCCCTTGCCTTTCGACAGAAACAAAAAGGAGGAAGAATGTATCAAGTACATATAGATTTGATGTCTGGACAAAAAAATAAAAGAAAATTTAAGATGGAGGAGATGGAGCGACTCGAGTCGAGGACAGTGGACGAGCGAGTGCGCCTCGCCGATATGATCCGGAAGATGTTGACGAACGAGGCGGGGCAGCACTAGGATCTCCGGAATGGGCTCGGCTCCGAGTGGCCGACCCGAGACTAGGTTGTCCAGAGGCTCATCCTCCCGGAACTCGGCTAATAGAGGGGTGTGCTCGGGCCGACCAGCTGCTGACCGACCATGGTCAGCAGGGACCCACTCGGACTACCGTCCGAGTTGATCATCTCCGGTTGGGGTTCCGGAGCACCTTGGCCCTTCGTTGTTGTTGCTGCTACTTGTTCCGCTTCCTTCTCTCCTTCCTCGGATGGAGCTGCCTCAGCCACGAGACTCATCCTCCTCTTCTTCTTTTTCTCCTTCTTCTTCCTCTTCGGAGGAGGATTTGGCTGGACTTGAGGATGCTTCGGATGGTTATGAGTCGACCGGATCTCGAGCCGCCTTAGAGCGCCGTTCCTAAAGGAGCTCAATCAGCTACTCTGCTCCTTAACCAGCGCCTTCATCTTGAGAAGCATGTCCCGTTGTTCTCGGATTTGGGATTGGGCTGTTTTTCGGTTAATGGTCATGGTTTGTAGGACAGTCTTGAATGACCTGGAGGGTGTCCTTAAACCATGTGGACACTAAGGAGGTTTTGTCCATCACAAAGGAGGATAAAGTAGAAGAAATGACTTGAGAAACACCTGAAATGAAGGCACCACCAGGTAGAGGAGGTAAAAGAGAGAGGATTCTTGCTGAGTCCGAGTCTAAGGCAAAGAAGGGGCCTCGGTTCTAAGCTATGGACCCGGACACTCGGTTAAGTCTCCCGGTATCCATACCCAAGGAGTTCCTTTTGCCAATGACAATGGCAGCCTCAAAAACCACGTTAGGATCGGAGGGAAGAGGAACTTTGAATTGTTTGAAGATGAGAGTGAGAAGAGCCTGGAAAGGAAGTGGGGTGTTCTTCTTAGTCCGAGTGTGAGCGAGCATAGCTGCCATTTGCTCAACTATGGCACGAAAGAGGTCTACTTCATAGCCCTTGAGAATGTCATATAAAGCTTTTAGATGCTTGGAGTTAGGGTTCTCCTTGCTAGAATGCTTGTGAGAAGAAAGTTCTCATCAACGGAAAACAAAGAAGATGAGCTTCGATTTGAGTTGGGTCATAGAGAAGTTTTTGCATGACCCAGGGAATTCTTTAGCATACTTCTTAAAGAAGTCATCAGCAACCTTATTGAAAGGTATGGGGTTGCTATTCAAGGACATTGAGAATACTTTAAAGAGGCGGTGGAGAAGAGAGGTGTTGATGCGAACGGTGATGTTTTGAATTCGGAGGCGAGGATACCCTCGAGCTAAAAAGATTGGAATAGAAATCGAAACGAGTTCGGGTAAATGAAATCACCGAATCGGAGGAAATTGTAAAGCCCTGTTGATTTGATGTGAGCCAACCACGAAAACTTGGTGGTCGGAAAGAACTTGTCATCCAACATTAGGTGTTGGGTGACAATGGGTTTTGAAGGATTGGAGGAACCTTCTTGGCTTTTAGTACGGGGTTTCTTGGTGGTAGAACTAAGAAAATCAGGGTGACAACCTCTTTTCGCATGTTGGATGTGAAAAGAGAGAGAGAGAGATGAGCTTTCGAAAGTGAGCGAAAAGAGAAAATGAAAGAGTAAAAGAAAAGAGAGCTGAAAGTGACAGAGCTTACTTGAAATGAGCTTCATGTAGCTTGAGAACGTCAAGAGTGTCTTTGATCGCAGAGAGCTTGCTTGAGTTGGAGTAAGTAATCACGAGAGAGAGCGAGTAGAGAGTAAAGTATAGAAATGAAGGAAAACAAATGCTATTTATAGAGAAATATTCATCCTTCGGACGTCGTTCGACTCGGCTCTCCAACGGTCACCTCGGACCAGTGTGACTGTTCCGCTCTCCAACGGTTAGAATTCCAGTGATTGTCTCTCAATGACTAGATGTCTTATCGATGCACGCGAGATAGAGAGAGAAAAAGAAAGATTTTAAAAGAAATTTTTGAAATTCTCCACCGATCTAGAGATGATTTCGAAGTTTGATGTCCATTTTTCTCAAAATCTGAGTCCGACTCGGTGAACTTTCCGAGTGACTCGAAACCGCAATCAACTAATAACTATCAGCTCAGTATCACTAGTTCAACTGAACTAATGGCTATTAAATAAAGTAAGCACACAACACATAATTATGCAAAGTAATTTCACTCGAAAAGCACGTAATTATGCATTAATCATACCATGCTCACTCCTAATAAAGCAAAACCGATCCTCACTAAGTGGCTTAGTAAAGATATTAGCTAATTGAAGATTTGTAGGAATGAATTCAAGTTCAATATCACCCTTTTCGAATGATCTCTCGGAAAATGATACCTAACCTCAATATGTTTAGTCTTTGAATGTTGAACTGGATTCTTGGTGATGCTTGACTGCACTTTGATTATCACACTTGATTGGAATAGATTTGAATGAAAGTCTAAGATCTCTCAAGTGTTGTGTGATCCATAAAATCTGAGCACAACATGCTCCAGCTGCAATATACTCAGCTTCAGCAGTGATAGAGCTACTGAGTTTTGTTTCTTTGAGTGTCAAGATATCGTGGATTGACCTGAAACCGGCATGCTCCCGAGGTGCTCTTTCTATGAACTTTATATCCAGCATAGTCGGTGTTTGAGTATCCAAGTGAGAGTCGGTTCGAGTCTCCGGAATATCAAAGACCTAAGTTCCGAGTCCCCGCAAGATATCTCGAAAATTCTCTTCACCACAGTGAGATGTGATTCTTTTGGATTAGCTTGAAATCTTGCACACGGACAGGACACTAAGCATTATGTGTAAGGTATAGCAAAGATCCAATCACACCTTGGTAGAGTTTCGATCTACTCGCTTTACCTTTCTCGTCTAAGTCAAGTTTTATGCTCGCTGCTCATAGGTGTTGCTCGCATGTTTTGCATCTTGAAGTTTGTACTTCTTCGACGAGCTCCTTGGTATACTTGGATTGATGAACATAGATGTCGTCTTTGTCTTGCTTGATTCGTAGACCAAGGAAGAAATTGCGTTCTCCCATCATACTCATTTGAAATTCCTATCTCATTAACTCGTAAAAATCTCGACAAAGAATTTCATTAGTGGCTCCAAAGATTATGTCATCAACATAGATCCGAGCAATAAGAAAGTCTTTCCCCTTGGTTTTTATAAAAAGAGTTTTGTTAATCTGACCTCTTCTAAAATCATTTTAAACCAAGAAAGTGCTCAGTCTTTCATACCAAGCTGTGGGGGCTTGTTTAAGACCATAGAGAGCTTTTTGTAATTTGAAAACATAATTTGGAAATTCCGAGTTTTCAAATCCAGGGGTTGCTCAACATAGACTTCCTCTTCAATAAAACCATTTTGTTGAGGAGTTCTTGGTGCTGAGAAATTGTGAGATATGTCATTCTTGTCACAAAACTCTGCAAATTCCGAGTAGTCGAACTCCCTTCCATGGTCGGTTCGAATTCTCCGGATCCGAGTCCGAGACTCAACTTGGATTTTCCTGCAGAGCTTGCTGAACTCTTTGAAAGCTTCATTTTTGTGCTTAAGAAAACACACCCAGGTAAATCATGAATAATCATCAACAATAACAAGCACATAAAATTTACTTCCAAGACTCTTGACAGGATTTCACCACATAAATTCATATGCACCAATTCAAGCACCTTGGATGTGGAAATAGTTTTCGTGGATTTGAAAGATGATCCGACTTGTTTCCCTTTTGTGCATACTTCACATATTTTATCTTTCTTAAATGCACACTTAGGCAATCCTCCGACTAAACCGTGAGATGCAAGTTTCTTAATGGTATGCATGCTAATGTGACCTAGTCTAGGATGCCATGTCCATGAATCATCATGAAGAGATGCTTTTAAACAAGATAGTTTTTGACTCGGGTCGAAAGAGGAATAGTATAAGTGTTACCTGATCTCTTACCCGACAACTTGGTCTCCTTGGTAGCATTATAAGAGATATAACAATTGGTCCGAGTGAATCTTACTTCTTGACCTTTGTCACACAGTTGAGAGATGCTAAGCAGATTGTACTTTAACCCTTTCACAAGGTATACTCGGGCTGACTAGATTGCTTCCTTTTCCAATCTTGCCTATCCTAATTATCTTGCCTTTGTTGTCATCTCCAAATGTGACTTTTCCTCCCTTGTACTCTTCTAACTCGGAAAAAGTCTTGAATCTCCGACATGTGGCATGAGCATCCATTGTCTAGGTACCAATGCCCTTTTGTTCTTTTCTAAGCCACCTGCAAGTAAGAAACAAACTAACCTTTCTTACTTCCTCTAACGAACCCAAGTAACTCCTTTACTGTGGTCCTTTTATGAGGAAGTAAACTCTTAGGAACCGAAATTTGAATAACTTTGGGTTTGGTCTAATCTCGAGTCTTTCTTTTAGAGAACCGAGTCCGTGTCTCTTTCTTCCGAAAAGTTTTTCATTTATAAATAGGTGGAGATGTTTTTCTAATGTAAACTGGTCTAGGCTCAGTCCTCCTTTCATTCTTATGAATGGGACCGTGCTCAGCCTTCCCGAACTTCACGGTTCGGAATCCTTTTGAATAGTTCAAAGTCAGAATTGGATTCCTCCTTTTTGTTAAAACCAAGTCCTTCTTTTCTAAAGGAGACACATTGAGATCCTAAGAGCATATCAAGGTTTTTCTAACCTTGAGTGAATTTTAAAACAAGCTCTTGAGACTTGTTGAGCTTTTGCTTCAGCTTGCTCATTTTCTCTTCGAGTAACTCGGACTCAGTCTCATTAGATTGAGCACTAGTCTTGAGTTCCGTTAGAGTACGTCTCAGCTTTTTCCAATTCATTTTTCAAGAAGATGCTCTCGAAGTAATTGACTCAAGTTGTTCTTTAAACCGAGAAGAATCACAATTGAACTTTTCTTTTAAAGTAAAAATATATTTGGCTAAATCAACTTTAGAGAATTTGAGGATGTATTCAATTACCTCCTAAGGATTTGTTTCCTCACTGTCTCGAGTGATCCGAGTCCGACTGCTTTTAGCTTCGAGTCACAAAATGCCATCGGACATTTTGAGTCATCCGAGTCCTCATCATCTTCTGATGAATCTTCATCACTCCACGTGACCATCATAGCCTTTTTCTTCTTTCTATCTCTCTTCCTTCCGGGACAGTCTTTGACTATGTGTTCCTTGTCGCCACATTCAAAACAACTAGAGTTCTTAGTTATAAATAACTTTGAAGGAGAAGAATGTTTACCTTTTCTGTCCTTCTTGTATTTCTTGTAGAACTCTTCTCTTGGCTTCTTATCCCATCTTTTGTGCTTCAACATTCTTTTAAAGCCTCCGGCGATAAGTGCCATGGGATCCTCTTCGAGTCGGATGAACTCCGACTTGCTTCTCTCGTTTTCCGAGGCCTTCAGTGCAATGTTCTTTTTTTGCTGACTCGTGCATCCTCCTCTTCTAGGTGGATCTCATGGGTGAGTAGCTTCCTAATGAGTTCGTATGGCTTTAGTAAGGACAGGTTTTGAGCCTCTTTAATGGTTGTCACCTTGGGACCCCATCTTCTATCGGGTAGACTTCGAGTATCTTTCTCGCACATTTCCTCGTGGGAAATCTTTCTACCTAGAGATTTGAGATTGTTGGTAATCTCGGTGAAGCGGATGAACATCTTAGTGATGTTTTCTTCCGGCTCCATCTTGAACAGACTCATACTTGTGAAGATATTGGCTTATCTTCGCTTGTCCGACTTGACTTGTGCTCGCATAAGTCTTGACAAGCGTATACCACACTTCTTTGGCTATGTCATGGGTCGACAGTCGGTTATATTCTTCCGAGCTAATGGCGCACATCGGAATCTTTAAACCTTTGGATGATTAGATCCTTTCGAAAGGCTATGCTCGATACCAATTGAAGGTTTGCTCTTGGATAGTATAAGTCACCCTAGAGGGGGTGAATAGGGTGATGAGGAAATTTGACCAAATAATGGAAGAATAAAAACTAGATAGTACTCGAGGAGAGTCCGAGTTTAGATTGAACTCAAAAATTACGTGGAAACCCTCCCGGGCGGAAAACCACGGCCAGTGCTAGTCCAAGCACCAAGTCAAATCCACTATTTTCGAAGGTTTGCTCGGGAGAGTCTAAGTCACCCTAGAGGGGGTGAATAGGGTGATAGGAAATTCTCTACGGAATCACACCGTTTTGCACTGAAGTAGAAAGGAAGATAGATTCCGAGTCTATTAACCTGGGTCGAAAAGATTGGACTCGAAAGCAATCAATCGGAAAGACCAAGAGCGAGTAAGGCCGTCTCGAGTCTAGAATGAACTCGGAAAGATAACACTTAGATTTTACGTGGAAACCCTCCCGGGGCAGAAAACCACGGACCGTGTCAATCCGGACACGAAGTCAAATCCACTATTTTGAGTCCACAAAATACCGTGAACCGACTTAACCCGAGTTGCTCCCTTAGACAACTCCGTACAAGTTTTCCTAGACTCGAAATTCCTTTATCCGATCTAGTACTTCCTAGCTGAGATAACCCTTATAGCTAAGGACAACTAAGCTGAGTTAACCCTTACAGACTTAGTCAAGGGACCTTACAAAGAATGTAAGAAAGAGTTTGTAATCGAGTACAAGACCTTACAACTCGAAAGTAAAGAATTACAGAGTGGGAGTTGTAAGTAGAAGATTGAAAGTAAATATAATGACTTTTCTCAAGTATGTGTATTAACAATAGATTTGGCAATTCTTCAGGTCTTGTGAGGTGGCTTCAATTTATAGGTAACCAGGCAGAGTAGCCGTTATCTTCATCTCGCTAACCGAGAGTCTTCCGTGACCATTAATAAAAGCGTTCCGAGTCACTCGGAAAGTATCCATTACAATGTGAACGTTGGACGACAACGGTTTGTCTCTCTTGGAAGTCCCAAAACCATTGGTAGTGTCTTGAAAGATAAGGTGGAAACCACCGTTAAGCTTAGCGTTTTAGTTTTCTAGATTTGGAAACAGGCAACTTCGACACAATCTTCCGGGACTGAAGCGAGGAAGGTGAAAAGCCATGTTTGTCTGGTGATTTGACGTTCGAAGCCGACTACTTTTGTGGTTTGAAAAAGGTGTATCCTCGAATGAATAACCTACAAAAGTAAATCAATTCTAGTTCTCAAAGTATAAAATACTTTGGTCCAAAGTTAGACACGAGATAATAAAATAATTATGATAATTAAGCAACCGATTATTTGAGTCGAAATGAAATGGAATTTTCCGAGTCCAATATCCATGATACTCGAGATTCCATCCGACTTAGTCTAAGCGATAGAACAAGTTCCATAAAGAATATCGAGTGAGATAACTTGATATAGACTAAGTGTGAAACAGACTAAAGATATTGACTCTAACGAAAATAGAGTTGTAATCGGAAGTAAGATTCTCGAGTGAGAGAAAGACGAAACACTAGTCTATTTAAACTGCGATAAATCCGAGTGAAGATGGACTCGGAACAAAGAACCACTTTTCCGAGTCTCAAACAGATAAGCAATAAATGTAATAAGTGAAAGCCATATCACTCGAAAAGATACTATTTTACTAAAGGAGGTTTCTGCGAAACCGAGAATGCCTTAGAATCAAAACTCTAAAAGCATGGGATTGTTACACCTAACTCATTTAGTGCAACTCGAAGTGCGTTGAGAAATGTCCGAGTCTTCAATTTTGAATCCACAAAATACAGTAGAGAAACTCAACCAGAATTGCTCTCTTAGACAATTCCTTAGAAGTTTTTCCTAAACTATGAAATTCCCTTATCTCGATCTAGTACTTCCTAACTAAGGTAACCTTTACAGTTGGGGACAACCGAGCTGAGTTAACCCTTACGACTCGATCGAGGGACCTTACTCGTAAAGTAAGAGTGAGTGTTTGTAACTAATTACAAGACCTTACAACTCATAAAGATGTTAAATACAGAGTTGGAGTTCTAAGTAGAAGATTGAGTATGAATACAATGACTTTTGCTTAAGTACGTGTATTGATAGTTGGTTCAATAATCTTCAAGTCTTGAGAGTTGGCTTCTATTTATAGATAACCAAGCGTATAAGTCGTTGTGACTATCTTCTAACCGAAAGTCCTTTATGGTCGTTGCAATGGCTTTTCCGAGTGACTCGTAAAATATTCGTTGAAGTGTGAACGTTAGTCAATGGCTCTTGATTCCTTTGGAAGTCCCAAGTCATCGGTGGTGTCCGAAAAGTAGGGTAGAAACCACCGTTGAGCTTAGCGTTGCAGATTTTCGCTTTAGAAGCAAACAGCTCGACACGGTGTCCGGGCGTAGGTCGAAGTAGGAAAAACCTTGTCTCGCTGGTGATTTGACATCTTGAAGCCGGTTACTTTTGTGATTCAAAAGTGGGATAACCTCGTTTGAATAACCTACAAAAGTAAATCAATTTTGGTTCTGAAAGTATAAAATAGTTTGGTCCAAGATTAGACGTAGATAATAATTTAATTAAGATAATTAAGTGCAAAACTATCCGAGTCCTAAAAGAGTGGAATTTTCTTAGTCTAATATCCATTATACTCAAATTCCATCCGAGTCGGTCTACAAATAAAGCAAGTCGATAAAGAGCATCGTAGTACAAAGACTTGATTTAGACTAAAAATGTTCAAAGCAAGCATGCTGACTTAGAAAGATGAATTAATGCAATAATTCAAGTAAACTTGGATCATGAAGTTAGACATGAGTTTATGCACATAAGTGCAAGTGTTTGAACATGCGATATATCCGAGTGTTATCTAAGTGACTCGGAATTGAGTGTGAAAAGGATAAGCAAGAGTATGCTTTCCGAGTCAGTCGAATCAAGTAAGAGCAAATGCAATGGATTCAAGTAACACTAAAAAAGATGCTATATTACTCAGAAAAGTTTCTAAGACACATAAAATGACTTGTAATCAAAACCTTAGGAGATGAAGTCTTATACCCGATTCCTTGTTGGATCTCGAACAATGTATATGTAGAGTCCGAGTCTTCATCATGGATTGGCTAGGGGTTTACCTAACTATGCTTTTAAGAATGATAAAATCTATGAGGCATGCACAAAAGGTAACAAAGTTATATCATCATTCAAGCCACTCAAAACTCGTATCTACATCTAAAGTACTTAAATTGCTTCATATGGATTTGTGTGGTGAAATTCCTATGAAAAGTCTTGGAGGTAAATCGTATGTACTTGTTGTTGATGATGATTTCTCACTATTTACTTGGGTGTGTTTTCTTAAAACAAGAATGAAGCATAGAATTCACTAAGCTCTATAGAAAAATTCAAGTGGAGTCTCGGACTCGGATCGAAGGATTCGAACTAACCATGGAAAGGAATTCGATTACTCAAAATTTGCAAACTTCGTGATAAGAATGGCATCTCTCACAACTTCTCTCGCACCAAGAACTCCTCAACAGAATGAAGTAGTGGAGAGAAAGAATAGAACTCTTGAAGAAATAGGAAGGACTATGATGATTAAAAATGATCTACCTTACCATTTCTAGGCCGAGGTAATCAACATAGCAAATTACACACTCAACCGATGCCTCATCGGACCTATCTTGAAGAAAACACCCTACGAGCTTTACAAAGGGAAGACACCCAACATCTCCTACTTTAAACCATTCGGGTGTAAGTTCTTTGTCCACAACAATGGTAAAGAGCATCTTAAATTTGATGCTAGGTTAGATGAAGGTATATTTCGGGTTATTCATCTCATAGCAAAGCTTATCAAGTTTTTAACAAAAGAACTAACAAAGTGGAAGAAAGTATCCACATTGTCTTTGATGAAATTGATCTTGGTAGGATAAGTGAGTCCACATTCTCGGATCGCACACTCAACAAAGATGAAGACTACCTTATCGACGCCGAGCTCAAAAAGAGTCAAAACAAAATTAGTGAGGCAACTTAGAATGGAGCAACTCGTAACCTTATGACTCGGACCAAACAAACTCAAGAGCCAGGTCGGAATACTAAATAACAAGCCAA
Organism: Talinum fruticosum; assembly: GCA_021018815.1. Classification (NCBI taxonomy): domain Eukaryota; kingdom Viridiplantae; phylum Streptophyta; class Magnoliopsida; order Caryophyllales; family Talinaceae; genus Talinum; species Talinum fruticosum. The sequence goes on from JAITYX010000040.1 coordinate 4,880,177, forward strand.
TGAGACTCAGTAAGATCAACCAACCGAAGATCAACTTGGTCAACCAACAAACCTGGTAAATCAAAGGAAAGGTAAAGCTTTCAAATATGCATCCAGCCACCCACCTAAAAACATACTTTCCGACATCATTAGTGGGTTAAGAACTCGATCTCTTTGCATAATCTATGTGCATTTTCTCGCATTCATATCATTAATAGAACCCAAAAAGGCACTAGAAGCCCTAACTGAACCTGAATGGGTAGAGGCCATGAAAGAAAAGCTTAATCAATTTGAAAGAAACCAAGTCTAGACTCGACCAAACGACCATCTAACCACCTAGTCATAGGAACCAAATGGGTTTTTAAGAACAAACTGGATGAGGAAGGGTTGGTAGTCGAAATAAGGCTAGACTTGTTACCCGTGGTTATAATCAAGAAGAAGAAATTGATTGTGGGGAAACCTTTACACTTGTTACTAGGACTCGAGGCAATCGGAATCTCGTTGGCATTTGCATCTAGCATGACTATCAAACTTTATCAAATAGATGTCAAGTGTGCTTTTCTAAATGGTTTCATTCAAGAAGAAGTCTATGTTGAACAACCCCTGGATTTGAAAACTCAGAATTTCCAAACTATGTTTTTAAATTTCAAAAAGCTTTATATGGTCTTAAACAAGCTCCCGGAGCTTGGTATGAAAGACTAAGCAGTTTCTTGGTTGAAAATGATTTCAAAAGAGGTCAGATTGACAAAACTTTTTTCATAAAAACCAAGGGGAAAGATTTTCTTATTGCTGAGATCTATGTTGATGATATTATTTTTGAGCTACTAATGAAACTCTCGTCAAGAGTTTTCTCGAGTTAATGAGATAGGAGTTCTAAATGAGTATGATGGGAGAACTCAACTTTTGTCTTGGTCTACAAATCAAACAAGACAAGGATGGCATATATGTCCATCAATCCAAGTATACCAAGGAGCTTTTGAAAAAGTACAAACTACAAAATGTGAAGCATATAGCAACACCTACGAGTAGCAGTTTAAAACCGGACTCGGATGAGAAAGGTAAAGTTGTCGATCGAAACTCTATAGTATGATCGGATCTCTACTTTATCTCACATCAAGTAGTCCGGATATCATGTTCACTGTCTCGCCTTTATGCAAGATTTCAAGCTAATCCAAAAGAATCACATCTCACTACAGATGAAGAGAATTTTCACATATCTTGCGGGGACTCGTAATCTTGGTCTACGGTTTTGAAAAGACTCGGAACCGACTCTCACCGGATACTCGGATGCTGATTATGCTGGATGCAAAGTTGTTAGAAGGAGCACATCAGGAGCATGCCAATTTCTAAGTCAATCCCTCATCTCATGGCAGTCAAAGAAACAAAATTCTATTGCTCTATCAATCGCCGAAGCCAAGTACATTATTGGTGGAGCTTGTTGTGCTCGGATTTTGTGGATCAAGCAACGATTTGAAGGATCTAGGGCTATCATTTAAATCTATCCCAATCAAGTGTGACAATTAGACTGCAAACAAAGAATATTGAGGTCAGGTATCGTTTTCGAGAGACCATTCTGAGAAAGGTGATATTGAACTTCAATTCATTTCTACGAAATTTCGATTAGTCGATATTTTCACTAAGCCCGCTTAGTGAGGATAAGTTTTGTTTTATTAGGAATGAGCTTAGTATGATTAATGCATGATTATGTGATTTATTTATCCTTGCATAATTATGTGTTATATGTTTTTTTAATAACAAATAGGTCATTTGATCGAGTGAAACCGAGCTATGAGTTATTAGGTCTCCGAGTGTTCCGAGTCACTCGTAAAACTTACTGGGTCAAACTCAGCTTTGAGCAATATGGACATCAAACTTCCGGAATTATCTCTAGATAAATGGAGAATTTCATAAATATTTTCGAAAAGTCTTTCTTCTTTCTCTCTCTCTCTACCACGCGTTTCGATAAGAGAAATCTAGCCGTTGGAAGAAAGCTCCTAGAATTCTAGCCGTTGAAGAGTAGAAAGTCACACCTGTCCGAGATTGCCGTTAGAGCTTCAGGTCGGACCAAAGGCCAACAAGTCATTTCTATTCGCTATATATAGCATCCCTTTATGTTCACCTCGCTACTTTACTCACTTCTTTCTTACTCTCCACTCTAAGAATTCTTGCTCACTCGCATTCTAAGCGTTCTCTCTCTCTTTGCTCTCTTGTGTCCTCTCTGTTTTTCAAAAATCTCACCATGCCTAAAAGAAGTTTAGCACCTGATTAATTTGGGTCCGCTACCAAAAGCCCCGCACCAAAACTCCTCAAGAGGGTACCTTCAACCCCTCGAAAATCTTTGTCACCCAACACTTTAATATCCATAATTATTTGTGCTTCCAACTCCTCAAATTCCGCCAAACCACATCGTTTTCGTGGTTAAAACACATTCAGGACACTAGATTCTACAATTATTTGTGCTTTAGTGATTTCATCTATCCAAGCACTCGTCGTCGAGTTCTATTTAAACATGTCCCATTCCGAGGGTGTCATCACCTCAAAAGTCCTAGGGAAGGCCGTTCGCATTACCCTCCCTCTCCTTCGTAAACTTTTTAAAGTTTCTTTTCTCTTTCTCAACTCTAATCCTATTCCTTTTATGGAAGTCACATATGATTTCTTTGAAAAATACGCCAAAGAAGTACCCGAGTCATGAAAGAACCTTTTTATGACTCGGATGAAATCCGAGGCAAGGTCGCTTTGTTTCATTCTCGATGAGAACCTTCTTTTCTCATCATTCTAGCAAGGAGAATCCTAACTCCAAGATTCTCAAATCCTTATTTGACATTCTAGAGGGCTACAATGTAGACCTGTTTCCTTTCATTATTGAGTAGATGGCCTCCGTGCTAACTAAGTCTAAAAATCCGCTCCTTTTCCCTTCGGAACTCTCTTAATGTTTGTTTTCAAATAGTTCAAGATTACCCCGCCCTTAAATCCAAATGCCGTTTCGAGGCTGCCATTGTGGTTGGCGTAAAGGAGCTTCGGGCTACGGATACCAAGAAGTCAAGCCTGGTGTTTGGGTCCATAGGTCCGAGTTGAAACCTTCTTCACCCCCTCCTACTCACACTCGGACTCTTCTACCACTTCCTCCTCCCTCTCGCTGGTCCCTCTACTATTCAACCACCTCCTTCACCTCTCTATCGCTATGTTTACCGTATGGGTAGACAAAATTTCTTCCGTGTCCGAAAAACTTTGAGACACTCTCCACTCTCCACTCTCTCAAAAATGTCCTTTAAGACCTAATTATCAACCACATGACCGGCCAGTCTCGGATCCGGGAGAACAACGATCTTTTGATCAAGCTCAAGGGCATCATGAACGAGTAGCGCGAGCAGCTCCAACTTCTTCGAGAACGTAGATCCAGTGGCTACCTAGGACCTAGAAACTTCAGATAGTTATGACGAGTCTTCCAGCCTAGCCAAGACTAACTCGGCTAAGGTAGAAGAAGAAGCTGAAGCAGCCTAGCCTCGAGAAGGAGAAGGAAGAGGAGAAAGAAAAAGAAGAGGCTCTCGAACCAAAATCGATCTCCTTAGATCTCGATCTAAGTGGGTTAAAAGAATATGGGGATGTTGGTCAGTCCACAGCTGCTAAGTCATAAGCACCACCCTCGGTAGTGTTCCGGGAGGATGAGCATGAAGAAGATATACCTCTAGCACATAGAACAAGGACGGAACAACTTCTGGACATCCCTCTACTGCTGTCGTCGCGATTATCCACCTCCTCCCAAGCATATCAGCACCGGCGTATTGCCCGTCCATCCTCCTCTCGACAAGCATGCCTCCTCCTCTTAATTTTTTTGGTCTAACATCACTTGTAATTTTTTTTTTTTTTTTGCTATTTTCTTCCCTCTTTTTGATGTTGTGTTTAGGGGAGCTCACCCACCCTCTATTTCTTTTAGCAATGAACGAATATTCTTTTACGAACGGACTTATTTACGAGTTAGATATGTCTTCTTACTTTTCTACTCGATATAATATGTTCATTTCTTTACTCCGATTTATTTTCCACATAACTGTTATGAGTGATGTTATGATCTGAAATACATTTTATAAGTATGGAATGCCTTTCATCCGTCACTCTTCGCACCGATATGTTACGATCATTAAAAATGAAAACTCATGTCTCGCACTAACAACTTTCTATTTAAGTGTGGAATGCCTTTCATCAAAAGGGGGAGATTGAAGACTCGGTTTCTAACTCAAGTCATTGTAAGTATTACATGAAGACAAAGGTATAAATCCTATCAATCTTAAGTTTTCATTTCAAGTCATTCCGAGTACTATAGAAACTCGTGTGTAAGTTTTTATTACTGTTACGACCGACTAGAAACAACCTTATTGCATATCTCCTACATTGATGTTTCTAACTCACTCAAACATCACACACAACCATCGCATGATCAAATAATTTCACTAACACACTTTCTCCGAGCATTGACTTTGTATTTCAACGCAAAAAGAATTACAACATTAATTCTTTATTCCGAGTCGGTTTATTTCCTAGAGAATTATTTGATCGCATCAAGTTGTTATACTCGATATTTTTACTCTCTCTAGTTGATCATCCTTAGGATTGGCTCGGATGGAATTTGAGTAAATTAAATATTAGACTCGGAAAATTCAATTCTTCTAGGCCAAAGATAATTAAGCATTTAATTGTTCTAATTTAATTATTATCTATGCCTAATCTTAGACCAAAATATTTTATTCTTTGAGAACCAATATGGTTTACTTTTGTAGGTTATTCAAACGCGGTTAACTCATTTTTGAAATACAAAAGTAACCGACTTCTAGCTGTCAACCATCCGTAGACAAATTTTACCTACTTCAGGACATGGCTCGGACACTCGTGTCGGGGTTGTTTGTTTTTAAAACTGGAAAACTCCAACTCTAGGCTTAACAGCTTGTTTCCACCGCAACTTTTGGTCACCACCAAGTGAATGGACCATCTTTTGGAGCCAAGAGTTGTTCCACAACATTCACATCCCAACGGATCTTTTTTAATGACTCGGAAGACCCGTTACTAATGGCTAGTGAAGAGTTTTGTCCGAACAAAGACTCAACGGTCACTCTGCCTGGTTGGATATTAAAAGAAGCCACCTCACAAGACTAGAAGATTACTGAACATTATTGTTGAACACATTACTTGAGCTGAACTTATTGTTCTCATTCTTATTCAATCCTCTATTTATAACTCCTAGTCTGCATTTAATATTTTTTGAGTTGTAAAGAAAGTCTTGTAATCAATCACATTCTTTTGTTATTTTTTGAGTAAGGTCCCTTGATCGAGCTGTAAGGGTTAACTCAGCTCAATTGTGGCTTATTGTAAAGGTTACTTCAGCAAGAAGTACTAGATCGGATAAGGTAACTTCTAAGTTAAGGGAAACCTTGTAAGGAATTATTTACTGGAGCAATTCTGGTAGAGTCAGTCCTTGTATTTTGTGGAGTCAAAACAGTGGATTTGACTTGGTGCTTCGATTAGCACTGTCCGTGGTTTTCTCGCCTCGGGAGGGTTTCCACATAAATCTGTGTTAGCACTTTTCTAAGTCCAATCTAGACTCGGAATGTGCTATTTAGCTGATTTGTCACAAAAATCATTTAATTTTCTCCATCACCCTATTCACCCCCTCTAGGGTGACTTAGACTCTCCATGAGCAAACCTTCATAGGTTGATGACCCGCACAATGATAAGTGGTCTATTGCTGTTCAAGGGAAGAGGCACATTACTGGTACGTGAATTTTGTAAAAAATCATTGTTCGATAAGGGTTAAAAGGACTAAGCTTTTTCGGGTAATGGTTTTAGTGGATAATTGTTGCTTAACGCTTTTCTCTATTTTAGTCGCTAATCTTGGCTCCTGGTTCTCAATAAGGAATTTTTCTATATAAATTCAGATGAAGCAATTTTTACTACAAAGATCCTTGTTGAGAAGCGAGAGCGAGAATAGGGACCAAATGTTAGCATTGATGTCAATTTCTAATTTACGATCCTTCTATGTTTGATATGTTTCTTGCGCATAAGTTGTTGCTTAACGTTTTCTTCATTTTTTATGTGGACAAGAACTCCAAGCAATATATTCATGAGAGGAGCACCACTTTAGGACAATTGTTGGTGAGATGTCCTGTTTGTGTATTCCTTTTCAGTACTTATGTTAAAAAAATCCACCTCTTTCTCTTAAAACTTTGTGGTTTAAATGATTTCAATATTTATGTCAAATGGTTCATCTCTATTTGCCCAAATTTATGCTTTCTATTAAATTGAGTTATGTGCTTGTCTTTATGAATATATTGCTTTCTTGGAGTTTGAGCATTGGTAGCGTGAGCAGGAAATATGATGTATATATGTTGCCCACGTTACCAATACAATAACTCTAAGCAAGCAATATCGTCATAAAGACAATCACAAAACTAAATCTACTACAAAAGCATGAATTTGAGTGAATAGAGATTTCCCTTTGACATAAACATTGAAATCCTTTTATACAACAATATTTGAAGACGAGAGATGAACCATTTGACATAAATACTGAAAAACAAGTACTCTTTGAATTATATTTCACATCATTGTAATATATTCTTTGCTGGAACTTATTGTGTAATATGGAATTGTTTTGTCGAACTTGTTAAAGATGGAACTTGTTGTCGTTATAGTAATCTGGGAAATTTTTGTAATATTAGACCAAAAGAGGTTGTTGATGGTTGTTGTGTAAGTTGTGAAGTATTTTGTACTCGTATTTTGTCCAGAGGGTACAGAAAACAAAAAAATTATAGAAAAAAAATCAAACCGATGACGACGCTTCTTACCTAAGAATCGTCGTCATATGTCCTGGCCTAACATTTTAGCATAACGAGGGGATTTGTGCCGGGACGTATGACGACGACTCTTAAGCAAGAACCGTCGTCATATGTTAACCTATTGCTATGGTTCTTCCGAAAGATGCCTACATAAACCAACGACCACATTGATGACGCTAGATAACCGTAGTTAAAGGTTGTTTTAAGCCGTAGTTAAAAGTGGTTCCTATAGTAGTGTGGAAATACGACTTTTCCCATTTGCTTTCCTTTCATCTCTTTACTCTCACTTACTCTCGGTGCTCTGTTTCGAGTTCTAGATCCGGGTCTCTATCTCGCTTCCTCTTGCTTCCGGTTAAGGCCTCCCACCGGTTCTCGGCCTCTTGAACTCTCTTTCTCTCTCGCCTTCCTTTGTTTTAGGTTTTGGATTTGGTTTCTCTAGCTTTCTCTTCTCTACTCCTCTCCTTAGTCTTGCTCGTTCTCGCTCCCCTGGTCGTCGTTCCTATTCGTGACCTCCCTCTTTCTCACTTTATTCCTCCTCATTATGCTAGGCTCCCATTCTCTTCGTTTCCTCTCTCGATCTCTTGCTTTTGCTTCGTAATCCCTTTCTCTCCCTTGCTTTCACATGTCATTGTTCCTTTTCTTTTGCTTTCGGTTCTCTCTCTCAATTATACCCTCCATGTTATACTCTTCCTCTCGTTTCCCTATCTGCTCTTTGTTCTTCCTTCTACCTTCCTCATCTTATTTTTACTTAAGTTCTCTCCCTCATCACCTCCCGGCAATGGTGCCTCGTTTTTTATTGGATCCACTTACTCTTCTTCTTAGTGTAGGAACCATGACCCCATGCGCCCGCCTTCGTTTAAGGAAGGGGTACCACGATTTAGAACCAAGCATCCCCACGAACTGGCATAGGTTTTTTAATTTTATTTTCTTTTTTAAGATGAAATAAATTTAGGATTTTGAAGATCGATTTTGAAAGAGAGGTTATGAACCTCTTATTTGGATTTCTAATTTATTTAAATTAAGTTGAAATTAAATAAGATTTCAATGGCAGTTTTATAAATTATTTTACTTTCAAAATAAAGAAAATTATGGGTTCTGTTTGTACCGTGAGGCTTTAGGGCCAAACTAGTCCGAAAACATCGGTTTGGACTCGAGCCTCTCCTACCGACCACTCAATGCGGGTAGCGGCCTACACCTAGTGGTCGGCACCACGACTAAGGAAATTAGCCTCGGCCTTTAGCCCGGCTAGCAGATTTAGAATTCCTTTTTTTATCATTTAGTAAGAAAAAGTCGAGAAGCAATTAGATAAAAATAAATCGAAAATAAGAATAGCCAGTGAGTTTTTAGGAATGAGAAACTAACAAAAATAAATAAATGCTCTTCCAATCTTAGCATGAGAAAACTAAGTTTAAAGAGGTTAAAAAAGTGACTCCATCAATCTAGAATTAAGAATTGGATTTGGGGCGTGGGAATGAAATGGACGGATAAGCCCTTCCATTTCGCCCTTCAAACGACGGCCATTAGTAGTTTGAGTAATGAAACTAAATAACGCATCAAACACAAGCAAACATGCGGTACGAAATTGAAAGCAACCCAAACATGATAAAAGAAAGCAATAAAAAGCAAATAAAAGAAAAACAATACAAGAAAACAATAACGAAATGCAAAGAAAAGAAAAGCGGAAAGAAAAGAAAGCGAGAAATTAAAAGATTACAACGGACGGGCAGAATTTAATGTGATACAACTTTTTCTCCACAATACGGAAAGCAGTAAAAACATGAAATAAATAAATAAGCTGTTGTAAAAGTCGAATTGATGCCCTCAAGTTCTCCCACCTGTTAATCTGGATCTCAAATCTAGATCTAGTGATGCGATGGTGGCGAACTAAAGGGTCTTTTCTGTGAGTTTTTTAAAGATAAATAGGTAGAAAGTTGAATGATGAAGTTTTTCAGGTTCTAATGTGGTGAGGATGGAGAGTCGAATAGGAACAGACTGAAAAGGGACAAAGAGATAAGAATACAAAAGGGAGTATTCGAGTAGCTCTTAATCAGGTTTTAGCAGCGTAGCTCTAAAGAATGATCCGTACGCAGAATGAGAGCGTAAGCTCTCTATTTATAGGGAGAGGCTAGGTCACGAATTGACCTAGGGTTTTAATTCAACCAGCTATCCAAGCTGAACCGTAATCAACTGGAATGATAACAAAAAATCGGGCTAGAAAATAAAGGGATAAAACCAGATAGAACTGGATCCCAGGGGTTGTGGGTGCTTGCCATACGGTACCATTTTGGGGTCTTGAGCTCCTTTAGTGCTGCAACGGGATTCTCGGGACAAAACGCAGCGTTTCAAGGCAAAATGAATCAGGTTGGAGGGACCGACCACGACGTCGTTCTAAGGAGGAAGCTCATTGTCTCGGATACACTATGATAGAGCAAAACACAACGTTTATGCTTTGATCATGAACCGCGACGTCGGACGTTGTTTTGATGTCTTCAATTCCGTGCCGGGAGGGCCACCGGTGAAACACAGTATTTTTAGCCTAGAATTTCCTTGTATGCGACGTTGGACATCCGTTGACTCGAAGGTTTGACCTGGGCTTGGACCATTTGAAAGAGAAGGATTTTTGGACCGACCCAAGGCAAAAAGCTATTTATTTGGTGTTGGGGTTTTTTTATGTTTACTAGCTTCCATCTTACCAATCAAATATCGTTCATGATCTAGATCCTCAAACAGGACTCGATATTTTATCATCGGGCGAACAATATAAAATACATAATTAAAAGAGATAAGGGATGACATGTTTTAGGTGTCTACAGTTAGCCCCCACTTTGCCCAAGTGTGAAAGACGAAGGCTCAAAATATACTCTAAAGGATACTGATCTCATTTTTGTGCGTTGTTTTGAATGCTAAACATTGTGGAGCGTCCGGAACCGATTGCTCGTTGAACCTGAACTCCGAGACAAGGCATGGACTTGATCGCGACATGTGCATTTTGAAGTCCGGTGAGATGATCCCGAGCATGGCTTGATCGAGCCTAGAGCTCGGTGAATTTTGATGCTTAAACTTTGATCATTCTTGATGTAAAGCTTGGATTCATAATATCGCTGTACTAACATGCTTATTAGTGGATAATTATATTGAAAAAAGTTTAGTGTTTTACGTGAATAATTCAATCAAAAATAGATTGAAAATTTGATCTTTAAAAGCTGATATAGGTGGGTCCAAAAGCTCCACTTACATGCACATGATGCCAAGAAGTGACATGCCACGACTGTTGGGACTTCACAAGGTAGGCCACCAGCTAAGGCTGCCGTTGTGGGACGCCACCAGCTAAGGCTGCCGTTGTGGGATGCCACCATGCCTCATGGTCGACGTTGGCCAGCGTTTGGCAGGCCGTGCCCTGGCGTGCTTTATCGGATTCCCATGGTCTCCTCATGGTCATACATGATTGGCTTGCCTTAGTCGAATGTGTCTATAAAAGGGCGATCTTAGTTTGTTCATTTTACACACTTCACTTACTCCTCTCTTGTTTGCTCTCGCTTTGCTCTTGTTGTACTTTTGGTTTTGCTCCGCGAATTCAAGTTATCTCTTCAAATATGTCTAGAAGAAAGGCTCACTGTATTGGAAGGACAAGGCCGAGAAGTTGGTCCACGACAACTTCTTAGAGTGGGAATGGCGTCCTCATGAGGAACGAAGCCCAAATGATCTCTTAATGGATGCTAGAAACCACGTATTTTCTCTTGCCATTACTCCATCGGTAAGCTTGTTGGCGTAAACCTTTGTTTTTGCTCACTTAGAGTAGTAGTTGTGCTAAAAATCTTGTTGGATTTTCATCTTGCGAAAGGCTCAATTCGAAGTAGTAGAGCCATTCCAAAGTTCATGGAAACGCGCAGAGAGATAAATTATCCCCTAGAAGACGTCATGAATATCGTCGGGTTTGGTCTTCTCTTTGTTGCTCCAAGTCAACTTTGAGACAAGAAAGAATGGGATCCCATCGGGGATATTAGTGAGCGCCTTTTGGATACCACTAACTCTTTTCATCTCGCTTTGAGGAGATGACCATTACACCTTTGGTCCCATGGCTAGTAGATTTCCTTGGGAAAAGTTCTTCAAATACACCATCCTTTTTATGCTTTAGAGGATGTTGGGTTTCGAACTCGACACAATCCTCAACAACAAGTCCGTGTTGTTCTTGCTCTGTTCCTAAGCACTTCCCTCTTTTCCGACCAAGCCTCAAAAGTGCATGTTCACTATTTGGTGAACTTAGTGGACCTTGATAGAATAAAGGAGCTTAACTGGGGTGCACCCACGTATACTTGCATCATAAGGGGTCTTCGTGCCGATATGAGACATACTAAACCCGAGAAGGACTTGACAAATTATCATCTATTATGTGACATATAGAAGATCATTAAGGTATTGTAACACCCCAAAGACTACCCTAGGAGTATTACATCGCCGAGTTCCTCACAAACAATTCCTAAGGCTCGATAAGGTGATTTCTCATTTGGTTTTGAAATTTTCTAAAAATTTTGGCGAGTTCCGTTTGAAATATGGCCTAACCCAAGCTCAAAGCCTTAAAAACCTACATAAAAATCACAAAAATACTTAGCGAGCCACACCCTCGAGTACAAGATTCAATGGCCACACGCCAAAGTATATTCACAACCACAAAACCATATCCCAAACCGAGTTACAATCCTAGTTACAAAATAAGTTACAACCGCTTAGGAGCAAAATTGCCAAGGATGGAAATTCCTAGCTGATCATAGCTACTAGTTCGGGTCTCTCGTGCATACATTCAACTTTGCTATACATTATTTCTTATTTACATAAGTAACCCAATATGTACAACATGCTAAACCATAAAGCATATACAACCAAGCTTCAGTCATGACCACCACTAAAACAAGCATTTTAGTCGTGGAGGAGGTAAAACAACCATCTATAGGGGTATCTCGCAACTGGGGAGGGAGAATTTGTGGGGGTGAGCACCAATCCTCTCACGGAGAGTCTTACACTCTTCAAACGGAAATTCTTTACACATACTAATGATAATAATAAAATTTGTAGAAGTATAGTAACGTAATTCAAATCTAGATACTTTTAAATGAAATCCCTTGCAGCTTAAAGATCATAATATTTCAACAATTTGAAACACGGTTTTACAATCATTAACAATTCTTTTAGAACCGAGTCAACTTTCTAGGCTCTATGGACTCGAACTAGCACTTCATAGTTTCTTTTGGCACGACCCCGAATAGAGGCTCCCGGGACCTATCTTTTAGGAATTTCTAATCGGGCATCCCGATACACCAGGACCTCTGTTAGAACCCTTCCCTCGATGTTTCCGGTCAAGCATCCTTACCAATGAGGACCCCAGTTAGAATCCTTTGTATGCTAAACGATCATGGCCAAGTCAATTTAAAAACAAGAAAAATACATTCATTAAGCTATTTCTAACAGACATCCTCAAATTAGTTTACACACTAGAAGGTATAGCACCATATGCCACCTTTCCAAATTCAGTTTCTCAATCAAATTCACTTCTTTAAACATTTTCACATTTGAAAGGCAATTATCCTATTACCTTCCTTTATACGTAATCAATGATTGCTTCATTTGTTTCTCGGGTCCATCAATAATTCCCAATTGTCATGAGATGTCACTAGCAAGCTCAACTACTCCCATTACCTTCCTTTAACTTATCTCTTTCATTGACTTAATTCCATTCAAGATGTAACAATTATAATCGAGTCACAAACTATTACAGACTTAACTCAAATAAATCACCAATTCTCTACTTTTAAACCTCAATTCTACATTAGTCAAGATGACTCCATACTTTCTCTTTATACTCTAAATCGTTGTTTCCCAATATTGATAATCACTTCTCAATGTAGGAAATTCAGGAAATCCCTAAAGCTTAATTAACTCATAATTCGTACCTAAATCACAACTTCTTCATCCTTAATTGCTAATTGAAACTTCAATGTTACTCCTTACCTAAGCAATCTCACTCCCTCCTAATTTCTAGGTTTCCAATTTAGCCTTAAAAAATACTAAATTCCTTTAAAGTTCATAATTCAACTTTTAACAACTACAAAATTCATTTTATACATAAACATTTAATGTTCACAACAAAATTCAATTGGGTTTCAAAATTATTATTAATTTAGAGTATAAGACCACCCACCTTGAATTCTTATGGATTAAAGGTTGCGAATTTTGGATTAACCTGGTCGATCTCTTCCTTTCCTTCCTCTTCTTCGCTGCCAGTCCCGGTACACCGGTCCTCGCTATCGTGCTTCACTACCTTCTTCGTTGGAGGCTTGTTTTCATTTGCCGGTCGCGGTCTTCTTGCTCGTTTGCGACCTCTCTCTGTGACCCTCGCGTTCACTTCCTCTCTTTGGGTCTCAATTTTGCCTCCCCTTCGTGCCCCTTGCTGCTTTCCCCGCGTTCGCCGGCCGCCATTCCTTCGTTCGCCGTTTAGTTCGCCGGCGTCCGGCCTCTTTTCCTTGCTCTCGCACTCGCTCTCTCTCTCTCTCTCTCTCTCTCTCTCTCTTTCTCTGTTCTCCCTCTCCTTTGCCTCTCTCTCATTCCCCTACTTTTATTTCAGTTCCCCATTTTCTCTGTTTTTGTTGGGCTTCTTCCTTTCCCCGAGCCTTGTCCTCCCCTCTTTTCACTTAATCTCCTTCCTCTCTTTTTCCCTTTTGTTGTGGCTTCACTAGATAATGCCAGCGACAACCCCACTATCCACTAATCTCATCTCGGTCTAACCCATGTAATCCAACCCTTTTCTTTCCTTTTTTTTTTTTGTTTTAGTTAGGCTTATCTTATGCAGCAAAAATAGAAATAGCCAACATAATTGGTCTTGGGTTTTATTTACTCGGTCCGAGTTGGAGTCGGAGGAAATAATATAATCCCTTAATTATTTAATTTAATTTAATCCTATAATTAACCTATTTAAAATCATGGGTCTCGGAGGTATGTTTTATTTCTTCATCTATTTCGGATATATTCTCATCTTGTATGGATAAAAATCTCACTTGTTTTGTGAAAATTATAGCTGTGGTTGTACGAATATTTCCTGTGCCTTTCGCTCGGCTCAAGAAATCATCCTACATTTTCGGCCTCTGTATCATAAGCAAAAATCTATCTTCAACAACCTAAAGATCATGGCGTAGGCTTCTTGAGGTCCGCTCTCAACCGTGTAACGTCGATACGTCATTTTCAAGCTCTTAAATTTTCCTCAAAATACACCCCAAAAACTTTTTCTTCACTACCATCTTGGTGCCCGTGCCAACAGACTCGTGGTGGGCCGGTGGGCATGGCTGTGTTGGCCGGTGCTCGACACGAGCGGGCGTTTGGCCACCCAATTTTTGTTATTTTTTACTTTTGCTTGCTTGTCCCCTTATAAATCATATGTATGCAGGCCAATTTCCATCCTTGGGCCTAACTTCAACTCCCTCCAAGTGTAGTCATTACACGGGAGTTGAACAAGAGAACGATCTTGTTCGAAGATCTTTTGGGTTCTCGCTGGTACCTTGGCGAATGAGTCACAACTCAAATCCGCTTCAACACATGTGCTCCGTTCGTTCCTTAATATCATCCTCGGACCATGTTCTACTTCCGCTCCCTTTCCCAAGAAGAGCAAGAGGAAGTGACCACCAGGTGTCCTTATATCCAATTTTTAAATTTTTACACATCCTATGTATACCATTCACGATGAATTATGATCTGATTGGTGAGCTTTAATTTCTTTCTCCTTTTGTAGTTGAATTTCTTGCCTTGAAATTAACTTCACCTTTTGTAGCTTCTCCCGGAGGATATCCATATTCCATGTCTCGATGTGGATGTCTCTCATCCCGGAAATCTCCTTGTTTCATAAGAATTCTCATACATTCAAAGGAGGAGTGTGTGGGGCTTCCTCTTCCTAGAAACTGGCAAGAGGTAAGAGTTTTATGCTCTTTAATTTTAGTTGCATAGTAAAAGATTCTTACTAATTACCATTAAATCTTGTAGTATGACCGGGGCAATCTCGGATCATCTCCGTATGATTCCAATATGCCCTCAAGGGTATCCGAGACTTATTCTCTAGAAAGACTTTCCAAATCTTCCAGGTGAGTCATAGTTAGTGTAAATGTTAACTTTTTTGAGCTTTTAGTGGATGTGCTAATTGTCTGTATTACTATTGTAAAGACGTTGCTCTAGAAATTCTTCACCAAGAGGTCTCCTTGGTGCCTTAGGAGCTCAAACGCACTCATCCGGCCAACAAGCACCTTCGGGTAGAACATCTGGAGCATGCACATGCCGGTGTTCTTCACAGCGCGCACGTCATCGGAGCTCTTCCGAAGTGGGGCCTAGCTCTTCTTGGTGTAGTACATTCGATGTGGGGCCTTGGTTTTTCCGAGGAGTGTATGGATATCCGTCCTCTTCAAGCACTTGAAAGACATAGGAACCCAATTAACTTGCATCGGGGCATATTATAGTTGGCCTTCTCAAGGAGCTTCTCAATCTTGAGACCATGGAGCTAGCTCTTCTCAAGGTAGTGGAGACGGCTGGTTTTCCACATCCATCTTGGAGGACTTCAGCAACTATCTCTTTAATGATGTTTTTGATGGCGATGACTAACGGATCCCTTGTATGGTGCTCTAATTTTAATGTTTAATGTTTTGTAAAATTCTTTGACTATATGTAATGATATGAAATGCAAATATTCGATTCTAAAAATGCTTTCTTTTATTTAACATGATGCAAAAAAATCAAAGGGAAATTACAAAGACAAATCAAAAAATTTGCACTAGCCCTTATTCCCCCAAAAGAAAATAATAAAAAATGAATATGAGAATTTGTAAGTGCACGATCTGAAATAATATAGCTTGACCGAAAATGGGCCAAGGCGAGAAACAAGTAATGGTCCAAGGAGTGCTTGGGCCAAAAGAATACTGCGGACCGGCCAGTCTAGGAGGCCTAGCTGGCGCTTGCCACGAAGAAACCCAAGCATTAGTCGTCATCGGTACTGTTGACGCGAGTACAACTCTAGAGCGTGGCAATTGCTATAAATTGAACCATTACTCGAATAACGAAAATTGTCCCCGTTAAGCCGTATTTTATACGTATTTTTAGTAGTTATTGAGTTTATATTATATAGTTTATTTTATCTAATTTATTCTATTTTGTCTATTTATAGGTAATTATCGAATAAAGTGGGGAAGAGAAGAAAAGTCGTTAAAAGTGGATTTTTAGCTACCGACAAGCATCCAAGAAAATATATGAAGTCGGTCCATAAATATAATATGTAATAAAATATTTATTTTAGAATATTATATTTTAGGAAATCCTAATTGGAATAGAAAAGGAAACTTAGAAGAGAAGAAAGAGAAATAAACCCTAACTCTTTCACCCTATATATACTACTTATTATCATCATGGAGAGGAGACCTAGACCCACACACACTCACCACCTCTTTCCCTTGCTGCCCACACCCCTTCGTGACTGCTGCCGCCTGCACCTTGCTGCCGACCACCGATGCTGACCGCCCGACCACCACTGCTGCCACCTCCTGGCTCGCTGCCGTTGCTGCTTGTTCCTAGCTGCACCTTGCTGCCGCTCGCTTGCTTGCTGCTGTCTGCTGCCGGCCCACACCAACACCACCATCCATCATCATCTTCTTCATCTCCCGGGTCAAAGAAACTAATATCGGTAGTATAATTTAGTTTTGTAATTTTTATTAGAAAAGATTGAGTTTTTATTGATAGATTAATACTAAAGATGCTAGTTTTATTTAGTTTACATGTTTTAAATTACATGATGTGTGAGTAGTTTTTCTTATACTTAGTATAATCTCATTGAAGCCATGTTAAATTATTTATTTTGAAACAAAGTTTTGATTTTTATTGTCTTATTGATTTGATCCATGATTCTATGATAATTTGTGTTTAATATTTATGAATTTATGTCTAATTAATTAGAGTGCACGCTATTTAGTTTTATATAAATTCATGTGATAGTTTAGAGGGTTTAAGTACGTAATTGCTTGATCTTTTAGACATAAGTATCACCCTAGTTAATCATGGATGGCTCATACCCATCTCTTTTAATTAGGAAATTATCATAGATCCTTCTTAAATCAATTTGCTAGTAGATTGGTTATTAGGTGCTAGATGATGTTTTTCTAATACTTAATGCTCTAATTTGATTAAATTCTAGTGCTAGTGCTAGGGTTATCAATATTAGTAGGGTTTATATTAGGGCTAGGCCTAAGTAAACTAATAACTAAGGAAAAACGGGGAAGATCCGCTAGTGGTTGTCTTCTACAGTTTAGCTCATGGGTAGATCAATTTGTGTGTTAATGATAAATAATAATTTGCATGGTGGATATAGATTATACTAAGTGTTTTTATAAATTTGCTATCTTTGATAATTATTTGTTTGCTTTTTAGTTATTTTCTTTAGTTTGTCAATTTTTATTTATAAATATATAGTCTTTTATTATTAATTTCGTTACCCCCTTAAAGATCAGTATTTTAGGTTAGTTTTAGTAATTTTATTTTAATTTAATTTTGAGTCTTTATATATTTTAATTTTCAGAATTAATTTTCTGTTAGTGTTTATTATTTTTGAGTCAGTTTGTTAGAAATTAGTTTTAAAATAGTTTCTTTTGTTATTTTTCTTGTTTTATTTTCTTTTAGGGTTTAGATAGAGTCCTAGTTTGCTGTGATTAAATTTTAGAATTTTTGGAAATAATTTGATATTTTTTCAGATTTAATTCTTGAATTTAATTACTGCAGGTTTTTAATAAAATAAATTCGTAAATTAGATTTTAAATTTTGTTTTTATATTTTTAGGGTCTGGTTAGGTTTAGAAAATTAGTATTATTATTCTGGGTAATTTGTGTATTTATTTTCGTAATTATTTTAGTGCAGAATTTTACTTATTTAATTTTCTGTTTTAGAATTTGTTTATTTTCTACTTTAGTTTTCTGTTTTAATTATTCTAAAAAATATACAAAAATATTTCTGGGTTATTGTAGTTTTATTATTCTGTATAAATTATTTATTTAGTTATTAGATAATTTTCTATGAATTTTAGTTATTGATTTTAATTTATATTTTCTATTTTGTTTTTAAGAGTAGTAAATTTAATTAGATTAAAACTTGCATGTTATTATATCTTTCCTCGTGGATTCGATCCCTACTTGCCCTTGCTATATTGTTTATTATAAGTTTAAGTAGTGGTTTAATTTGTTGTCTGTACGACAAGCTTAACAAATTTTGGCGCCGTTGCCTGGGAAAGAAAATAATAGTTGTTAGTTTTATTTATTTTAGATTTACTACTTTTATTACATCTTTGTAACTTTAATAGTTTGTTTTCATAGTTTTGTTTTTTTAGTGCTTTTTTTATTTTGAAAAGGAGTATACATTTGACGAAGTTGAAAGCCAAGTAAGTGTTTCGATTTTGTTTACGTAAGTTCTAAAATTATTGAGATGACTACCTTACGTGAACTTGCTGCACCTAACTTGGATACACAACTTTTACCTATCTCATATCCTGCATTGGACCGACCTCTAAAACCGAACTCCGGATTTTTAAATATGTTACCTAAATTTCATGGACTGCACTGGTGAGGACCCATATCGTCATATCAATGAGTTTATTATTACATGTTCCACTATGCAATTTGAGGGAATCACCCAAGACCAAATTAAGTTGAGAGCCTTTCCCTTTTCGCTTCAGGATAAGGCTAAAGATTGGTTTTATTACTTACCACCTGCAACATTCACTACATGGACCCAAGTTCATACAAGCATTTTTAGAGAAATTTTTTCCTACATCTAGGATAGGGTCCATTAGAAAGGAAATTTGTGGTATTAAACAGATGATTGGGGAGAGTTTTTCCGAATATTGGGAGCGTTTTAATAAATTATGTGCTAGTTGTCCCCAACATCAAATTCCTGAGCATTTATTGATTCAATATTTTTATGAAGGTTTATTGCCAATAGGTAGAAATATGGTAGATGTTGCTAGTGGAGGGGCCTTGTTTAATAAGACTCCAGCTCGAGGCTAGAGAATTGTTAAATACTATGACCCAAAATACTCAACAATTTGGAATGGGAGATACCCAATTTAGGAATGTTAATGAGTTCAATTTAGGTCCATCTGTAGAGACCCAATTGTCCCAAATTACTGTTATGCTGAATAAATTGGTCCACAAAGAAGAAATAGTCGTTTGTAGTATTTGCTATTTAAAGGGTCATGTTGCTAATTCATGCCCTACACAACAAAGAGGGCATGTGAATGCTATTTTTTCCAACCAAGGTCGAATGAATTATAACATATTCTCAAACACTTATGAAGAATGGAGTGATTACTCTAACCTTAGGTATGAATTTGAAGAAAACCCCTAGAATTTGATCAATCCATTGCTCATGACAAAACTAATTATCTTTTAGAGCAAATCATTACGAAGATGGATGACCAGAAAAAGGAGACTGACCTTAGGTTCCAAAACTTAGAGATGACCATAAAGCGGGTTCAAGAGAAACAGATTGCCAATGATATCATGCTTAGTAACCTGCAAGCCCAAATGCAATCTCAACCTTTCCAAGATCCAAAAGAAAATGTGAGTGTCTTAACACTTAATAGTGGGAAAGAGTTAGAGGAACCTACGAAAAACATAGAGGTAGAGCCAAAATTAGAAGTCATGGAATCTGAACTTGACCAAAATAAAGATAAGGCCTCTAATGCTCGAGGCAATAGGTGAAAATAAGAAAGATATTTACAAGCCTATCCCACCTTTCCCTAGTAGACTAATAAGCACAACTCCTACAATAGATGAGGCAATTGAAGATATCATAGAAATATCTAGGAAGGCGAAATCAACATTCCTCTTCTAGATACCATGAAACGGGAACCTCGTTATGCTAAGTTCCTTAAAGATCTATTCACGAACAAATTAAAATTGAAAAGGAACAACAAGGTAAGTGTGGGGGATAATACATCTGCTCTTTTCCGAAAGAAATCTCTAACTAATTGCAAGTATGCAGGAGACCGGATCAATTTAGTGTGGGAAATGCAACTGAATGATCCTTGAGCTACAAAGGTGTCGAGCCAAAGACGGTAAACAAAGGCGCTGGTTGGGAGGCAACCCAACATTTTCGAGGAAGTTTCTATAATTTTTACTTTAATTTTATTTTTATTTAGCATGCATTAGGGACAATGCATGAATTAAGTGTGGGGAGTGCATCCTGCATTTTAATTTTATGCATTTATCTTTATTACATTTTAATTTTATGCATTTATCTTTATCTTATTTTTGAAAAAAAAAAATTTCTTGTAAAGAAATGCATGAACATGAATATATGCAAGGTTAACTTGCTTAAATTTTTCTGTTTCTAATTTTTCTTTCCCTTTAAAAGTGAGAATTTTGAACATGTTAATTGTCATTCGAGTTGTTTGAGTTGATCCTCATATATTTCTTCAATTAGTGACAATCATAATTTTTCTGTCGATTTGATCATGTTATATGATCGTGATAGAGGCAAATTGACTTAAACCGTTCACCTAGACTACTGAACTTAGCATATTGACTCATTAAAACTTTGATTTTTCTTGTTTTGCCTACAAAAAAAAAAAAAAAAAAAAAAAAAAAAAAAATTGTTAGTTTACCAACATGGGTCGGAGTTGGTGGCTCGGCGCCATTTCCCCTTAAGTTTAGGTCTCAAGTTGAGCCTTATGAATGGAGTAACCCATGCTGGGAGAGTCATGCCCCTTTTAGGCCGATCAATGGCTCGAACCATACTAACGGAAAAAAAAAAAAAAAGAAAAAAAAGAGTATTAACTCCAGCACCTCTGTTTGGGTGAGTGGGAGACAGGGAGTGTTATATTTCTAAGACCCTATATGGGCCTCGAATATGTGCTTGAATGGAGTTTTATATATATATATATATAATTGAAAAAAAAAAAAAAGGTTTGCAAAACAAGTTTATTATCGATTTTTAGTGAGTTATCTGCTGATTCGGTGTCTCTATAACCATACTGCACCTTAATTTTTCCCATCCTAAAAAGTTTTAGACCTCTTGACCGGAATGTACATGTTTGAAAAATATGGATAAATTTTTGATTGTTGCTTAATTAAAAGAGATATTGTGAGGCTGATGAATAAACTCTCGATGGCAATGAAATGTTTAGTTCTTCACTTGCTTGGGAAAGACAAAAAAAAAAATTTCATCAAACTATTTTTGAAAGCAAGGCAAACTTAGTGCATACTTTATGTTTTATGTATATCTTTATAAGAAACCATAATATTAGATCGAGTCTTAGATTTCTTTGCACGAGGACGTCCAAAGTCTAAGTGTGGGGGATTTGTTAAGCCGTATTTTATACGTATTTTTAATAGTTATTGAGTTTATATTATATAGTTTATTTTATCTAATTTATTCTATTTTGTCTATTTATAGGTAATTATCGAATAAAGTGGGGAAGAGAAGAAAAGTCGTTAAAAGTGGATTTTTAGCTACCGACAAGCATCCAAGAAAATATATGAAGTCGGTCCATAAATATAATATGTAATAAAATATTTATTTTAGAATATTATATTTTAGGAAATCCTAATTGGAATAGAAAAGGAAACTTAGAAGAGAAGAAAGAGAAATAAACCCTAACTCTTTCACCCTATATATACTACTTATTATCATCATGGAGAGGAGACCTAGACCCACACACACTCACCACCTCTTTCCCTTGCTGCCCACACCCCTTCGTGACTCGCTGCCGCTTGCACCTTGCTGCCGACCACCAGTCATGGCCGCCCAGCCACCACTGCTGCCACCTCCCGGCTCGCTGCCGTTGCTGCTTGTTCCTAGTTGCACCTTGCTTGCCGCCTTGCTTGCTGCTGCTGTCTGCTGCCAGCCCACACCAACACCACCATCCATCATCATCTTCTTCATCTCCCGGGTCAAAGAAACTAATATCGGTAGTATAATTTAGTTTTGTAATTTTTATTAGAAAAGATTGAGTTTTTATTGATAGATTAATACTAAAGATGCTAGTTTTATTTAGTTTACATGTTTTAAATTACATGATGTGTGAGTAGTTTTTCTTATACTTAGTATAATCTCATTGAAGCCATGTTAAATTATTTATTTTGAAACAAAGTTTTGATTTTTATTGTCTTATTGATTTGATCCATGATTCTATGATAATTTGTGTTTAATATTTATGAATTTATGTCTAATTAATTAGAGTGCACGCTATTTAGTTTTATATAAATTCATGTGATAGTTTAGAGGGTTTAAGTACGTAATTGCTTGATCTTTTAGACATAAGTATCACCCTAGTTAATCATGGATGGCTCATACCCATCTCTTTTAATTAGGAAATTATCATAGATCCTTCTTAAATCAATTTGCTAGTAGATTGGTTATTAGGTGCTAGATGATGTTTTTCTAATACTTAATGCTCTAATTTGATTAAATTCTAGTGCTAGTGCTAGGGTTATCAATATTAGTAGGGTTTATATTAGGGCTAGGCCTAAGTAAACTAATAACTAAGGAAAAACGGGGAAGATCCGCTAGTGGTTGTCTTCTACAGTTTAGCTCATGGGTAGATCAATTTGTGTGTTAATGATAAATAATAATTTGCATGGTGGATATAGATTATACTAAGTGTTTTTATAAATTTGCTATCTTTGATAATTATTTGTTTGCTTTTTAGTTATTTTCTTTAGTTTGTCAATTTTTATTTATAAATATATAGTCTTTTATTATTAATTTCGTTACCCCCTAAAGATCAGTATTTTAGGTTAGTTTTAGTAATTTTATTTTAATTTAATTTTGAGTCTTTATATATTTTAATTTTCAGAATTAATTTTCTGTTAGTGTTTATTATTTTTGAGTCAGTTTGTTAGAAATTAGTTTTAAAATAGTTTCTTTTGTTATTTTTCTTGTTTTATTTTCTTTTAGGGTTTAGATAGAGTCCTAGTTTGCTGTGATTAAATTTTAGAATTTTTGGAAATAATTTGATATTTTTTCAGATTTAATTCTTGAATTTAATTACTGCAGGTTTTTAATAAAATAAATTCGTAAATTAGATTTTAAATTTTGTTTTTATATTTTTAGGGTCTGGTTAGGTTTAGAAAATTAGTATTATTATTCTGGGTAATTTGTGTATTTATTTTCGTAATTATTTTAGTGCAGAATTTTACTTATTTAATTTTCTGTTTTAGAATTTGTTTATTTTCTATTTTAGTTTTCTGTTTTAATTATTCTAAAAAATATACAAAAATATTTCTGGGTTATTGTAGTTTTATTATTCTGTATAAATTATTTATTTAGTTATTAGATAATTTTCTATGAATTTTAGTTATTGATTTTAATTTATATTTTCTATTTTGTTTTTAAGAGTAGTAAATTTAATTAGATTAAAACTTGCATGTTATTATATCTTTCCTCGTGGATTCGATCCCTACTTGCCCTTGCTATATTGTTTATTATAAGTTTAAGTAGTGGTTTAATTTGTTGTCTGTACGACAAGCTTAACGAGTCCCCTTGGATAGGTGACGGTTGCTCCCTTCTTATGCATACCGAAAATTGAACCATTGCTGAACATCGATAATTGTCCTCTTGGAGAAAAACATATCCTAAAAAAACCCCTTAGTGCCTTCTACTCCCTTCTATACTGAAAGATGAATTACATGACTGAGTTATCACGTTAGATCCGATGGTTTGCTCTAGGAGAGATTAAGTCACCCTAGAGGGGCATGAATATGGTGATAGAAGATAGTTTAGAAAAATCAAACTATTTTTCTCAAAACAGACTAAGAAATCGATTCCGAGTCTAGATTGGACTCAGAAATTTAAACACACATAAATACGTGGAAACCCCCTACAGTAGAAAACCATAGACACTCGCTAATCCAAGCACTAAGTCAAATCCACTAATTGAATCCTAATTTATAAAGGACTGACTCTAACTAGAATTGCTCCCTTAGATAATTTCTTTATAAGTTTTCCTAGATTTAGAAGTTCCTTTATCTAATCTAGTACTTTATGACTAAGTTAACTCTTATAGTCGGGGACAAGTAAGCTGAGTTAGCCCTTATATCTCAATCAAGGGACTTACAAAGAAAGTAGAAAGAGTATGAGTGATTACAAGACTTTCTTTACAACTCCGAAAGGAAGGGATTACAAGATTAGGAGTTGTAAACTGAAGATTGACTAAGAGTAGAATGTGTTCAATTCCACCCATGTTCAAGTCTTATGGAGTGGCTTCTATTTATAAGCACCAAGGCGGAATGACTGCTGAGACTCATTCTGGACTCGGTGAGCATCGGTAGCCATTGTAACAGCTAGTGTGAGTCACTTAGAAAAAGATCTTTAGAGATGTGAACATTGTGTAGTGATCCTTGGCTCAAAAGATGGTCCAACCCTTTGGTGGTGATTGAAATCGGGGTGGAAACAACCGTCATTCAAAGTTGCGGTTTTCGGTTTTGGAAACAAACAACCCCGACATGGTGTCCGAGCCATGTCCAGAAATGGGTAATTTATGTGTGCCGGTGGTTAACGGCTAGAAACCGGCTCCTTTTGTGTTTCAAAAGTAGATAAGACTTGTTTAATCAACCTATAAAAGCAAATGAAAGTGGTACTCGAAGTATAAAAATACTTTGGTCCAAGATTAGGCAAAGATAATAATTAATTCAAAGCAATTAAGCACTTATTATCTTCACTCTAAAAGAATGGAATTTTCTGAGTCTAACATTCATTAGGTTCAAATTCCATCTAGAGTCAATCCTTAAAATGATCAAGTTAGAAAGAATAAAATATCATAATACATAAACATGATCAAGTAAATAATTCTCAATAAATAGACTGACCGAGAAATTAGAATTAACAATGTAATTCATTTCCACTTGAAACATAAAGTCGAGTGCACAAAATAAAAGTGTTAGAGAAATTATTTATTCATGCGATTATTATGGTTGTGTCTCGAGTCGGTCGAAACACAATTAAGAAATGTTATGCTTGATGAACGAGCTTTCCGAGTGGGTCGAACAGGATGAAAACTTAGATATGAGTTTCTATAAAGTTGAGAATCACTTGGAATCAAAACCTAAGAGAGATAGAGAATTATACCCGAGTCTTCAATCTTCCCGTTTTTATGAAAGGCATTCCATACTTAAGATAGAAAGTAGTTAGTTCGGAGAGTTAGGTTTTCGGAGAGAATTGGTCGGAGCTTAGAGTATAATGACGAACATTTGTAAGTTTAGGTATAATTCATTTTACTTGAAACATAAAGTCGGTGCTCGGAATAAAAGTATTAGAGAAATTATTTACTCATGCGATTGTTTTGAGTTGTGTCTAAGTTGGTTAGAAACACGGTTAAGAAATGTTATGCTTGATGAATGGTTTCGAGTTGGTGAAAACATGATGAAAACTTAGATATGAGTTTTTGTAAAGCTCATAATGACATAGAATCAAAACCTAAGAGAGATAGAGAGTTCTACATGAGTCTTCAATCTCCCCTTTTTACGAAAGGCATTCCATACTTCGGATCAAAACTATTCAATTTAAAGAGTTAAGTTTTCATAGAGAAGTGATAAGAGCATAGAGTATTTATCAAAGCAAGAAAATTAATGATGAACATTTATAAGTTTAGCTCATATCAAAACATAAATCAAAACATGTTTCTTGATTTAATCGGAAGCGAGAGATGTTAAAGAGTAAGGAGATAATATCGAGCAAACATAAAATATATACTCGAAATAATTATGCTCAAAAATAAGATATTAATGATGAAATTAGCTTATTTCATTCATTGCGAGAAACATTTGCACAAGAACAAAACAAAGTAACGTAAACTTAGAAAACAACTAACGGATAAACTTCCCTAAACCAAACATCTATTTTTCTATCTTTTATCTCCCCTTATGCATTTCAGCAAAAAGATAACAAAACAAGGGAGGAAAGAACAAGTAAGTACATAAGATGTTGGACACAAAATAAAACAAAGAAAACAAAGAAAATTTTAGTGTAAAATTAGGAGGAAGGAGCGATCCGGCTTGAGGTTGAAAAATGAGTGGTGCGCCTGTGCCTCTATGCTTGACTGGCGGTAGCTAGGCAAGATGGCTGCAGAATGGGTACATCCGGAAGTGGAGAAATCCTAGTTCTATGAACCAAAGGCATATCGTCATCTTCTTCTTCTTCTTCCTCAAAGACTACCGCTAGCTGAGACTCGGGGCGGGGGCCTTAGCGGGGCAACTTCGCCACGCTCTTGTAAGGCACTCGAGTATGATCTAAGGAGATCACCTCAAGTTCTTTGTTGCCCTAGTCCTTAGGCTGAGCAGCTCCTTTCTCTTTTTCTCATCCTTTAACCTCTCCTTCTTCTACTTCTTCTTCAGCTTCTTCTAAGTTGGACATAGAACGGCTAGAGGACTACTTAGATTTTTCAAAGGATTCCGATCTTCGGCTGCCTTTGATCTTCTCTCTCAGAGGTGCTAAATTTGATCGTTTTGTTCCTTGATCACCTCCTTAAGCTCGGAAATCAGATTTTGACTCTCCTCGAGCTGAGTCCGAGCCCGGGTTAGCATCGAGTTAGAGTTGGGATGTAAGCTTGGAGAGCATTTAAAGTTGATTTCAACTCTAAAGCAAGAGAACCAAGTTTGTTAGCCACCTTCTTGAGAAGCACGACAGCGAGGGGCAGACATAGAAGTAGAAGGTCCACTAGTTAGATGTGGGAGCTTTAGAGTTGTTTGAATTTGAGGTGGAGGAGAAAGGGGTGGTAACTCGGACAAGTGAACCCGGACACCGGGCTTGACTTCCTGGTATCCTAGACCCATAAGTTCACTTTTGGCAAGACAAGCGGCATGCTCGAAGAGAGATTGAGGGTCATAAGCAAAAGGGACCCTAGACTAATTGAAAATAGTAGTGGGAAGAGCTCCGAAAGGATATGCGGTCTTCTTAGAGACATTAGGAACACAGTTTATCCGCTCCAACATGAATGGAAAGAGGTCTACTTCGTAACCTTCGAGAATGTCATAGAGAACCTTTAGGACTTTGGAGTTGGGGCTCTCTTTAGACGGGTAAATAAGAGAAGAATGTCCTCATTAGAATGAAACATAGAAGCCTAACTTCGAGGTCATCCGAGTCACGAAAAGTTCTTTCCGGACTAAGGAGGCTCTTTAGGGTATTTTTCGAAGAAATCATCGGATACTTTAGTGAAAGAAATTGGATTGGAGTTGAGAAAGAGGGTCTTCATATTGAAAAGTTTGTGAAGTAAGGCAAGATTGATTCGAACGGTCTTACCTTGAACAATAGAAGTGATGACGCCCTTGCTGGCTGTCATATGAGTGTAGAACTCAAACACAAGGTCCGGGTAGACATACTTCCAGAAATAAAGATAGTTGTACACACCGGTTTGGGTGATGTGTTTCAACCAGGAAAAGGAGGTTTTTGGAAAGCACTTGTCGTCCAACATGAAGTGTTGGGTTACCTTGTGCTTTGGGTCTCCTGAGGCAAGCTCTTTGCCTTTTTGTGAAGCCTCAGCAAGAGTGGACTTGGTTCTAGCCTTCTTGGTGGTCGAACCTCCTTCCACAGCGAGATCCTCTTGTAGTCATGGTTAGAGAGTAGAGATTATTTGAGAGAAATGAAAGAGAGAGAGTAGAGAACCCATAAGGTTAAGAAACAGAGTGAGAATATGAGTGCGAGAGTAAGCGAGTTTCAGAGCAATATGAGCGAGAGAGAAAGCAATAAGTAGGTAAAGTAGAAGAAAGAAAGTGAAGCGGTGCTATTTATAGCATGAAAAGGTTTCCAACCGACTTTCTCACTCAGTTAGCAAGCAACGGTTATCGGTCTGTTGAGTCCCTCTCCGCGATAATGACTAGTTTTCCGATCTGCTTTCTTCCAACGGCTAGTTTCTGCTGACTTCCCGTGACACACGAGAGAGAGAGAGAGAGAGAGAGAGAGAGAGAGAGAGAAGAAAGGATTTTCAAAAACATTTATAAGATTCTCCATTTATCTAGGGATGATCCCAAATGTTTGATGTCCATTTTGCTCATAATATGAGTTTGACTCGATGAAGGTGTCCGAGGGATTTAGAACACACTCAAAAATTTTATAACTCATAGCTCAGTCTAATTTTCAGTCAACTTATCCATTTGTTATCTACTCAAAGCATGTAACAATTAATCATACAAGAATAATTTATGCAATCACTCGGATAATCATGCATTTAACACGCCAAGTTTATTCCTAATAAAGCAAAACCGATCTTCACTTAAAGGCTTAGTGAAAATATCATCTAATTGAAATTTCGTAGGAATAAACTCAAGTTCAATATCACCTTTCTCATAATGGTCTCTCCGAAATGTTACCCGACCTCAATGTGCTTTGTCTTTGAGTGTTGAACTTGATTCTTAGTGATGCTTATTGCACTTTGGTTGAGATGGGATCATTCTTAGCTTAGTCTTATTAGGAAAGAAATTCACCAGGTAACTATGTGAACATACTGCCTACCCAACTACACAAGATATTCTACATGTGGTTAACAAAGAGGGCGAGCTGATTCGGATGCGCACTTTGAGGCATAGTTGAATTGAAACCACGAGGAGTTAAATCGGTCAATTTGAAAAGACGCTTTTTTATTCAATTGCTATGAAAAAAGAAAAATAAAGAGTAGTAAACGAAGAGATCACTTTAATAAACCTCAATCGGATTGCAACTTCATCTTAGGCAGCATAAGGGCCCGTCTCACTCAATCTGCTGGCTCTTTTGTGTCCTTAAGACAGAATGCTTGTCTTAACGACACGAAAGAGCCAGCAGACTAAGTGAGATGAGCCCTTATGCTGCCTAAGATGAAGTTGCAATCTGGTTGAGGTTTATTGAAGTGATCTCTTCAGTTTACGGCTCTTTATTTCGCTCTTTTCGCAACAATTGAATAAAAAAGTGTCTTTTCTAATTGACCGATTTAAGTCCTCGTAGTTTCAATTCGGTTATGCCTCACGAGTGCACATCCGAATCAGCTCGCCCTCTTTAGGCAATATGTTTGCGTAGTTACCTAGTGAATTTCTTTCCTAATAAGACTAAGCTACTTGGCGAAATTAAAAATATAAGATCAGCAAGAAATCATCATCGACCCTATCTATGTTTCTACGATGGCCCAAGCTATCGGTTTACTAACCTCTTTCTATCGCTCCCCGGATAGACAGTCAAGGTTACATTTGGCTCTAGATGGAGATTTAAGGAGAGGAAAACTAAAGCGGCAAGCAGCCCTCGCCCCCTAAGGTAGGTGTCCCATGGGTGGAATCATGAGGTGAGCTCCCAAAACAAATGCATCTTTCTGGCGGACCACTCGGCCAATCTCCCCTTCCCAAGCTGAGGCGCTCCTCAATGGGTTCTAAGAAGGAGGTCTTTCATACTTTATTGGAATAGATGTGAATGATAGACTAAGATCCTTTAAGTGTTGCTTGATTTAAAGAATCCGAGCACAACAAGCTCCAGCTCCAATGTACCCGACCTCGGCAATTGATAGAGCAACTAAGTTATGCTTCTTTTAATGCCAAGAGATGTGTGATTGACCTAGAAATTGATATGCTCTTGATGTGCTCTTTCTATCAACCTTGTATCTAGCATAGTTAGGATCCGAGTATCCAGTGAGAGTCGGTTCGAGTCCTTTGAAAATTATAGACCAAGATTCTAAGTCCATGCAAGATATCTAAAAATTCTCTTCACCGTAGTGAGATATGATTCGTTAGGATTAGCTTGAAATCTTACTCAAAGACAGACACTAAATATGATATCCGGCCTACTAGATGTGAGATAAAATACGGCTCCAATCATACCTCTATAGAGTTTCGATCTACGGTTTTACCTTTCTCGTTTGAGTTCGGTTTAAAGCTGCTACTCATAGGTGTTGTTGCATGCTTCACATCTTATAGCTTGTATTTCTTCATGATAACTCCTCGGTGCACTTAGATTGATGGACATAGAAGCCATCCTTTTCTTCCGTGATTAGCAAATCAAGGAAGAAATTTAGTTCTCCCATTATACTCGTTTTGAACTCCTGTCTCATCAACTCAAAAACTCTTGACATAGAGTTTCATTAGTAGCTCCAAAATAATATCAACATAGATCTGAATGATAAGAAAATTATTCCCCTTTGAAGGTTAGCTCTTGGAGAGACTAAGTCACCCTAGAGGGGGTGAATAGGGTGATGATGGAATTTGCTCGAAAGTTAAAATAGATATGACTACGAGCTGAGTGGGAGTCAAGGACGATCTCGAGAAAAGCACCGACTCGGAATTCGAGTAAAGAATAAAGAAACAGATTAAACAGAACTTTAAAAGCTGTCCGAGTCTATAATGCACTTAGAAAAGTGATAACTCGGAAAGTACGTGGAAACCCTCCCGGGCGTGAAAACCACGGGCCGTATAAAATAGTTTGTTAGTGATATAAATCTCATTAGACACGAGATAATAACATAATTAAGATAATTAAGTAAATCAATTTGGTTCTCAAAGTATAAAATAGTTTGGTCCAAGATTAGACACGAGATAATAACATAATTAAGATAATTAAGTGACTAATTATCTAAGTCGGAAAAGGAATGGAATTTTACGAGTCCAATATTCATGATACTCAAATTCCATCCTAATTAGTCTAGAATATAATCAAGTCACAAGGAAAACATCGAGTAGACAAACTTGATCTAGACTAAACAAAGTTCAAACAAGATATGCTTGACTTAGAATAATAAATATGTTTCCTGGAACATGAAGTCAAACCTGAGTTTATGTGCGTGAAAGAAAGTGTTTGAACATGCGATAAACCCGAGTGTTGAGTGACTCGGAACCGAGGGTGAAGTGGCATATAGAAATATGATTTCGAGTCGGTCGAGAATAAATGTAGTAGATTCTATAACACTCGGAGAAAATGCTATATCACTTAAAAAAGTTTCTAAGGCTCGTAGAATGACTTGAAATCAAAACCCTATGAGAGATTAAGTCTTTATACCGATTCCCTTATGGAACTCGAAACGTATAAGTATAGAGTCCGAGTCTTCAATCTCCCCTTTTTGATGAAAGGCATTCCACACTTAGACAGAAACTTTGTTAGTGATATAAATCTAATTACACAATCTTGCTTAGAAAATAACTTGAGATTTCATAGCTATTAGAGAGAGAAAAGCAATAAATCTTGATAGACAAGGAACAATTATTAATGAAATGTATTACTTCATTAAAGTCAAAGAAAAATATTTACAAAGGGTAAGAGAAACTCCCCTAAACAAGACAACAACATTTTCTATCTATTCTCCCCTTGCCTTTCATCAAAAAGCCACCAAAAAAATATGGGAAGAATACGAGCAAGACGGTACATATTGATGTCCGGACAAAAAAACAACAAAAAAAAAATTAGAAAGGCTAAGACGGAGGTGGAGCGATGCTGGGTTTAGGAAGAAGGACGAGTGGTGCGCCGGCCACGATAAGATCTTGACGATGTGCTTGAGCGCGGCGGAGGAAGTACGAGGATCTCCGGCAATGGCTCGGTTCTAAGTGGTTGACCGAGAACAAGGTCATCTAGAGGCTCGTCCTCCTAGAACTCGTCAGCTGGAGGGTGTGCTCGAGGCGACCAGCTGCTGACTTACCATAGTCGGCAGGGTCTTCGACCCACTCGAGGCTGGCTGTCCGAGCTGATCACTTCTAGTTGCGCTTCAGGAGCACCACGACCCTCGGTTGTTGCTCCGGCTCCTTCTTTTCTTCCTCCCCTTGCTCGAAAAGAGCCGCCTCAGCCGTAGGCTCCTCTCGCTTCGCTTCTTCTTCTTCTTCCTTCTCCTCTCCTCTGCTCGAGGAGGACTTGGCGAGGCTCGAGGATTCCTCGGATGTGTTTGAGTTACCTTGATCCTGAGCTGCCTTGGATCTTCTCTCCTGGAGGAGCTCGATCGGCTCCTCTACTCCTTCACTAGAGCCTTCATCTCAAGGAGCACGTCCTGCTGCTCTCGGATTTGAGATTGGGCTATTTTACGGTTG
Organism: Talinum fruticosum; assembly: GCA_021018815.1. NCBI lineage: Eukaryota > Viridiplantae > Streptophyta > Magnoliopsida > Caryophyllales > Talinaceae > Talinum > Talinum fruticosum. The sequence continues at coordinate 4,912,005 of JAITYX010000040.1, forward strand.
ATGGTCATCAAGCTGGAAGACGATCTTGAATGACCGAAGAATGTCCTTCGGTTCCAAGGACACGAGAGGAGATTTTATCCATGAATGCGGAGGATAAAAGGGAAGAGATAGATTTAGAAGCACTCGAGGTGGAGGCACCACCAGGTGGAGCAGGAAGAGAAAGAGGGGCGTCTTTCTAAGTCCGAGGCAAAGAGGGTGGCCTCGGCTCCGAGCTGTGAAGCCGGACACCAGGTTGGGTTTCCTGGTATTCATACCCCAAAAGTTCCTTTTGCCGACAACAACGGCAGCCTCGAAACAACGCTCGGATTTGAGGGAAGAGGAACTTTGAACTACTTAAATATGAGGGTGAGAAGAGCACCGAAGGGAAGAGGGGTGTTCTTCTTGTTCGAGTTTGAGCTGGCACAACCGCCATTTGCTCGATGATAGAAGGAAAGAGGTCTACTTCGTAGCCCTCTAGGATGTGAAAAAGAGCCTTAAGATGCTTGGAGTTGGGGTT